>CM076577.1:462758907-463971116 GCA_034641835.2 Pinus albicaulis | reverse complement strand
TAAACCACCAATTTTCCCTTCTATCGGAATGAGAATTTCATACCTGAATATCACCTAGAAAAATATAAAATTTTAACCACAAACTCCTCTCACAAAACCCAAAAAAAAAAACCAGAAAATGCTTGGGTTGAATCCACCAGTCACTGAAACCCCAAAATCCAAGTGTATCCCTTCAGAATCTACCAATGAGCTACATAAATCAAACTGCTCTAAGAATGCACACTTTCCCTGAAGGGAAACTCCTCCAAATCCCCCAAAAATCTCTTCCTCAATATTCCGGCCAAAATCAACTCCAATGTTCGGAAAAATGCTACTGCAAAATAGTTGGAAATACAACCCACAATAGTCGATCCTTCAATGAGAAACTCAAACTACCTATGTTCTAAGGAGTGGAAAATTAATTGAATACATGCAATAAAGCTCTATAGAAATCCTGAATTGGACACCCCAAATTATCTCACGAGGGAGACACTCAAAGTTCTCTGAAATGAGGGTGGAATTATTCTTAGAAATTCCTTGTGCTAAACAACACTGGTTGACTTGGCTAAGTAGCTCAAGCAAGCTCTCTAATTCTGAAATGAAATGCCAAAATAAAATGATCAAAATGAGGCTCTAACCTTCCTTTTATTGTTTATTTCCCTTCCTCATACCAAGGTTCGAGTTCTTTCACACTATGATTTGATACCATGGTTTGATTTCCATTCTTGGTAATCTCCACATCTTATCTTCACTTTAATTTTTATTCTTTCCTTAAGTCACAACCATTTCCTTTTCTCCAAAATTTATTTAATACCTCCACAACTTATTTCTCCTAATTTTATTTATCTAAAAAAATGTAATATTCACCAAAATTGCAAAATTGAGAATTTCCCTTAGGAAAAATATTAATTGGGGACATTACAGTTTAGCATTGTAGGTTCCCTCATCCAAAAATTGTAAATCGTTCCATTTAATTTAACAAGATTCATTAATAACATAATGTTGTAATATTGCAACATGAGGAACAAATAGAGCTTTCTGCAAGTGGGATGACAATGCAAGATGATATGGGAATAATTTATGTCCTTCCCAAATTGAATGGTATTGTTACTTGGCCTAATACAAATAAAATATTTATCTTTGATCTTAGAATTTTGGTTAGTCTTATGTTCATCGACGTAACTCTTTTATCTATCTTGTGATAACTTTAACTAATGTCGAAGATGAATCACCTATTCTTAAATCTCTTGCATCAATTTCATTCCTATTCTCTCTACCCTCCATTGTGTCCCAACTCAATGATTTCCTACATGATATTTCATACAAAACCTCATAAGGAGGTAACATAGTAGAGCTATGGTAACTATTATTGTAATAAATTTCCACCAAAGGTAATTACTTTTCCCAATGGGTCGGTTAATCCATGATATACATTGTAAGCATGTTTTCCATCAATATATTAACTCTCTTTGTTTTCTAATCTATTTTAGGATGATAAATGTTGCTTAAGTCCATTTGTGTGCTTAATGTTCATTGTAAACTTGTTTGGAATTGGACATATACTAAGAGTCTCTATATAATATTTTCTTGGAAAACCCATGAATATGACTAATCTCACTTATAAATACTTGCACCACATCAACGACATCACAAGTTTCCCTAATTGGAATAAATTAAGAATTGGAATACAAAATTTGATGAATGAATGACGCAACTCACAAGTGAGACAAGTTGCACGTGGAGGTTTCCAAACAATATTTTCACCTTCTCATTAAACAAATCAATCAATACATAAATTTATATGATTACATTATATTAGGGAGATCAGAACAAACTCCTAAGAAATAGGATATAAGTCCTAAATAATTACACAATCAAAACAACAAAGCCACTACTTTCTCCATTATTTCCCAGTCTCCCCCTTAATGGAGAAAGTATTTATTTCCACACCTAATATCTCCCTAAAAAACTCAAATTTCATCATCCCAGGAGACTTAATGAAAATGTCAACAACATTTTCACAAGTATTACAATACATCAAAGTAATATCTTTAGACTATATCTTCTCTCTAACAAAATGAAACTGAGCATCAACATGCTTTGCTCTTGCATGATAAACTTAATTATTTTCCAACTTGATTGAGCTCTGGTTATCACATATGATCACTATAATATTATTTTTTTATTCTCCAACATCTTGAAGAACTCTCCTCAACCAAACAACTTCACAAGTTGTTGCACACATAAATTTATACTCTGCATCTTAGGATGGAAATGATACAATAGGTTGCTTCTTACTACTCCATGAAACAATCTTGGATCCAATGCTAAAAGAATAACCTATAGTAGATCTCCTATCATCTAGATTACCGGCCCTATAAGAATCTAAGTAGCATGTCATATCAACATCAAAGGAATCAATATACTTAATACCAAAATTAATTTTTCCTATAAGATACCTGATTACACCTTTTGCTGCTTTCCAATGGGTTTCTAGAGGTTTGGCCATAAATTGACTTAACAGACTAACAAAGTATGTTATATCAGTTTTGGTTGTAGTAATATAATTCAAGCTTCCCACCAACTATCTTTATAGTGTACCATCGACCTCCTTTGAGCCATCGTCACTGTGAAATTTCACATTATGTTTCATTGGCACAAAAGCAACTTTATATTGATCCATTTTAAACTTCTTAAGAAATTCTCTGATAGACTTACCCTAAGAAATAAAAGTCTGACCAACATCTATCCAAACTTCAAGACCTAGATAGTAATGTAACTCTCCAAGGTCTTTCATCTCAAATACTTAATTCCATCAATTAGTTTACCAAAATTCCTTGTAATAATTAAATAATCAAAATACAAGGAAATCAATACAACGTGCCCCTTTGAATCAAATTTGGTATACATATTTCGGTCACTTTGGATCCTCATAAAACCCTGTTGAAAAAATAAGGAATATATCTTCTCATACCACGACCTGGGTGCATGTTTCAGCCCATACAAAGCTTTCTTTAATTTATAGACAAGATTTTCTTGACCTTTTTTCACAAACCCTTCTGGTTGAGTAATATAAACCTCCTCCTTTAATTCACCATTCAAAAATGTATATTTTACATATAATTAGCAAATATTCCAATGGTACTTTGTAGCTAATGCAATTAACAATTCAATAGTGTTCAACTTAGATACATGTGCAAAAAAAATTTCATAATCAATGCCCTCTTTTGTGAGTAACCTTTTGCCACCAATCTGGCCTTATTTATATGTATATTACCATCTACTTTAAATTTGGTTTTCTACAACCATTTACATCCTATGAGCTCTTTATCTCTAAGAAATTCAGTCAATTCCCATTTTTTTTCTTTATAGATTTGTATTCTTCCTTCATTTTTTTTCTCCACTCTTCATGTTCATTAGCTTCATTAAAACTCATGGGTTCTATGAAATTTAAAACATTACTCATCAGGGCATAGTCCTTATACCTTTCAGGTAGGCGAATCTAGCATGTAGATCTCCTTAGCAATTTGTTTTCTTCATATTTGTTCTCTGAAGGTCCTTCTCCACCTCTAGGTGAGCTCTAACTACTGGTAGTGTCCATATCAATGGATTCTTCCTCAATATTTTATTGCTCTTTGTATTTATATTCTTCTGTAGTGTATTCAAATTCAAGAAGTATGAGACACCTTTCGTAGTTGTTTTCCTTGTTGCCTTCATCTACCTACTCGTTGAAAATTACATCTCTACTTCCAAATACTTTGTGAGTAGATGGATCAAACTTTTATAAGCTTTAAATTCTGAACAATACCCTACAAAAATTCATTTCATGGCTTTATCATCAAGTTTTTTTCTACTCTCCTTCAAAATATGTGCAAAGGCCTTACACCCAAATACCCTCAAATGATGAACTACTGGTTTAAAACCTACAAGGCTTCGAATGGGGTCTTGAGATAAAGATACCTTGTTGGACTTATATTCTTTAAATAAATGACAATATTGATGGCCTCAACCCAAAAATAATTTGAGAGATTCTTACCTTTAATCATACTCCACGCACACTCCCCCAATGTTTTGTTTTTCCTTTCTGCAACTCTATTCTGTTGTGGAGTGTAGGGTACTGTAAATTGTTGCACTATTCCATGATCTTTGCAATACTTGATGAAGTTCCCCAGACTATACTCTCCCCCTTGATCTTAATGAAGGAATTTTATGAACTTCCCTTTCTGCTTCTCTACCGTGTTTTTGAATTCTTTGAAATACTAAAAACATCACTCTTTCTCCTAAGTAAATACACCCAAGTGTACCTTGTGCAATCATCAATAAAAAACAAAAAATAATAATCTTCACTTAGGGATATTGTCTGCATTGGTCCATAAAAATTAGTATTCACAAGTTCTAATACATCTCTTCTTCTTCTTGTTATCACTTAGAAAAAACCCCAGCTATAGAGGGAAAAAACTAAGGTAAGCTCTAACCACTTTAGATTGAAATTTGACCCTTTAATCTAGAGAGGGATCTCTCCTTTAAAATCTACCACTCACTGTCACCTTAGCAGCAGGTTTTTAAGCTCAGTGGCAAGATTTAGTTGTTGAGATGAGATTGGGTTGGAAAGAAGAGAACAAGGACAGTTGGGCATGCAGTCTAGTGGGAACGACTACTAACCACATGATACATAAAAAAATCCTAACAAAGGCAAGATAGGACACTACTTCTTACACAAATAACCATCAAGATGTGGAGACAAAATACGAAAGATAAATATCACAATAAAGAAATAAGGGTTTTGCTATGAAGATTTAAGTAGAAAATGTAGGAAGTATTTGGATAACTTGAATCAGAGCATACATAAATAATTCTAGTTCATAACACTTTATCCAAAATACTAAAGACTTAATGATCGAGAGATGTAGTATAAGGAGAAATTAAAAAGAGATGAAAGACAGACAAGAAGTTATACACACATGAAACTTTGCAAACTACATAGGTAACACTACTTATTAGCAATATACCAATATCAAAACTAAACACACATTCTTTCTTCTTCAAAATATTCCCAACCCTTGCTTCTTACAAAATCACAGTCTTTATAGAGTACTTACAAAACTATAACCAAGTTTTTAGAAAAAACTTAATTACAAAGTCTTAAAATAAAATAATCAAATATATAATTAAAACCAAATACATTACATTGTTCTATCATAAAACAAAAGAAATAATATTTTTTATCTGAAAATAATGTTGTTGCTAGAGTTATGGCTGAAACTAAGGATCAAAATTGATGACTGATATCTTTCCTATATTTCCTAAAATCCATGCCTCATCATCATACTTAGTTTGGTAATATTTTCCTTGAAATATGGCCTTGATCCTCAAAAAATGGAATTTGGTACTCAAATCCTTCATTCAAGGTTGCATTTGCTCCAAACTGCTCCTCGCTTCCTCCACAAATATTTTTCCCCCAACGATGATGGATTCACTTACACCTCTTCAAATCGAGAGAAAAAATGGGATCGTTGATGGACTAGCTGTCAGCGCTTCATAAAAATTGAGGCAAAATTGCACTGACAATCTAACCGTCAGCGCTCATCAAAATTGAGGTAGGAAAATTGCTGACAAATTAATTTTCAATGCCCAAACAAAATTCCCTTGAAAAATGTTGGAAAAATAAAACTCTGCTCTAAATTTGAGTAGTTGAGTTTGCTATCTTCTTCTAACAAGATATCAACCTTACATTGTCTCCCTTTCTTGGTTTCCTTATCCTCTATAGCAGTCTTCTTACCTTGACCCCTACGCCTCTTAGAACTTGCAAATTTTTCTTTGTTTATGATTAAATATTTTTGAGGTGTATCATCTACCTCAATGGCCTATTCTACTAGCTTAGGGTTTTATTTAAGCTTAAATTTAAACCTTGGTTTTTTCAACGGTCTAGTATGTAGCCTTGTTCCTCCATAAATCTCAGCTAAAGTAGGCTCCCTATCAGTTTTTTTCTTTCTTTGTCTCAGGTTCAGTAGCTTCAACCTCTATTTTCTTTGTTGGTTTAGCAGCTTCAACCTCTACATGAGAAGGTTTATGGGGAGGGGAAAATTTCTTCTTCTCTCTAAGTTTGCCACTTCTCGTATAAACCCTTTCAAATTCAAGAAATAGATGAGGGGGAGGTTCAGTCATTGTATTTATCTTATGGCTTATGGTTTGGATAGATGAAGTCCCCTGGTCTAGGGTTTGGGGTTGTTTAAAAATTTTCTTGTTTCTCTTGTTTCTATCATTTTATTTAGGTGTTAGTAAGTCAGGCTCTACAAAACCCCCCCAAAAGAGAAAGTGCTCCCACATTTTGTTGATTTTTCTTAAATGGTTTTCAATTAACAATTTAATAAAGCCTTTGTGATAAATAAAATGGGATGAAGCATCTGTTTTTCCCTGACCCTTGCAGACATATTTTTAAGACTCGTCAACAAAAAGAAAAGGGCATTCATCCTAGCCTGTCTTACAATGTGAGCGAGGAAGAAAAAATGATATAGATTGACTCTATTGAAGCAACCTTCATAAGTGAAATAGGACTATGTAATCCTTAGAAGCACGTGTCATTCATCCTCCAGCCAAGCTCTCAGTATCTCTAAAAACCGGGGCACATTCTTATATTTTTCCTTTAAGAAAAAAGGCACATCAATCCCAGCCAAAATGTGGCCTTTAAACTATTGTTCTCCATCCACAGGAAGGCATTTCACCTCAAGAACCACCTATTTTGTGACATGGAAAGAAACACCTCCAACATTAATCCCTTTTCCATCAAATCCTTTAGCGAAAGCCCTAGAAACTTCGCCATGGTAACCAGTACACCTTAAAAAAATTCATCCCATCCAGCTACCCGAAAAACGCTATAGTGAACTATAGATATGCCTAGAGAAGGTCGGGTCCTTTGGGTTCCCCTCTGTGCAACTTTTCGCTATTACCCATAAATTCCACTATCCAAAACACATGCAACAGAGATGGGAGTGGAATTATATCACAATTTTTGGGATAACAAATGATTTACTTCAGCGAATAAAAAAATATAATGGATTACCCTTGCACAATAAAATTACTTCCATCGTCCAAACACATGAGATTAAGTTGTGACAATCAATAAATCACACAATAAAATGATTATTTACATCACTTGTTTACCACGACGCTTATCCTCTAAGGGCGGAAAAATCCTATGTGAAATCATGAAACGAAAAGTCACAATTTGCTTAGTCATCACTCACTTGATCAAGTACCCGCTCATTTTCTGATGTGTAGTCTGTCAGTGCTTAGCTTTTGACATTAAAAAATAAATTTTACATTTAGCAGTGATACTCTCGTTGTCAATGCTTTTATTCAACAAATTTAAAATTGGCGTTTATAATTCATCTGTCAGCGCCTTTATTCAACATTTTACAATTGGTGCTAAAAATCCCACTATCAACGCCTTAAAAAATCTCGAATAATAAAAAATCACACTGCTGAACTTAAAAACATGAAGCGAAACTGAGATAACACTCCTATAAGAGTTAGAAGGGAGTTTATCTTTGTGCTTTTTTCCTAATGCATAGCCCTCACAAGGAACATACTCATTCGCTAACATAGGGAGTCCTTCAAAAATTCTTTGTTTCTCCAACAACAACGAATCATGATAATTGATATGACCATACCTTTGGTGCCAAAGAATTTTTGTTGACATAGTTGTAGAATTAACTGTTGTACAAAATCTAACAATGGGATTCAAACTGATTTTGTAATGTACTAAAAAAAGATATTGAATCCTTCTACTATTTGTGGAAACAAAACACGATCGCACAATCACATAACAAGTAAGAGAAAGAGACAATCATTCACAAAACACAAGATGTATCTAGAGGAAGCACGCTGCCTAAAACCCCTCTATATGTATATTTTATAAAGTCGATATCATGAAACAATGCAATGTTTTTCTCTCTCAGAGAAACTCCTGCACTCTATCAATTGTCTCACTCTAATCTAGGCAAAATCAGCCAATTCTCAGCCTCTGCTCAACCTACCTTGCTCATGCATTGTTGTAGGAATTTTCACCCTATTAAATAGGAAATTCCCTTGAATTTATTTCCCAATTCATCTTTTTCCTCCACATGACTCTATAATTGAATTTGTACAATTTTCTAATTATACAACTAATATTTATCATCCCTTTAACCTCAGTCTCAACTGGGCCTTCCTTAGAACTTGACATGAAAAAAATATTTATAGTGAATTATCAGTTAACTGATTGATCATTACTTTTGAATTAAATCAGATTTAATTCACTTGACCTCTCACTAGCTCATCACTCAGTTAGAACTAGTTAAACTGATTTTAACTCAATTAATTGAGTTAAATAATTACAACTCACAAATAATTGTAATTGGACCCCCTTAAATCATGGTAAAACTCTACATGCCTCCTATTTTACCCTTAACTTGAATTTCCTAAGCTCACTCAATCATTCTGACTTAGTTAACTAATACAAGTTGTCATGAGATGAAATTATAATTTCTCTTCCAATTTAATTAAGGGGAAATTAAATTAGAAGCCCCTTTGGCATGTCATTTCAACACTCCCTCTCAACAAGAAAGGGATTATCTACTACCCTAATCCTGCCTCTGTGGAATTTGAATTTTCTTCTTGACAATGCCTTCGTCAAGATGTGTGCACCCTACTCCTCTGTGGGAATGTAATCTAGTGACATAATCTTCCTCTGGAAAAAATCTCTGAGATGGTGATATCAAATATCAATATGCTTGGACTTGTCATGGAATACTGCATTAACCGAGAGCTTGATGCAACTCTGTTTATCACAATGTATCATCATCAAATCCATATGTTGACCAAAAAAACCAACAAGTATCTTCCTCATCCAAATGGTCTCGCATGTTGCCTAACTGGCCGCCATGTACTCTACCTCTGCTAAACTGAGTGTAAATGATCTCTATTTCCTATTGTACCAAGAAACTATTGTTGCTCATATGCTGAATATTCCTCCTGATGTGCTCTTCCTATCGGGTGGAATCCCTACCCAAACTACATTGGTGAAGCCTTGAAGCTTTAATCCCTCTATCCTTTTGTACCATAATCCATAGTTTATAGTGCACTTGAGATATCTCAACACATGCTTCCCTAACTTCCAAAAGATCTTCGTAGGATTAACCATAGCTTGGCTCAGCTATTTAATTGCGTAGCATATGTCGGGTCGTGTGTTCATCAAATACATAAGTGAACCCACAAGCTGCTTGTAAACAGTAACATCCACTACTTCACCCGAAGTAGCATCCTCCTTCCTCCAGTTTCCTACTAGAGGTGTCTCCATGGGTTTGATCCCCTCCATGTGGAACTTCCTCAGAATCTCCTTGGCATACTTTCCCTGAGATACAAATAGCTCCCCATCTCTTTTCCATATTTCCAATCCAAGGAAATAGTGCAAGAGCCCCATGTCCTTCATCTCAAATTATCTTGCAAGATCTTTTTGCAAGACTTTATGATCTTCTCATCACCTATCAATATCAGATCATCGACATAAAGTACAATAATCAAAATATTACCATCGACCACAATATGATATAGGTTCGCATCCGCTTCACTCTTGGTGAAGCCCATCTCGGTGAAATAGTTTTCAATCCTTGTGTACCATGCACGAGGTGCTTGCTTCATCCCATACAGTGTTCTCTTGAGTCTTCACACATGTGACTCCCTGTCTAAGGTCTCAAAACCTTTCGGGTGCTCAATGTACACTTATTCCTCAATAACTCCATTGATAAAGGTTGTCTTTACATCCATCTGATGTATCTACCATCCCATCTGCGTTGAGAGTGCAAGGATGGATCTAATAGATGATTACCTTGTGACTGGTGCAAAATTCTCATCATATTCAATCCCCTCCACCTGAGAGAACCCTCTGGCCACAAATCTAGCCTTGTGTTTCTCCACACCCATCTGTTTCCTGCTTCACCTTGTAGACCCACCTGGATCCTACAACTGACTTCCCCACTAGTCTTGGGACAAATTCCCATGCATTTTTTTTTATAATGGAGACATACTCCTAAACCATGGCATCAAACCACACTATTTGTTGCACTACTTCTTCAAAAGAGGATGGTTCTATCTCAATACCTTCACTCATAAGAGCCATGTATCCAATGTACCACACTCGGTACCTTCCCTTCCTGCATTATGATGTGGGTGCTCCCACATTATCTCTCGCATCCAACAATAATTTGTCATCCTCTCTAGTGCGCTTCCTTCCATCTCTAGTAGATGGCTCTGAATGAGTGGTTTCTACCACTCATTTTTACTCTTCTTATGGTTTATCCACACCCTGAGGTTCATCCTTTGGAGAAAAGAGCTCCACAACTGCATGCAACTCGATCTTTCTCTCAAGGGACAATCGCATGGCTTTTTCTTCATCAAATTTCAAATCTCTTCTAACCACTGTCATCTTGTGTGCTGGCAAGTACACCTGATAGTTGTGAGGTGTATCAATGTACCCCACAAATATCCCCAACTCTATTGTTGTCTCTAGATTCTTCTTGACATCTTTGGTTACATGGATATAAACATATGAACAAAAAATTTTAAAATATGACACATCCAGTCTCTTACCTGAAAATACTCCTTTGGTGTACTCATCCCAAGTATCCAATGAGGACTTCTAGTTTGTCAAATACGGTTGTATTGCATGCTTCCGCCCACAGATGCAACGGTACACCTTGATCATGCGACATAGCTCGTTTTTCTCCCACAATCGTTCTGTTATTTCTTTCTACAACCCCATTATGTTGTAGGTTATGAGGTGCAATCAATTATCTTGTAATTCCTTCTGATGCACATAAGTTCTTGAATTCGTTAGAGATGTATTCTCCATCATTGTTACTCCTCAGAGCCTTCACCTTCTTCCCTGTATCTTTCTCGACAAGTGTATTGAACTCACAAAACCTGGATAATGTCTAATATTTCCTCTACATGAAGAAAATCCAACACTTTCTTGAAAAACCACCAAGAAAAATCACATAATACATGTGATTTGTTGTGGAAGTTTTCGAGAATGTTCCACACACGTCTGAGTGAACTCTCTCAAGGATCGCCTTGGCTCAACTTTCCTTATTGTGAAAGGTGGATTTGGTATATTTCCCCAATGTACACCCTTTTCATGTGTCTCTGTGCGCAATTTCACCCTTTGGAAGTCTTGTAGAAATATGTTGCATGATCCTCAAAGCGTTGTGGTGTTTATGGCCCAACCTCCTAGACCATAACTCACCAATGCCTCGGCTTTCCACCTTCTTTGTTTTATTTCTCAATGTTGGGTAGTCCTCTACATCCAGTATATAGATATTCTTTACTCGAACCCCAATATTTTCCACCTGTCTCTTGGCTTTGTGACGAAGGAATGTCTTTCCTTCACTGAAGATCACATCATAGCCACGATCTTCCAACATAGAAACATAAACCAAATTCTTCTTTAAACTAGGAACATACATGACATCTTTTAATGTGAGTGGATTTCTTGACTCCCTCTAAAAGGTAATTGTACCTACACTGGTAGTGTTATACCTCATGTCGTCACCCATCTCGATGCGCATCTAGAGATCCTTCTCCTCCAAGCTACTGAAGAATTATTTGTTGTCGGTCATATGGAATGAAGCTACACTATCCAAGTATTACACAGATCCCATCACCAATGAAACCATGCATGCGATGAGGGTGAAGTCCAACTCGAACTGTGAAGTCAATGCTTCACCTAATGCTCCTCCTAAGACCTTCTTGTTCTTCTTCTTTTGTAGAAAATTTGTGGCATAGTTTACATGCTCATGACAGTTGAAACATTTTACCTTTGACAAGTCTCGCTTCTTTCCTACATTTCCAATTTCGTATTTGTAATGGGACGCCTTCACTTTTCCTTTCTTCGCCTTGCCAACCAAGGCACAGTTCTCATCATCATTAGTCTTTGATGAGGATCCATATTTAGTGCTCCGTCAAATTACTTCTTGTGCTAGATTGGACCATAGTCGCTCCCAATCTGGCATTTTCTCTCTCACATTAATAGAGTCTTGGTAGCTGTGCCAGCTCTTGGGAAGGCCTACAAGAGCTAGGTTCACCAAATCATTCGGGGCAACAGTGATCCCAACGCTTCCAAGCTCATCTTGACACTGAGTGAACATTTCCAAGTATTTTTGGATCGTGTTTCCCTTCTCCATTTTTACCTTCCTGAGCTTGTCTTTCAGCACCAGCTTCCTGTGGTCACTGCTATTTTGATACAGATATGTCAAGGCCTTCCACATCGCATATGGATTCGCCTTCCTGTGGAGACCTGAGACAGTATGATCTCGAACTCCCTCTAAAAATATCCTTCTCTCCTTTACTACATTCTTCTTCTATGCATCAATAAGTTGAGCATCTACTGTTGCGGGCTCTGGGACATCAATATCTATGAAAGCCTTCAGTCTATTTTCGTCGAGCATTTCCTCCATCCTGTCCTTCCATGCAATGTAATTCGAATTTTCATCGAGTGCATATTCAAGTCTCAAGCCATTGAAATACATCTTTATTTTATGTTGGATCATGAATAATAAATATTTAAATTCAAACCTGATCAAAACAAACTTTGTTCTTCTCTTCTTATTTTGATTCTTGGTGCTTTGATACCATGTAGAAAATATAATGGGATTCAAACTGATCTTGTAACGTACTAAAATAAGATACTAAATCCTTCTACAATATGTGGAAACAAAACACGATTGTACAATCACATAACAATTAAGAGAAAGAGATAATCAATCGCACAACACAAGATGTATCTAGGGAAACCACACTGCCTGAAACCCCGCTATCTGTATATTGTATAAAGTCAAGATCATGAAACAATACAATGTGTTTCTCTCTTAGAGAAACTCCAGCACTCTGCTAACTGTCTCACTCTGATCTAGGAAAAATATATCAATTCTCAGCCTCTGCTAAGCCTGCCTTGCTCACGCATCCTTGGAGGAATTATCACCCTACTAAATAGGAAATCCCCTTGAATTTATTGCGTAATGCATATTTGGCCTCCACATGAATCTATAACTTATAAAACTAATATTTATCATCCCTTTAACCTCAGTATCAATTGGGCCTTCCTTAGAACTGACATGCAAAAACTATTTATAGTGAATTATTAGTTAACTGATTGATCACTACTTATGAATTAAATCAGATTTAATTCACTTGACCTCTCACTAGCTCATCACTCAGTTAGAACTAGTTAAATTGATTTTAACTCAATTAATTGAGTTAACTAATTACAACTCACAAATAACTGTAATTGGACCCCGTTAAATCATGGGAGAAATATACATGCCTCCTCTCTGAACCTCAACTCGAATTTCCTAAGCTAACTCAATCATTCTAACTTAGTTAACTAACACAAGTTGTCATGAGATGAAATTACAATTTCTCTTCCAATTTAATTAAGGGAAAATTAAATCAGAAGCCCCCTTGGGGTTCCATTTCAACAAGTGCTTGATGACTCTTGTTGGTGACATCAAGCTTGTACAAACCTCCAAATTTGACTCCTGAAGCAACAATTTTGCAGTGATCCAGTAAATCCTTTACTATGCAGTTTGTTTTAAAAAATTCAACCTTCAAATTCGGATCTGTGATTGTGGTCACATAGATCATATTTTTCTTGAAAATATACACATACATAACATTATTAATGTTCCTTATACTACCATTTGGCAACGTCACTGGAATATCTCCATATCCCTTGATCTAATGTGCACAATTGTATCCAAGATAAATTTTGGCACCATTGCTTTTTTCCTTGAAGTTCTCATATTAGTCCTTATTGCATGTCATGTGAATTGGGGCTCCAAAATCCACAAACCATGCATCAACATCATTGTTTTCAGTAAACAACACAACATTAGACACAAACAAATTAAGATCATGAAGATTAAAATTTAGGGCTTCTCCTGCAAAATTTCTTGAATGCCTTTTGTGTTTATGCCTCACTTCATCACTTTTATTCTTATAACAATATTTGGCAAGATGCCCAATTTTACCACAATAAAAAAATTTCATTCTAGAATCATTTCTAGCAGGTGACATAACATGATTTGGCTTTGGAGATGGCCTTTTTTGAGATGGACTTCGACCTTTACTTCCTTCTCCCTATTTTCCTTTTAAAAAATTCTTCTTCGGAAAAAGTGCTAAGTCTAGATTCTGAGGCTTCAAATTCTTGCTCCTCTCTTCTTCCTGCATCAATATACCTATCAATTCATCAAAAGTGGGAGCTTTCTCCCTTGCTACAAGACCTATAATGAACATCTGATTTTCCTTTGACATTCCCTTTAAAGTAATTGTAACAAGATCAATACTAGATACTGATTCTCCCATGCCCCCCAGCTTATCTTTCAAATCCTTAATTCTGGAAATGAAATTTCTGATAGTTTCGTTTTCTTCCATTTTAATGGAAAGGAGCTTACTTTTCAAAAAGAGCACGTGATTTGTATTTTTAGTCTCATACAAATCCTTTAAGTGTAGTCCAAGTTTCATTAGAAGTCTTGCAGTCATGAATGTGAGGAATTATACTATCTTTCACAGACATCCTTAATAGTACCTTTGGTTTAATCTCCCAATTTTGGCTTGATGTTTCTTTCGTACCTCCAGCCACACTTGGCTTTACTTATTCACCATTTGTGATTGTCCATACCCCATAAAATTCCATCAATATTTGAAGGTTAAATTTCCAATTAACATAATTTTAGCCATGCAACTTATTGGCCTCATTCAGGTAGGTCTCTACAAGTGGATTAGCCATTTTGACATGAAAATCTCTAAGCTTCCACTATAATTAAATATGTTGGGGTCAAGAAATAAATGTATGTGTAATCCTTGGATTCAATAAACGTACGTGCAATGGACCCTCTCACACACACCTAATCAAACCTGACACTGAATAGTAGTAGATAATGTATAACATTAATAAACAGGTTCCAAGTTTCCCACAACCTCCAGAACTAAAGAGCCATCACAAAACTTATGAAATGAATGGGGCCACACAAATAAATTCCCTCATCGTATTTTTTTTAGCCCACAATGTGCGTTGAAATGAAAAATGTGTGAGTTTTAGAACTTTACCATACCCATCGCACTTTTTGCTTAATGTTGAGTGGACTAGAGTACCTCTCAACAAACAGGCACGAACTCCACACGACGCATGTTACAACTGCTCCACGCTATCTGGAAGGTCTGCTATCACCAGTCAGATCTTCTCGTCGGCTCTCCATAGGTCGTGCACTTTACCTCGCCAAACACAGATATGAGACGGCGGCAGAGGCCAATGGAGAGCAGCATCCTCCATAATGACCCAGGCTGAGAATGGAAACCAAGGAGGAACCAAAACTTAGGACTCAGAAGACCAAGGTTGAGAACAAATTGAGTTAGGTATTTTTCTCTATGGTTTTGAAAATTTAGGGTTTATGTTATATCAGGAGGAGAGGCCAGTGAAACTAGGTCATATCCAAAAGATTGCAGTTGCAGGGATACAAAGGGGAATGGCAGATATGTTCAATGGAACTTTAACGTTCTCAATTGTAGTGTAGGGTGGAAAATAAAAGGATCAAAATGAGCATGACAAGCATGAGTTCATTTATCAGAAGATGAACAACAAAAACATGAAATTCCTACCAAAACAGAGCATAATCTTAAATAATTTTGTTTAACGTATTATAGGAAAATCATTGAAAAACATAGATATGGAAAGAAGATGAATAAATCATTCATAAAATTGAATTACAGTAGAAAAAAATTGCCACAAAATCATATCACATTAATCCCTTATAATAGTTGCAACTGAAATTGTATTTCTGCAAATGTCAATTGTACACAAGACAACAAGCCTTCTACTCACTGATGTCCATCCTTGATTCTGAACGAAACCTAGATACAAATAGACCAAAACCATCTTACCCTCTCTGAGGGGAAAAATACCTCAAGATAGGATCAGTTTACACAAATTTATCCAACAAAACCTAACACTAGGGAGGTTAAAACAAACTCTCCTTTTATGCTTTGACATACCTACCCATCATTAGTGATCCTCAAAATTACATCAAACTGACACTTACAAGCCTAGTTACATTCATATACCTCATATAAACTCAAAACAAGATGAATTACATAATGAAAAACCAAATTTGACTAAAGAAACTTGAAAAATTGACCAACAAATAAAATATCATCGCCAACAGGGAAAAGCGCATAGCCAACAGGGAAAAGTACAGTGCCACCAGGGATAATCACATCGCCATTTTGTAGGGCACTTTTGACTGCCTTCATGAGCTCCAAATCCTGATTTGAAGGTACCATTGCAAATATTAGGATATCTAGTTGTCAAGGCTAAGAAAAATGAATTTTCCCAAGGTCACTCCAAAATTGCAATGCCTAGGTCAAAAAAATGGCAGAAAGTGGTTTTTTACCCTCTTTTTACAGTGTTCTCCCAATCTGTTTACTGACATGTCACCAAAAGTGGATAGTTGTGATATGCAAGTGATTATCTGTCCATGGAGGCTGAGTTTAGGTCATTTGGACCTCTGAGGGAAAAGTTTTCGTTGTACGTAAATTTCTATGTAAGCCAAAAACACCCAAAATTTCAAAAATTCACAAAGTTTGTTCAAAATTTGCCCAAAATTGCCTCATAAACCTTGAAGATGATGTGTTAGGCTATGAGGTATGCCTCGGCCAAAAAATCAAGTTTTTCCTTCTCCTTTTTCCTTATTAGGGTTTGCCTCAAATTTTTCTTCAATTGCTTGATTCTGACTTGAGAGATCGTGTTCCTTGTGCAATAACGCATGGCCATGTGCCTATAAATATTTTTGTTCCTGTTAGCCTTCTCAAGGAGCTTCTCTAAGTAGTAATTGACCTTGTCAAGCCAAAACTCCTTATCTTGCTCAATTTCTGCTACAATTAGGTCATCAAAGTCTTCTTTCCATAATGGTGGAGATGGTTCAGTTTGTTTCTCTAGCTGCCCCTTGAGACTTCTTGTTCTTGGCCTCCTTGGTTTAACCTACTATTTTGGATTCTCTAACTTATCAACATTCACCACTGACTTATCTTTGCCAACATCCTTCTCCAAATCTTCCTTGGGCTTGTTGAGTAAAATTTAGTTGACTTGGAGTTGTTTGTTCTCATGTTGAAGGAATGTAATCATAAAGTCTTCCTTTGACAACTTGTCCTTTAGCTCTCTAATCTCAACCTCCTTCTCTTGGATGATTTTCTCAGATGATTTGACATCCTCATGCATCTATATGTCTTCCATGTGAGTGTCAACATGTACTTGTTCTTCTTCTTGAAATGATGCTTCTTATTGATGTGTTGAAGTCTCTCCAATTATTGTAGTAGGTTGAGCCCTTTCCATACTACTAGGAGAAAACCTCAGCCTCTTTCCTCTAGTATAGGTATTTTTCACCTAATCCCTATGCATTCTTGTGATAGGTTTGCTTGGGGAACCCACCTCTTTTTGTCTTGGTGAAACCAATGGTGTAGAATGGTTGCTTGATTGAGTTGGGGTAGGCAAAAGTGAAGGTGAATGCATGAAACCATCCCAAGAAAAGTTTACTTGTGCAAGCTGATGGCAAACAATGATTTTCACCAAATCATGATAGAACAAGCTAACATGGTGATCTTCTCCTTTTCTATGTAACTTCTCTACCATTTTCACCATGCTTTTGTAGACGTAGTGAGGTAGGTTAAGAGCTTTTACACTGGAAAAATGAATCAATCATCTAACATGGTACTGATACAACCTAGAGAACCTACTGGTGAGCCTTGGTATTGCACCAAGAGTGCTGCAACTCCCAGTGGTTTCCCTACTTTACTTTATCAACCCAGGGTTCGTACAAACTTGGAGGTGACAGTGTTATATACACAGCAGATGCATTCTGTTCATGTCATCCTCTTCTGCTTTACGAAAGGGTGATATTTCTTAAACTATGATAAAAACTAAAAAGAAAATTGTTGGAAGGAAATGACAGAAAGGAAACTAACTTAATTTACAGAAAGGAAATGATGGAAATGAAACTAATTTAATGTGCAAAAAGGAAATGACAGAAAGAAACTAAATGAAATTTCTAAAAAGAAATGACAGGAAGGAAACTAAACTAAACTAAATTGATGAAAGGAAACTAATTTAAACCACACTAAACTTGGCCAACTAGCTAAACACACCCTACTTATCTTATGCTCCATCTACCATGCTTCTATCCATGCAGCTAAGCTATCAATGACTTAATTCTAATTGAGAAAGTATTGATTTTCACCTTGGAGAAGAAAGGGCGAAAGGTGCTAATGGAGGGATAAACACATGAAACAAGGCTTAGAAGTGAAAATAGGGGCTTGAACCTTATTAAAAATTTATTGTGGCACAAAAATTCTTTAGAGCGGAATGATTTAAAAATTGTTATGGCAGAGTTGCGATGGAGGGTGATCGCAATCGGAGTTTGGAGCGGTAAAGTTTAACATGAACAAACTAAAAAGGGTGATTTGCGAAGTGCGATGGGGCAAAAACTGCGAAGTGAAAAACGCAAGGAGATAAAAACTACGAAGTGTGAAATGCGATATCGCAATCGCAATATCACAAAGTTGGAGGGATAGCGGAAGTGCGGTTTATGAAAAATTTTGTGAAGTGCGAAGTGCGATGGGTGACGTGGCGGTGGGACCCTGCTAACTTATGTGCAAAGAAACATACAAGTGCGTAAAAATACAGTGCAAATGAAGACCAAAAAATGGTAATGCAACTCTACTTTTAATCTTATAACAGTACACATAAATCTATTTTTGAGTCTGTGGGATGGTTCGCCCTCCTCGATCTCTATTGCAAGAGATGAGAAGGGGGTCTTGATCCACAACTTTTTGGTTTTTCTACTCTATTCTATTACTCACAAGCCCATGAAACCTATAGCAGCACACTGGAAGTAAAACTAAACAACAATGAAACTATCATAAGAAGAGCTAATTGAATGACAAAAAGAAGAGAAAAAATACAGCAGAGATTTTGAGACACATGGATTGGGACCTAACCCACGAGCCTAGCTCTCTGAAACTTAAATCAGTAAAGTGAAATCAATCTGTTCATTTCATAAAAGAATAGCCTCATAAATTTCTGAAAGTTTGATCACTGAGTAAAATTATAAAAATCTCAATAGCTTGCAACAAAGTTCCAACTAGAATCGACCTTCCTAGCTCTATCTCTACTCTATTTATTCTACAAGGCAGCTACCAACTGCTCCCTAGAAAATGGTGATTGATTCCACTTGACTCCAAGTAAAGAAAGATTGGGTGCACTCCTCGTTGAGTTGCTTAGCTGCCTCTGGAATTCGAATTTCTTGAGAGAATCCTTGGGGATACTTCGGTTGCCTTTGGAATTTGAATTGCTAGAGAGAATCTTTGGGATCCTTCGGCTACCTTTGAGAGTTAAGGAGGGTGGAAAATCCTCCTATAGTTTCTCTTTATTGTATCCTCCAAGTCTTTATGATAAAAGCCTTATAAAAATGCTAATAGTTCATGATTTCTGCACTCAACCTCATATTAGTCACTCAGAGTATGTTATCCTTAATCGCCACCTATACTAGCATCATAAAACCAAATAATAATAAAAATGCAAGAAAAAGAGATCTAAGAAGGCAACAAGGTGATCATTAACCCCTCAAAATATGTCTAATGATGGAGCTCATCACCTACCCTCACATGTGAAATATTTCATGATCATATTCATGAGAGGGGAATACTTTCAAGCAAGTGTCTGAATGGAAAAATGTGTTTTGGAGGAGCTTTGTATAGAGGTTTCAAAAACATCTTGTAGTTTTTCAATGTCTAGGTCTCTTATCTTGAACCAAAGCTATCCATTGTTTGGAATCCTTGTAGCTATGGTAATGGCCTCTGCTAAAAGAGTAAACACAACTCCTACAATGGTCACCTTGTCCCTCCTCAGACTAGTGGCAAAAGTGCTTGTAAGTTTGTCACTAAAACCAAGTTCTTCAATCTTATGGAAAAAGGCAAGGCAACCTGCATCCTGGAATGATTTCTTAAGAAAGGGTGATGCCATAATATCCTGCACTGTAGTGGGTTCATATCTAATGATTTTACGTCCCTTATGCCTCCTCTACTCAATGGTCTATGAATCCATGGTAAACCTTGGCTCACTTGGAGGGGAAATTAGGGTTTAGTGTAAGAAAAACAAGGGATTTTGGGCAGTTTTAGGAATGGAGGGGAATTAAGGGGTTTGAGGGAGTCTAAATTCATGGGAAAATTTAGGCGGGTAGGGATAGATGTTAGTGAGTGTAGGGAGGTTGAATTTTGGGAAATTAGTGAGGGTAAAGGGCGTAAAAGGGAAAAACACAGCCCTAGCCTAGGAAAGTGTAGTGTAGGCTATGGTTTATAGGGAAATGATTAAAATAAGGGAAAGGAATGAGGAGAAGTGTAAAATATGGTATATGAAAGGTGGGGGAAGGTTAGTGAGTATGAATTTGATGGTTTTTCTCATCAAATTGGACCAAAGAGACTTGCTTGAACAAAAATGCAGCAAATCCCAGGAGAGGGGATTTCTGAGCCCTGAAGCATGAAATGAAGTCAAAAGAGGTAGATTATGGACCCACTTACTTAATTTGATGTGCTATAACATTCCTTTGATGAAGAAACCACTGAACATGAGAAATTTTCCTTCCTAAAAAAAGCAGCAATGGTGAGAAAAGCGCAATGCGGCGAGTGAAATGTGTAGCGCAGTAAGATAACTGAGCTTCCCAACTCAAGAAACTGATCTTCAAAGGGTGGAAAGCTCCTGTTTGATGGAATGATGTCTCATGAAGTTGAAATGAGCAAATTACATGCTTGGTTGGTCTCTTAAAAGGTTGGAAATCAATTTTTCTCCTTGGTGGTGATGTGGCCCCACCTTATCTTTTCACCAATTGAATTAATTTCTTGTGTACTACAGCTTTGGAACATTTTTACATATATTACATCATGATAAATATAAAAATACATTTCTTGAGATCATTATAGATACTTTTCCCTATCACTACTCCTTTCAATGTTGAATTTGATGATGTCGTGACCTATTTTCATGATTTTGACAATCTGACCTAATGATGACACTACATGGAAAGATGAGAAAAATAATGACCATAATGACCAAGAAACTCTTGCAAAAAGCAATAACCTGACCATGATGATGTTTATTGACCATGAAGATGAAAGGGAGTAGCAATGACCTAATTATCCTAACCAATGATCAAATTTTTATTTGAAAACCTATTGAAACTATAAAACATTTCCCTAAGACCCTATCAACCATGTGACAGAACTAAAAGACACTAACATTGGCTCCAGCTGGGGATGTCGTAGACCAAGTAGCCTTATCCATTGAGCATGGAGTCAAAAATAAAAAGCAAGACTCGAAACTGAAATGACTCAACAAACTGACATGACTCGACAAACTCAAATGAATTACAAACTCTTTGAAACAACAACTGATCAAAGAAACCTTATGGCCTTCACCTCGGGCTTCAAGCTTCCATGACAACTCCTTCACAATTTGGCAGAAAAATAAACTATTATGTACAATGAAAATGAGAATATTCTGAAAAATCAAGTGAGGTAGTTCTTGAGCAGCCTACCATTGACTGGTCCTCCCGAAAAATCTTGTCCATCAAGTTCCTCCAACACAAAGGAATTATTCCCTCTGAGAGCTAAAATTTTGTATGGTCCTTTCCATAAATTTTCAAACTTGTCGTGCTTTCCTTTTTCCTCGTTCCAGGCATCCCATCGGAGAACTATATCTCTCACGCTGAAGTCATTCGCCTTTGTTTTTTTGTCATACATCTTTTTTATCTTCTCTTGAAGCTTCGTAGTGTTCTGAAATACCTCCTCTCAAGATTGTTGCAAATGAATCATTTGATTGACTCTCTGTTGAATTTCATTGGGTTCAATGTCTACTTCCTGCAATATTTTCATGACCGGGACAACAAGAGAAGTCGGAAAGATAGTATCCACTTTGTATACTAACTGAAAAGGTTACATACCTATGGACTTCTTTGTGCTTACTATGTCCACCCACAGAGCATTGATCATCTTCTTGTGCCAATTCTTCTTATTTTCTTCCAACAACTTTTAGATGATGTTTACCAATGACTTATTGGAAGATTCAACTAGCCCATTACCTTGCGGGTAATATATTGTTGAGTGCCCGAGCCTGAGATGATACTTGCCATAAAATTTGATCATTCTCTTGGATTTAAAAGTAGCTACATTATCTATGATTATTTTATATGGACAACCAAACCATGACAAAATATTAGAATCAATCAAATGAATGATTACCGCATCAGTGGCCTACCTGGTGGGAATTTAATCAATCCATTTTGTGAAGCAATCGGTGGTTGTCAAGATCCACTTGTGCTGAGATGAATACGATGGGTGAATCTCACCAATAAAATCAAGATCTCACTGCTGAAAAGGTGCTTGAACTGAAATGGGTTGCAAGGGCAGCGGTAGCAACTTCCTTTTCCCCTGAAAAAATATGACATTCATGGCAACTCATAATAGTTTTATAAACATCTGAAAATAAACTCGACCAATAAAATCCAACCCTCAATATCTTATTTGTTGTGGTCTTCCAAAAGAGATGATCGCCACAATGTCCCTTGTGAAAATCATTCATTACCTCCTTAGCCTCACTTTCAACCAAAAAATTCAACAAGACTCCTCTCGGATCTTTCCAAAAAATTGCATCATTAAGAATACAGTACTTCAAATCTTTCAGCTTTAATGACCTACTCTTACTCTTTGACACTTCCAGCGAAGGATTCAAATTTTGAAGTACATAAACAATGTCAGAATACCAAGGAGATGAAGTAAAAATTTGTGATACTTGAGGTGTGGAATCAACCACTTCTTCATCGGAAACTGCAGTGATGAGATTGATGTCGAGAGCATGCAAATTGGATTATGCCATAAGCTTCTCCAAACCTTATCCCTTGATCAACTTCGTTGGCTTAATTTTGATATCATACTCCAAAATTGTAGCAATCCACTTTCCTCGCCTACCTTCAAGATCAGGCTACATCAAAACATCTTTGATTGCTGCATTTGGAACATAAGAAACAATATGCGAGTGAAGTATGAACACCTAGAAATCCTTCAAATCTTTCACAAGTGTCAGGGCCTATTTCTCAATGATGTTGTACCTCAGTGCTGCATCCCCTATGGTTCTACTGAAAAATGAAATTGGTTTTTTTGTTTTAAGGTCCTTCTTCTGCATTAGGACAATAGCCAATGTGTGCTCAAAAGGAAATGAAAATATAATAAAATCCATAGTATAATCGGGGCTGATCAAAATTGGTGCATGGGGCAAAGAAAACCTGACTGAATTAAAATAATTCTTTGGGTCTTCAGACCACTTTACCTCACTATCCTTATTTAACATATTAATTATCTCGCATAAATGCTCAGTGAGGTTAGGAATGAACCTCCATAAAAATTTAATCTGACCATTGAAGGACTAGATTTCCTTTTTGTTTCTTGAAAAATATAATTGTTGGATTGCTTTAGTTCTGGAAGAATCTATGCGGATGCCATCCTTTGATATGATATGCCCAAGTAACTTACCTTCCTCCATAGCAAACAAGCTCTTCTTTGGATTTAGCGAAATACCAAATTTGCTGCACCTTTGGAAAACAATCCTCAAATGATGCAAGTGATCTTCATCTGTTTGAGAGAAAATTGTCAAATCGTCAAGATAAATAACCAAAAATACATCATTTTCATTGGCAAAGGCGATATCCATCGCTCATTGAAATGTGGCATTTTTCAGCCCGAAAGGCATATTGGCATACATAAATGTACCCCACGGTGTCGTAAAAGTTGTCTTCTCACGGTCATCTAAATGCATCAAAATATGATTGTACCCTAAGTATCCATCAAGCAATGATATTTTAGAGGCCCCAACTACCCTCTATAAGATATGGTCCATCTTAGGGAGAGGATAATTGTCCTTTAAGGACACTTTGTTCAAATTCCGGAAATCAATGCACAAACGAATTTCACCTATCTTTTTTATAACTGGAACCAAATTTGACATCCAATTAGAAAAGCGGAGAGGGATAATGATACCAGCCTTATACAACATGTTTACCTCTTTCTCAATTGATGGTATAAATCTTGGATTGATCATCGTGAGTTTTTGGTGGAAAGGATTTTGATCAGGCTTGATCGGAATCGTGTGTTGAATTATACTTTTATCATAAACCTTAAAATTTGAATAATCCCATGCAAACACGTCTGAAAACTCAGCCAAAAGTGTTGTGTATTTACCTTTCATTTCTGGAGTTAAAGATTTAGAAAACTTCACCATCTTGGGCTTCTGAGTTGTACCAATGTTGATATTTTCAACTTCCGCTTTAGTGGGGGCCATTGTTGCTTTCTTTGTGAAATCATCTTGATCGAAGAGCTCCTCTAAAGGTACAAGACCTCTTGGAATGGAATTGTCTTTCAACTATAACACTTCTAATTCTGTATCATTAATTCCATGATCATAAAAAACAACATCAATATGACAAGTGGCGAACTCTTCCTCCATTTGAAAAAGATTGTTAATTTTCTTATCATCTTGAAACACTTGCCAATGCCGAAGGTTATCTGGAACAGCGAGGTGATGCTTAACATTAAATTCATAATTTCTTCTGGGATGTATCGGAATTCTAAACATGCTTGTTGCAATAGCAAGAGAATCAACAATACAATTATGATTTCTAGGAATCACAGAAAAATTATATTCAGAAAATGTTTTGAGAATGTATAAGACATCATTGCAATATGCTCACATCCTTGAATTTTTGTCCTGGTATTCCCCTTTTACCTGTTTTATAATCAATTGGGAGTCAACATAAACTTAAATTCCCCTAACTTCTTAATAATCTTAATCCTGGCAATCAAGGCTTCGTATTCGGCTTCATTATTTGAAAAATTGAAAGCAAATTTATATGAAAAACACCTGACATTAGGAGGAATCTTACCCGACTAATTCATTGGGCTATGAATCCAAATTCCTATTCCAACTCCTTTTCCCACTGCGCCATCAAAATCCATAGTCCAAAGACTCTTTTCCTCATCCGAAATCTCAAATTCGGATGGTTGATCTTTGTTTTATGTTTGTTGATTCGTTGTCTCAACGGGCTTTGTTTCTTTCACTGATTCTATTTCCTGCTTAGCTCATGAACTTGGCTACAAATCATTATCTTTCTCTAATTTTTTTTCTGCATTGAAAACTTCTTCGACACTACATGAAATTTCTGAAATTTCCTCATTCTTTACTAGCTGACTATCTACATCAATCAGACTATCATCATTAAACAAAATGAAAGACTCTAAATCAATATGTACAGAGTGTATAGGGTGATTATTAGGTTTATCTTTTTTTTTAATCATATACTTCATCTTTGTTTCCTAGTACAATTTTCTTAGCTGACTGAACACCGGTATAGTAGCATAAGAGAAATCAAGCTGCAAATTACCTTTCATCTTTGCTCCCCATGATTGCGAGAGCAACATCTCGGGGCTTAGAGGAATATCAGCCACAACCATATCCATCAATACATTCTTTTGGGGAATCTGATTAAGAGGCACTACCAAGTCTTTAATAAGACCGAGACACCTCACTCTACAGAAATCAAAGGAACAGAGTTCATGATATGGGCAAGTAATATCTAATCCCAATTTGTCCATTACAGATTTTTGGCATGAGATTGCGAGATTCTACAGAATCTAATATGGCATTATGAAGGATGAAATCATGAACTCTATGATTGAGGTAGAATGGTGAAACTTCACTATCAGGTAAGTTTTCGTCTATGGTTGGGCCAAAAAACAACTCAGGGTGATCATCACTAACATTGACCATATCAGAAGTTTGGTCGAATTTTAGCATCTTAGCTACGTGAAACTTATACTGATAATTCTTTACAAGTTCAGTTAAAGGAATAGAAACTTTCAGCTTGGAAATTTCAATCTCTAAACTAAACATATTGGGATATTTCTCTACCTCTTTTGATGTGGCATCCTTCCTTTCAGACTGTTCTTTGGCGGCAATCTCCTTTCTTTGACCTGCATTTTGTGTTTCCTTATATTTCTTTGGATGGATGGTTGATGCCTCATCATTCTTCTTCTGGTTTGTAGCAACAGGATCCTTGTCTTTTTGCTTATTTGTAGAGGTCTATTTTTGGGGCTGAGTATCTTTTGGAGAAGTTTGCCTCTTCTGATTTGAAGTGATATGCACGTTTCTGTCTCTCAAGGTATATTGCCTTTGCATGGAGCTAAGGGAATTTTGGAAACCTCGATGATAATCTTCTGTCTCTGCTGCTATCATATTTTTATTTGAAGGGACAAATTTATGATCATCAAATTGATCAACCTCAATTTCTTGAGTGCACTCTTCATCTTCGGTTAAGAAAATGGGTTGCCCATCATTATCGAAAATATGTTTCTCTTCAAGAATCTCACCTTCTTCCTCATATTCTTGATCATAGTTTTGTTTAGGTTGTGTTCTAATTTATTGTTGTGCTTGTTGATCCTAATCTCTTTGCTCTCTTTGCTTGATTCTGAGTTGAGGTTGTTGTTGTTGTTGTCCTCAGAAATTAGGATTTCGGATCTTATTTTCTTCTTTCCTATTTGATACTGTTATCCTATCCATCATTTTTTCCATAGTTCTAATCAAAGAATCTAGCTCACCATATAAAGAAGTAGATGGCTCCTCCTTAATTGTTACTCTTCTTTCTGTCTTCATTTTTTGACCTCTTAATCATCAAATTCGCCTCCAAACTCACTGCATTTCTCTGCATCTCCTCAAGAGTTGTAGGAATTCTTTCCCTACTAGGATCGAAGGCATCCTAATAGTGTAGCAAATCCAAGCCAGGAGGAGGCTTGATGTCATTTGGGATTGAGTTATAGATCTTGTTGAAACGGGTAGTGAAATCTTGCATGGACTCATTAGGATGTCTTCTCAATGCATCATATTCAGCAAGAATCTGAAGTGGATTCTTTTTTTCTTCCCATTTGGCTAAAAACAAACTAGCCAACTATTATGGATTTGCAATTGAATTTGGAGTTAGATTACGAAACCATGTCTTCACATATCCTGAAAAACTTTGGGCAGTCAACCTCATATTTGCATCATCTTTGTCGATCTCTTCAAGATCGATGAGACCGGTGACCTTCACCATATGTTGTAGTGATGTAACCTCTATTGTCTCATAAAATAGAGGAAGCCTTTGACCATACCCTTGAGGTAGAGCAGTAAGTTGAGCAGGTAGGATTAAAGGGAAAAATCTAGCCATGAATGTTGTGGATGGTGGTGCAGGAGTAACATTAAGAGGTGAATTTTTAGAAGTGATGAATAAGGTGTGGAAGATGTTGTAGTAGCTGAATGAGAGGATGAAGGTAAGGATGAGGCAGAAAATAAGATTTCTTCTTGATACTGAATATAGGATTTCTCTGAGGTGTACTGAAAAGTATTGGCTAATTTTTTAAGCTTGTGGAATTGTGACCAAACCTTCGTATCAGTTTCTGATGCAAAATCTAAATATGGTGGACTAAATTCAAGTTTTGCAGGATCACATACTATTTCTGAAAGTGAATTTTCAGATTTAGTTCTAAACAATGAAAGCTCAAACTTGATGTCGAAAGATAAATCTTGTAGAGTAGTAAAATTAGCAGGAAGTGAAATAGATCTTA
The DNA here is from genome assembly GCA_034641835.2 of Pinus albicaulis. Lineage (NCBI taxonomy): Eukaryota > Viridiplantae > Streptophyta > Pinopsida > Pinales > Pinaceae > Pinus > Pinus albicaulis. The sequence continues at coordinate 463,943,357 of CM076577.1, read as the reverse complement.
CCAGTGATGATGAACTTGAGTCAACTTGTTGGAGTTGTGATCTTTGCTTCTTATAAATCCTCTCAGGGTCTTCAATTGGAGATGGTGGATTAGGATCAGGGTTTGATCTTTTGAACTTCTTCTTAGGAGCCAGTTCTAAAAACTGTACTTTGGCTCTGCAAATTTCGAATCAGCCTTCGTGAAAACTAGGTCCTGTCACCCACAGACCTAGATCTTCAATGAATTTGTCATGAAAGCCCAGGGAAGATTTAATATTTCGTTCCCCAAAAATGATGCCAAAATTTTTATCCTCCACAGTGTCCTAAGGCTGAGAATGGAAACCGAAGGAGGTAACCTCGAACCACTTAGGATTTGGTAGCTAGCCCTACCAAATCAGAGAGGGCTCTCTCTGTGATCTTACAGCCCACGAGGTGAATGAAGAGGGTAAAAAGATATTAGGATATGTTTTGAGCTCTAGGGTTTTGAAAATTTATGGTTTATGATGGATTAGGAGGAGAGGCCAAGGAAACTAGGTCAGATCCAAAAGATTGCAGTTGCAGGGATACAAAGGGGCATGGAAGATATGTTCAATGGCACTTTAAGGTTGTCAATTGTATTTTGGGGTGGAAAAGAAAAGGATAAAAATGAGCATAACAAGCATGAGTTCATTTATCACAAGATGAAAAACATAAACATGAAATTCCTACCAAAACAGAGCATAAGTTTAAAGAATTTTTTTAACATCTTCTAGAAAAATCACTGAAAAACATAGATATGGAAAGAAAATGAATCAATCATTCATAAAATTGAATTATAGTAGAAAAACACTACCACAAAATCATATCACATGAATCCCTATATAATAGCTGCAACTGAAATTGTATTTCTACAAATGTCAATTGTACACAAGACTCCAAGATTTCTACTCACTGATGTCCAACCTTGATTCTGAATGAAAAATAGATAAAAATAGAACAAAACATCTTCTCCTCTCTCAGGGGTCGAATCCCTCAAGATAGGATCAGTTTACACAAATTTCTCCAACAAAACCTAAGACTATGGAGGTTAAAACAAACTCTCCTTTTAGCCTTTGACAGACCTACCCATCATTAATGATCCTCAAAATTAAATCAAAATGACACTTAAAAGCCTATTTATATTCATCTACCTCAGATAAACTCAAAACAAGATGAACTACATCATGAAAAACCAAATTTGACTGAAGAAACTTGAAAATTTGACCAACAGAGAAAAGTGTAGCACCATCTTGCAAGGCAGTTTTGACTACCTTCCTGGGATCAAAATCTTGATCTGAGGGTGCCATTGGAAATCTTAGGATGCCTAGTTATAAATATACTTCTTAAGAAAGAAAAATTACCTCTCCAAGGCTGAGAAAAAATCATTTTTCCAAGGTCACTCCAAAAGCACAGCGCCTAGATCAAAAAGGTGGTAGAAAGTGGTTTTTTAGCCACTTTTTTGCAGTTTTCTCCCAATATGTTTGTTGACATGGCACCAAATTGGATAGTTGTGATATGTAGGTGATTATCTATCCATGGAGGCTGATTTTAGGTCATTTGTACCTTTGAGGGAAAAGCACAGCGCTAAGGCGCTACGCTTTTGGTTGTCTGCAAATTTCTCAATAAGCCAAAAACACCCAAAATTTCAAATTTTCACAAAATTTATTCAAAATTGATGTGTTAGACTATGAGGGATTCCTTAGCCAACAAATCAAGTTTTTCCTTCTCCTTTTGCCTCATTAGGGTTTGCCTCAACTTTTTCTTCAATTGCTTGATTATGACTTGAGAGATCTTGTTCCTTGTGCAATAATGCATGGCCATGTGCCTTTGAAGATTGTTGTTCATGTTAGCCTTCTCAAGAAGCTTCTCTAAGTGGAAATTGGCCTTGTCAAGCCAAAACTCCTTATCTTTCTCAATTTCTGCTGCAATTAGGTCATTAAAGTCTTCTTGACCTAATGGTGGAGATGGTTCAGTTTGTTGCTTTAGCTAACTCTTGAGACCTCTTGTTCTTGGCCTCCTTGGTTTAACCTGCTTTTCTAGATCCTCTAACTCATCAACATCCACCACTGACTTACCTTTACCAACATCCTTCTCCAAATCTGCCTTGGGCTTGCTAAGTAAAAGTCGTTTGACTTGGAGCTGTTTGTTCTCCTGCTGAAGGAATGTAATCATGAAGTTTGCCTTTGAAAACTTGTCCTTTAGCTCTCTAATCTCAGCTTCCTTCTCTTGGAAGATTTGCTCAGATGATTTGACCTCCTCATGCATCTCTATGTCTTTCATGTGAGTGTCAACATGTACATGTTCTTCTTCTTGAAATGATGCTTCTTGTTGATGTGTTGAAGTCTCTTCAACTATTGTAGTAAGTTGAGCCCTTTCCATACTTCTAGGAGAAAACATCCGCCTCTTTCCTCTCGTATAGGTCTTTGTCACCTAAGCCATAGGTGTTCTTGTGATATTTTTGCTTGTGTAACCCACCTCTTGTTGTCTTATTGAAGCCAATGGTGTAGAATGGTTGCTTGATTGAGTTGGGGTAGGCAAAAGTGAAGTTGAATGCATGAAATCATCCCAAGACAAGTTTACTTGTGCAAGCTGATGGAAAACAAGGATTTTCACCAAGCCATGATGGAACAATCTAGCATGGTGATATTCTCCTTTTCTATGTACCTTCTCTGCCATTTTTACCATGCTTCTGTAGAGGTAGTGAGGTAGGTTAAGAGCTTTAACACCAGTAAAATGCATCAATAGTCTAACATGGTACTGATATAACCTGGAGAACCTACCCTCACATGTGAAATATTTTATGATCATCTTCATGAGAGGGGCATACTTTTCAAGCAAGTGTCTCAATGGAAAAATGTGTTTTGGAGTAGCTTTGTATGGAGGTTTCAAAAACATCTTGTAGTTTTCAATGTCTAGGTCTCTTCTCTTGAACCAAAGATCTCCATTGTTTGGAATCCCTGTAGCTATGGAAATGGCCTCTACTGAACGAGTAAACACAACCCCTGCAATGTTCACCTTATCCCTCCTCAAACTAGTGGCAAAAGTGCTTGTAAGTTTGTCACTAAAACCAAGTTCTTCAATCTTATGGCAAAAGGCAAGGCAATCTACATCCTAGAATGATTTCTTAAGAAATGGTGATGCCATGATATACCGCACCGTATGGGTCTGTTCATATCCGATGATTTGACCTCCCTTACCTCCTCCTATTCTCGCGTGGTCTTTGAATCCATATCAAACCCTAGCTCTTACTAGAATATAAATTAGGGTTTAGTGTAGGAAAGACAAGGGATTTTGGGTAGTTTTAGGAATGGAAGGAATGAAGGGGTTTGAGGGAGTATAAATCCTTGGGAAACTTTAGAGGGTGGGATAAATGTTGGGAAGTAGTGGTAATTTGGGAAATGAGTGAGGGGAAAGGGTTCAAAAGGGAAAAACACATCCCTAGCCTAGGAAAGTGTAGTGTAGGCTAGGGTTTATAGGGAAATGATGAAAATAAAGAAAATAGATGAGGAAAAGTGTCAAAGATGGTATATTAAAGGTGGGGGAAGGTGAGTGAGCATGAAGTTGAGGGTTTTTCTCAGCAAATTGGACCAATGAGACTTGCTTGAATAAAAATGCAGCAAACCCTAGGAGAGGAGATTTATGAGCCTTGAATCATGAAATTAAGTCAAAAGAGGTAGATGAGGGATCCACTTACTTGCTTTGATGTGATGGAACCTGCTTTTGATGAAGAAACCAATGAACATGAGAAATTTTCCTTCCTGAAGAAAAAAAACGCAGCAATGGTGAGAAAAGTGCAGCGCAGCCAGTGAAATGCGCAGCGCAGCAAGAGAACTGAGCTTCCCAAGGCAATAAATTGATCTTCAGAGGGTGGCAATCTCCTGTTTGATGGAATGATGTCTCATGAAGTTGAAATGAGAAAATTACATGCTTGGTTTGTCTTTTAAAAGGCTTGAAATTGATTTTTCTCCTTGGTGGTGATGTGGCCCCACTTGTCTTTTCACCAATTGACTTAATTGCTTGTGTATTGCAGCTTTGGAACCTTTTTACATATATCACATCATGATAAAGATAAAAATACATTTCTTGAGATCATTATAGATACTTTTCCCTATCACTTCTCCTTTCAATGCTGAATTTGATGATGTCATGACCTATTTTCATGATTTTGACAACCTGACCTAATGATGACACTACATGGAAAGATGAGATAAACAATGACCATAATGACCAAGACACTCTTGCAAAAGAAATGACCTGACCATGATGATGTTTATTGACCATGAAGATGAAATGGAGTATAAATGACCTAACTATCCTAACCAATGATCAAATTTTTATTTGAAAACCTATTGAAACTATAAAAAATTGCCGTATGACCCTATCAACCATGTGAAAGAGCATAATTTGATCACTGGTGACTGACAGAACTGACAGATACTAATAGGTTCACCACTCAATAGCCCACACACCTTTCAAACACTTGGTTGGAAAACAATGTATCAACATGCAAGCTTCAACCTCTCCTTTGAATTAGTCTTCTCATGTAGCAGTAGTCTTCTCCCATCATTGGATGCCCCTATGATGTACAAAGGAGGTTGCAGTAATCATCGACCTCCTCCTTCAGAAATAACGTTGTCTACTCACTGCACCAGTCACTAAGAACGGAAACACACTTTGTATGCAACTCCACGGGCTTTAAGCTTCCACGCGTTGTTCTCAATCACACATAATCCTCTCACATATTGTTGACAGGGAATTTCAAAGAATAATAGCAAACATGCACACCATTGCTTGTTTCCACAGTAGGAAAAACTTGTCGATTCCCTTACTCAAGACAAACCATGACCTGAACTTCACAACTTAAATCTCAAGCCCATTGGCTTTGATACCAAATTAAGAATTTGAAGACAAAATTTGATGAATGAATCACACAACTCACACGTGAGACAAGTTGCACCTAGAGGCTGCCAAACAGTGTTGTCGCCTTCTCATTAAACAAATCACATAGTTGTTCAATGGAATTCTTGAGAACAATTTTTTGAATATCCTATTATTTGGGGATGTATACCCTCTCTTAAATTTGCAGTAATCCATTTTCCTCAAATACATACCTTTAAACTTAGGTTTTAGATGCTTCCCATTTTGAAGCTATGATTTAACCTTTAAATACCAACTATTTCTTGATGTTAAATGTGTTGTTGATCACCCTTTCGACAATGTTTTTCTATCCCGTGAGTATAATTTAGAAAGGTTGGCCAATATATACAGGGTTTGTTGTTCAGAAGTCTATGGATCTCATGAAAAAAATCACATAATGACAGAAATTTCAGGTGCCAATCAATTCAAATGGTGTATTTCAAACGTGAAATCAATAATTTTGAAGCAATTTAGACAGAGGAAACAGGTTTTTTCCAGGTATTTCCTCTTTGATTCACATATTATAGCAGTGAATGTTGTTGGAATTAATGCTCAAATGCACTACGTAAGAGTATTGAGGATAGTCTTTTCCTTGCACAGGTTTAGCTATCTAACCTACAACCAACAAGCTCAGCTATCTATTAAACGAGACATTCTCTGGGTATAAATGGCAGCAAAGGAAGGGGCAAGCATTCTCTGTTGTGATGACATTCAGGCAATTGATATATACAGAGTGTGCCGGGAGAACTGTGTCAGCAAGTAATGAAGCTCCAGTAGATATGACAATCGATTAAAAGGCTGGTTGCGATATGAATAATGTCAATAATCAAGTAACATGGTGAAGTTAAATTTGAAGTTTAACCTATGAAAAGGAATTAAACTTGCAGCAGATCATACCTCCATACATACACTAGCCAGCAGCACCAAGGACATTAGGAGTATATTAAAGAATAGCGTGCTCATGGATTCCAGCTAATAGTTTTTTGCACATGGTTTTTGGACACACGGTTTTAGCTAATGGTTTTGAAGGTGGGCTATTTACTCATGGTTTTTGTGAGGCCTTTCATCTAAAAAACAAAACAAAACAAAACAACTCGTTCGTTTTATTTACAAATTGGACTGGATTATTAAAGAAATGGAGAACTTGTGAGCAATATTGTTTATAATTTTGGAATTTGATTTTTTTATTTAAGTTATTTAGTTTTTTAATAATTTTATTTGTGGAATTGTTTTAAGTATATTTGGAGGTTAGATATTTCACACCAAATATTAAATACCAACAAATGTTGCAGAGCAATTTAGTCCATATCATTCAAATTGAAAATTATACTTTCGAAAAAGTTACATTTAAAAAATCCTAACCTAACACATAAAAAATATAATATAAAATTTATGATATAATATCATCAAACAAAGTGAGTTCCTGTCATTCAAATTAAAAACTATACTCTCACAAAAATTACATATAGAAAATCTTAACATAACAAAAAAAAATATAATATAAAATCTATGATATAATATTAAGTGAAAAAAAAAAAAAAAAAGTCAAGATTGTTTTGTGCCAATAACATTACATATGTTGTGTTTTATTGCAGTCTTTAACTTAACAACCTTTGCCCGGTAAATAAAGTTAATCTATTGAAAGAGATTCATAAAAAAAAATTAAAAGAGATTAATAAAAAAATTAATATTCGAAAAGAAAGTAATAAAAATTTGAGTTATTAAAAATTTAAATAAATAAACAATTGAGATATATAAGTTTGGCTCAAAAAAATTTAAATAAATATATTGTAATTTGTATGAATAGTGAGTTATATTGATTATTATCTTAATAAAATAAAATAAAAAATATTTTTTTCTAATAATTAAATTGATTTAGTTTAATTTTAATAATTAATATGAATTAGTTTTATGATTTAATTTATTATTTTAATTATTATGACTTAGTTTTTTGTTTTAGTTTAAAAAATTAAAAGATTATTGAACTTAATAATAAAAAAATATGGTATGGATATTGCAAGTGTATCTAGAAATTGTGGTAAAAAATCTGAGGTAGTTATTTATATGGCATTCTATTGTTACAAAAGCTGCAATAAGACCATCAAGTTATGATTTAATCAAATGTTCGAAAATAGTTTTTTAATAATATTGAAAAAGAAATATTTACTTTTCAAAGTTAAACATTATAGCTTGTAATGGTCAATGTTGAACTAGTAGACATGTAGACAAGAGCAGGAGGGGTGCTATATAACCTCGATGGAACAATTGAAACAAGGTTCGCCTGGGGACTAGGGAAAGCAATGTACAATCAAGCTGAATCTTTATAGCTTTGGCAAGGTCTGAAGATCGTTATCTCCAAAGGCATAAGGCATCTGAACATCGTTGGTGATTCAACGGTTGTCATTCAAAAGTGTTCAAGGTCCTCTAGGAAGAGGCACCTCATAGACTCTGAAACTTCTCTTATGCTTATAAGGATTATGATTCTTCTTAGCAAATTAGATGAATTTAAATTCTACCATGTAAAATGGGAGAATGATCACGAGGCAGATTTTCAAGGCAATATTGGCGCTGTATTGGAACAAGGAGTCTTGATCATCGATCAATCCAATCAAATACGTCATGTCCTTTAATTGATCATATAAATAAACCATTGTTGGGAGACAGTTGGAATAATGCAAGTATTAAAGAGCATTGATCAAACATGCTCGAGTTATCTCTGGGGAAGGGCATGAATTTCTTCGGAGGTGGAGTAAGCAGTTGGGTGGTATTAACTATAGTTGTAGGCACTTGAATCTACGAACCATGTTGAAGACCATGTGGAAATCCTTCTAATTGTTATTAAATGTGAAGGCAAGTGAAGGCAACTTTAGTACACTCCTCCAGCAGAATCGAGTGGTTGCATATCAATTTGAATGAAATATGGCGGTAGTGAGGATGGATGGTCGTGCCTTATCTGATCTGCATATGGGGAAGGATATTAAATGTGATAGGATGTGCGCTTCGATAAACAGGAAGAAAGAATTTATATTAAGGAAATGGGTGATGTCAATAAACCACAAAATAATTCAGGTGCAGAGAAGGATAACTCACAAAATGGCTGCCACAAACCTTAACGGAAGTGGTGGTAGTGCAAAGGAATAGTGAAATTCGAGCAATGAAAATGTCGTAGCAACCATGGTAGAAAATATAGGGAAGCAAGTAATATAGTAGGTACAAGATCAAATTACGGTGGTTTTGACTCACCTTGTAGGGATTGGTAAGGATCTGGAGCTGCTTCAGAACGAAATGGAGCATCTGAACACTGGTATGATTAACTTGAATTTTAAGGTGGATAATATTGAGATAAAAGTGGAAACAACTGCTATTAGCGTGCTCAAGGAGGTCTTTAGGCTGGTAGAAAAGCCCACTTTCATTTCTTAGGCTGAAGGGGAGGCAGAACAAAAGCGGCACGGGTCTAAGTTGATCTTGGTTCCTCGTCAAACTCTTGAAGCGACCTAAGAGGAAAATCCTATGGAAAAGATGGAAAGAAACGGGGAGTTAGTCACTCCACAATTTATATGTTTTTTCGTGTTGTTAGATTATGTGGTGTATTTTGGAGAAACTATAGTATAAATGTTGTAAGTAGTATAGTTATAAATAATACGGGTAGTATCAGATACTCTCTGGATTTATCTCTTGAAATATTTGAAACAGAGCAGATTTTGAAAGTAAGGGACCTAGCCTGTTTCCAACTTTGATATATAAAAATGTTACCCATTTCCTTGAAGAAGAAAAAAAATGTTGAACTAGTAGTGGTCAACAAGCAAATCAATTGCTTATGATATAGTCTCTAGCCATCTACCATCAAGATCATAATATTTCATGTGCTAATATTTTAGTAGGTATGTATGTATATAATCTTGGAGTAGTGACTACCTTACACTTCTTTGAGAATACATCTTAAATGACCCTTCCCTCACATATTTTGTAAAACCTTGACCACCAAAATCTTTTGTTGAACCAATTTTAAGTGTTTAAAACATGTCAAATGGCTATCTATAAACCCTTGACTTGTCCTCTTAAAATTTCCCAACTGAGTCTATAACTCAAGTTGGGTCTTCCTTTCACTTATCACTCCCAATTCCATCTTTTGTTTCATCTTTTTTCCACTACATTTTTTGGTAGGTTTTCTTTACTCCCACTCCTACTACACGAAGTGAGCCTATTTAACCTTTAGGGATGCCCCACTTGAATAAGAAAGTCTTTTTCGTGTCTAAAGTGCAGGGGAGAGTTGGTGATCCGAATTGGATCATTATATTGTTTTTCATCCATATTGATGTAACTTGTTAGAGTGTAAAAGTGGAGGAATCGGCTTAAGAGACCGTTTTTACTGGCGGGACCCAACTTGGCAAAACAAGGTCTGAAACCTTCTGAGAGAATTTTGAGGCATTAAACCACATTTTTTGGGGGGGGGATTTTTGTTGCTTTAGCACAACACATTTACATGAGATTCTACACACAAAGGCCTTTCTAATGGCGCAAGAATCATGTCACTTGGAGTCTGTATGCGAAAGTTATGTCACTCAAAAGTCGACCTTCCTGTTTTCACAAATTTGAGAGGATGCCACATCATCCTGTGATCATCCCCCATTATTCATGAAAATGGGGCTAGCCACGTGATTATGATGTAGAATACTCTATAAGATTAAATATTGTAACTCCAGTTAAGAGTTGAGGTAGTCAAACCTAACCACTAGTAGGCTATTAGGTTTTGTTATAATCGGGCTACTAGGAGGAAAATGGATTCCACTATTTCGAGTACATTTGTTCCATAGTTGAGAAAAATAGAAAAGAGGGATAGGAGGTAGAGCGCAGAGAGAGTATTTTTGCATTGTAGCATCTCATGGGCCACAAGCCATACTTATTTGTACCTACAGCCACATTTCCATTTAGAGAAAGGGAACAGAGTGGCCTCACCTTCCAACTAGGTTTTTCTCCCAAAAGGGTTTCCTAGAACATATCTTATGTCAAATCTGTGTGTGAGATTTTATTTTTTCGTTCTTTATTTTTTGCATAATTTAATTTGCATGCATGCGCTATTAATAATAGATCTAAACATGTTCATGGAAGATTTCGAATCTAAGGCTTTGGCTTCAGCTCCATTATGACTGAAACTCTAGAAAATATTTGTAGATGATACATTCATCTTATGGACTCGTGGTTTGGATAAGTTAGATCTTTCTTTTCAGCATCTTAACAATCAATCAAGATCCATCAAGTTCACCATGGAGGTTGAATTTATTGGTAGTGTGCCCTTCCTTGATGTTCTAATCTCTAGGAATGATGATGGTTCTTTCTCACACCAAATATTTCATAAGAAAACTCACACTAATCAAGATGTTCATGTTGAGTCCCATCACCACTCAGCCTAGAAGCTGAGAGTTCTCAACACGTTAGCTACTCGTGCCTTAAGGGTTTCTGATGAAAGTCACCTACAGAATGAAAAAACCCATCTACTTAAGGTTTTTGAAATGAATGGCTATAATAGGTACCAAGGAATCAAAGACTTTTTAAAGGCGAGCAAGGGTCCTAAGGGAAAAAAAAAAGAGCGAGGAGAGTTGGTTTCTGGAGTTTAGCTTCCCTTTATCCAAGGGACTACTGATAATATTTCTCGGATTCTTAGAAAGCACAATGTTTCATCAACATTTATACCCATGAACACCATTCAAAACTCCCTAAGGTATGTCAAAGACTCGTCACAACCTGGAAACATGAAAGGTGTTTATTTGGTCCCATGTTCATTTGTGACCCTCTACCGTTGGAGAAATTGGTTGTTCCATAAATCAAAGGATTCAAGAGCACGCGGCTAACATTAAACATGGTAGGGCTCGCTCCTTAACCTTATCCGAACATGTTGAGAAGACAAAGCATCACATTTGTATTGAAGATTCTCGAGTCATTGTCAGGGTTGATCATGTCCATCACCGTAAGTTGAGGGGGGCAATAGAAATTTAAAAAAAAAAGTCGAATACGCTAAATATGGATAATTAGTGGAATATTGTTTGTTGTTGGATCCCATCCCTTTATATCTAGATGTCGTCCTTTATTTTTTCTCCCTCCTCTCTTAGGCGGTTCCTTTTCTTTTAATCCTTTTATTTTTCCCTTCTCTTGTTTTCTTAACCTTTATCTTTTATTGTTAGTAAATTAATTTATTTGGTCGCGTTACATTGTTTAATTTGTTTAATTTTAATTTGTGTGTTAAAACCTATTTTTATAATTGCTTTTCCTTTTATTAATTATCCTTGTTATTAAATTCATTTCGATTATCCTTTCATCTTTTATATATGTATATTTTTTCTTTCTTAAATTTATGTATTTTCATTCTAACATTTAGTTCTTTGATTTATTCACTAGTTTCTTCAAATATTTGTTATTATATTTGTTTCTTAATATTATTTTTTTTGAAATTATTTGTTTCATTTATATGAAAAAATATTTTTTATGTTTTTATTTCTTTTATTTATTTAACATTATTAAGTAATTTCTTTTAAATTTTTCTCTATCTTGTGATTCTATTATTCTTGTTGTAATTTATATATTTTTAGTTTTATTCTCTTTCCTTTTGATATTTCCTTTTTAGATATTTATTGGTGTATATAAATTTATGATAATTGTATATCTATTTATATAAATAACAAGTGTTATATAGTAACTAAAACCTGCTTAATTTAAATATAATAATATTGCAATGTTATAGATAGATAATGGATTTTTGAACATCAATTAAATGTAAAATATTTTTTTTAATTATACAAAATGTATTATATAATTAATATACATTTAAATTATAATTATATTATATTTAAATTTAATTTAAAATGATTAAAATTGTTAAATTTAAAAATAATAACTTAAATTATTAAATTTGGAAAAATATTTTATAAATAAAAAACAATGAACATAAAACTCTAGACCTATGAAACATTTTAGCGGAATCTTTGTGCTTTTAGGTTTGTAAAGTGTATGAATTTTGTTTGAAGTCAACAAAGTGGGGGTTCATATGTCTTTAGTTATAATGAATTTTTGGATGGAGATCTCTTATGTTCAAGCAATTTTCTTTATAAATTCTTGATGTATTTTAAAACGTGATCTTTAAATTATTTGACTATATATTTACTGATTGTAGTGATAGATAATAGTATTTTTCTCTATAAGAGCTATGTGGTCTTCAAATTATTTGAGTATATATTTACTAATTGTAGTGATAGATGATAGTATTTTTCTCAATAAGAGCTATGTTACATTGAAAGTTGAAATGACTTTTATTTTCATGGATAGAAAAAGGTGCTAACAATTTCAAATATTTACTTTACTTTGATATAATTTAGCTGATGCATTTTATGCTTTTCAAATAAGAAAGAAACTAATTTTTAAATATTAAATCTCTAACATAAATTATATATAATAACATAATTATAGCCAGACACATTTCCATCTATCTTATTAAGACACAATAAATAGTTTGGACCACTGAAAATTTATCTAACGGAGTACTATCTGATAAAGCTACGTGTTCTATTGCCATAGGTCAAAGACCTTGATACTGGCCAGGGTTGGATTATCTATGCGGTTAGATGTAGTTTACAACAGGAAATCTTGATATCACCTGTAGTTGACGGTGAAAGGAAGAAACCATTTGCATTTATGAAGTATGCGTGGAAAAGGGTGAGTCTTATTTTATGGGTTATTTGTCATTTAATGCCGTGTGGTATATATTGCTCACCATTATATTTGAAGTCGTTTAAATCTAATGATGAATAGAACTAATTGAATTTCAAAAGAATAAATTTAATTGTCATTAAATAATAATAAAAATTTATCTATAGAGTTAAAATATTGAGAGATTTCCAAAAAAATTGGTAAAAATAGATTATTAATAATTATGCAAAACCTACATGCAATAGGGATAATAATAATTATTTTTATTAAAACAATTCCTTTTAATATTTCTTATTGGTATTTTAGTTAGTTTCTAATTTGAATTATTTTCATTTTTTATATTGTAATTTTTGTTGGTTTCTATTTTCTTTTCTTTTTTCTTTTTTGAGTTTAATAATTATTATTATTTAACTTTTGATTTTAACATTATAATATTTATTTTCTTTCTACCTATTTTTATTTTTTCTATTTCTAATTTCTCCTTGGTTGTATTTTATTAATTTTTCATGTATTTTATAACCTCTAACATTATAATCTTTTTTTTTCTTTCCACTTATTTTTATTTTTCTATTTCTAATTTCTCCTAGGTTGTATTTTATTAATTTTTTATCTATTCTATAATTTCTAGTTTTCGCTTAGTCATTGCATCTCTACTATATTTTTTTGTTCTATTGGATGAGGTCATTCATGTTTTTCCTCATGATGAATCACAATAAGTGGTTCAAAACGCATCGACCTTGAAAAATATATGTAATTTATTCAGAATAGACTTTGTAGAAATCGTGAATCACAGAAGTCTACATTCAAAGATCTACATATCCATAAATCTAATAAAATTGTAATATTGTAGAATTTCAAATTTTTAATATAATATTATCAGATCTGTTGTGACAAGCTGTCCAATGGAATGTCCACGACAATTTACGAATCAGTTGGTGAGGTGATAATAACCAACCTCTTAAGTTGGTAACAATAACTACTCTTAATTATTTCTTCGTTCAATATATGTAATCTATGTACATTCAAAATTAACCATTTTTCTTGATAAGATTACTAGAGCGCCCCATGGTGAAAAGATAGGGTCATTAAGCCCTAGGTCTACTAGTTATTTTAGCTTCATTTTCTATTCACAAAGTTTTGGAGCCTTCATCTTGTAATATTTCTTGGAGATTGGATCAATGTTGGGTTTTCGCTAAATAATAAAATAAGTTATCTTTTAGGAGGTAACCTTGAAAATTCCTTGGGGAAAATATCCCATGACGTTGATAAAATTGGTTACTGGTCTAAATATGATTGTCCATTTTCTTCAGTTGCTATCTTCATTGCATGCAATTAACATCCTTGCCTTAGGAAAAATTTTACTTTCATCATCAAGATGAAATATAGGGAGACATTCTTCTTAATACCAAAAATTGCAAACTTGCCTTCATCATCTAGAAAAGGCACTATTTTCCCAAAGTAGTCTATCAAATCTTCATGAGCTTCTAACCAAACCACACTAACAGTGAGATTATATTTTAAAAGGGTGGTGACATACAATTTTAACATGGTATAACACACCTTTATATCTCTATATTAATTGGCTAAAAAAATGCAGAGTTACCAACTTCCAATATATGGTCTACAAGGATTACAAAAAGGATCAAAAGTTTATCTTACGCAGAGCTTTACGTTATTTATAGGCTTGATTGATAATTGCTTCTTGAGACTACTGAACTTCTCATGGATAGTTACAACTCTTCAAATTCTCCTAATTTTTAATTACAATTACAAAAACAATGATTTATAAAACTTTCATAACTCATGCACAATAATTGTGTCCTCAAGTAGAATCTTCTCAATCTCTTGAAGATATGCCACCCATTATTCATAATATGACCCAATCATTTTGATATTGTTGGAATCAAGCTTTTCATAACAAATTAATATTGTTTAGTATTATGGGAGAACATGGGCAAGCCTCTCTTAAGTGAGATTAAGAAGGAATTATGGATGGTTTGTTGTTAGGTTTGATTTACTAGATATTGCTTGAGGTTGTCCATGATAAACTTGTTGTGGAAACACTAAAGGACATTTTTTTAGCATTTAGAAATTCATCTAGTTCCTTGGTTATTTCTTCAACATGCATGGCCTCCCCTTGGGCTCTAATTGCTAGCAGTTTGTTCACTTATAACCCTCTCATCTAGAGACTAGTGTTGCTGGTATAAGGCCACTGATCTAGAAGAATCTCTTTCCATATTATATATTTATGGCTCGATTGATAAAAAGTGATTCATATATTAAAAAAAAATTGTTGATCTTGGGACATTATGCTTGGCCCTATGGATGCTCTTTTGGCCACTGTCTAACTAATGGACTGCATTGACAATTAATTGGAGTTGTGGGTGACGTTATTTTACTTTCTCGTAGTGGTAACAATTTTCTACGATCTCCTACATGATCTATAAGTATGGGTACAATTTATTAACTAAACCCTAGTGTTTGTATACTTATGCAACACAAGCATTATAATCATCCACTCTAACAATTTCCTCCTTACGGCCTTTATTTCTACCTTCACCATCTTTACCTACTACTCTAATTCAACAATCTGCACATATTTTTGCTAAACCTTCTAGGATAATCTAGACGTTTCTCTCAGTTTCCTGAGAGAATCTTGTCCTTGCAAAATCCATCACGTGAGGATCCTTTTTGGTTTGGAATAATATGTTTCTTAGTGATGATGTGGACTAGTGGTAGATGTGGGGTGACGTGTGTCTTGTTGGTATACTCCAAAATATTGTTCATGGTGTAATAAAATATGAAAATTTTCAAGTTCACGACCTTCTTCCTTTTTTATTACATGATATCCATTTCTATTTTCCCTGGATGATCTCCTATAATTGTCGAGATCATTGGAGTTTCTGAATCAATAAACATGTCGATTGTGTCTTGTTGCATTGGTTTCTCTACTTCTGCTTGTTAATATTGAAGAACATATTCTTTGAGCTTAGCCTCAACCTCATCTTGTATTCTTTTATGCTTTTAATTTTCTTTTTCCATTCTTCAATACTTCTCCTATGCTCTCTCTCCCTCCTCACTTCTTCCTCTTCTTTCTCTCTGAGTTATATATCACTACTTACTTTGGAAGCTTCCTATACTATTTGGGATGCCTATTCTTCTTGTATTAGATTCTCTTCCAATTCTTTTTGCATTGCTTCTTTCCTAATTTCTTGCTCCCAGGCCAATGCTTTTGATTTCTCCTAATCTTCTTCAAATTTTCTTTGGGAAGGGTTGTAACTGATTCTTGAAATGACTTCTACAAAGTTCTAAGAATTTATTTCTTTTCTTCCTCTACTCAAGTCTCTGATTGATATTCCCATTTGTATTTGCATAATTTTCAATGATTCTTCACAGTGGATATGGGAACATATTTTTGGAATTTCAAATCCCAAAAACAGAAAAGTGTTGGCGCACTTGAATATTCCTTTATCTGCTTGATGCCTTTCAGGGTATATGCTCCCAAGTGGAATGACATGTGTGGCCAAGGATGTTTCTTGGTTCTTTAAAGTGCACCACCTACCCTTCTGTGATCATGATAGTATATTTCTTGCAAGACCACAATATTAGTTACAAATATAGGTAGTAGGTATGGAGGATTGGTTGCTCCAAAAACTTTGATGAAAGTATCATCCTGCTCCACAAACCAATCACTAACTACAGGTACTGCCTATATATCCCTTTTTTACATACAAAGAGCACCTTCATTAAAGAGGGCTTCATACAAGGAGATTAATAAATCATGTTAGATTTGTGTAAGCCCGTATATAGTAATCTTCCCAAAGGATTTTGAAAAAAAAAGTGTGTAGCCTCCTCATGAAATGTCCATCTCTAGTTCATGGTTGGGAATGACATCTTATCATAGATTGCATATAATGGGTATGAAGCCATGTAGAACTAGGTTTTTTGGGCTTATATAGGATTTTGATCATTTTCAATGCCATCCTTTAAATTTCTCTCTAAGATATTTGCTTAATTAAAGGTTCGGCCCTCAATAGCCGCAATATACATTAGTGGAACCCAGCTTTCGGGAAAGGTTTTATCATTTTCCTGGCCATATAATCACCATAACATGGTAGCCACATTAGAATGGAGTATTCAACATGTTTACAAGGTACTATTTATTAACCTATGCTCTAAATTTTCCTTTATTTTTCCACAATTTCTTGAGGATCTCTTTGGGAAAGATCTCGAAGTTCCTCAACCACTATTCATCCAAGGACACCTCCTCTTTGGGTAACCTGTAATATAACTTTATGTTAGAGGCTTTGAATGAGGATAGAGGTTTCCCATTATTGTATATAATCATAGACTCTTATGGATCTTAATGATGCACCAACCACTCTATTATTTTAACACATGGGAAAACTAGTGGATGGGTTGCCTCCTTTGAAAACTAGGATCTTCTCACTGCCTTCTACAATTTTGTATCTAGAACATTAACAGGTAGATTATCTCTATGAAATTTCTAGTAGATATCTGACCATGTGTCAGAAGTGAGCTTATCTATGAAACCCAAAGTATCCCAAAACTTTGATCTAGAGGAATTTTCCTTCTCTTCATCACCAGATATTTCAACCATTGAGGATTTACTAGCCTTATTCTTGGATTCATGCAATATTTTCCTACAAATCACATTAAAGAAATAAATATTGATTATCCTAGTTTGTTTACAATTCAATATGCATAGCGCTGAGAGGTCTGGGCTAAGTGGTTGGCTAGCTCTTAGTGAGAAAGCACTTTAAATGGTGAGGAAAACACATAATGTCAAGTTCACTATAATTACCATGATGGTTGAATGTTTTCCACATGGAAATACTAGTGAGGAGTGAGGGAGAGAACTAGAATTTCTTAGCAAAAGAGGTTTACTCATGTATCCAACTGAGAAGATAAAAAAATAGTTAAAAATTTTAGCATATAAATGGGTTGGAAACATGAAAATGGCTCCATGAACATAAATCCTAGGTGCTTTAAATAAAATTCCTAGGTATCATAAGGAATTTATATGGCTAAGGATTTTTGGGCTATGGAAAACAATTTTCTAAGTTTACTGCAATATAAAAAGTGTTATTTAAGCCAAAAAGAAACTGCTAGAGAGTTAGGGTGCAAGAATGTGTCGACCTAGGAAAATAATAAGATAGAAAATACCAAGAAGGAGCCAACGAAGAGATGAAATTTCCCTTAAATCATATTTAAATTGTTTGTTGTCTTAAGAAACTTTAGGGTTTTTCCTGTTGGTATGAGTTGCATCAAGTGGCACATGTGCGCACAAGGCTAGTGAGGTGAAGGTTCAAGGAAAAATAATATGGCACAACTTCCAAGAGCAATAGAGATTATTTAAAACTTAATCATTGTGCAAAAATTAAGCATTGTACAAGATTTCATCTAGTAAAAACAATTGTTGGGTAAATAATTATGGTAGAAGACCATAAACAACAAAAAAGCAAAGTGAATAAGCATTAAAAATCTTACTTGGGGCCGATTTAGTTGTAGCTAAAGCTAACCCATAAGACTCAGGTTAAAAAATCCTTCAATCCAAGTGATTTAACCTCTAAAGAATAAAGCTAAGATTGTGTATGAGGAAGATATTGAGCTATGAGATACTTTAAAAGCGCTTTACTAGGCTTTGCATTTATTAACATGAAAAATATTCTTATCATACTTAACCTTTTCTCCTTTTATCTTTTTCTAACTCAATTAAAGCAATAAAATCTCAAAAATTAACTTTAAAAGAGAGAGAAAGCTATAAAAAGTTTAAAAAAACATGGGTCTCAGGTCTAGTCATCTGATATAGCACTAGCCTAAAGATTACTTGGGTGCTATAGCACTCATTTATTTCTTAACAGAGCGTTATGCTAAGAAATGAGGCTAAAAAGAGTTAAGGGTCTCTGGGGAATTATAGAATTGGACAAAGGCTCAATCATGTGGTATAGAAACTTGGAGAGAGAGAACCAATAATCTTAAAATTCCAAAAAAGAAAAAAGTGCAGTGTTGCACAAAATATCATCAGGGCATTATGGAGACTTGACAATGCCAAAATTTGAGAGGGAGACACAGAACATGGCTAATTTTGAGTGTGTATCATTGACATGATGCTCAAGGGTGTCCTATGTTAAAAAATGCAGCAAGAAAGTCTCAATTTGATTTTTCCTTAGGCAAATTGGGAAAAATCGAATTTTCACATCAGTAGACAACTTGGACGCAGTTAACTAAGGTGACATGGCTCTTTCCACTTAGTTGGCTCATTAAATTCGAGTTAAAGGAGTTAGATTTCAATTAAGCATGTGTGGTTGCTAATTTGTAGCAATCAAGGCCAGTTATTTCAAGTTGTTTTCAATTAAAATAGTTCTAATTGTTGGAGGAACTAGTGAAAGGTCAGTTGTGCAGTGGGACAACATTCTATCTCATTGATCCTCTAGTTAACTGATCAATCAACCCAAAATAGCTAGTGCATGTAGATAATTCGAGTTCCCAAACTATGATGGAGATTCCAAGGCAGTGTAACATCAATTATAGACTAGTATTGAGTGTACAGGTGTTGCATGCAGTCATATGATCAACCTTATGAATTGAGCAAGCATTTTGGAGGAAATTCATAAATAATAAGCACCTAATTTCCTCATGAATTGTGCATGGAAATAGGGGCTCAAGTTGAGGCATAAATTGACAAATTCTAGGTCAAATCTTCTCAGTGAGCAGAGAGATAGGTTATTCACTTGCGGGTTGTGCTCAGTATGAGAAAGAAATTGTAATACATATCTATTCATCACATTAATGCAAGAAGGCAAAGGGGTTTTTATCAGATTGCTTTCCCCTGGAAAAATATTCTGTGCGTGTGTGTTATTTCTTATTGCATGTTTTTTATTATTGTTCTAAATTATGACTTGAATTTTGCGGAGTAGTAGAGTAGGGTTGTATCTTGTGATTTAGATTAAAATTTCATGAGAATTTACAGTTATACACCATAATTTATACATGATATCAGAGTAGAATTCACATTAGAACATGAATTTCAATATTGTTTCTCAATATGTTCGAATTTGCAGTCCATTGTAGCAGGATATCTTCAAAGTTGAGAATATGACCTTCAACGAGTTAAGACTAGAGTATGCCTTGGAACATATCTCTAATTCCAATGCATGGAAGGATCGCATGGAGGTGGTATTGGATGACAATCGATTTCTAGAATATGTCAAGACAAATATTGCAAAACCACAAGCATCTAATGCGTAGAACCTAGCCCAATGGAAGAAAGATGTAGCCAAGGCGAGGAGAATAATATTGGAGGGAGTACGAGACCACATTGTATCAAATATCCATGTGAAATAAAATCCTTTCGCAGCGTAGAATGCACTGACATAATTTTTTAAGATTAACAGTGACCATAGGAAATTGGCACTCAAGGATAAAATTAGAAATATCAAGATGTAGAAGAATGACATTATCCCACAGTATCTGAGAATATTTATGCAAGTTCATGATGAACTTGGTGGGGCTGGTGTTAATGTTGCAGAATATAACTTGATAATCCTAACTCTTCTAGGCCTCCCAAAAGCTGGCATAGCTACGAAGACTCGGTGAACGAGAGGGAGAAATTACCGAATTGGGAACACTTATGGCTTGATTTTATACAAGATGAGATAAGGCGGAATACCAGAGATGGAGCCTCATCCAAGGGTGAGAATGAAGAAATATTTATATTGGTTTTAAAGGGAAAGAATTTAAAAGGGAAGAAATCTCAAACCAAACCAGAATCCAGCTAAGGGGGTAAGAAGAAAGACTTGTCCAAAATAAAATGCTTCAATTGTCATGAATTCAGGCATTATGCCATGAAGTGTCCACAAAAAAAATCAATTAATAAGACCTCAGGAGCAGTAGGTGAAGCCTTGAATTCATAGTTCAAGCTTGAATTCACCCTTATCACATGCATGGCCAACACAATGATGGGGAGTGTGTGGTACTTGGATGCAGGTGCCTCATTCCACATGAAGTGGTGTAGAGAGTTTTCCAGTGACCTATTCCACGAAAGGTATAGTGCTATCGGGATTGGTACAGTAACCTTTAAGAGTGTTTCAGTATCCCTCTTCACCTTAAATATGTTATGTTTGTGCCATGCTTGAAAATAACCTCATCTCTTTAGCATTTTTGGAAGACCATGACTATGATATCATCTTCAGCAATGGGGAAGCATTCATGAGGCACATAGCCACTGGAAAGGTGAAGCAGGTCGGGGTTCATGTGAAGAACCTGTATAAACTTGAGGTAGAAGATACATGTACTACCTTGAGGAGCAAGGTAGAGATTAGAGATATGGTGGTTGAGAGGGAGAAGGATAGGCCTCTCAAAATGGAGCCTTAGAAGGATCCTCATGAAGTTGTGGAGCAGCCAAAAATATAGAGGCAAAGAGGAAGTAGAGTGGAGACATCCACTAAAGTAGAGACCTCTAGTAGGGGAAGATTTTGATCCAAGTGGGAAGAGGAAGCACATGCAGAAATATCTCTAGGAGTGAGGTAGAGTGATGTAGATCTTTAGTCCATAATTGCATAAATTTGGGCAGGGCCCATTGAGGTGTTCCCCTCATGGATCATTACCTTGTTGAGGGGACCCACAATATTCAATAATAGGAGGATCAGTGTCAGTCAGATACTAAGGAGTGCAGAGGAGTGCTGACAATAGAGCAAGAGGCTTAGTAGCAGAGTCAGAAGTAGCACAATTTTCCCAGCAGACAGTTGATTCAATGTTTTTTTCTTTTTGGAGGCTTCTTAGTTGCAGATGTTGGAGTACCATAAGCAACAATGAGAGGTGTTGCAAGCAATACATTCCATGGGTGCACGATAGGGGTGTTTGATAATCCCTTTCTTGCTAAGAGGGAGTGTTGAAAAATGCAGGAAGAAAGTCACAACTGGATTTTGCCTTGGTCAAATTGGGAAATTTTGATTCTCCACATCAACTGACAACTTGGATTGAGTTAACTAAGGTGACATGGCTCTTATCACTCAATTATCTTAGTAAATTCGAGTCAAAGGAGTTGGATTTTATTTAATCATGTGTGATTGCTAATTTGTAGCAATCAAGGTGAGTTATTTCAAGTTGTTTTCAGTTAAACTAGTTCTAACTATTGGAGGAACTAGTGGAAGGTTAGTTGTGTCATGGGAAAAAAGTATAACTCAGTGATCATCTAATTAACTAATCAATCAAACCAAAATATCTAGTGCATGCAAATAATTCGAGTTCCTCAGTTGTGGCGGAGATTCCAAGGTAGTGTAACATTAGTTGTAGACTAGTCTTGAGTGTACGTGTGTTTCATGCAATCAAATGATCAACCTTGGGACTTGCGCAAGAATTTTGGAGGAAATTCCTAAATAATAGGGGCCTATTTTACTCATGAATTCTGCAATGAAATGGTGGCTCAAGTTGAGGCGGAAATTGAATAATTCGTGGTTAGAGCTTCTCAGTGACAAAAGAGACAGGTTATTCAGTTACATGTTGTGCTCAGTCTAAGTAAGTAATTGTAATACATCTCTATTCATCATATTAATTCAAGAATACAAAGGGGTTTTTAACATATTGCTTTCCCCTGGAATATGGAGTTTCATACAATACCCTAACTAACATATTGTGCTTCATACATCTCAAATTGCCAAAATTTAAAAAATCACAAGAATTAAGTAAATTATAATTTTATTTAAAATAATAATAATAATAATAATTAATGAAAAAAATAATTAATATATAAGTTAAATATATAGACATTTTAAAAATATATGTAACAAGATTCTTAACCACGAAGATTTTGAAAATGGCACCAAGAAAGATTCTAATTTAATTTTCCCTTGAATTAAATTAGAAGAAAAGTGTAATTCCACATCACATGACAAATTGTGCGGGTTAACTAAGTTAGTTTGACTTATTTGATTCAGCTAATTTGAATTGAGAGTCTAACTTGAGTCATGTAGAGTGGTTCTTTTAAGAGCCCTAGTTGAGTTTATTTTGAGTTGTAATTAATTAATTCAGTTTATCTGAGTTAAAGTTAGTTTAACTAGTTCCAACTATTGGAGGAACTAGGGGGAGGTCTAGTAGTGATTTTTCTACTTAGTGATCAACCAGATAACTGATAAATCAGACATAAATAACTCATTCAGGTGTGAACTGAGAGTTACCCAGTTTAGATTGGACTTCAAGGGAAGTGCACTATCATTTTTATAATCATCCAAGTTGTACAGATGGTGCATGCAGTCAGAGGAAGAGCCTAAAGGAACTTCTCAATCCAATGGAGGAAAATTCCTATTAAATAGGGGCCTAATTCCTCATTGAAAAACACAAGGAAGTAGGAGCTTAGAAAGCTAGGGAATTGGCTAAGTGTTGGTAAGATTCGGTCTAGGAAGTAGTGAGACGGGTAGAGATAGCGCAGAGGTTTCTCGAGCATGAGAAAAGCATCGTAATCTTCTCATATTTTCTGACTAATGCAATATACAAATAGAGGGGTTTTTAGCTATGGCTTTCCCCAGGAAATCATTGTGTAATGTGTTGATTGAATTCTTTCTCTTGTGTGGTTCGTGATTTCGCGATCATTTAAATTGGTTTCCGTAATTGGTAGAGTAGATTCAAGTCTATTGTTTTAAAAAAATAAAATTAGCAGTTTTAATCTACAAGAAATTTGTACATAGTATAAGAGCAGAAATCACTATAGAAGAGAATGATACAACTTTGTTTTGTGCAAGTGAGTTGAATTTATAGATCAATATGTCGTTCTATGGATTAATAATTGAGTATGCCCTTGAGGGAAACTCGAATTACATAGCTTTGAAGGACATGATGGAAGAAGTGTTGGAAGACAATAGGCTGAAGGAGTTCAGAGACAATGATATTCCTAAGCCTCCACTAATTGATGCTCAAGATCTGGCGACCTGGAAGAAGAATGTAGCAAAGGCGAGAAGGATTATACTGGAAGGTGTTCGAGATAATATTGTCTCAAACCTCCATGGAAAGGAAACTCCATATGTAATGTGGAATGCCTTGAAAGAATTATTTCAAAACAACAGTGACTAAAGAAAGCTGGCACTGAAGAACAAGCTCAGAAAAATCAAGATGGAGAAGGGCGACACAATACCAAAGTACTTGACCAAGTTCACTCAATGTCGGGATGAGCTTGGAAGTGTTAGTGTTACAGTTGTTGAAGATGATCTAGTCAAACTAGCACTTCTAGGCCTTCCCAATAGTTGGAACCACTACCATGATTCAATAAATCAGATGGAAAGCTACCAGATTTGGAGCATTTGTGGTCCTACTTGGTGCAAGAAGAGATTCGGCATAACACCAGAGATCGATCCTCATCAAAGCATAATGATGAGAAGAAATGTGCCTTGGATGGAAAGGAAAATAAAGGGAAAGGGAATTCACCCCATTCCAAATCAATTCTGGTCAGGAAGGAAAGAAGAAGTACGTGTCGAAGATTGAATATTTTCACTGTCACGAGTTGGGACAATATGCCACGAAGTGTCTACACAAGAAGGCCAACAAGAAGCCCTCAAGAGAAGTGGTAGTTGAATCTCTTACTTCACAATTCGAGTTCAATTTCACACTCATCACATGCATGGTGTCATCGGTGATGGGTAGTGTATGGTACTTGGATAGTGGAGCCTCATTCCATATGACTGAAAGAAAAGATTTATTTAGCGACTTGGAGGAGAAGGACCTCCATATGCACATCGAAATGGCAGATGATGGATGGTATAGCACGACCAACATGGGTACTGTTACTTTTTAGAGGGAGTCTGGTTCTCCTCTCACATTGAAAGATGTCATGTATGTTCCATATTTGAAGAATCATTTAGTTTCAGTTGCTATGTTGGAAGATCATGGCTATGATGTGATTTTTAGCAAAGGAAAGGCATTCATTCGTCACATAACAATGAGACACATGAAGGATATTTGGGTTTGGGTAAAGAACCTTTAAAAATTTGATGTAGAAGATTGTGTTGCTTTGAGTATGAAATCATAGAAGGTGAAAATCCGAGACATCAACGAGTTATGGCATAGACTATTAGGCCATCTACACCACAGATCTTCGAAGATCATGAAACAAATTTCTACAAGACTTCCTAAGGGTACACTTGAGCAACGTAATACATGCAAAGGGTGTACATTGGGGAAGTACACCAAAGCCACCTTTGATGATAAGGACAGTTGAGTGCAAGAAATCCTTGAAAGAGTTCACTCATATGTGTTTGGACCGTTCTCGATAGCCTCCATGTACAAGCACATGTATTAAGTGATTTTTGTATATTATTTCTCATGCAAGTGTTGGATATTATTCATGCAGAAGAAGGACCAAGCATTCTACAAATTTTTTGAGTTCAAATCACTTGTTGAGAAAGGCACATGCAGGAAATCGAAGGCTCCCAGGAGAGACAACGGTGGAGAATATGCGTCGAATGAATTCAAGAAATTTTGTGCATCATAATTCATTTGGTGAGAGTTAATAGAACCCCATAACCCACAACATAATGGGGTTGGAGAGAAAAATAGCATAAGCATTGTGGGATTTGTGCGGGAAATGTTGCATGATTAGGGCCTACCATGGCACTTGTGGGAAGAAGCATGAAACACAATCGTATATGTGCTAAATAGGATTCCTCATCGAATTCTCAAGATGAGTACACTAGAGGAAGATTTTTTAGGTAAGAAACCAGATGTGGCACACTTCAGAATATTTGGTTCATTAGTTTACTATCATGTTTCCAAGGATGCACGGAAAAACCTAGTACCAACAATTGAGTTAGGAATATTTTTTGGGATACACTGATACACCTCACAACTATCGGTTGTAACTTCCATATCACAGGATGATAGTTGTTCGTAGATATGTGAAATTCGATGAAGAGAAGGCCATGTGAATTTCCTTTGAGAGGGAGCTTCAGTTACATGCAGATGAGAAGCTTTTAGCTTCAAAAGGAGAACCTCAGAATGATGTGGAGAAGCCATATTCAAAGGAGCAGAGAGTGGAAGCACTCATTCATACATAGACATCCAAATTTGGAAGGAAGCACATCAGATAGGCTGACAGGTTGATGCATGATGCCAGAGAGAATGTGGGACCACCCACATCATAGCGCTAGAAAATAAAGTCACCAGATCAGTACTCTAGCTACAAGGCTCTTATGAGCGAGAGTGTAGAGACTAAGTCCTCCTCATTCGAAGAAGCAGTGCACCAACCAGTATGGGTTGATGCTATGGTAGAGGATTATGACTCCATTATCAGGAAAAATTCATGGGAATTTGTACAAAGACCAGAGGACAAGTCATTTGTAGGATCTAAGTGTATCTACAAGGTGAATCAAGCAGCATATGGGAGTATCGAGAAACACAAGGCTAAATTTGTGGCCAAGGGGTTCTCTCAGGTGGATGGAATAGATTACGAGGAGACCTTTGCTTCAGTATAAAGGTACTCTTCAATCAGATCTATTCTAGCACTTTCAATGCATATGGTATGGAATATGCATCAGATGTCCATTTAAAGAAAACTTTCCTCAACGAAGTTATTGAGGAAGACTTGTACATAGAGAAACTGGAAGGCTTTGAGACCTTCGATAGAGAGTCGCATGTGTGTAGACTCAAGCGAATGATGTATGGATTGAAACAAGCACCCTGCGCTTGGTACACCAGGATCAACAACTAATTCACCGGATTTGGCTTCACCAAAAGTGAAGCAAATGCAAACCTTTACTATATTGTGGTTGAAGGTAAATTATTGATTACAATATTATATGTCAATGATTTAATTATAATAGGTGATGAGAAACTTATAAAATCTTGCAAAAAGATTTGGAAAGAGAATTTGAGATGAAAGACATGGGGCTCTTGCATTAGTCCCTTGGTTTGGAAATTTGGCAAAGAGATGGGGAATTGTTTGTCTCTCAGGGAAAGTATGCCAATGAGATACTAAAGAAGGTTCACATCACTACAAGAAAAAAGCACATTGGTGAGGGTCATGCTTGTGACGGACCTTTAAGGTCCGTCACCAATGTCACATATGGTGACGGTCCCTAAAAAACCGTCACTGTAAGTGTATATAGTGATTGTCCTTTATGGTCCGTCACCAAAGACATTTTCAATGACACTTTTGGTGAGGTTCGTTAAAGGCCCATCACTAATTCTCTCTTTGGTGACACTTCTAGTGACAAACTTTTAATGACCCTCGCCAATGCTCTTTTTGTTACTTTTAGTGACGGTCAAAAAATGTTCGTCATCATTGATCATTAAAAAACCGTCACTGTAAGTGTATATAGTGATGTTCCTTTATGGTCCGTCACCAAAGACATTTTCAATGACACTTTTGGTGAGGGTCGTTAAAGGCCCATCACTAATTCTCTCTTTGGTGACACTTCTAGTGACGAAATTTTAATGACCCTCACCAATACTCTTTTAGTTACTTTTGGTGACGGTCAAAAAATATTCATCATCATTGATCATTCCAATGAGTTTTTGATAACGCTATGTGTCCGTTAATATAGTTTTTGTCAAAAAGTAACAATTTAATACCATTATTTTGGAGTATTTTTTATAATATGTCCAAGGCCATAGTGGTTAGGTTCAGTCAATTTTTTAAGAAGTAATTAGTGTGTATCATTTCCCTCAAGTAATGACTATTCGAATAGAGATTTCCTATGATTCAACACATGCTTCATATCTATTAAGTTTATTATCTAGCAAATTCCATTTAGATAAAGTTCCACTATTGTGTTTAGGAAATATATTATTTAATACCTAACCAAGCTCTAAAAAATCTATTAATGAGAAATACCTAACAATCCTCAATAATCTAGGTATACCTTAAATTAATGCTTTGGCACACACTAACATTTCTTAGCACCCCACATGTCTTGCAACATCTTTGTACCTAGAACATCTTGTGATGACACTGACACCCAAGCACATGGTGGCATGCGCTAGCACAACATGGAGCTCTCCTAGCATCTATTATCATGTTGCATATAATACTTAGCATGCCCTGGAACACCTTGGTCGAATGCATTGACATACATTAGCACTTGGCACACAATGCCAGTTGGCATGTATTGAGACCTATTATTAGTGTGCCTAGCATGCCCCTTTTCAAAAAGATAAAGTCCTGACTTATTAACCCTTTTATTGGTTCTTCCTTTTGTTGCCTTGATGTTGAGATTGCAACAAGATGATGAGCTTAGTGGAAAGAAGTCGCCTTCACTAAGTGGGCCCGCAGGCTATTTTTGGCGCAAAGCCTATTTTTAGACTATGTCTATTTTTAGACATATGGATCATGTTCGATAAGTTGCATGATGCTATTTTTGGATGGTTGGTCAAGTCGGAAAAAAATAGATGGACTTCTATTTTTAGACATATTGGGCGGAATCTATTTTTAGATTGCCAGTCTAAAAATAGATATGTCGAATATTATTAGCTCTTAATAATATTTGGACTCTAAACATTATCTTATTCTCTTAGAGCACTCAGTTAAGTGCACAGATGTGGCATAGGAGATGACAGAAGGAATTACGCTATTCCTAAGGGTTATGTGGAGCTATTTCATGAAGACTTCAATTAGAACTCATGTGATAGAGTTTGGTGGAGTTGATTGAGGAAGTTAGTGGAGTTGTATTCAGTTTAACTAATCTAAACATAATTGAGCTATTTGTATCTAGTTTAACTAATTGATACAATTAGTGAGAGTGGTGTGAATTAATTATTAATTAATTCACTAATTATAAACTCATTAATCAACAAAAGAATGCATCAGTTAACTTTAGTGCATGGACAGTTTCAGTGGAGACCAGTGCAGAAATAGGTGAAAGAGCTGGTTAACTATCAGTTGTGACTATACAGTTGCTATTTGCAACACACGGATAGGTGGAGAATCCCATGAGGATTGCGCAGTACAAGCCAGGAGGTTTATGTTATTTAATGAGCCATCCCATAGCATTTAAAACACAATAGAGTCTAGCTATCAAGTGGCAAAATATTGGAGCATGTGTTTTGCTAGATCTAGCTTGATAGTGTGTAGCAATTGAGGGTGTGCATGAGAGCTTGTGAGGAGCTTTTGTACTATGATTGTTACATGATCTCCATGACATATAATACACAGATAGTTGGGGTTTTCAGCTTTAAGCTTTCCCATTAAATACTGTGTTCATATGTGTGATTGTTTGTGGTTTTAATGTATGCATGCAATTGATTTTATTTCCGCATGTGATGATCGATGGTAGAAGAGATTTTGTATTATGCATGAAGCTAAAATAGTGTGTGATCAGGAGAATCTCGGTGAATAATATATCAGTTATTCAAATTTCTACATGGTATTAGAGGGATATTGATCATTGGAGCAATTGCAAAACATTGAAGCGGTTGAGTTTTGTGCTGGTGGAATTCGAATTTGCAGCAGTGTTTTCTTGGTGTCGAAGTTGAGATGTCTTTCAATGGATTGCGATTGGAGTATGCCCTTGAGGGCAGGTCAAATTATATTGCATGGAAGGATAGGATGGAGGCAGTGCTGGATGACAATGGGTTGAAGGAGTTCATAGATGCAGAAATTCCAAAACCTACTTCTAGTGATGCCACCATACTTGACGCATGGCAAAAGAAGACAGCAAAGTGTCAAAGGATTCTGTTGGAAGGTGTGAAGGATCACATAGTGTCCAGCCTTCATGGTAAATCTTCTCCATTCTTGATGTGGAAAGCTTTGACAGATTTATTTCAAAGCAAGAGCGATCAGAGGAAGTTGGCGCTCAAGGATAAACTCATAAACATAAAAATGGAGAAAGGCGACAGTATGCCCAAGTACCTCACGAAGTTCATCTAATGCAGGGATGAGCTGGGAAGTGTGGGGGTGACTGTTGATGATGAGGACTTGGTGAGCTTGGCTCTCCTTGGGCTTCTGAAGAGTTGGCATTCCTATCAGGACTCTGTCAATGGTTGGGAGAAATTGCCAAGATGGGAGCGACTTTGGTCGGATCTTGTGCAAGAGGAGATAAGGTGGAGTATCAGGGACGAATCTTCATCAAATAACTCTGATGAAGAGAATTGCGCTTTGGCTGCCAAAGAAAAGAAGGGTAAGAGCAAGAAAGCTTCTCAATCCGGTGCGAAAGGAAAAAAGCAGGACATGTCCAAGGTGAAGTGCTTTCACTGTCACCAACACGGACATTACGCCACTAATTGTCCACAGAAGAAGAAAAATAAGAAGGATGTTCGGACTGCAGCTGGAGATGCCTTAGCCTCGCAGTTTGAGCTGGATTTTTCGTTGATCGCATGCTTGGTCTCAACTATGACGGGATCAGTGTGGTTTCTTGACAGTGGTGCGTCAATTCACATGACAGGAGATCGAGATTTGTTTACTGATCTGGATGAGAAAGATCTTGGAGTGCACATCGAGATGGGAAATCATGGTAGATACAGTGCAACTGGTATCGGTACCATTTCCTTTGAGAGGGAGTCTGGTACACCTTTTGTATTGAAGGAAGTGATGCATGTTCCAGGATTGAAGAAGAATCTTATCTCTGTGGCGATGTTAGAAGACAAGGGATATGATGTTGTCTTTAGCGAGGGAAAAGCTTTCCTGCACAGTAAGGCAACTGGTGAGACCCGGAGGATAGGGGTTCGAGTTAAGAACCTTTATCAAGTGCAGGTAGATGGCTGCGCAACAATGGCAGGCAAGGCAGAAGGAGTGGTGAGCCGGGATGATGGCGAGTTGTGGCACCAGAGATTGGGCCACCTTCACCATGAAGCTTTGAAGATACTGCAACAGATTTCTACTGGGATTCCTAAGGGTACTCTTGCGTAGTTAGATCAGTGCAAGGGATGTACCTTGGGAAAATTTTTGAAAGCCACCTTTCACGAGAAGGATAGTCACGCCACGACGATCCTTGTTAGAATTCACACATACGTGTGTGGACCTTTCTCAGCAGCTTCGACATCAAAGCACAGGTATTATGTGATATTTGTTGATGATTTTTCTCATAAGTGTTGGATCTTATTCATGCAGAAGAATAGCGAGACATACTCAAAGTTCTGTGAGTTCAAGGCACTAGTTGAGAAAAAATCGGGGAAGCAAGTGAAGGCTCTAAGGAGCGACAATGGTGGTGAATTCATCTCTGGCGAATTCAAGGAATTTTGCAGCGCAGAAGGAATTCGAAGAGAGCTCATAGCACCTCATAACCCACAGAAGAATGGGGTTGTTGAGCGGAAGAACAGAACGATCGTGGGTGTTGCACAGGCGATGTTGCATGATCAGGGCCTACCCATACACTTGTGGGCTGAGGCATGCAATGCTGCAGTATATGTGCAGAACCATTGTCCTCACAGGATACTTGGCATGAGTACACCCGAGGAGGCGTTTTCTGGTAAGGAGCCTGATATTTCCCATTTGAGGATTTTTGGTTCACCTGTTTACATTCATGTGACGAAGGATGCCAGGAAGAAGCTGGAGCAGACTGCAGAGGTTGGGATATTTGTGGGGTACACTGATACGCCCCACAACTATCATGTGTATTTGCCAGACAGTCGCAAGACTGTTGTGCAACGGGATATAAAATTTCATGAGGAGAAAGCCATGAAGTGTTCGCTTGAGAGGGAGCCACACTTGCATGCAGATGAGGAGCTAGTAGTTCCTAAGGATGAGCTTTAGTATGTGGATCAGCCAAAAGAGGAATTTCATGGAGTGGAAGAGACCACTCAGGCAACGCCAACCATCAGAGGGCGGAAGCGCACTACAGAAGCTGAGCGACTGGCTCAAGATGCAGAGAAGGTTGTAGGAGCACCTACATCACAGCGCAGACAGAGACAGTCACCTGACCGGTATACTAGATACATGGCTCTTATGAGCAAGTGTATCATGACAGAGCCATCCTCTTTCGAGGAAGCTGTGGAGGATCCCGCATGGGTAGATGCCATGGTGGAAGAGTATGATTCAATTGTCAGAAACAGTGCATGGGAGATTGTCCCGAGGCCGGAAGGGAAATCAATGGTGGGTTAGAGATGGATCTACAAAGTGAAGCAGGCAGCTGACGGGAGTGTGGAGAAATACAAGGCAAGATTTGTTGCCCGAGGCTTTTCACAGATAGAGGGGATCGATTATGAGGAGACCTTTGCACCTATCGCAAGGTATTCTTCCATACGGAGCCCGATTCTTGCTCTCTCGGTACGGATGGGGGTGGCACATTCATCGGATGGATGTGAAGGCGTGTTCCTCAGCGAGTCATTGAGGAGGAGGTGTACATAGAGCAGCCCAAAGGTTTCGAGATCTTCAGCAGCGAGTCGCATGTGTGCAGGCTCAAGAGAGCGTTGTATGGGTTGAAACAAGCTCCTCGTGCTTGGTACACATGGATAGACAGTTATTTCACCGGACTTGGATTATCCAAGAGTGAGGCGGATCGTAACCTATACCAGATTGTGGTGGAGGGTAAGTTGTTGATCATTGTACTTTATGTAGATGATTTGATATTGACAGGTGATGAACTGTTGATACACTCATGCAAGGTTGATCTTGCAAAGGAGTTTGAGATGGACTTGGGCCTCCTTCATTATTTCCTAGGATTGGAAATTTGGCAGTGTAGTGGTGGACTATTTGTTTCTCAAGGCAAGTATGCTCGGGAGATATTGGAGAAGTTCAACATGCATGGCTGCAAGCATGTTGATACTCCTATTCCTGGTGGTTGGAGGAAGGAGGATGCTACTTCGGCAGAGGTAGTGGATGCCACTGTTTATCGACAGTTGGTGGGGTCGCTTATGTATCTGGTCAATACACGACCCGACATATGCTATGCAGTTAACTAGCTTTCACAAGCTATGGTTAAGCCTACCAAGCTATTTTGGAAGGCGAGGAAGCATGTATTGAGATATCTCGGAGGCACATCGGGATATGGATTATAGTGAGACGGTCGGATGCAGATTGGGCAGGGAGCCCAATGGACAGAAAGAGCACATCTGGAGGGATTTTCAGTATCGGGTCAATAGCAGTTTCTTGGTACAGCAAGAAGCAGAGATCCGTGGCACTCATTTCAGCAGAGGCCGAGTATATGGCAGCAATTTTGGCTGCATGCGAGGCTATATGGATGAGGAAGATCCTAGTCGGGTTGTTCGGTTCATACTTAGAGCCTATTATGATTTCTTGTGATAATCAGAGTTGCATCAAACTCTCGGTTAATCCAGTTTTTCATGATAGATCTAAACACATTGACATACGGTATCATCATATCAGAGATTGTGTGCAGCAGAAGATCATGGTACTTTCATACATTCCCACGGAGGATCAGGATGCTGATATCTTGACGAATGCGCTCACCAGGAGAAAATTCGAATACCACAGGGGCAGGATAGGGGTTGCAAATAATCCTTATCTTGTTGAGAGGGAGTGTTGAGAATGCAACAAGATGATGAGCTTAGTGGAAAGGAGTCGCCTTCACTAAGTGGGCCCGCAGGCTATTTTTGGCACAAAGTCTATTTTTAGACATATGGATCATGTTATATGAGTTGTAGGATGCTATTTGTGGATGGTTGGTCAAGTCGGAAAAAAATAGATGGACTTCTATTTTTAGACATACTGGGCGGAATCTATTTTTAGATTGCCAGTCTAAAAATAGATATGTCGAATACTATTAGCTCTTAATAATATTTGGACTCTAACATTATCTTATTCTCTTGGAGCACTTTAGTTAAGTGCACATATGTAACCTTGGTATGTGAGAGAATTACGCTATTCCTAAGGGTTATGTGAAGCTATTTCATGAAGACTTGATTAGAACTCATGTGACGAGTTTGGGTAGAGTTGATTGAGGAAGTTAATGGAGGCTCGTATTAGGTTTAACTAATCTAAACATAGTTGAGCTATTTATTATCTAGTTTAACTAATTGATACAATTAGTTAGAGTGTTGTATGAATTAATTATTAATTAATTCACTAATTATAAAATCATTAATCAACTAAAGAATGCATCAGTTAACTTCAGTGCATGGACAATTTCAGTGGAGACTAGTGCAGAAATAGGTGAAAGAGAAGGTTAACTATTAGTTGTGACTATACTGTTGCATATTTGCAACAACTAGTGATTGGTGAAGCCCATGAGGATTGTGCAGTACAAGCCAGGTGGTTATGTTATTTAATGAGCCATCCCATAGCATTGATTATGCAATAGAGGATGGCTATCAAGTGGCAAAATATTGGAGCATCTGTTTTGCTAGATCTAGCTTGATAGTGTGTAGCAATTCGAGGTTGTGCTGAGAGCTTGTGAGGAGGAGATTTTCGCCCTTTCATGATTGTTTACATAATCTCCATGAAATATAATATAGAGATAGTTGGGGTTTTCAAATTTAATCTTTCCCGTTAAATAGTGTGTTCATATGTGTGATTGTTTGTGGTTTTAATGTGTGCATGCAATTGATTTTATTTCCGCATGTGATGATCAATGGTAGAAGAGATTCTGTATTATGCATGAAGCTAAAATAGTGTGTGATCAGGAGAATATTGGTGAATAATATATCGGTTATTCATTCTACACTTGACACATATTGTGACTGCCACCACGGCACCTGGCCACATCATAGCACCTAGCACATGTATTATGTATCTTGGCACACTATTAATTGGCACTTTTGATATATTCAGCACTGGAACTCCCAAAGCACAACTATTAATTCATGGGCAGCCCTTGATATTCCCTAGCATGCCTTACCAATGCTTAGCATACCTTGTCACTCCCTCCTTGGCATGACAACTAACACTCATTAACACTAGTCTATGGCAGTACACGTTCCTCATATTCATTAACTTCCATGAATTTTTACCTAGTTCTCCCTTGATGTTTTTTCCTAATACTCCTTAACACTCATCAACATGCATTATCTCTCTCTAGCACACCTTAGCACTCTTCAACATTCCCTTCCACTTCATAACATGCATAACATTAGTCCCTGACACATATTGGCGCTTGGCACGTGTTGGCGCTTGGAAAGTCTTAGCATGTATGGAATACGTTAAGATGCCTTGGTATGATTTGGCATGGTTTAATATTAAATTTATTTGTTATGATCAATTGCTGGAAAGTAGATGAGAAGCAACAGAGGAATACTTGGCACTTAGAATGCACTAAGACTTTGCACTTGCAACCTATTGCCACCTAGTGTTGGTGTGCCTAGCATGCCCCTCTTGGAAAAGGTAAATTGATGACTTATTAACCCTCTTATGTTCTAATTTCCTTGTAGTTTAACTTTTTTCTCCATTTTGTTGTCTTGACAGTCCCTGACACGCATTGACACACCCTTGCACATCTTGGCATGCCTTATCACTTGGCACATCTTAGCATGTTTGAAATGTATTCCCACTATCTAGCACATCAAGGGGGTGAAGAGAGATGTAGTCCTAAAGTAGGTCGAGTACGAGGGCTGAGTAAGGGTTGTTAAAGGGAGGTCATGATCATCCTCCAAGAGTAAGATCATCATGTGAGGGTTCCAAAGAATGTTGCATACCTTAATGGTCGGTTTGCACTAGGAAGTAGGATGGCATATTTTTGCTTCTCTTCTGGTAGATCGAGCTTAAGGGAGGTTTCTCATGAGAATCTGGGCATGTGATTTCAATGGTGTCTTTGTGTGAAGGCCACATCAAATTCTGAAATGTTGAAATTTGCAACAAGAAACAGTGAGATTGGAAACCAGAAAGGACAAAACAAAAAATGCACCCACACTAGTAAGGAATTTTGATGCACTAGGAGTGAGGAATGTGGGGCGTCTAAATTATTTTTCCCTTAAATAAATTGGACAATAAATTGTAATTCCATCTCATAACAACTTGTGTCAGTTAATTAAGTCATGATGACCGAGTTAGCTCAAGAAATTCAAGTTGAGGGTCTAAGATGAGGCATCTAGAGGGATTCTAATATTTTTGGGGTCCAATTGAAGTTGATGCATTAGTGGGGTGCAAGTGTAATTACCTAAACTAAATGAGTTAAAATCAGTTTAACTAGTTATAACTGAGTGATGAGCTAGTGAGAGGTCCAGTGAATTAAATTAGATTTAATTCACAATGAGTGATTAATCAGATAACGGATAATTCGCTATTAATAGTTGCATGCATGTCAGTTTCGAGGAATACCCAACTGAGACAAAGGTTAAAGGGAACATAACTATCAGTTGTATTCAGAGAAAATTTCCCATGTGCAATTATAATGTCATTGGGATGCCATGATGGATTGCGTAATCAAGGAAGACTGATTTTCCTATTTAATAAGGAGTTAATTCCCTAGGAATTGCACGAGCAAGGCAGGCTGAAGTAAGGATGAGAATTGGCTAAGTACTAGACCGAGTTTTCCTAGATCAACGAGAGACAATTGACAAAGTGTTGGAGAATCTCATGAGAGATTACGCATTGTATTGTTTCATGATTCCTTGACTTAATACACAATAGATATAGAGGGGTTTTGAGCAGTTTCTTTCCCCAAATACATCATGTTGCTGTGTAATTGATAATTTATTTCTCTTACTTATATGTGATTATGCGATTGAGTTTTGTTTCCGCAAATTGTAGGAAGGATTCAATATCTTGTTTTAATAAATTACAATATCAGAATGAATCTCGTTGGTTAGATTTTCTACATGGTATCAGAGCAGGAATTTTTTGCGTGGCACGTTTGTAGAATATCTGAAGCTTTTGGTGTAAAATTTCAAAAAAAAAAAAGAATATTTGGATTCCTTGCGAAAACCTACCCAAATGGAAAAAAAAAATCGGTCGAATCGGAGCTCAGATGAGGGAGATATCATCGATTTAAAATAAACTTTTTTTTAGAAACTTTTGTAATGTCGGGACAATTACATTGTGCATGAGTCAAGAACCTATATGAACTTGAGGTACTAGATGCATGCAAATCTTTGAGGAGAAAGGCAGAAGTTAGAGACTTGGTGGTTTAGAGGGAGCATCAATTACCTCTCAACATGCATCCTCATGAGAAGTAGTCTCAGAAGGTTGTGGAGTAGTTGCCACAATTGGAGAAGCAGAGAGGAGGTTGAGTGGAAGTGTCCACTCAAGCAGAGACTTCCATGAGGGGGAAATTTCGAGCCAGATGGGAAGAGGGAGCAACCATACCTCGAGGTGTAAGGTGGGGTGATGTGTAGACATAATTCCAAGAGAAGAAATTTTGGCAAGGTCCATTGAGATGGCGTGTCTCATGGATCGAACCTAGCTATGAGGAGACCACAGATAGCAGTAGTACGAAGATGAGTTAGACTGATGTAGTCAGATGTCAGCAAGACAGAAATCAGAGTGCCATATGTCAAATACTGGAGCACAAATCAGAGTTAGCAACAGTTCAAAGGGCACGGATGCAGATGTCAGTAGCAGTGCAGAGAATCCAGTACTAGATAGGTCCAATAGCTAGCAGTAGTCAGAAGACTCTAATGACATATGCATTATATTGATTCAGTTGTTCGGAGGCTATTCAGTTTCAAGATTTGCAGGTGCAAACAACACTAGAGAAGTGTAGCATGCAAAACATTCCAAAGGTACCGGATGGGGATAGATTGAATTCCTTTCTTGTTGAGAAGGTGTGTTGAAATTTGCAACAAGAAACAGTGAAATTGGCAACTAGAAAGAAAAAAAAAATGCACCCACACTGGTGAGGAATTTTGATGTACCAGGAGTGAGGAATATATGTGAGGCCTCTAATTTATTTTTCCCTTAAATAAATTGGACAATAAATTGTAATTTCGTCTCATAACAACTTGTCTCAGTTAACTAAGTCATGATGATTGAGTTAGCTCAAGAAATTTGATTTAAGGTGATCGAGGTGGATATTGGTGGCCACCCACCTATTCCACTTGGGCCCTCGCCATTGTCTCTTTTAGTTTTTCAGTTTCCTTAATTATAGCACAATTTACTATTTTTGCAGTTTTTTTTGTGTCCTGAACTTCTGGAGCCATTTTGAGGCCCCAAACAATGTTTTTTGGGCATGAAAGGTTTAGCGATTTCATTGGCATTGGCAATTGTAGTCCTCGGATAGATCTTTCTAACAAGGTATCATGTGCGTCAAACGAAGATCATATGACCAAGTTACGACCCCGGGAAGTTGGCTGCCCAACTAACCCCAACGGGGCCCATAAACTCTTGGTGTTACATCTCCCCGGGTTATGGTTTTGGTTGTTTAGGGTTTTATCTTATTTTAAATAATAAAATGGCCTTTGATCCTTATTGTAACACAGTTCAGAGGAACATAACTATCACTTGTATTTATAGAAAATTTCCCATGTGAAATTATAAAGTCAATGGGATGCCATGATGGATTGCGCAATCAAGGAAGGTTGATTTTCCTAATTAATATGGAGATAATTCCATAGGAATTGCGTGAGCAAGGCAGGCTGAAGGAAGGCTGAGAATTGGCTAAGTACTAGACTGATTTTTCTTAGATCAATAGGAGACAATTGGCAGAGTGCTGGAGAATCTCAAGAGAGATTAAGCATTGTATTGTTTCATGATTCCTTGACTTAATACAAAATAGAGATAGAGGGTTTTGAGCAGTTGCTTCCCCAGATACATCTTGTGTTGTGCGATTGATAACTTGCTTCTCTTACTTATATGTGATTGTGCGATCGTGTTTTGTTTCCACAAATTGCAAGAAGGATTCAATGTCTTGTTTTAGTACATTACAAGATCAGATTGAATCCCGTTGGTTAGATTTTCTACATGAAATAGAAGGGAGGGTTGATACCATCTTGCCTTGTGGTGGTTAGTAGCAAGGTCTGTGATAAAGACCAACATAAATGGAGGAGGGCTTGCACTATAATTTAGAGCCATAACAGAAGTCGACATAGGCGTAATATTAACTGAGTTAACCCTAGTTTGAGAGTTGACAATGAGATCTGAAGTTTATGTCAAGATTCAGTCAAATAAATGCCCAAAATCTATGGATCCATGTGAGCTAGGTCGAGTCTCTTATGGAGGCAAGAGTCGTGTTTTTTTTATGTGTGGATAGGGTTTGTTCTACAACAATTAGAAGTACATAAGTATAATGCCCTAGTTAGGACAGTTTCCTAGCATGTTTAGTTCATAAGGTATGCCCTTAAGGCTGTGACAAATTTGCGTAGAAGAAGACGGGTTGTGACACTTAGAGAAAGGATTATTTTTGCAATAAAGATCACAGATCTGGAAGATGGTTTGCAGATTTAGTATGTGTGGAGACAACATATCCAAAGGAGGGTGGAACCTGAGCAGAATATTGAGCATGCAGAAGAAATGTGCCATATGAAGAATGGATTAACATGCAGAGGACTTGATTTTGGTGGACTTTCCATAGATTTTTAGGCAAAGATCTGAAGAAACCTATAAAAAATTAGTAAATGGACTGTTAGTGGTTGATTTGTGACCCCAGTTCAGTCATCTACAAATTGTTAGAAGTATGAGAAGAGGAGTAGTTCATATTTGTTCATAGATTGGACAACAAAGATCAAATTGTTGATACACAAGAACAATGATCTTGAGAGGACTCAACCCATTGTTAGGTGGCGGATTTTAAGAGCCCTAGATGAAGACAATATTGCGGGACCTCCAATGTAAATGACATCATTATACGTTTGTGTCAAGTTGTTAAAGAGGTTATTTATAAACAATAAATTTTATACTTGGACTTCATATTTTCATGGCCTTGACTCTAAGATGGATTTGTACTAGGAACACTTCATGCAAATAGGAGGGGGCCTTATTTTTTAACCCTCACACACACAAGAGCACTAGATGTTTCCCTTCAAATCCCCCATGGTGGTTTCAAAGCGGGCTTACATTAGTGTCTAGTTGAAACCAATGACATCATGATATTCCTCCT
Source organism: Pinus albicaulis (assembly GCA_034641835.2). Lineage (NCBI taxonomy): Eukaryota > Viridiplantae > Streptophyta > Pinopsida > Pinales > Pinaceae > Pinus > Pinus albicaulis. The sequence goes on along the minus strand of CM076577.1, from coordinate 463,903,879 downwards.
CTCAATAACGTCTTCTAGCTTTGCCATATACACAACATTGAGTTAGAGGATCACCTCATCTAATGATCTTACAATTACAAGTTGTAAAAGTTCACCTGCTAAATTAATACTAAATTTGAGAAATTTTAAGTGACCGAACTAAAAATGACTAACTTAAACGACAAAGTTAGTTTAGGGATAAAATATATGACTATATAATAAGTGACCAAGCTAAAAACGACTAACTAAAATGAATAATTTAGTCCACGACTAAAATATATGACTAGATAATAGTGACAAGATTAATAATGATTAACACAAATGACTACTATAGCCCAATAATAAAAATATGACCAAATAATAAGTACAACAAGTATATGAATTAGTCATGTATGTTAGTAATTTTTAATTGTGTCACTCCAGAAATAGAAAATTGCAATTTTGATATTGAAGTGTTTTATTTCACTACAGGGTCTCTAAATCCATATGTAGTGTTAAATTTAGACAAAGGGGTCTTTGAATCCATCTACAATGTTAAAATTCTAAATGCCCCTTTGTCTCTAAATTTTAACATTGTAGATGGATTCAAATATTCTCAACATTAGTTTTTCCTTCCGTCATCGTCATGGCAAGACTCTCCTTCACTAGTTCATCCAAGGAGGGCAAGGCCAATGGCACTTGAGATGAAGGACAAGAAAAAACAATTCAGAGAAATTCATAACTTCTGAATCTTCTGAAAACCCTAAGAAAGTCATAATACATTGCATGTCTTTCTCTGATCTCTAGGATGAAAGGGAAACCAAACTCAAAGCTAGACAACGTACATACATTGAAGATAGACTCAATTTTAGAAACTATCATTTAAAAAGAGGTTAGCTCTACCCCAAAATGACAGTCCCTCCTCCAATACCTTGCCACAACTTCCATAGTTGTCAAATTTTACAATAATAGAACCTCTAAGTACAAGCTTACCATATACTTAAAACTTAGGTTGGAATTTATTTGATTCTTGAACTCTTTAGATGATGACTGAAGATCATTAAATATATAGATTGAAGCATTTGCTTGTAGTTATTGATGAACTTGTTAACCATCCATAGAGGAATACTTCCCTCAGACATGTACTTGATTTTGTCCACAACGAAAGAATCCTACTATGTTTTTGGTATATTCGACAAGACTACATCTTAAAGTAATGAAGATTTAATTATTAATGTTTGAAAATCCTTTAAGAGATGGAGACAATCAAATTCACATAGGAGGAGGTATTCCCTTTGTGTAGCGAACCTCCATGGAGAGAAAGCAATAAATGCAAGATTAACCTATTGTTTATGTGATAATTAGGGAATGTATATCCATTCTCTCAAAGATTAGTCTTAGATAAAGAGAAAGAATCTCCTATTTATTCTAAATAACCCTTAACGCTATTTATAGAATACTTTCTCACCATCACAATCACAATAGTCATTTTTTTACGAAAAAAATTACAACAAAACTTTAAATATGCAAATAAATAACCTCCATACATGAAGGTGAAAGCATATTTAAAACAAGTTTAAAGTAAATTAGAATATAATATAGAAAAATTAACAAAAAATTTGATAAAACATTAATTTAAATAATTTTCTTTGACATAAATATATTATTAAAAACTACAAATTAACATTAATAAATAAATAATTTATATAAAACCCCACTTTAATAATGAATAATTACTTAATTTATAATTAAATTATACAAAATATTAATGTATATTGATTCAATGTGACTTAAAGAAATGACATAAGCCATTATAATTATCCCGCTTAGTCACTTAGTTTCATTCCTTTTCCCTCTTGTTCCATTTATTTTTCCAAATTAAAAATTAAATCATTTGACTCAAATACGAAAATACAAATATATGGCACCTCATTTTGCCGCTATTGCATTATCCCTCTTCCTGCCCTGAAACGAGCTCACGCGCTGAAACGAGCGCTTTTGTACAATACTGGTATGCAATTGCTCTGGCATAAATCCCCGAGACCCCAGTTCTCTTCATGAACGATTTCCAACAGATCATTTGCATTTCTTCACTGTCAAAACGAGTTCAGAAAAGGTATTTTTCTGTAAGAGAATGCTTAAATTGCAAAATCCCATAATTTTTTTTGTGGCTATCACGAATCCTGTATGCTCTGTCTTGGAGAAAATTCATTAAACAAGCCAGTGTATTCTACTCTGAACTAATTTTGTCGAAATAGGTCTTGCTCAAAACACTGTTATTTCAGTTTCAATTATTATAAGCTTTCAATGGAAAATTTTAACCCTATTTTGGATTATAGACAATATCTCATAAGCTAAGGCTCTCTATAAATGGACTAGAGGAGGTTGTGCTCAAAAATTTGTTTAAAAAAACGACAGAGTTTGCGAATAAATTCATTGAGTTAAAGGATGGGGATTCTGATACATTTCGAGTAATTTGATTGAATGATTTCTCTTTCTGTTCTGCACATTTCAAATTTTTGGGAGAATGGACATTCATTATTCTGATATTTGACAGTATTCTATTAAAATTACACAGAGGATGATAGAAAGTTAGGGCTTTTAGAGGCTGGGCGTACAGAATGCAAAAATCTTTACAGGTTTTTGTGAGATTTTTAAGACTGTCAAATAGGATAGAACATTAGGGCTTTCACTAAGCCAAAAAGGCTAATGTCACATTCTTTACATATTTACTTAAGATTTACGAGACTAAACATTTTTGATGTTCAGGTGGTTCATAGATATCTTCAAGTGGTTTCTATTTGTATGGAACAAACAGTTTCTGTTTGTATGCAACCAAGAATTTGATACATCAACTGAAATATTATGCTTTAACAGGTTTTCCCTTTCAGATCATCTTTGTGTAATAGAATACAATCTTTAATGCTCTTTAGTGCATGGATAAGTCAAAACTAATGGATCAAGAAGCAGTGACTATAGAAAAAGTTAGTAATGGAGGGAAACGTTATCCTTCACAAGATAACAACGTAGAGGTACTTTTTTTCTGTTTTGGCCAGAATAGGCCATCCAAGTAGGCCTTAGAAGTTACATAGAGAAGCTCTTTGTTTTCTTTTACAACGGCTGAAGTGGAAAATTGTTGCCACATTCTGGGGTCACCTCTGTCCATTATAGAAGGAGGTCTTGTAACCTTCTCCGAGTTGCCAGTTTCTCTCTAAGAAAGTTTGTATGGCAAACCAATGTTCTATTGAAGGTTTAATCATACAAAGGATGCGTAAAATGAAACTCCTTTAGTGAGTCCAAGAAAAAGACCTGGCAAAGAATTGGTGCAAAATGATACCTGTAGAAGAGCCGACAAAGTTCCAAAATTAGAGCCAACTTCACCAATTAAAAACTGCAAACAACCTGGAGTCCTATCTTCAGGATGAGATTGTTTGAAGCACCCATAAAATTCAAGTATGTTGTTACTGTGCTACCTTTCTATAGACTGGAATTATTTCTTTTATTTAGTCCTGGTTCAAACATTTGAAAGATAGACTTGATTTTTCATCCAATTGATTATGAGACTTTGTACTCAAGGTCACGAGAAAAAAAAATCCAATACTTTTAAGCTAGTCAAGCATAAGTTCTTGAAAGTTAAATAGTAACTGTCTCTATCTAGTTTCCCACTGTGTAGCGGGCATATCGCTGATTTTAGCAAGCCTTAGAATTTTCCTCTCTAACTGCATAAGGAAGCAAATTTCTGAACTCTTCCTTGACACACATGAAAGTCAGATGCAGTTTCGGCAATGGTATTCGCAAATTATAAGAAATTATTGTACAAGAACCTTCTTACAGTCCTTGCTTCTCAATGCCAAGCAGATGCTACAATGAGAATTTTGTCCAACCATCCTTAGACTTTTAGCTATTGCAGTATGATTTATGGAGCAAAGATTTAACTGTGTCTTTATTGTTTATTTTCTCTTTCCAACCTGGATTGTTTATCTGCTCTTAACAGTTCATTTCCTTGAGAGCACAAGGCTTCCTTTTAAGTGCCCATTTTCCCTTTATTACACAAATATCCAAAAAAACCTTGTTACCTTGCATCTATTCTTTGATTCCTTCCTTCTTCCATTGATCTTCTAGATGATAATATGGAGGTTAATCATAAAAACAAGACAAGTTACACTGCTCATATTCCAAACATGATTTCTTCATTTCTACATGTGCCAGAACCCAGTTGAATTTTCCTTCCTCTTATCATCTTGATTCTTGCTTAGCTTAGTCCAACTTCTTACTTTGGAAGTTTACAAAAAATTTATAGAATCCATAACATCTTGTGTACCTGAGTGGTGCATTTCCAAAATCAATAGGTGAAGTCCAATTTCCTAGCGTCCAAATTCCTTCAATTCACTATTGATACAAAACAAGAAATAATAGCTAGTTGCTAACATTCTCACTTAAAGCTTAACAAGATTCCCGGGAATTACATATATCCTTTAGTGTTTCTAGTCATCAGAATTTAAGGAGCCAGTTTAGAAAATCTCACACATACAGGGAAATCAACAAGAACATTCTTCAAGAGATTAAAGGCAGACTCTAAAAAATTACATCTCTATCATTCCTACTAATAAAAATACGAGTCGATTAGGCTTGTACTAGTGCAATAAGAACATCTACCATGCTAGGGACTAATGTTTTATTCTTATTTGGCACAAAAGTGACCAGGTTTATCCCCATTGCTAGCTTCCAACATGAGTGGTTCCCTCTAGTGATTTCTCACCGTCAACATTTAGCCAACATAAGGCTTGGTCTAGTGGTAAGTTGGACCAAGTTCGATGCTGGAGACCAAAATTCTATTCCCTATAGGCATAGAAGTTTACTAGGACTATCTTGATTGGCTAGCTTGCAACGTTAGTGGCACCCTTAAGAGGGCTTCTGGCCATCAACATGAGCTGCAAGAAAAAATGATCTACCAATAAGGGGGAGTGCATATGATGACTTGGGTTCAAACCCTGACAAGTGCACTCCATTGTGTTACTAAGGGTCCATGATGAGGCCAAGAGGAAAATACAAAATTCAAGTCCAAATGGATTTTATATGGGCATAGAAACCCCTCAAATGCGGCAACTTAGCCAATGTTCCACTGTGTTTGACAGTGCTCTTCCCCATGTTATAGTGGGGAAGTGTTTCCCCTGCTTTTGACCAAAAATAAAATAATAACCTAGAGAAGATATTAAGGCCAGACCATCCTTAAATATCACATCTCTATCATTCTTACGAATAAAAATATGAGTTGATTAGGCTTGTTCTGGTGTAATTTAAGAACACATACCATGCTAGGGACTAATGTTTTATTCCTATTTGGCACAAAAGTAAACCAGGTTTATCTCCATTGACTAGTTTCCAACATCAGTGGCTCCCTCTGGTGATTTCTCACCATCAATATTTATCCTACATAGGGCTTGGTCTAGTGGTAAGTTGGACCAATTTCGATGCTGGAGACCAAGCTTCTATTCCCTATAGACATAGAAGTTGACTAGGATTATCTTGATTGGCTAGCCTGCAACATTAGTACCACCTGTTGTGGCCGTGTAATTTATAATATTGGTAAGAATAAACGATAGAGGACAACATCAAACCGCTTTGGAGTCCAGGACCTATCCTTCCTAGACTCAGAGAGGGCTCTCTCTGTTTTTATGATTTAGCTTGATGGTTATAAAGGCTGATATTAGGCTAGTTATAGAAATTATGAGGGTTGTTTGTTTTGATTGATTATGTTGTTGGACAGATAGAGCTATGAAACTTAATCCATTGAGCTATGGAATCATAAAAGGCTGAATTGTGTATCAAATTTTCAAGGGCATTCACAGGGCAAGCTAACTATACAGACTGGATCTTACTGGCAGTGTGAATATGAGATGGAAGAAAACAATGAGTTCAGTAATAGCTAAAGAGCAGTTAAGAATTCTTTAACTATACTTCAGAAGAAAACATTAAGATAGTAAACATAGACAAAACTAAGGTGCTCTCTTAGCAAATCTTAATCTAAATTTTCTGTTTCACAATAAGACAAATTGATGCTCAGCATGAAATACAGAGAAAAACATTAACACAGAATAAATATCACCATTAACATAGCTCAAGAATCCTGTGAACGGTCTCTTATTATTGATGCCCTAGCAAAAACTACAGTTCTCCAATACAATGATCTTTACAACGCAGAGTCTAACAAGGTCCAACCCTTGATAATGAAAATACAAGCAGTATTTAATTGCAACTATGCTGGTTGCCCTAATCTACTTCGGCAATCTTCATTAACTACAATTTAATTAGAATTTGGCAACTGTGGCCATGCAAGGCCTTGAACAAAAAATATCTTTGGCAAAATCGACTGTAACATTAACTTTGGCAGCTCTTCGTAAATAAAAAAAGGTATGATGAAAGTGGCCGAGGTGGTCACAAAGAGGCAACGTTGGGTGGCTTTGACATCTGGCTCTGCCATTCATGCCGCCTTTCCTGAATCATTAGTTCTAATGCGGCGCTGGCTACCATGTGTACCCTCGAATATCTTTGTCCAATATTTGCCATCGGTCACCAATTTTTGCATCTACATCGTCAATTTCTTTTCCTATCTTTTGAAGCATAGCATCGATCCTATTTATCATAGAAGATGAAACATTGCTTCCTACAGAAACTTTAGTCGCATGACACTTTGCATCCTTTGATAGCTAGACACAAAGAATCCTTCACCCTTGTTAGGAAAGGTTGAATTGGTGGCTTCACATTGCTGTTTACACTCAGTCACACTGTCTAAAGGAAGAGATTGTGTTGCCTTCTGTGGTATCTCAAATATACCCTTTACGAAACAACCAATTCCTCCTGCTATCGTAATTTCCTCCATGTGGCCCTCAATTATATCATGTAACACCTGTGTTGGAGTTCGCATGGCCTTTTTTCCACGGTATGACATTTGTTGCTGCTTGTAATCTCTTACTTCAGCTAATGATTCTTCTCTTGTTTTCTCCCTCTTTGTCCCCTGATAGGAAGAACGTTGCCATATAAGGTCATCCTGCTCACGTATGGGTTTATAATTGGAACGCCTTTTCCGCTCCTCTGTAGCCTTCCTCACGGCATTTTCATGCTCAGCTAATAGCTGAAAGAATTTCATAATCGCAGAAAGCTTTGCCTCTTGGACAAGGCAATTAAGACCTCTGCATGACAAATGATGAACTCAACAACATCCAAACCGAATCAATAGCAAAACACTGGCCATACACATTCTCCAGATTTTCCACTACAACGTATTCTCCTTGTGAAAGCTTAAACTTCTGAAAGTGCATCATATCCCATTTCAGGGATAGACTCAAAACAGACATCAATATTCAGAACAGGTGGACCAACAGTCCCGATCGTTGAAATAACATTTGGAAGAAAAAGAAAACTTCCCGCAAAAGTTTCTGTCAAACCATAGTCCTGTACAACATGGAAACATGTCACTACTCGTAGAAACTCTTCCACATGTCTTGCAAGTGGAGCTTCTCTTGATGACATTACACAGACATGTTCTCCCAGACCTTGTTTAATCTTGCTAAAGACAACTTGATCAAAAAGTGGAGATGCTTTTTCATGTTTCAACCCTTTGCGCATATTATTAAGCTTGTATTTGTATGCAAATTCAAACACCTTTCTATTTAGAAATCCTCCAACGATGATCTTCTGGTTTAAACCTGAATATATGCGATAAAAAAAACATGTGGGACACCACATAAGACAGTTGGTTTTAGTTCTGCTTTATCCTCCACCAAAAGCTTCACATCCCCGCGCCAAAAGCCTATTGAAGAACTTTTTGATATGAAAAATTCCTCTGTCACCCGATAAAATATATGTTCTAGAGGAAGAAACGAGAAATAAACATCCTTCTCTGCGAGCTCTTCATTCTGACATTTAAGAAAATAAGCAATTTCGGTCACCATAGAAACAATGTTTTCATTTGTGATCAATATGCCTTTAGGTTCACCAGTTGTGCCATTAGTGTACATTATCGTGCAGATATCGCTCTTTTTGGGTAATGATTGTTCAAACCTCCTTTCCTTACCTAGCAACAAAAATTCGTTCCAAGTATAGACTTTGAGCGTTTGTTTTACAAAAACCCGAAACCGGATTTCGGAGGGCCCAGCAGATGGTAAGACATATTGTGATTGGGGGGGGAGGGGGGGGTGCGAACATATCCTTCGATTTCCACGTGGTTAATGGATGAGTTTGAAAAGTACCCATTTCGAACCCCCCCTCCTCCACTAAAATTCGAAACACTCAGGGGGTTCGAAATCAACTTGAACTGTCAATCTAAACCAACGGTTATCCTTCATAAGTCAAACATGCGTGAGGTTTAGCATAATATCGGCAGAAGCTCCACTGCCATAGTGTTATAGTTCTTAGCTCTTAAATCTCCTTCTACCAGACCATCCTCTGTCGGAACACCAACATGCATAGCCTTACTTGCATCAGGTTCATCTTGGGATTATCTTCCTCCACTTCAGGAGATCTCTGCTCATTTGTAATAATAGATTTTGAATTGACAAAACATTCAGCCATTTCATTGTTTATATTGCTTTTAGACACACTTGTTGTTGTTGATATAGTGTGGGGAAAAGACTTGTTTTCATATTTATAACATGGAACCACCAGCTCAATCATTTGAGAATCTTCACTGCCTCTATGTATATGCTCAATATAATCTTTACTGAGGCTTACTATTTCATTGTTTTTTTTTCGCTGATTCAATGTTTTGCAATGTCATATCTCTGAAACACGGGTAGTCATCGGCTGTCACTCTCGCTATCTCCCTGATTTCTCTGTTACTAATTGATAGCTCTCCACCAGCTTTATTTGACGAGCAATAATGTCAGCACATCTTGGAATAAGTTCAACTGGCTGCCCTCCTGGGATCACAATATACTCAATAGCAAGTCTGGCCTCTTCTAAAGCATCAATCTCTTCTCGGGAATATCTTTTCTTGGCTGCTCCATCTGATATCTCAATATCATTCTTAAGCTTTTTGAATGAATTAAAATAACTTGCACCAAGAGTCTCCAAACCAAGAATAGTACGCATGACCCTTACCATCTCCGCCATTATGTTTATCTTCATCACAAATATGGGTAGACGCTGATATTTAGCCACTCCTCGAATCCATGAATTCTCCTTGAGCTTAGAATGTAAAGCAAGAATTGCATCAGCTACTCCAATGTCATTTGTGAATTTAACTGCTTTCTCTAGGCCCATTACTTCACTACTTGCTCCAGATCAGCCTCCATGATCTTTTATAAGTATATAAAATAAGTGGTGAATCATCATCCTTCCAAAATTGCTCATAACTACCTTTCAACCCAAAAAGATCATCATCACCACTCTCATTACCAGCCTCAAAAACACCATCGGACTCTAAACATGTCAAAGTGCTCCTAAAATGGCTTCCAATGCCTGGTTCTGTTGTGGCAGGACTTCCATCTGCCACTACCTTCATAACCATCTGGCGGACCTCAAATGATGGAGATTTTCCTATTCACAACATATAATGGAAATTTTATATGAAGTTTGAACAGGCCAAGATAGATACTTGATTAATTATTTTTGTTTTTGAATTGACATTGCATACAGTATCATCCAGCATATTTATCCCCTGGGATGGATATGAAAAACTTTATAGAGCACCTGCTAATATGGCATCCACAGTTGCTTCTAAGCTGTGATGAATACGACATTCGGTCCTTGATGTCACTCTACAGCATAAGTAAATGAGGATGGTCCTTTTCTCTCAAGTATAGCCTTCTGAACTCCCCTTCTCTTTGCCTCATCATCTCCAAGGGCAACACTCTGCAAACTCTCTACAAGCATCTCTAAAGAAAGATTCCTTATGAGATTTTCAATAGTCATTCCATGCGCAGTTCCAACCAATTGGATTCCACGCTGAGAAATAGTACTTGCTACCATTGCTTCAAGCTTTGTTCCAATTTCATCAATAATAACTGTTTGAGGCATATGATTTTCAACTGCTTCAATCATGACTTTATGTTGCATATCAACATTTGGTACTTGCATTCTCCGTGACCAACCAATGCATGCATGAGGGATATCTCCATCACTAGCTATTTCATTTGATGTATCAACTACCACAGTTCCATATTAGGCTGATTGGATGGGAGAGACATTGATGTTTCTGAAACATCAAACATATTTCCCAATTTCATATCTACTCCCTCACTTATTGCTTCAACACTACCAACTGAAATTTCTTCTACTGTCAAGACACTCTTCTTCTTCATTATCTAAATGTGAATCAAATTCAGCATCAGAGGAAGATGATTTTGCCTCTGATTGAACTTCAAACCCCTCATCGTCAAATGAGTTAAACCTATCAGTTCCATCTTTGTGTTTCCCACTATCATTTGTGCCATCCATAGCCTGAGAAATGCCCTCAAGATTGGGTTCCGTTGCAACATCATTTGTGTCTACAGTGGGCTTTGATTTTTTGAGAAATATCTTGTATTTTAACATTGATTTTGCTTCTTTTCACAAAGGCTTTCCTCAACTGTCTGCATAGAAATTCCACCTCCCTTTGTCCTGTGACAAATACCAGTATACCACCAGGTGGTAACTTCTTATGAATAGCTAAGACCTTTTTGTAAGCCTTCCCCAAGTAATCTACCAGCTCTGTCTTTGCTGAGAGATGAATGGTTATGGGAAGTTGCCTTGTAGCCACTTCTACTACAGATGGACTCGAAATAGGAGCTACAAAATTTGCGCCCAAAGGAGCACATTCAAAAGCCTTAGAAGTGGCACTGGTTTTTGTATCTAGCTTTGTTAAAAAGTGGCTAAGGGATTCATTATTGTGAGTGTCGATAAGATTCAAGATACTGAGGCAGCATACAACATAAGTAGCAGGTCCAGGTGGTGGGGCACTAGTTGGTGAAGCCAGTTCAAATTTGTTCCATTTCTGCTAATGAATTTGAAAATATGCAGGACAAAGTGTAAATTTGAAATTTAACCCGTGCCAACACCACCCTTAAAAGGGCTTTTGGCTATCAAAAATATTTGCAAGAAAAAATGGTCTACCAATAAGAGGGAGTTCATATGATGACTTGGGTTCAAACCCTGACAAGCACACTCCATTGTGTTACTATGGGCCCATGATGAGGCCAACAGGAAATACAAAATTCTAGTCCAAATGGATTTTATATGGGCATATAAAACCCTCAAATTCAACAGCTTAGCCAATGGTCCACTGTGTTTGACAGTGCTCTTCCCCATGTTATAGTGGGGAAGTGTTTCCCCTGATTTTGACCAAAAACAAAATAACAACATAGAGTGTTGCAATATGTGCACCTCAATGCAATTGATTAATATCGAAGGCGGGTCTTTTTTCCATCTTGGTAACTCCCTCATTATCGCAAAAAGAATTATGCTTATCCTAATGAACTTGCATATCTGCAAGTATTTTCCCAATCCAAATTGCTTGACATGCCCATTTTGTTGCTACTCTGTCTTGAGTTTCCTACATTAAACCTTGGAAGTTAGGGGAGAGACAGATCTAGTGATATAACCTTTTCCAAGGAATTTGATACCTTTTGCAGGGAAACAAGGATCAAGAGGATGCTAATAATGTGCTTGTAGAGTAACAAATCCATCATTGAGATAGCTAAAACCATGATCCAGGACATGGATTTACCCATGTGTCTTTAAGCCAAAGCTTGCAACACATTGTCTATATCTTGAACCAATGTCCTCACAGGATCTTGAAGGAAAAAACACCAAAGAAATATTTTGTTATTGAGAAGCCACAAGTATTACATTTTTGTTTCCTTTTTTTTGTCCAATTTATATTCATATTCATGATGAGAAAAGCACTAATATTGAACCCTTGAACATAAAGGCGGTCTTTGTTGGATAGAGTAAGACATCCAAGGCCTACATGATCTAAATTAAAGTGCAACTTAAGACATTGGTGAGCAAGGATATGAAGTTTGATGAAGATGAATGGTCCTCAAAACCATAAAAACATCCTATAGTGATTAATGCATGTGAAAATGTTGTTCCAGATTCTGTTCTAAAACTGAAAAAGAAATCAATGTCAGATCAGCAAGATTCTAGTCAAGGAACAGAGACCTAATTACTTACTAGTGTAGCCGGGAAGTTAAGATGGCTTACTCAAACATTGTAGGGTGTACAGGAACAAGTGGGAGCATCTAAGTCCACGTTTCAGGCGAGTCGTCAACCTAAGAAATTTCCTACTTATGTTGCACTAATGTCTTCTATTCTTCAGACATTGCCCTCCCTTTTTTACTTCAATTTCATCTTTGAGAAAGGATGTTTCCTTGGTAAATTTTGGTCATTGTATGTCAAGGGGATTTGCTGAGCTGAGGAGATAAATGTGGCACTTGATGAGCAGTGGCTCACAATTGAGGGTAAACTAGATTTCAACTGAAAACACGTAAGTGTGTTCTTCCAAATGATCATTGAGAAATGTCTTTCAAAGTTGCTGAAAAAAACTCTGGGCACAAATTTGGACTAAAATTGACATCGTTGTTGTGCCCTTGGGATTGATTTCTTCTACATGTAGTTTATAAGTTGCAGATATAAGGATACCATTTTGAGATCATGATGTGCAGATATCCTGAGCTCACATATTTTTGGTGAATGAAATAAGAGGTAGTGGTGGTACTAGTGTGAGAAAGAAAGACCATCCTCCTTTATGAATTATTCCTTATAGGTATAACTGCTGTAATGAAGTGGGTTCTAGGTGGGAAGACTATCTTCAGTAAGCTGCAATGGTCCATCAAAGTGTTTTTCAGTTCGTTCTACTGCCAGACTTGGCAAGAGATGGCTCAAAATTCTTGCAAGTGATCCACCAAATATATATCATGGAGAATTGTCAACTCAAAATGGCTACGATACAGACTAAGGGATGCATCAGGGATCTGATTTATGATTTCTGGTCATTTACTTTGTTTTTGTAGCTGATTGGATTGTTGCCTTAAGGAGTTCATGCTATTAAACTTCCTAGTGGACCCATAAAAGAAATATGTTCATAATCATTTAAATTCCTTTCTTGTAGGTTGTCATATCAAAGGACTTACCCATGGCATGATCAAAGCAACTGTAAAGAAAAAGAAAAGCAAACTTTTCTAAGCTTAATGACTTCTTTCCATTGCTAAGCTAACTAGGACAACCTTGAAATATTTTCAAGAAATTTCTATGATGATGCTAAATTGGTCTTGCAAGGCCTGTCAATGGCAAATTTTGCAGCTTGATTTCACAAATGGAAATTTAGGGTGACTAAAATATCTTCTATAAAGTGCAGAGGACCAGTCATCAGAATGCAAAGAATTGTTTTGCTACACTGTTTATCTAAATTGATGGATAGACTCTTAACCAGACTCCTCAAACATTGATGATGTCATAAAATGATTGAGGGGCTCTTCCAATTCAGCACCATACCCAACATATTCATGATCATCTTGGATGATATTTAGGCCATTAATGAGATTGGAAAGAGGGCTCTCATATTGGAATCAAATTCAGCATATAAATAGATCTATCTAGGTTTGTACAATAATTCAACTCATCTCAAGGTGGTACAAAAGTCCCTTCAAGTCATCAAAAGCAATGTCTTTCTAATTTATTTCGTCATTTGAGTGAATGCCAGTGCTTTGTGCCTTACTGATCTTAAATTCTTAACTGTCTGAGTAAAATCACTAACTTCTGCAATTTACCACAGTCAAACTGTATAAGTCACCTATCAGGAAAGAACAACTGCCTTCACACAATAATAGGTCTAAGAGGTTCAAGAAGCACACTGAGCTCTTTTCTAGCATTATTTTATAGGATTCAATGGCTTAGAACAAAGTATTCTGATTTAGTACACCACTAAATTGCTAGAGGTGCTCTTGCAGTTGGAATTGCAAAGACAAAAGATTTAATGAAGTTCAGCAACATTTGACACCACTATGAATGTAACAAAACAAGATCAGTAAGTCTTGATGAAGACTTCAGATAGCATGAGCTTCATTCATTGTGTGAAGATAAATATATTTATGATACCAAATCCCTTGAAATAGAATTGGGTATAGGGTGGTGGTCTCACTCTGAAGACAAAGGGTTCACAGCTGCAGCAAAAAAGACACTAGAAATATTTAGTTGTGTAAAGTTTAAACAAGGCCTCTTGTCTTGCAGATTTTTAGGTGAATGCCTTAAAAGCGTTGATGACTGTGTGAGCCTTGTCAATATTCGACAAAAAGGTTGTAATTTCATTCGTGCTTGAGAACTATCATACTTATCCAAAACAATTTATGTGCTTGTTATGTATCTAGACTCTACCTACTTTCCTTGTTTATGGTATAACATTTTTGGTTCAGTCCGTTTTGGTGCTTATCCTTCTATTTATAGGACCTCATATTGTGTCTTGTTGGATAGGGGATGCAGTTGGGATCAATAAACCTAAATGCAGCCTTGTCAGAAGAATCAATAGGTTTGTGTGTTGAAGATATTTTCAATTATCTGTTATCAATGCAGGTGTTAGCCCCCCTTGGTGACCCAACAAATTACATGCTAAATTTTCTCTTTAAATAGGCCCAAATTTTGATAATTTTTGTGAGATGGATGTCCAGCTGTATATTATCAATAACAAATAAGATGAAAACTTCTCTTTATGCAAAGGAGATCAAAATAGTGATCACAAGCCTAAGATCATTGACGTATATCAAGCCATTAGATATTATTCATTCTCAACATAAAAAGTACTAGGAAAATGGAGAATCAAAGATAGGAAGAATGTGGGAGATGTCCTTTATGATGTCTCTCTTATGAGTTTGGGATTTTTTCCTGTTCTTTGCAGTTGTGTTGAAAAAAATAATGTTGCAAACATACCTTTAGCTGTAATTGATATGCTCTTAAAAGGTTTCCTTGCATCTAATACATGGGTTCCTGTTTTTCAAAAGAATTTTCCCGCAAAGTGTGTAATTAGTCAGCTTCGACATGATAGTTGGAGAGATTAAGTTCTTGTAATCCTGAATTTACATTTATCTTTAGCATGTGTTAGAGGAGGTGCTGAGATATTGCAGTTTGCTGGGATTTTTTCAAGCTTGTCAACATTTAGTCACTTCCTACGGGATGAACTTTCATCGGGCTTTAGAGATAGAGAGGGTCCATTCTCTGTATGGCATAAAGATATACAGTGTGATGGGTTATGGGGTTTAGGGCTAGCAGTTGTAACAACGAGGGTGAATTATATTGGGGAAAATGCTACTGTTGTTTCAATTCTAGACAATGCATTGCCATTTTATTTTTTATTTTTATTTTTTTCCGAAAAAGATTATATCTTGTGTGCATTGTATGTTGCTGACCTTCCAACCGATGCACTTGGTAGGAAAATAACATAACATAAAGACCCTAGACTTCTCTTGTTGCATTACGAGAAACAGAGCATGCCATTACTCTTATGTGCCATCTTGCAAAGAACCGAGTGACATGACTACATGTTATGCAATGTCTAGATTTAGAACTCAGGGAAACTAGTATACATCTATTAGCCTTTATTGTTGGAGAAGGTCTTATCTATACTCAAGATAATACTAGGGAAAGTATGTTTTTGCAATGCCCTCCCATTCAAAATGAAAATCTAGGTGCATATGAAAAACCTTAATCAACAAAAATGGATGGTTTGGTGTTTCAACAAGGGGATCTATGGCTAAAAGAAAATGGTGGATAGCATTGTAATAATTTGCACTTGATCTTGGAACAAACATTTTGTCATTATTCTTGGTAAAGGGTGAAGCTAAATCAGAAAATATCACTGCTTCCTTTACGAAATACTCAGATTTGGTTTCCTTACAAGTGTTCATAATAATTTTTCTAATTTTGAATTTTTTGTGAAGGCAAGCAAAAGCAACAATTGAAAGAGTAGAGGAAGCTGGCAATATCGATCATGTTCATTTCGTAGAGCTTCCAGTGTCTGAATATAACACATACCCAGTAGGAATGAGTATTTAAATATGAAAGTCATTGGTTTGATGTATTGTTTCTTGGGTCCAGAGGTGTGGCCAAGTACAAGTGAGGTTTTCCTTTGGCATGGAAAGTACATGCTTGAGACCTTGAAAAGATTCCAAATGATTGTTTGTAAATCCATGGTCACCACAATGATGCCAATTCTAGGTTGCATGCTGACTTGAACTCAGATATGGTAGATCCTTTGATGTATAGACAATTTATTAGATACTTGATGTATGTTTCATAGTGAACACCTTGATCTAGTTCACAGTTGATCTGAGGTATATTCATAGGGTAGTTGCAAAACATGTTCTTTGATATTTTTAGGGTACAAAATAGTATGGTTTGAAATATGCAAGAGATGGTGAGTTGATGCAGCATGGATTTACTGATTTTTATTGTGTAGGAGATGCAAGTGATAGGAAGAGTACTTTCTGGTGCTGCTTCAATTTGGGTTTAGAAACAATTTTCTAGTTGACTAGGAAGCAGCGTTTAGTGCGATTGAGTTTAGAAGAGACAGAGTACATTGCAATCAACACTACTAGTTTTAAAGCCATATATGGCTTCACAAGTTGATTGTAGCACTAACATGTGAGATGTTGGAGCCCACTTGGGTCAATTGTGACAATTAAAATTGTGTCGAACTCTATGATAGTCCAATATTCCATGATTGCTCCAAGCACATTAAAATCAGGTACCATTTGTTTGGAACATGTTTTAGAAGGGAGAAATTGATCTAGAGTACATTCAGATAGGTTGCAAATATCTTGACTAAGTCCTTGGCCAAGGGAATTTCAAGATATTCATGGGGAGACTTGGATGGGTGGAGAACAATTTTCTCAATAAGAGGTAGTATTAAAATATTGTACCTTGGATAGTCTTTTACAATCTGGTTGCACATGTGGTACTCCTTGGCACATGTATGAATGAGGTATGAGTGCTTTAGTTGCAGAATTTCGACACGATAGTGAGGGGCACACCTTCTCTTTCCAAATTCAACAGTATGGCACTTTAATTGTGAAGGAGTGATCAATCTTATAGATTGGATTGTTGCTCTGTTCTTAACAATCTATTCTCAGAAATTTGCATGTGTTTTCCATGTAAAATAGGTTGCATGCACTTTGCAAGTGTTAGTTTTAAATTCATTTAAGTAGTTTGCTAATTTTGACCTAGTCTAAAGTCTAGTTAAGAAGGGTGCATGCAATCTAGCGATAGGGTGTAGATCTCAAGGAGATTTTATCTCTTCCTTGGAGCACACTAATTAAAATCTGTCCATTATGTAGAGATAGGATGCAGACCCCAATGACCTTAAAACATGTACTTGCATATTTTAAAGTTTTGTATTGTCACCATTATTTGACATGGGTCTGTAGTATATACTAGCAAGTTGTACTAGTCACTATTATCAGAATTCTAGGTTGGGTTTGGAATAATGGACAATGCCAAAATGGAAAATATGAAGTAAGAATGTCTATAGGTTTCAATCTCCACCTATTAGTATGAACGCATGCAGGTTCGAAACTTTACCTTTCTTATTCCATTACACTTCCCTAACATTGTGCTGGGATAAAAACTCGTACAAAGTTTTGTATCACGTTTAATTTGTTGAAAAATACAGAAGAAAACTGCAGTTTAGCTGCTGAATATCCATATCTAGATATGAATATAACCTATCCATGCTAAAATTAGAATCATATGCCATTGGTGTTCACGTCTTCTCCTTTTCCCCATCTTAGTTTTCTTTAATTCTGTTATATGAAATTGATGGTAATACCAGGTAAGGATGGACTTTGTAATGCTTTTTCTTTTTTTGGAAAACATGTCTTATATTTTTAGAAATTATTCAAAAAAAAGTAGAGAAAAAATTGGAGATCATAAACTCTTATCAAAATATAAGAGCATATAAAAATAAACAATGGGATCTAAACATTGGGCATCTTTGATCAGTAGTGTCTTTGGCCAAACGCTGATGGTATACCTTATCCCTCCACAGAACATAAGCATAGAATGAGCTATCGTCATGGTGAAAAACATAAATCTTCCATAGATTGAATAATGCCAAACTCTGTAAGGACTGCCATATCCCAAAGAGGGCAATACGAACTAGAGATTGACAATCTCGAAAAGATGTAGAACACCGATGAATCTTTCCTGGAAGCAGAACTGAACATTGATCATCTATATGTCTCCAGCAGTGTTTGAAAAACTAACACTCACAAAAGATAGGTAGGACACTGGTCATCAGAAAGGATGGTGGAGAGGGAGGCATTCCATAGGTTCCATGGGATGTGCCTTCCTTGTGGCCGAGTAGTGTGGTGTTTAGGGGTTCAGTGCCTTGGAAGGGCTTGAATCTACATCTTCTATGAAAGAACAGTTGCAATTGAGTTATCAAGAGAAAGAACAGTTGCAATTGAATTAATAATATTGAAATATGAACTTTTGTAGTTCTACTTATGTAGTTGCGCCAATATTGACAATCAACTGCTCTAGAGATTGAATTCTTTATGGAAGAAATCCAAGATATTTGTGGCAATTTTCAAGCTTATTATGTGAGTCGATGAAATATTCCTTACCCATTACTCTTATGTGCCATCTT
Source organism: Pinus albicaulis (assembly GCA_034641835.2). NCBI lineage: Eukaryota > Viridiplantae > Streptophyta > Pinopsida > Pinales > Pinaceae > Pinus > Pinus albicaulis. Next base: position 463,885,305 of record CM076577.1, on the reverse strand, counting down.
GCAAAGAACCAAGTGACATGACTAAATGTTATGCAAGGTTCCTTACCCATTACTCTTATGTGCCATCTTGCAAAGAACCAAGTGACATGACTAAATGTTATGCAAGGTGTAGATTTAGAACTCGGGGAAACTAGTATACGTCTATTAGCCTTTATTGTTGGAGAAGGTCTTATCTATACTCAAGATAATACTAGGGAAAGTATGTTTTTGTGATGCCCTCCCATTCAAAAGGAAAATATAGCTACACAAGAAAAACCTTAAACAACAAAAATGGATGGTTTGGTGTTTCAACTTTCAACAAGGTGATCTATGTTTTGAGAATTTGTAGGGCTGGAGACTAATTCAAATTCTCTTCTTGATAATTACTTGTGAGTTTACTTGAGTTACTTATGTCTTCTCTTTCTTATCTTATTTAGTCTTTCATGGGAGAGGTTTTTCCCTCACTCTGGGAGCCTAACTTTGTGTCTTTTGTATTTTGGTAATGGATGGTTTGGTGTTTCAACTTTCAACAAGGTGATCTATGTGTTGAGAATTTGTAGGGTCGGAGATTAATTCAAATTCTCTTCTTGATAATTACTTGTGAGTTTACTTGAGTTACTTATGTCTTCTCTTTCTTAGCTTATTTATTCTTTCATCAAGTCAATTACCAAAATACAAAAGATACAAAGTTAGGCTCCTAGAGTGAGGGGAAAACCTCTCCCTCTTGGAGAGGAAAACCCACGAGAAATTCTTCTTATAGATCTTCAAATGACAAGTAACATGACTAATACTTAGACCCTTGACCTATGAATGCTTCCAAGACCTCACTACTGCTTCTTTCGCTGCTTCCAATGCTAATCCTTTATATTTTCATCGTCTTACACTGATTTGCTTCAACATTTAGAGAACTTGGTTTCTGCTTCTATTTTCCTTGGTTTAGTCAAGACACTGCTTCTTACTTCATATTCACTTGAAATATATATATATATATATATATATATATATATATATATATATATTACTGTCTTTTGAATACTAAGAATAGGAAGGTAAATCTCCGATTTAGCTTCCTTTCTTTTACTTTCTCTCTATGTAGATATACACCACTTCAGACTTTAGATGATTAACTTGGTAATTCATATCATAGTATCCGCACACTTTTTCAATCCCGATCTGTATATCTTTGCACTGGATTCTAATTCTTTAAAGGGTGCTAGCTCAATGGAAGAGCACCTGCTTTACAAGCAGGAGGTTGGTGGTTCGATTCCATCGTGCCCTGATATTCATATATAGGGAATGACGAAGATCAGTTTTTGGTAATGGGTGCTCTTTTGACCATCACCAATGAGCTTATGGTGACATTTTTCGACCCTCACCAAAATATGAAATGGTGACGGTCAACGAACGCCACCATATATATGCATCAATAGTGACGACCATTAAAGGTCCGTCACCATAAATCATTGTTGTTTATATGAAATGGTGAGGGTCACTGTTTGTCATTATAGTCATTATTCGTGACGGACTTTGATGTGTCACCAATGCGTTTATGGTGATGGTCAATGAACGTCGCCATATATATGCACCAATAGTGACGGCCATGAAAGGTCCATCACAAAAAATCGTTGTTGTTCATATGAAATGGTGACGGTCACTATCCATCATTGTAATTAATATTCGTGACGGACCTTGAATGTCACCACAACACATACTTTCGGCGACGCCACCTTTGGTGACGTTCAGTTTTTTGGTGACGGAGGCTATTGTCCGTCACCATTGCTCATATGAAATGGTGACGGTCACTATCCGTCACTATAAATCATTATTGGTGACGGACCTTGAATGTCACCACAACACTATACTTTCGGCGACGCCACCTTTGGTGACGTTCAATTTTTTGGTGACGGAGGCTATTGTCCATCACCATTGCTCATATGAAATGGTGACGGTAACTGTCCGTCACTATAAATTATTATTGGTGACGGAACCTTTGAATGTCACCACAACACCTATACTTTCGGCGACGCCACCTTTGGTGACATTCAGTTTTTGGTGACGCGATGGAATCACCCTCCTCTCTTGGGTCACCATCCACAATGTACCAAGAAAGGGAAGGATGATTTGAATTCTCCTATATAAGGCCACCAAGAGATGAAAAAATTGAGAGCACATTTTTATGCTAGCCAGAATTTCCCTAAGCAATATTAGCAGTGTGTGATCCGGAGCAGAGATAGAGGGTACCCATTTGTTGGCCATCCAACAACTCCAGTCCACCACAACAGATAGAGGGAGACTATGTGCCAAGGCAGCTCAGAAGTAAATACATCCTTGCATTGAGACTTAGAACCCCTAGTTTTAAGGGCCCCTTGGCAAGTGGGTTAAAGTTTCATTCTCATTACTACCAACACTCAATAAGAGGGGACATAAGCGCCACCGTTTGGATTATTGAAGTTATTTGACTCTATTTAGAGCTTTTGTGTTATTTATTTTAGTTTTAGTTTGATTTTTGTGTTTTAATATGCATGCTATTTCTCTATCTAGTATGTTTATGTTCTAGCATGTTCCACTAACTTGCTTAGCTCCATATATTTTCTTCCGGTGACCAATAAATTAAGAGGGAATACCACACCCCTTAAGTTGGTGTGATTTTGTACATACGTGCACCAAACACACTAACACACCCCTTATGGTCAGATATAAAGGAAAATAATGTTTAATGTGAAGAAGTTGGGCCTAGTGGGAACCACAAGTAAATTTGATGTGGAAAACACCACAGATGTGCCAACAAGTTGTGTAAGTTCCATGTGGGTGTTGTGGTTGACGTGGAAAAGCCACATGGGTATTGCGTGGGTGCCACATGGTAGGATTGAAATGAAAAAACTTTGAAAGGGAATAGATTTTAATCCAAGAGAGAGATTGAGGCAATATTTATATCTTCGAAAATCTATCGACAAAATAAATGCAGTGGCATGTTTTGCAAAGTTTATTCAGCTAATTTTTGGAAAGAAGAAATTTCGTAACCCCATTTCCATAATGAGACCTTGGAGGTTGTGTTAATTAAAAGTAACAAATCCCATATGTCTGGGAAGTAAAAGGGGTTTGGAGGGAGTATTAAAAAATTCTAATCAAATAATATTGCAAGTATCCTATGAATACAAATGGCCTTTGTACTAGCTTCAATGTATTCCACCTCTCTTGAGGTAAGTTTAAAGGAATTTTGATTCCTGTTGAACCAAGATGTTGCCGTTGATCCAAAGTGAAAGTAGCACCTTGAGGTTCTCTTCCTATCTACTACACTTCCTACCCAATATAAGTCTAAATAAGCTTGCAACTTTACTTCAACATCTCCAAGATATTTCAAAACATCCTCCATTGTTCCCCTCAATACCTATGCACATGTTTTGTTGCAACCTAAAGCTCCTACTTTGGCTTCACCATGAATTGAATTAAGGTACTCATTGCAAAACAAATCTAGCTTGGTGTTGAACAAATACATTAAGGAGCCTATTATCTTTGTATACATCATGTGACCCACCAAATCTAAATAGAAATTCATTATCTTGTTTATATTAGTGATCATGGGTGCATCCATAAGTTTTTATTTCTCCATACTTACCCCGCCCAAGGAAAATATTCCATACTCCCTACTGAACCTCCAACCCCATGAAGTGATGCATCAAGCCAATAACCTATAACTACCATGTCTTCTTTGCACCCTATAACTGTAACCAACCTAACACCGTTGATTCCATCAAAGAGGCAGGGCCTCACTTTTTTCATCCCTGATAAGCTCAAATTTATTTCTCTTGAATTCAAACTTGTTTATGAATGTTATTAGATTTAAAAAGAAAACATTGGCACCATGCCCTGCCATGATCTTAGGTACTATGTATATTGTTGAGATATATGGTCAATTATCCCATTTTTTAGCTATCTTAAAGGGTATTATGCCTTGTCATTCCAATATCCATATGAATGATGCAATATCAACTTAATTATGTTCCATGATAGGCAGATAACATTCAAGAATATTAGCGTGAGGCAATCTAACAAACTCAAATAATATTGTAATGTAATATATCTCATCTAGAAAAACTTGATGAGGTGATGTCTCCTTTAATTGTCTCTCAATTGATTATGCTTTTGTCACGATTAAAAAATTATCCTTTTCCTAGCAATTCCCATGACATCATGTCCACACTATGCGTATGTGGCATTGGTCCACATATCATTTCACTTTAGTAGGTATAGTTAGTGGTAGGTACATTTTTTGATGCAACCACTGACTTATAAAATTTATAGAAGTGATATGTTTCTATCCGTTGGAATTTTGATAAACTAACGCTCCCCATGTGTTTCATGACATGGACTAACTGCCTCTTGTGGATCCTTATCTCTGGCGATGTGATCGTTGAATAAAACCTGTAGGCTTTGGTCTAACGATAATCATGATTTCCAACAAGTGGTATCGGAGTGTAAGTCACGAGTTTGATGCACACTCAACTCGTGTTGGGGGGGGGGTATTATTGGACATTGGATAAACCAATGCTCTCCGTGTGTTTTGTGACATGGAATAACCACCTCTCATGGATCCTTATCTCTAGCGATGCGATTGTTGATTAACACCTACGAGTTTTGGTCTAGCAGAAATCGTGATTTCCAACACTATCCATCTAATATAATTTTTTCAATGAGATGAAATTGGCTCAAGTATTACATTTCTTACTCATGATTTTTACCTTAATTAGCAACAAGGAATTGGGCTTCTTCTCATATCACTAGTAATTTTCAATTCCTCGATGATATTTCCTTTCCTTGATCACTAGCTTAGTAAGTTCCATTTCGATCACAATCTATCATTCTTAGCAGCAAGGTTATCAAGCTTATTACTCTAGGAAATTAAATATCCAACGATTAAAAATTGAGGGAAATGTTTAATCCTATTTCTCAAAAATATAGATTCTCTAGCAAAAAGGAATTATGAAATCCCTTAGTGTCATCCCCTCTTACTAATTCCTTACTTTCATATCTAACATCCAATTTACAATCCTCTTTTCCTATGTCCAATTTAGGATTCTCTACGCGATTTCGAAATTTATATTCAAGCTTGTATACACCCAATTACACATTAATGGTTCCAATGTGCATTTAATACCTTTTGGCATGATTTTTAAAAATTTATTTGGGGTAAATTTTCCTAAATATACCCAAGCAATGATTAAAATTCCCAAAATTTTTTCCTTAGCCCACCAAGCATCAATTTTAGTGCGACCTATGCACTCTATCCTAACCCAACACACAGATCACTATCCCTGAATACCATGTGCAATCCACTACCCAATACCCATGAATGTTCATCTTTTTCTCTTTTTTTCTTACATATGAATTCATGGGTCAATGAAGAAAACTAAGGTGGATACATATTTATACCTTTGGCTAATATTCCTAATTTCTTCAACCACTTCTCCACTCCTTAATTGTTGTGGAAGGTGGCCTCCCAACTACCAATCTCTCTCAAAGATTGAGTTTTGGGGAAATGGATAGAGAGGAAAACAAATGTGGATTTGAATTTGGCATGGATTTTGTGAGGGTTATATACACAACATGAAAGGTAATATTCCAAACCCCTCAACAATTCCTTCTCAATGTATCACAACGACTGAGGTGCTCTACCCCATTTGTTCAAAAGATACTTGTAATAAACAAAATACAGTTACATCATTTATAATTTATCAGTGCCAATATTAAAATTGACGAGATATTTAGGATGTGACTCCTAGTGGAATTGAGGCATAATTATATTTACATATTTATTTTTTAATAGATTTGATTATCTTAGTATTCATTCCAAAAAAAATAATGGCTAGAAGCTTTGATACATAGTTTCATATTGAGTGAAAGTTGACTCTAACTCTACAGAACCCTGTTTATATTTTCTTTCTTTTACATAGTGGAGGCTAGATCATGTAGTTCATATTTCACTATCTTTATAGAATCTTACATACTACTACAAAAAAAGAGACTAAATTTTCACTTCATTAAGAATTTTTTCAAAACCGATGAGTTGTTGGTGCATCTTGAAGAAGGTAGTTATCTTAGCTTTCTTGATCTTGGTTAATGGAGAATTATTTTGTAGGAGTTTATTGTCATTGTGGTTGTTTGATCTTGAATTTTCAACTATAATCCTTTCCTATAATGAAATGAAAAACTCCAACATACCAATGCGTCTATGATGCACATCCATAAATTCTTGCAGGGAAGACATGGCCTTCTCAATGTGAAGGCATCTCTGATTTTTTTATTGAGAACTTCTCTAAGTGAAGCTACTCTTGCATGTATATATCTTATATGTACCTAAAAATTTTTGTTCAGCTGCTTCTGTAATATTTTGACTTGCCCCAAATCATCCTTGAGGGCTACACAATGGTTGCAGGAGGAGTCATCATCCATGGCATTGTGAATAGTAATGAATGGAGGGGTGCAGGGGAGTAAGGGAGTATGGGAATGGCGATGAGTGGGAAGGTGAAAGGAAATGCTTAACAATGGTGGTATTTAAAGAGTTATACACATAGGTCGACAAGTATGCCCATGGACAGTATGTTATGCATCCAATCATTTGAGCTACGACATATAAGATTCTATCCAAGGCATGTTATCCTATATGGATGCTCATATCGACATAGAAAGGAGTGGGATGGATCTTGTTGATTATTTGGATGTTAGAGACATTATGGGTGCAGTGAAATTTTGGGGAGTCTATCTTAACTTTAGAAGAAAGTATGATTTTATTCATATAATGCATGTGAACTTCGATCATGGTTAGGGGATGTGTAGAATGCGTACCTCATTGTTGACTCTAACTTCTCCTTGGGGTTGGTGACAAGCTCAATTTTCTTGATTATATGCTTCAACATTGTTTTATCCATGGACATGGAAGAAAGTTACATTCCCAAGATATGTTAGGTGATGTTGAGTTTGAGTTACAATTTGAATTAACTATGCATTTTTAGGCCTGGTGCCTTTGATCATTTGATGAATGAGGATAGCCAAATCACCTAGGACAATGGGATTTCTTATACTAAGACATTGAAGAGTTATAATACCCAAGAGAAACATGTAGGGTTTATCTCTGTTTTTATTGTCACTACCTAGTCCCCATTAATAAGAGTCTCTTTCTTCACCCTCAAAATCAAATATAACTTCCCCTGCTCCAATTCTCACAAGATTTTTTTTTGGAGCCCCATCAAAGAAAATACATGATAATTTTTTATTTTTAACCAATTCGTGAATTCCCTTCTTTTCATATTGATTTTCCAATTAGAGATAATTGGTTGGATTCAATGTGTATTGGTTTTAAAATGAGGAGTCTTTTTCCAAAAAAAATTGAACCACAACGCTTCTTCCACTTGTAGGCTTTGCTGATTCAAATTATTGTTTCCTTTAGAAAGAATGGTTTCTCTTGATAAAACTAGGATTTTTTTCATTACCTTCCTTTTATTTGGTTTCTTGTTTTGAAATACATTTTTTTTCCTATCTAACAAGATCTTATTTCATAGGAATGAAGGGAGGTTATGCCAAAAGCACTTTATTAAACCTTTATTTTTAAGAATGCATGGTTAGCTGTAGTTCCATTGTGTAAAGAAATCAACAATATTCAAAGTAAAAATTATTTGTATAGGTATAGGATGGAACAGAGCTTTCCAACATTTTTTGGAGAATGTGCATGAGATAAACAAATGTTGTATTGTTTCCTCAATGTTCATACTTAAAGGGCACCTTGATGGACCCTGAATACTTCAATTTCTAAGGTTGTCTATAATTATGATCTTTCCCCCGAGGAAGGTCCAAGTAAATAACTTGATCTTACGAAATATTTCTTCCTTCCAAACCACTTTCCAATAATTCCAGTTAGGGTGGTTCTCTTCTTCTCTTTAAAGGGTTTCGTCTCCACTTTTGACTGTGTAATCTGTTCCAGTCAGATTCCATTTAAACTGTCGTTTAGCTTTAGTTGAATAGGTTTTTCACCCTTTATGTGAATTATAGGGAGTTTCCACTATTTTTGAAGCTTGGTTGGAATGGTAAGAGGTTTCTAGCCTTTCTAAGATGAGTCACTAAGTTTTCCAAATCTAAAATTTGTGCGAGTTTATGGATGACTTTTCTTTCAAACTAGTTCTTAAGTTGTTGAAGTTTTGAGATAAAAAATAGTTTTGGCTTACTCATAATGATTTCTTCCCTAAAATTTATCTCTTTTCCACCCCAAGGAATTCTAAATGTGTGGGTATGAATGAGTGGGATAATATTTTTACATAATTTCCATATTTGAGTACAAGGTATGGCTAGAGTTTGAATTTCTAAGAGATTTCATTGTTGGGTATTCATATATTTTCCTTCAATGAATTTCTTCCATGAACCCGTGTCTTCCGTTATTAGTCTCCAAATTATTTCCCCCCCAAGGCTAGGTTCATCAATCACAGTTTCTTTATTTCCATCCCTCCTCTTTTATAAGGGGAAACTATTTTTTTCCAAATGAGAAGATTATTTTTTTTGGTCTTTGTCCTACCTCCCTACCATAAATTTTTTCTTATAATGAGTTATATTTTATTTTTAATACCTTAAAGTTCTTGCAAGATTTCATATTGGTATATGGAGGGATGATAATATAGATTTAATTAAAATGACCCCGCTATCCAGATTTAACCAATGTATTCCCCATTGCTGAAGTTTCTTCGTCATTTTCTCTATGGTCTTTGTCTAGAATTCAATCTTCATATTTTTCTTGAAGATTGGCATACCTAATTATTTGAAGTGTGTCCATTCCAATTTGCAAGGAATCTCGAATATTTGTGATATGTGCTAAAGGAATCTGAAAGAGGTGTTACAACCATATACTACTCTTAAGTTTGTTCAAAAGTCCTCTCAATGCTTCCAGGAATTGATATAGGGTGGTATTAAATCTTCTAGCAACAATGGGCGAAGCTTATCCTATTAACAAGGTGTCAACGAAAATATGAGAGTTGTTCATGCTTTTGACTCCTTTATTGCGTTATGTTCCAATGAGAAACCTTCTTTCCCTGTCATGCTCAAGTTTTTTTCTAAGAGTTTCTGCCATAATGATGTAGAGGAAGGGTGAAATGGGACACCCTTGTGTTAATCCCTGGGTGCTCTGGAAAAATCTCCCTGGTCTTACATTTACCAATGGAGTTATCCAAGGAATATGGATGAAAACCTTGATAAGTTCAATGAATTCATTAGTAAATCCAAATTTTTCTATGACAAAAAATAGGTAGGAATGTGATCTGAATAGGATAAAATAATTTTGCTATGCTAGCTTCCTCATCAGTATAAAAGAAAAGTGCTTAAGGATTGTGTCAAATGGAAATTTTACGAGAGGGTTTATGTGTCAAATTTGTGTCTTTTATGAGAAATTTATGAAATAAATTAGCTTTAAAACACATACACAACAAGTAAATTACAGAGAATATATTACACAACAAGCACATTACATAGTAGTGATGAAGGAGTTCACCCCTCCTAGCCTACATCTCGTTGGACCAGCTTCAATGGCTTGGCCCTCTTTGATTAACTGATAAAAAATTTGAATATAGTCATTTCCCAATCTCTAATGGCTCTCAAACCTACTCCAATGGCTCTAGGACACCCCCAATACCCCTTCTTTGGTTCTGAGTGAGTCAAAGTCTGAATCTCTGGGAAAAAGTTATGCCTCTTTCAATTTTCCCACTAATTGCTCCGTTAAACTAGTTAACTGTAGTTAAAACTGGCAGTTCCGCCTAAAATTGAGAAACTCCACCAAACTAATTTTTGATTAGTTCTAACTAGAGATTAAGTGCTAGTTAAGCATGCTTAAAGTGCTAACTGTACGTTTAAAACTAATCCCCATTTACATTTAAAATTAGTGCATTTAAACATGATTAAGGTTCAATAAACTGGGTTAGGGTATTTAAACACAACGTTAATGTCAGAGCCTCTGCCTGTGGTCACAAGCGCAAGGTCCTGTGGACTTGGGGTTGGCCCCTCTTTTCCCCCACCATGCAACAATATCACTTTTAAATATATATGCGTTGCATAATATGTTAAGACTTATGTGGTAGCGGAGTTGGTATGGATTGGCGCTAGCAGTGGGTAGGTCATGGGGTTGAACCCTGGTGCCTCCATAAAATTTTGACCAAAAAATTTACAACACATTTTGACATTTGGGAGGGGGCACGTGGCAGCCCTTGGATGCACCATGTGTCCTCATCCCATTGGTTCATTCAAAAACCAACCAAACTTCTCCATGTAGCCCAAAAATTCAGGCCATCCATAAGCTAATAAGTGTCAACACACCACTGGCCGAAGAAAAACCCACTTTGACCAAAAATTGACCCCTTTGAACTTGTTTGACTTTTTTTTAAAAATTTGCCTATTTGGCAAAGCAGACAACAGACTCTAACTTTCTCATACGAAGTCAGTTTTTTATGAAACAAAGAGCACTAGATTCAGGGCGATGATAAATTCACGGTTGTTTTGGTTTCATGTGATTATAAGAATTTTCATTTTTTTTAGTAATTTTTTGCCCCCAATTTAGTTTCTAATCAGAATGTGTTACCTTGCCAAAGGCATTCACCATGTCAAGCTTAAGGATGAATCCTTGCTCTTCTTGGAATAAGTTGGAATGCATAACTTATTGTACTAAGAGGAAATTATCCAAAATCTACCTTTTATGGATGAAACCACTTTGGTTTTTAGAAATCAGTTGAGGGAGTATACTTTTGTGTTGACTAGCAAGGATTTTGGTTAGGATTTTATAAGAGGAAATACACAAAGAAATAGGTATAAGCTAGTTGAAGGAAGTAGGCCTAGTTTCTTTAGGAATTAAAGAAAGGAAATTTAAATTGGCATTACGTCCTATTTTGTGCTTGATCTGAGCCCATTGAATCATATTAAGCAAGTCTTATTTTATTAGATCACAATAAGCATGGTAGAATGATATGGTGAATCCATCTGGCCTCGACACGTTTTCTGAATATATAATGCATACAACATTTTGCAGTTCCTCTTCATCTACTGGTTTTGTTAATGTTGTATTGGCCTCTTCTGATACCATTTTTGGAATTTTCCTAAGAAGTTATTCAAAACTATTCAAATCTTAATTTGATGTCAGTAACCTTTTGAAATGTTGATGCACTTCCATCTTGATCACTTCTTTCCCTTCAATGGCGATATTTCCTACTCCAACTATCAAATCCACTTAATTTTTATTCCTTCTCACTTTGGTTTGGTAGTGAAAGTAGGTTATGTTCAGGTCACCACTTGTATCCATAGAATTTGTGATTTGATCCTGTAGCTCTCCTCTTCTTTCATGCTGCTTTGATATAGTTTCCAATATATATCTTTTTCTTTGGCTTGTAAATCTATGGTTTCTTCCTCGTTTTCCATTCTTTCTTGTACCATGTCCAAATATTTTTGAAGCTCATTTTTCTCCTACATTGGCTCTCTATAACTCGATATTTCCTAGCCTTTGAGAGGTTTTTACCTAGTTTTAACTTTGTTTCCCATACATAGCTGAGAGAACTATTTATTCTAGTCTTCCAAGCGTGCTAAACCATTTGTTTGGCCTCTTCATTGGTGAACCACACAATATTATAAAAAAATGTTAAAGGCCCAAAATTGATGTTTTCACCCAAATTTATCATAATGGTCTTATGATTCAATGCAATGGCTGAAATAATTTTTTTCATTGCATTTCCATCACTTGCGATGAAGCTTGCATGAATTAAAAAACAATGCAAAATTTCTTTTCTGTTACCTAGGCCTACTTGTCTATTGCTCCATATGAACTTCACATTCATTGGTATAATATCCATTAGGTTATTCTCATCTATTATGGCCTCAAGTTTATCCCTACTTGGATCTGGTAGATATGATCCACCTCTCTTTTGTCCAACATTCATGAATAAATTGAGATCACCACCTAGAATAACCTATTGATTTCCTTCTACTTCTAGTTTAATTTCTAGTGAGCTCTAACAATGATCTTCATCTCGATAATGCACATACATAGATATTGTATGCTATGCATTTTTTTCCAGTATCTTTATTTTGGAAATAAGTCTTGATCCAATGTTGGTCTCTGTAGATACCTCATAGATCCATGAGTGTTTAATTTTGTTATCACTAAATTGAATACTGATGGGCTGCTTCAAAAATCAACCTAGAGTAACTATTTCAAACCTACTTTAAGCTAAAACTTAGCATTTTCAGCCCGAGAGGGCTCTCTCAAGGATATAGAATGATATTGTCTAAATGAATTTTAATAGATGGCTAATTCTGAAATACTTTTTTAAGTGTGTTTTTATGCAGGTGAAAGATGTGGAGAAATCACTACCATTGGGCATATGGAGTCGGTGAAAAGAACTCAATGACATAAGAACTCCTCTTATGGAAGGTGAGGCATACAAATGTTCTGATGAAAAGATAACATTCACAAAAGTCTAAGTGTTTAGAGGAAGTTAGAACATGTATTACATGAATTCTAAGTAATCAATCAAAATAATGAATATAAAATTGTAGAATACATAGGAGAAATACTCATGAGAACATCAATGAATCTCAGGTGAAGAGAAGCAAAATGACACTGTATATTACTAATGAAATTTTTTTACAATAGTCGGTCTGCAGTAAACACCAACCAACCCTCTCTCCTGCAATAATTTTCCTATTAATAGGCTTAGGCATATTTAGATTGGGTCTGCCAACAAGGCTACACTTTTTAATCCTTCTGTTGACACCTAATCTAACCAAAAGCCTATTACAAGGAGATAAAACTAACAAAAACTATTTTTAGGACTTACAAACCTAATAGGACTCTACAACATATTTATTACATTAACATACTTTAAAAATGCATATTTACATTGATAAGGTAATGTTCCTCGGTGGCACTAACCATGAACAAAACATAATTATTCCCACTAAGTCAGGAGAGTTGTCTTCCAAATTTTTAGGAGGTGGTGCCATATTTTTTGACGAAGATTCCATGATGAGATGGCACTATGAAATGATTTTTCGAAGAGTATACCTTTATAAAAACATTCACTTGATGATATTTAACCTTTCCACGTGGCTAACTTGTCTAAAAAAGACAATCAAAACTTAAAAAACCTTCAAAATTTACGTCGCTGCAGAAACATGGGACTTTAGGCAAGTCCGTAGCAAGAGTTTGTAGCACCTTTGACTTAGACCATCTCTACAAAATATCTGCTCCGTTTGCTAATATGAGGTTGTTTAATGAGTCAAATTAACTAAAGACAAAACTTTACCTGCCTCCTCCAAGGTAACACTTGTGATTTATAGCCAAAAAGAATCCACAGTGAGTTCGTAGCATTTTCTAGGCTTCAAGCTTGAGACACACTATGAGCTTGTCTAATTGGCAGCATACTTGAAAATTATTCTTTCCTTCTTCAAAAATTTCCCATGGCTCTGCAAGTGATGATCTGAAATAATGCAAAAAATATTAAAAATGTATTTTATCCCTTTTTCAAACCTTAGATGCTTCACCTTTGGCAGCAGAGGCTTTATTTTCCATAGGTTCATTTATGACTATTATTTTTAAACCTTTTCTCTTGAGGTTTGATTGTATCATCTCCATCTGCTATTCTAACTCTTTCACTTAACCTTTAAGTTTCTTTCTCTTTGCCTGCAACCAAATATTCCTCTTCCTTGTATGTTTCATTACCCCACGTAGAGGAAGGGTTCTCTTCATCATTTTATTTGCATTGGTCAAAGCCTTGTCATAGTGATTGATTTTCTCATTTAACTTTTCTATGAACTCCTCCACCAATTTTCTTTCTAGCTTGGATTCCTCCAATTCCAACTTGGTTTCAATAACATATTCCCTGGCTTCTCTCAACTTCTCATTCAAAAGTTGCACTTCAGACTTTTCCATGACTTTCTCTTTACCTCTCCTCTGCTTAATGATTTATGCCTTTGCTAGAGATAAATCAATTATGACTTTTGCCATAGGTTGTTTGCCTTTTTTTGTCACTTCAGTCTTTTTGTTAGCCTTGACGATTTTGGCAAGCAACAATCTAGTAAGTGGTTTTCTTGGTTGGAATACAAAACCTGCATCTTCTTGTGAGAAGTCAAGTTTTTCTGGCAGTGAGACCCTTATTTTTCTTCTTGTTTCCTTTGACATCCATAAATTTGACCACTAGAGTCTCTTCTATGTCTATGGCTTGTAGAATTTCCTCAAGGTTACCTTTCCCCAATGTTTGGCTCCTTGTTATCTGTCCATGACTTTTCTCGTTGGGATTTGGGTTGCCATTTGTAGGTGTAGGTTGAGGAATTTTTGTTTCCTGTGCATGCTATAGTTCAATCTGCATGGGCTCTATAATGTGTTGCATTCCATCTTCATGTACACCCTCTTCTCCAGTATAGGTTTATCATTCTTTCTTGAAAGACTGGTTTTTGATTTAGGTTTCTTCTTCGGTGTTAATACATCTACTTCATAACCACTAAGAAACATGAATATGGCACAGTTTCTATTTAGTTTTTTCAACTCCTCCAACACTAGTATATTGATCGATCCATGATGAAAAATTGAAGTTTGACTACCTTCAGGCCTAGCTCGGAATTTTTCTGACATCTTTCCTAGGCTTCTAAATAAGAAAAATAGAAGGTTTAGGGGCTTCTTACCAGTGAAATGTAGCAAGAGTCTAAAATGATAATGATAAATCATATGGAAACTCCCTTCACATGTGAATTATTTCTGAATTACCAGCAGGTGTTTGGAGTAGTTCTCTTTAAGGCAACTCCTTTGGATCCCTGATGTCATATCCACTCCAATGTGTTCAGGTTTCATGAATTCATCAAAATTTTGTAATTTGAATTTAGTGGCTTTAAACCACTCTTCTCCCATCCTCAGAATCTCTGTAGCTTGGGAAATAGTTTCAGGAGACACCACAAAACATAGCACACCCACCTTTGATGCAATGCCCACAAAATTCATTACAAAATCCTTTTAAACTTGGGCATGAAAACCTTGTAATTTCTGGCAAAAATTCATGCAGTCAACATTGGTGAAGGCTTCTACAAAGCTAGGATCCTTATTGAGAAATTTTAAATCCATGGGCTCATACGTAACCACTGAAACCCCTTTATTAGTCTTCTACTGCATGACCATATCTATGGACACTGTGTTGGCCTCCTTGATAATATGGCACCTACAAAGAAGAGAATTGCACAGCAAGAAGCTTGCAAACAAAGTTGAACCTTTCTAAGGATGATGACAACAACTATACTCAGAGGTAAGAGGGAAATATGATAGACATCAACTCTCAAGGGTAATTTAAAAGGTAAGTTTCGAATATAAGAGGGATGAAGACAAATAAGTGAGGTTAAGTGAAATGATGAATGACCAATGATGATTACACATGTTGCATGACTCTTCTAACTGATCACATGACCTAAGATTGACATGTAACCTATAAAGACTCGACACATCACGCTTTCCTTTATTAGTGCAGAATTTTTTTTATTTTATTTTGTAGCACTTTCTGTTATAATCCAGGCAGATTCGCAACGGATTGATTAGGTGAGTTTGTAGCGAAAAAAACCTAGTTTCCATTAATTTCACTGTGGACACAGGAAAAAATAGACAAGTGGTCTAAACCAAAATTTGAACCAATGTATGGATATTTTTGGTGGATTTTTATAGATTTGACCATGATGACATGACATGTGGGACTCTTCAAACTTAGGATTATGACTAATTCACCAAATTTTATCAATTTCATGAATTGATTTACTAAGACAATAAAACCTATTCTAAATGACAGTCCTAATAAAAAAATGAAATTTTATTGGTGATAACAGATTCCATATAGTACATAAACCTCTTGATGCTCCTCTTGCGCTAATTTATGCTTCTCTAAAGTTATTTGTTGACTTGACCACTAATGGCATTTCTTCCTCACCAATCTTGGTCTCTTGGAGTATAATAATTGTTGCGCTTTCTAATCTAATTAGATATTTGATTACATTTATTTTAGATGCATGACCAAGGCCTCTGCAATTCTAGGAGTCCGTATTAATTACTTACCTTGTGAGGGGGTGGAAGAGCCCTTACCTCTCCTTGCTTGGGTCTTCACTTCATTCATTGTTTCTCCTATATCTAAATATGTATAGATTGGTTGTTGGACTCCTATTTCCATATATTTCTATTCTACTTCATCTTGCATCTCCTTATTGGAATTTATCCATATCTATTCTAAGTCATTTTAGGAGGCGCGAAGACTTCCTTAATGTTAGTTCTAGTAATAATCCCTACAAAATAGGTCATAGGAGGATTCACTGAGGAATAAGGAGGTTCAAATTGGGGGTTGGTATGGTTTGTAGGTAAGAGATATAAGTGTGGAGGATATGAGATAATGGTTTGGTCTAAACCAAAAAATTGAAATGGAGGTTGGATCACATTAAATTGATCAATGAGAATTCCCCCCTCTTCATGTTCATAAGCGTTAGAAAGGGGTTTGTCATGATTTGGATTAGAAGGTAGATTATATAGGTATTAAGAGGGTTTGGAAGTGGGGGGTTGAAAGTTTTCATTTTGAATCGAGGGGTTGACATTGGAAGGTGAGAGATTAGATGAGGAGGGAAAAACAAGAGGATGTGTTGCTTGCATAGAGGATTTATTAGGATTTATTTATTTTTTATGCTCTTCTGTTTCCCAATGTACTTATTGGATGTCTTGTGATTCCTATACCATTTTCTTTGTGCATTTGTTAGAAAAATGAAAATATTCATGACACATATTACATTTAAATGGAAGCTAATCATAGTGAAGTTAGTGGATATGTGCCCTATTGTCTAATGTTCACTGCCTCTAGTAACCCTTTGCCTAGATCGACTTTTACGCAAAACCGAGCACATGCATGCATATTCTCCTTTGGCTCACTTCTATCAATGTATTTTCCAAATTCATTGCCAATGGATCTCATCGAATTGTATTCCCAACTCTAATGTAAAGTGAGGTGGGGGAGTTGAAACCAAAACGATACTACGTTGGGTATATCAAGTTTAGGATTAAAGTATGGAGTCCACCGATTTAGATATAGTCGCCTTGAGTCCATGTAGTATGTTCCATTCTTGAAGATAAATTAGTGATATTCCTTGGACTCAAAAAATAAGGTGTTTTTTAAAATGGCAATAAGAAATATTGAAAATGGCATAAAAAAGAGATTATAATTTAATTTTCGATTAATTAAATTAGAAGTAAATTGTAATTCAACATCACATTACAACTTGTAAATGTTAAATGAGTTAGGAAGACTTAGTTAGCTCAGTTAATTCGAGTTGGAGGTCAAAGTAGAGGCATATAGGGTGTTAGCACGGGATAAATTTTGGGAAAAAATTACGCCTTGGGCATGCATGGTTTGGTATGCATATTTTCAAGTTCAATGGTGAAGGTCAGACAATTTAGAAGTGGATTTATCAAATTTTATTCTAAAATGAAATATATTTTATTTAAAATATTGAATTAATTTATTAATTCTATATTTTTAATATTATATTAAACCCCATGCATATTTCGTTTATTGGCAATAATCAAAGGTGAAATCAATGGTTCTAATCATTTCAGACCCCTTCTGTGTTTCGAAGTTTAATGGATGAAGGGAGTCCAAAATTGGCAGTTTTCAAATCCAAGTCATGACCACATGGCAATAAAAAGTTAGTTCGCACCCCCCCTCACAATACCGCTCACCGTTAAGGTACCGCTCCGAAATCCAATTTCGAGGTTTTCATGAATAAAGCAAAAAATGGTAAATTTTGTCTTTAGGGTTGCATTAAATCAGCCTCCACTTCAATTTATTCGTGTCCAAGCGGTGAAAAATGAATAAACGACACCAAAGTGACCCGCAAGGTGTTTGAATCATCGCATGGGAGGCTCAAGGTTGTCGGAAGAGTGAGTGTGGGTGTAAAAATTGTGGATGGTCCATATGTCAAAAAGTGTCACTACAACCACGGAGACAATTCGACATATTCTCGATAGGCTGTTAAAAGGTGAAAATCTCCAGTATTATCACTTCATCTCCTTGCCACTGGTTTTTCACACAGAACTTGCAGAGAAGCTCATAGACTTTCAAAACTTTGTTCTAGCTTTAAGTGGTAGTGTTTACAAAGAGGAAATTGACTCTGACAATGTTTCAAATGCATAGTCCTCCGACGATTATTTTAAATTCATTCTCAATGAATATGGTGATAATGTTTGTAGATGTGAAGAGCCTCATTCGGGATGTGAATGCAAAATCACAAACCATGTATTCTTGAGAAAGATGAAATTCTGATAAATGTTTCACCAAAATTATTCCAGTGACTCTGAAGGGCATGGCACTCATGAGAGGAAATCCACTAAAAGCCCAAGTTTTATATGCTCAAGTTGAGGAAGTTGGCAGTGGTGAACACTTGCGTCATCAAGTTTTTCAAATACATAATCGATTATTTTTTAGAAGCAGGGCTTATGTTGGAGAAGGATTCTAGGAGTCCTTTAAGGTTACATGCAAAGATTAATTGACATTGGTAACCTCTGCAGCGCTATTCACATAGTGGGTGGATACAAGATCTTTCTAATTGACAATGTGCTGTCTAGTACTAAGGAGCTCAATCATTGTGTCGAAGTTTTAATTGAGATGCTTGTACCATTTTTCAATGACATAATGGGGCTTATCGGTGCCATGGCATTCTAGCCACTCACGGTTTATTTTCCCGTTGAAATGTACTTTTGTTGCAACTTTCAAATACAGATAACAATACAAAACACCTCATCGCAAGACCATGAGCCAAGTTTTAAAGCACCTGAGCGATGCCTTCAAGTGCCCATCGAGCTTTTAAGATTCTTGGTGATTCCATGATAATATTACACTGCTCTATTACAGGGATAATTGCAAGAAAGAATGTTCCAGGGTTTCAATAGTTAGCACCCAACAAATAAAAAATATCCATGGAGGAATCCCGCCAGTGATCTAAAAAATATAGCATTAAGTCTTTCTGTGGTGTAAATGATCATTTACCTGATGCCTTTTATGACGTTGGACGCCCATTCAAGCCATTACTAAAATTTGAAAAGGAGAGCCTTTTATTAGACTCTCAGGAGGATATTTTAGTTGACAGATAAAGAGACGAGGAGTTGGATGTAATAGCTTTGTCTGCTCAAAATCGCTTTCCTAGTTATAAGAATTCTAGACAAGGCAATGAAGAAGAGAGCATGTCTAGAATTGATGACTTTCAAAGAGCGGTACTGCTTGCTCTTTTTGTGTCATATTTCTTTGGTGGAAGTGATTAATATATCAATAGATCAACCATGAAACAATGGAACACATTGTTCTCTATACAGAGTTGGAGGTGTTTGACCTTACGGGCTGCAAGAGTGTAACAGATGGTGGTATCCATTTTTAGAGATTATAGCCCATTGGAATGACATTCTACATGACCTGAAAGTAAGAAATAAAGCATATGATACAAAAAATTGCTATCATTATGCTGTTTCAGAAGATCTGATTACAACATAGGCAATGTTAACAGGGGACAGTGAAGCAATCATGGATTGACTCAAGATTTTATACAATGAATAAATATGGAGTAGTGCTTGATGATTTTTGCCTTGATACTTTGCTTGATAAACTGATAGTAGAGTTTTTCACCCCTTTGGATTTAGTTTTCTTTCCTAATATTTGTGGTTCATCTCTTGATTCACATCATGATTTTTTTATATAATATAGCAAGGATCGAGATTTAGAGCTAGGGTTTCATGTAGATGATTCATAAATCACCTTCAATGTTTTTTTGGGTAAAACATTTACTGGTGGAAATATTTTTTTTAGGGGGGCCATGTTGTGAAAATCATGTGAACATAGTACAGGTTAATAGGTGACAGAGCATATTTAGGGTTGTTTTACATGTGTCTCTTCCAGCTGTCCAAGTACTTGCTCAACCTCAAGATATCATGAAGACCAACAAGTGGATGCAAATATTTATTCATATGTGCTATTCATCTCTCGAATGACAAAGAAATTATTGTTAATAACAACATCCTGAGAAGTAGGAGGAAGTTTTACACATGTAACCCCTGTTGTAATTACTTCCTAAAGACAAGATGATTAGTTATACATGTGTCATAATCTTTATAGTAGTTTTTATATTTTTAGAAATAAGATGTAAGGCTTGAGTGTAAAGCTAGACCTTGTAGTTAAGTGTATATACATTTATGTAAAAGAGAAGGAAAAGGGTTGGTATCTGTTTTTAGGAGAAGACCAATGTTGTAAAGTAGCTCACAAAGCCTCCTTTGATCAATTTTAGTAATACAGTTGCAGCATTATAGGATTATCGTGTCACTCATGTCGGTGAAGTTCATCTGAGTTTGTATATGTGTTTTCATTGTTATTCATATGTTGTCCATAAATTATGAATTATTCAATAGAAAATTAAGAGCAGATTTTGTTTAAAATAACACTCCATTTCTGGCTTTGGATAATTTCTATGTTTTCTACTAGAGGATTAGTTTCAGAATTCTTAATTTCTCTTCTCCAATCCTATTTCCTCACCTTTTCTCTCACATCATTCAACAATCTCAAGAAGCCAACAAAGGTGCCTATCCTTCCCTGTAAGCTTTCAAGTAGAACTTGCCTTGATTTAATTAGGAATCTTTGACTCCATTACCAATGGCCCATCTCCATTACTATTCCAACCAACCAATTTAAAGCTAAACCCCGTACCTATTAACTAGCCTAAAATCCCCAATCAAACAAAGCTAAATCATAAAGAGAGATCCCTTTCTGAGTATAGGAGGGCTAGATCCTAGATTCTAAGGAGGTTTGGATGTTACCTCCATGGTTCTGTCTTCAGCCTCAGAATTATGGAGTGATCACATAGGGTTTCTCCTAATTTTTAGGAGACTTGCTTGAGTTATTTGTGAGTTGTAATTAGTTAACTCAAGTATATGAGTTAAAAGTTAGTTTAACTAGTTCTAATTAAGAGATGAGCTAGTGATAGGTCCAATGAATTAAATATGATTTAATTCATAAGTGGTGATCAATTAGTTAAATGATAATTCAATATAAATATATGTTACATGTCAGTTTTAAGGAAGACCCAGTTTATATTGGGGTTAAAGGGAAGACAACTATAAGTTGTATAATTAGAAAATTGTACAGGTCATGCATGAGGTCATCAGGACGACTTGGATGTATTGCAAAAACAGTAATTGGGAATTTCCTAATTATTAGGGCTCAATTAGCTCAGGATTGTGTAAGCAAGTCTAGCCAGACAAGGCAAGAAAGAGGTTAAATATTGGACCAAACTTGCTTAGATCAGTGCCAGGATCAACACAAGATCAGAGTGAGATAGTCGGCAGAGTGGAGAGGTTTCTCCAGAAGATAAATATCATTGTATTGTTTCATGATCTTGACTTTATGAAATATACATATAGAGTGGCTTTTGTTTGAGGATTTCCCCTGATACATCTTGTGTTGTGCGATTGATATTTCTTTCTCTTACTTGTTTATGTGATCATGTGCGATCGAAATTGGTTTCTGAAATTTATATTATTGATTCAATATTTTTTTTTTGTACATTAAAATATTAGTTGAATCTATTTAGATATTTATAAATGGAATCAGAGCACCAGGAATCACAATATAATAGAATAATTCGAGTTTGTTTTGAACAAGTGAATCAAATTTGCAGATTTATTCTTCATGAACAACAACAGATCAAGATGTCTTTATACATATTAAGACTAGAATATTCCCTCAAGGGTAGTTTAAATTACATAGCATGGAAGGAAAGAATGACGGTAGTGTTGGAGGAAAACAGATCGAAGGAATTCATAGATAGTGACATTCCCATGCCTAGAAAAGAAGATGCCCAAAATCTTGATGCATGAAATAATAATGTAGAAAAGGGGAGAAGGATTATGTTAGAAGGAGTTTGAGATCATATTGTATCGAACCTCCATGGAAAGGAAAATTCATATGTTTTCTGGAAAGCCTTAACATATCTGTTTTAGAATAGCAGTGACCACAGGAAGCTGGCGCTGAAAGACAAGCTCAAAAAAATAAAGTTGG
Organism: Pinus albicaulis; assembly: GCA_034641835.2. Lineage (NCBI taxonomy): Eukaryota > Viridiplantae > Streptophyta > Pinopsida > Pinales > Pinaceae > Pinus > Pinus albicaulis. Next base: position 463,863,208 of record CM076577.1, on the reverse strand, counting down.
AGGAGGGTGAGACAATACCAAAATACTTGGAAAAGTTCACTCAATATCAAGATGAGCTTGGAAGTGTTGGTGTGGCAATTCCTGAGGATGATTTTGTGAGCCTAACACTTCTAGGCCTTCCCAAGAGCTAGCACAACTACCAGGATTCAATAACTGGGAGGGAGAATTTACCTGAGTGGGAGCAATTGGGGTCTCACTTGGTACAAGAAGAGATAAGGCAGAGCACCAGAGATGGAATCTCTTCCAAAGAAAAAGAAGAATATTTTTCATTAGTAAGAAAAGGAAAAAAAACCAAGGAAATAATTTCCAAGGAGAATAAGGAAAGAGAGATTTGTCCAAGATCAATTGTTTTTACTGTCACAAGTACGAGCACTATGCCATGAATGTCCATAGAAGGCAAGCAAGAAGGAGTATGCAGTTGCAGCAGTAGGTGAAGCTCTAGCTTCAAAATTCAAGCTTTATTTTACTCTCATTGCATGCATTACCAACACTATAATGGGATGCATGTGGTATCTTGATAGTGGTGCCGCATTCCATATGATGTGGAATAGAGATATCTTCAGTGACTTGGAGGAAAAGAACCTCCAATAGAAAATTTATTTTGGAGATGACGGGAAGTATAGCGTGACCATCATAGGTACATTTACCTTTCAGTGGGAGACTGGCTCCCCTCTCAGACTCAAATATTTTTTTTTTTGTTCCAGGACTAAAGAAGAATCTTGTTTCCGTGGCGGTATTAGAAGACTGTGGTTATGATGTGACATTTAGAAAATGAAAGGTTTTCCTTTGACACATCATCATGGGACGGGTGAAACAGATCGGCGTGCGAGTCAATAACTTGTATGCTCTTGAGTTCGAAGATGCATGGAAAGATTTGAGGAGAAAAGAAAAGTTTAGAGACTTGGTGGTTGAGAGGGAGCATAAATTACCTCTCAACATGCATCCTCATAAGCAGTCTTAGAAAGTTTTGGAGAAGCCACAATTGGAGAAGAAGAGAGGAGAATGAGTGGAGGCATCCACTCAAGCAGAGACCTCCAGTAGGGGGAAATTTCTAGCCAGGTGGGCAGAGGGAGCACATGCAGGCATACCTCCAAGTGAGAGGTGGGCTGATGTGAAGACATAGTACCAAGAGAGAAAATTTGAGCAGGGTCCATTGAGACATTTTTGTCTCATGGATCATTACCTTGCTACGAGAGACCACAATACACAGTAGTAGGATGGAAAAATAGCAATTTATGAAATCATATATCAGAGTGACAAATGTCAGATACTGGAGTGCATAGCAGAGTTAGCAACAATGTAGATGACATTGTGTAGAGTCAACATCAATGTAGAGTTTTTCAGTAGACAGTGTAGTAGCTAGCAACTGTTAGAGAATCTCGAGATAAATGCAACATACTGATTCAGTTTGGATGTTTTTTTAGTTTCAGAAGTTGCAGTAGCAAACAACACTAGAGAAGTGTTGCATGAAAAACATTCCAAAGGTACCAGATCGAGATAGAGTTGAATTCCTTTCTTGTTGAGAGGGAGTGTTGAAAATGGAAATAAGAAATATTGAAAATGGCATCCAAAAGGGATTCTAATTTAATTTTCCCTTAGTTAAATTAGAATTAAATTGTAATTCCACATTACATGACAACTTGTAAGTATTAAATGACTCAGTAATACTTAGTTATCTCAACGAATTCTAGTTGGATGTCAAACTAGAGGCATTTATGGTGTCTCCTACTTTTTAGAAGCCCTGGTTGAGTTATTTGTGAGTTTTAATTGGTTAACTCAAGTATTTGAGTTAAAAATCAGTTAAAATAGTTCTAATTGAGGGATGAGCTAGTGCTAGGTCTAGTGAATTAAATATGATTTAATTCACAAGTAGTGATCAATCATTTAAATGATAATTTGCTATAAATAATTGTTGCATGTCATTTCTAAGGAAGGCCCAGTTGAGATTGGGGTTAAAGGGAAGGTAAATATCAATTGTATAATTAGAAAATTGTACAGGTCATGCATGAGGTCATCGAGAATCATTGGATGTATTGCAAAATCATTAATTGAGAATTTCTTAATTAATAGGGGCTTAACTAGCTCAGGAATGCGTAAGCAAGGCTAGTCAGGAAGAGGAAAGAAAGAGGTTAAATATTGGACCAAAATTGCTTAGATCGTTGCCAAGATTAGAGTAGGATCAGAGTGAGATAGTCAGCATAGTGTAGAGGTTTCTCAGGAAGAGAAATAACATTTTATTTTTTCATCTTGAATTTATGAAATATATAGATAAAGGGGTTTTTAGCTGAGGTTTTACCTAGATACATCTTTTGTTGTGTGATTGATATTTCTTTCTCTTACTTGTTTATGTGATTGTGGAATCGAAATTGGTTTCCACAATTTGTAGAATTGATTCAGAGTTTTGTTTTAGTACATTACATGATCATTTGAATCTATTTAGATATTTCTACATGTGTAATAACCTCTGCCACAAAATTGAACTGAGATTTTTCCTTGAATTTTTTGTGCCCAATTGCACTCAATACATTTTTGCACTGTTTTTGGTGAAGGCCAAAGTATCATGAATTGTCAAACCAATCCTTGCTCGGCGAGAGAAAGTGATGCTTTGTTTGGGACGGTGAAAGGTAGATTTAACTTAGGGATTAAATATAGTTTCTTAATGAACTTGGAGATAGAAGGCCACTCCCATGGTAGTCCGAGAATTCTGATGATGTTCATGAAATGTTAGGACGTTGCTAGATCAGGTGGAGTTGGAGGAGAAGGGGATCCCCCCATGGAGCGGTCTCTAGAGGGTTCATAAAATTGATGAGGATTAGAGATCAAGTTAAAGGTTAGCGCATGCATAGTTGCAGAAACCCATATCTTGGTAATAATTATATTTACATATTGAGTGAAAATGAAGTGTTATGTTCTAACCCCCCCCCCCCCCGCCCCCCACACACACTTTCACGACATCTTCTAATTTTCACAGGGCCTTATTTAATCTAAAGTGCTTGCGTTAAACCTTAACTTGTATAATGCACTGATTTCAAAGAAGTGTATCCTTGCTATCTAATATTCATTGAGGCTCATTGTTGGAGAGGTAAATCCCCTTTGCGGACAGAGGCGATCCCTACTAGCCCAGATCGGGTCTAGCACAATCAGGTCATGCAGTGACACAAGTCTCTAGTTACAAAATGACAAAAACATAACGAATTGCATACCTTGAATCCTACACAGTGGTCGTTGAAGAAAGGATGGCGCTTCCCGTCCTTCGCTTGGCATATCATGATTCTTCCACTTGACACGTCCGAACACCTAGACACATGCAAAGAATATAATGATATACAACATAAAATCTAAAGTCTGTAACCATACATCAGTCAGAGAGGATGTAATTAATTGCATCAAGAAATAGACACATGAATAAAACCATAATCAAAGTCGCTTATCATTAAAATAATAAAGGAAAGATACAACCCAAAGCTCTGACACTTGATCTTCCTTCAGTGGGACTGACAGCGGAGCACGTCTCAACGAAGCCTGTCGGAAACGGGACAAATCTCTCTCTCTTTGGCTTGGATGTCAAAATTTGTCTGGCTATAGTCTCCTTGCTACAAGTTCAACTCTAGCTTGCTAAGGGTGGAGGCAAGATGATATAGATGGGGGAAGAGGAGTTGGGATCCCTACAATAATGGGATTGGCCCTATCTCTAAGGAAGCTTCCATGAAAGGTGTAAAAACACCTCCCATACATGGAGATCCGAAGCCAAACCTCCCAACTCATTTTAGAGACTCGTTCAGGAGTTTTTTAGAATCAAAATTCCGCCATTTATTTTTAAAAAACATCCCTTATTAAGCTTGGCGTGAGTGAGACACTGGGACAGAGCACCAGTTGGCACGCCTTCTATGGTGGATTTCCCCCATTGGCACGAGGGCTGAACTGGATAGTCGTGCCAAGGCAAAAAGATCTATTTTTAGGGTTTTTCAAAGGAAAATTTCTTCAGAGGATTGATTTTCCTTGTCAAGGGGGAGGCCATGAAAGTGGTTTCAGGTCATGTCACTGCTCACAGGTCACGGGAAAGGCCCTCCAATGTGTGGGACGAGGGATTGTAGGGACGGTGACAAGATACTGTGTAACAGAAGCCCCCTAAAGCATGAGGCCCGAGAGAGAGAGAGAGGGGTGAAATGCTTTATGAGAATGTGCCCAAATGAAAACACTTCCATTGAAAACCTGCATCCAAGTACAACTGATATCTCTGATACATGATATGTGGTATGGGCGCAACCATCCATAATAAAGTATACAATAATCAGGACCCAAGGCATGGATGCAACCATCCAAAAAGGATCAATAAGTAGAATCAGGTATGGTCGAAGCCATCCAATCAAATGAGTCATGTAACTAATCATCATAATCCAAAAACCCACAGCCTAGATTCCATCAAACAAAATCTAGGGTCTTGTGCTCCATCTTAATCCGAACAGAGTACAAGTTCAAGCATGTGAATAAGTGAGCTGAAGTCAAACATACAAGAACATCATCTGATTACCAACCAATGATGAAAGCCGTTAACAGACGCGAGAGGAACCACCAATAATGAGGATAGCTCTCAAGGTACTATAGGTACAATCCATGGAATGTGAATAGTGAGCTGGCATTGAACACTTGCAGAATCATATGATCGAAGGCCAATGATGAAAACTTTCCATTGAATGTGAAGAACCTGCCATTGAGGCATGCAGGCTCCAAGGTACCCGAAGGGAGTCTTTAGATCAGCTTCCTGGATAATGAGCTGAAGTCGACAGGAAGTGACCTTCATCGAAGGTGGGCCATAGTGTTTCCCACATCATCGACGTGAGACAGAGGAACATAATGTTTGTGAACTAGGATTAGATAAGAATCAGACGGGGGTTGAAAACAGCAGAGGTTAACTTCTCTTGAACATATCAGCAACAAAAAACTGGATTTGGCAGTATTTGACATCAAAGTATTTGAAGTCATGATGACGAGGTAAAGAAAAGATGAGTGGTTAAAAGGAATTACCCAAACCCATGGAGGCAAGCATGAAACGAGATGAGATGTCCCCAACCCAACATGAATGCAGACAAGTGCCATGTTCAAGAGCGACATACTACCGACACGACGATGATACTGGTTACATTTTCCCCACCATTTCTGGTGAGTACCCCAATTATTTTGGAAACAAGCTTGAAGGGGATAGCATATGCTTGCTATATAATTTTTTCCTTTGGAAAAATCCAACATAGTACATTTAACGAGCCCTAGGAAGGAGGAACTCGAGTATCATCATTACGACGGAGTCCGATGTCATCAGATTTTAACGAGTCTGACAAAGGAAGAACTCAACGTCTTTTCATGTTTAGAGAGTTTGAAAAGACAACGGAAAAGTAAACTCCAATAGTCCCTTTTCATAGATAGTTTCTCAGATCCGAAAAGGTAGAAATATATGTTTGAGAAAACCTCCTAGTCGCGATAGGCTAGGGTATTCCTTTTTCGTAAATAATCTATCCCAGCCTGAAAAAGGGGTAAACGTATACTGGATAGATGTCATTTCGCAACCAATTTAACGAAATCAAAATGAAAATCGACTCGAAAATCTTTTCATTTTTAGAGAGTCAGAAAAGAGCTAAAAGATGACTCCAGTAGTGACTTTTTCGTGTTTTTACCAAGTCTGAAAATGTATAAAATACAACTCGTATCGTCGTCCTGGTTGAGTGAAAACCTGTTATTGCACAAGAAAGAAAGCATAAAACCCATTTTTCAACAAAATATAATAAAATATTGGAAAAATAAGCTTCAAAACCTAATTTGATTTTGAAAAGTTATAAATATGACTAAAATAGTAAAAACATATTTACTTTTAATTTTTACCTCTTGTGGAGAGCAACAGTGAGTTTTTTCCTGCGATCTTGCGGTGACGATTGTGGACGATCCAGTGCATCATTTCATATCTCGTATTTTCCAGGTAAGAGGCGCTTCCATTAGCTATGTTTTAATCCAATTTTTATAGTATTCCATCGTGATTTTGGATCCCTGAGGGGGAAATTTTCAAATTTAGGGCTCGCCCAATTGGCGCTGGTATTAGGCATGGACCCACACCAATCAAGTTCTTTTTGCAAAAGGGTTGCGCCAGCTAGCGCGACTGTCAGCAAAACAGTCACACCAACCATGCAAACTTATTTTCCACTCAATTTTTACAAAAAAAAGAACCAATCAACTGGATTTTTGAATGCCCAAGGTATCTAATGAAGTTCTTATGACCATTTTGGTGCAGGTTCAAAGCCACAATGGTGATCGAATGGAAATAATGGGAGCACGGTGAAGAATACGAAATGGAAATGGGGAACGAGGAATTCATGAATGCTCTCCAGGATTATGGTTTAAAGAAATTATTCTTGACACCATGTCTCAGGGCACAACCTAAATTGTTGCAATACTTGGTCAGTATCTGGGATGAGAACAAAGAGAAGTTTAGGCTTCGAGATCAAGTGCTGGAGCTCGAAGTATCCGATGTTTACTTCATCAGTGGATTGTCTCAGAGAAGTCCAGTCCCGATCATGATAGGTACTAGGCCTTCTGGCGAAAAGATGTCAATGGTAATGGAAAGAGTGTGCCCAGGGGCACAAACAGGATCAGGTAGCAGGAAGGTTGACATTCACACCATTCCTGATCTAGCACTCAGAGTGGTGCTCCATACCATTACGCAGGCCGCAGGGTCACAGGCGTCGCATGAGGCTAACAAAACACAACTCCTTTTGGCTTCAGAATGTATGAACCCGACGTTATTTGATTGGGATACAACCGTAACTATGAATATCAAACGGAAATTGAAGAAGTGTAAAAAGACCAAACTAAAGCAGTTTGGGTACGGGTCTAGTTTGGTATCATTCATCCTCGAATTATTACCTATTTTCCAGGGCCAGGGGGCGATAGTCACAGATCCATTATTGAGAGAGCCACAGATGGCTCGATGGGCAGCACTGATGCCCAGAGCAGGAGGGGGCCAACAAATGTCATGGCGGCCCGATTTCTTCGTATGGCTTCAACGACAGTTGATTGTCATATAGGACTGGCCGTATGCCAGTAATGATTTCACGGGAGACCCAGAACTTCCACTTCCGGAAGGAGAGGACTGGGATGAGGAGCTGGGTAAGACTCTTTTTGATTTTATGTATTTTATGTTTTTTTTTTGGTATACATGCATGTTCTAACAATTGATCCTATATGTATGCAGATGTTGGCCCAGAGAGGCCCGCCAGGATGTCTCCGATCGCACGGAGGACCCCTCTCGCCTATGACCCTCAAGGTGAGGGGGGTGAGGGGAGTGAGCTAGTTCAAAACTTGGAAGGAATTGCCCATGAGATCCCTGATTATGCTCGCCTAGCAGATGTTCCTATGGCTTATCAGAGGCACACCGTGGGGGTGCCTAGTCGCCTTCATCGTTTACTGAGGCAATTGGTGTGGGAAGTGACATGCTACCATGAGCACCATGCTGATTAGTCGCCTAGGATTTTCATATGCATATTTTTGAGAGACATGTTGTCTCTAGATATTATTAAAATAGACACGTATATTTTTTGGATTTTATGTGATGCACACAAACCAAAAACATTCGACATATATATATATATATATATATCTATTTCTGCATGGGTCTTTTTCACATATAATGATGTTTTTTACAAGTTGCGTAAATGTCTATCTAAATTCATGTTAGCTACTGCATTTGTTAACGCGTTTATTCGTCTGGGTATATGTTGATATGTAATGTAATCAAAATTTCCTTCCAGTAAGCAAATACGTAGATACAGTATTAAAATAGATGGGTTCCTAACTGAATAATGACCATTGAGTTGTAACACTACAAGCTGTGAGTCCAGATATACAATTAATGCACGAATACTGAGGTTAATAGCCTTGTTCAATAATTCCAAAATGACACTATATTCCGCGACATTATTTGTAGCAAGCCTTAGACAAACACCTTGTAAATTTAATAACTCACCAACAGGATTATTGATTACCTAGGCTGCCGAAGACATATTCCTGGTACTGCGGGAGGCACCATCCGCGAAACCCACAAAAGAAGTAATAGACATATGCACAATCAGAAAGATCCAATCAGCAGAAAGACGCTTACAAAGCACACCACACCACACATGCACAAAAATGAAATCACTCACTTATGTACACAAACCACACAAGAATAATTCAAGCGTAGTACTTCTTCAGGTATAACCCATTTCTAGGCTGCGCCAAAGGAATACCTTCATAATCGATTAGCTCATAGGCCCCATTTTACAATACACGCTTAACGATATAGGGCCCATGCCACACGGGCTAGAATTTTCTTGCCCCAAGCTTATCATGTGCTTGATAATATAAGAGGATGAGGTCCCCTTCTATAAAAGAGTGTGGAGAAACCGTTTGATCGAAATGAGCTTTAACCCACTTTTTCTGTGCCTCGATAACCAAAGCAGCCAAGCGGTGGGTTTCGTCTAGTTTTTCCAGATACAGGAGACGTTCTTCCTTTGGGGAAGTGTCGAGCAGTAATTCCACAGCCAACTTCAGCAAAGGGATCTCAAATTCAACTGGAAGAGTCGTTTCCAGACCATACACCAACTGGAAAGGTGTGAATCCGGTCGCGGTCTTTACTGACGTTCGGTAGGCCCAAAGAGCTGAGAAAAATTGGAGATTCCAGTTGGATTTGTGAATACCAATTGTTTGTTAAAGCATCGTGACAAGTAATTTGTTCACGGCCTCAACCTGGCCATTCGCCTGAGGGTAGTATGGCGTTGAGCTATCATGATGCAAGCCCAACTTTGATGTTAGCTTCGCCATCATGTAGTCCCGAAAATGAGTGCCATGATCAGTGACGATGGCTTGAGGAATGTCGAAACGTGTGATCACATGGTTGAAAATGAATTGAGTGGTTGTCTTACCATCGACAACTAATGTAGGCATCGCCTCAGCCCACTTGGTGAAGTAGTCTACGACAACGATGATAAAAGCATGCCCCCCGACCGAGTGAGGGTTACATGTCATAATATCAATGCCCCATTTGGAAAAAGGGCCTACGGTAATGACAGGATGTAAAGGGAGGGGTGGTGCATGCATCTTGCATTGAAAGATCTAGCACGCATGAGACTTCCTTACTACAACAATACAGTCTTTAAATATAAACGGCCAGAAGTAATCCCCACGTAGAATCTTCTTGGCCGTAGCATATCTGGACATGTGACCGTCACAGGCGCCACTGTGACAGTCATTCAAGACTTTCTCAGCCTCTTCCAAGGTCAAACATCAACAGAGCACAGAATTTACTCCGACACGATATAAGGTATCTCCAACAATGCGATATGGTTGCGGTTAATGCCAAACGCAACGTTGAGCATCCTTCATCAACTCAGACCGGAAGGTAGATGTCTGAAGGTACATGATGATGTCACCGTACCATGGATCGTGAGTGCTGATAAGAAAGAGATTTTCATCCGGGATATGATCCTAGGATTGAGATGGAACAAATTATGTAGGGAGAGAGTAGATAAGATTAGCAAAAGCCAGTGACTTCATCGATTTCGCAGTGGTGAACTCCAAATAGAACTCCTGAAGGATGACAATCCATTTGGAGTACTTGCTCCCCAGCAATTTTCGGCACAAGATGTAAGTCATGGGGTTGCATTCAGAAATCATGGTTACCATGTGCAACAGGATGTAATGGCGAAACCGCTGAACAACCTGGACTGCGGAAAGCGCCAACTTCTTGACATGGGCGTAACACGCTTCAGTTTCGAGAAGATTCCGATACAGAGAATAAACTACATGTTTGTTTCCTTCATCGTCATCCTGTACCAGAACCATGGCTATTATGCTGAATGTGGCAACCAAATAGAGGGTAAAGTCGTGATGATAGTTGGGAGGATGTATTAACGGAGCGTTGACTAGAAACGTTTTAATTTTATCGAAGGATTGCTGAGAAATCTCGTCCCAATGGAAGGGAACGTCCCGTTGTAGAAGTTGCGTAAACCCTTTGGCTACTTCTGCATAGTTCGGGATAAAGCGACATAAGAAATTTGCTTTTCCTTGAAGACTCTGAAGTTGATGCAACGAGGATGGGGATGGGAGATTAACAACAGCCTCAACCTTGAGGGGTTCAAGGTGAATTCCGTCTTTAGAGACAATGAATCCCAAAAGATGACCAAAATCAACGCGGAAGACACACTTGTGAGGATTAAGCTTGATGTTGTAACGTCTGCAACGGAGAAAAATATGGTGGAGGTGTTCAGGATGGTCTTTGTGCCGAGCTGAATGAGCTGGGAGGTCATCCAAATATGGCTAAACAATGTGACGTATGTCATGAAAAGCGTAGGACATAGAACACTGGAAGGTAGCCTTAGTGTTTTTCAAGCTGAACGGGAGCTTCTTGTAGGTGAATGCACCCCACGGACAGATAAAGGCGGTCTTATGTTGATCGGCAGGTAAAATATTAATTTTATTGTAACCCGAGAAGCCATCCATAAGGGAATAGATCTCACTTCCCGCGCAGTCATCGATGATCTGATCTATAAAGGGAGTGGGATAGTTGTCCTTAGGACAAGCCTGATTGATGTCTCTATAGTAAACATAGACCCGAATTGTGCCTTTCTTCTTATCTACAGGGACAATATTGGAAACTCATTCTGTGAGGGGGATTGGATATATGAAGCCCACGTTAAGAATTTTCTCAACTTCTGCTTTTATAGCTGCGACTTTTTGAGGATGCACTGGGTGTAGACGTTGACGCACGGGCTTCACACCTCGATAGGTAGGAATTTCGTGCATGAATATACTAGGATCAATCCCAGGCATCTCTTCATAGGACCATGTGAAAACATCTCAGAATTCGTGGAAAAGGTTAGTGTATACTTGAATCTCTTCAGGAGAACAAGTAACTCCCACGTGAATGTTCTCAATGACCCCTGGTTTAACGTAGATGTTGATAGGCATTGTTTGGGTGATGTTACTCAGATTTCCTTCCGAAATAACCTCATGAGGCAATATTGGTGTTTGGAGAGGTGGAGAGGGAACCTGAGATGCGAAGCACTCTGGAAAATTAGACATTTCCCCCAGGCCGGGCATGAACGAGGAACGATGATGTCCATCGCTCCATGGAAGATCTTCAAGAGACATCGTTTCAATGATAGCTTCATCAAACAGGAAGAATTCTCTCAAAATATTGGGTGAATCTACACTACTGAGCCAAGGGGATTGAGAATAAACATCTAGATCCATGTTGAAAGGAGCATTTTCAGTAGGAGGAGGATCTGATGCAGCAACGATTTCACAATAATTGATTTCAACTAGATTCAGAGGCATCGATTCTCCAAAAGAGGTCACCTGTTCAAGATAAGGGATGATCCACGGGTCATCTGACCTAGATATTATATTGACTTGAACGTTGTTCAGTGGTGGCATGGGAAAAATACCCATGAGAATGGGGTCCTTGAAAAGACCAGGTCCTACACTGTCAGGGGGATTGGGAATTTGATCCACGTATGGCACGTTGTTCTCAGAGGATGATTTAAAGAAAGATAACTGATCGACAGTAATAATTTTTCCCTCTTTTGAAAAATTCAAAAGCCGAAAGAGGGTGGATAGAATGCATAGCATGGCATGGGTCTAGCTGCGACCAAGTAGAAGATTATAGTTGAGCTTAGCATCAAAAACTTTCACTTCAAAGTTGGTTGTCTTACCTTGTAATGTGATCGGTAAACTTGCGAGAAAACCCAAGGGTTTTGATTCCCTACCATCGAATGCCTCAAGGGCATTGGGAGATGAAGTAAGAGCTGGAGAGCCAATGACCTTCCAACAGGCAGATGACATAACACAGGTAGAGGCACCTTCGTCCACAATGGCTATGTGAATGTTGAGGCCGTTGATACCGACTTGTATAACAAGGGTGATTTGAGGTGGAAGTTGGGGGACAAAATTCTCTATATTGAAGGTGAGAAGACTAGAATCGGCAGGATAAATTCCACCGATTGCGGATAATAGAGCTTTCCATTGCGATGGGAAACTTTGAAGCACTTCCAACGCAGACATTGTAGAAGGTGCGTGTGCCAAATCCTCAACAATGTTGTAATGCTGAGCAACACGGGCATTTGTATTATAGGAAGATTTTTGAAGAACACCTTTGGAAGGTGGCCGTACAATGGGTTCAGCGCTGGGCTTCTAAATTTCTAAAGGACCAGAGGCAGGTGGGGGAGGCGGGCCATCAACGACTTCCTTCCCAGCTGCCTGGCGTGATCCAGCATAATCCTTCGAATGAGTGGCAATCGAAACAGGTCCAGCACCATTCATCATAAAAACTTGGGACCCAAATGGTGCAGATGGTGAAGGCTGCTCAACTGTCTGGGTTTGCTAAGATGGAAAGGGTTTCTTAGGAACTGCTAGAGTCCCCTTAGAGCCTTTAAGAAGTTGAATAACCTCGAATTTTCGGGGACAATCTTTGATGTAGTGGTCTCTGTCACAGATCAGGCAAGGGTGCTTCAGTTTTCATTGTGAACCATCATCAGCACATGGTTTGGAGGATTCTGGTTTCGGGGCATCGGATTTGGACTTTCCTTTGCCCTTATTCTTCCCTTTAGAGGTCTTTTCCGCAGGATTGGCCTGAACGGAATTGACCTCTGCAGTCTTACCAGAATCTGGAGTGGCAGTAGGAGCAGAATTATTAGAAGAATTCGACTTCTCCTTCCCATTAGAAGACTTACGAGAATTTTGAGAGACGGAACCAATAACATCGTCAACCGATGGGGTCGCTGGTGCTTTAGAGGTCCCTGGCCACGGGGCATTAGTCAAGATATCATATAATGTGTTAGACTGAGAGTACACCAAATCGAGGTACTGGGCACGAGCGATGGCTTGTTCCTCGGTTACACATGCCCCCATAGCAATGTCTTGAGCGATCTTGTTAACAAAGGAGGTAGTGAACTAGTGAGTTAGAGGCTGAACAAGAATATCAAACTTGATCAGTCGACGACGACGTCTCCACTCATGAATATGATCTGATAGATGAGTGGCTTTATCCTACTTCAGAGATGTCAGGAGATGTGTCCCGGCTTCATAACGAACCAGTAACTGGAAATGTGTCAGGAAAGCCATGGATAAAGTATTAAAGTCTTGAAAAATACTGCGGGGTAGTTCTATATACCACTTAGTAGCTGCGCCGGTAAGAGTGCGTTGGAAAAGACGTAGACGGATCGAGTCATCAACCGAAGAGTTCAAAGAACATCACAAATGGTAGGTCATGACATGGGCTTGGGGGTCTTCTCCAGCTTTACCTTCAAATTTGGGATAGTCACCAGGTACCTTGGTTGGAACCGGTGGCCAATATGGATTATGGAGAATCAGATCATTGGTCAATTTAGATACATCCGGTAATTCCAACATGGTGAGGGAAGGTAACTGAGGGTTAAAAGGCATGCCAGGTCCCCGATAAGGGCTTGTACCTGTACTCCAACCTGGTTGAGCATAACTTTTCCCCCATTGGTTCTGTCCCGGAGGATTATGACCATAGGGGGTATAAGCCATATAATTAGGTTGATACGGTTGCTGAAAACCAAGATACGAGGTTTGATAACCAGGGTACTAACCCTGATTATATGTAGACCCCATTTGAGCAGTGTATGGATTTGAATGCGAAGTATAAGTATAGCCTGGCTGTTGAAGGTAATAACAAGAAACTTGGGGCGGGTTGTAAGCCAGTTGAGACTGACCTTGAAAGTAATAACTGCCTTGGGGATGAGCGGGCTGCTGGTAAGTGGGGCCCTGTTGAGCCTGATAAGTTGGGTGCAGAGGCAGATTCGGCTATGGCATAGAATAAATTGGCTATTGAGTAGGGTTAACTGGATGTGCAGGTTGTCCTGGTTGAACAGGTTGACCTGGCTGCACACACTGGCCTAGTTGAACAGGTTGGTCTGGGTGAACAGGTTGTCCTGGTTGAACAGGTTGACCTAGCTGATGGAGGACATTAGGTTGCCCCAGCTGAGCTGGTTGGCTTGATGGTGGGAGAGGGCCAGGTTGACCTGTGACAGGACCATAGGATGGCTTGGATGTGCAACATTTGGACCAATTGGAAACTGAGGTTACTGAGGTTGCACCAAAGGTTGAGAGGGATGGATTTACCCCCTAGGACCGTACAAAGGTCCGGGTTGATACCCAGGTTAGCCTGCGGGTCCTTGAGGTTGCCCTGGTTGGACCACAGGGTGAGGCTGTAGAGGTTGACCTTGAGGGTTGTAGGACTACCCATGCGGACTGTACAACAACCCCTGCTGGCCCGAAGGTTGCCCCTCTAAGGGTTGTCCTTGCGGGTCGTACAGATAACCAGGTTGGCCTGAAGGTTACACCTGGAAGGGTTGTCCTTGTGGGTTATAGGGTTGCCTAGCCTGGGCAGACAGAAAACTGTTAATATACTGATAAGCCTCAGGAGTAGGAAAACGAGGGGGGTTGCCTTGCTCATCATATTGATATGGAAATACATAAATCGGGGTACCATCTAGTCCATAATGGAAAAAGTAAGGACAGTTGAGATCTTGAGAGGATTGACCAACCTCAGAGTTTGATGGTTGTAAAGACAATCGATACTCCTCAGGAGAAATATTCTCTGGAATATCAGAAGCTATGTAAATTTGTTCAGGAACTGACGAGGTCCTGGTGGACTAAGTAGTGACAGCGGGCATAGAAGAAGCTACGCAGACGGTAGGTCTAATAGGTACTGATGTGACGAAAGGAGATGACGTGAGAGGTGTCGATGGCGACATCCCTAATGAAGGAATAACCAGCCTCGTGGATGGAGTCGATATTCCCATAGAGGCCACAATGGCCATGAACTGACTTAAGGACCTATATCCCACTGGAAGCGAAGGACCAGGTGAAGACATGACAGAAGACTAAGGGATGTTTTTTAGAAAAAGCTGGTAATCTTCACTAGATGTAGGGATTTCCTCACTAGGAGAAGGATTGGGTGAGTCCACATCTGACCCTGTAGCTAGATCTTCTAAAATATGGTGAGGACTAGGACGTATAATGGCAGCCAAGAAAGGCGATCCTGATTTAAGAGGAGGGAAGTGTTCCCCTACTCCAAATCCAAACCAAGCGTTGGACAAGGGCCAATTGAATTCAACTAGTCCACCAAAGGGAAGCTTAGATATAAACGGTCCCCCGTCGGGAAATTGAGATACAATAGGCTACTAATGTTCAGTAGAGGACCGAGAGACCTCTGATGAATCATCTGTATAAGGACTACCAGTAGACGAAACTGAGGGTTCCACCCCTGTGACAGTAACGAAAAGAGGAAGAGATAAAAACAAAGACACTCGGGAAAAAACCAAGGCAAACAATCAACCGGCTGAAAAACAACAATCTCTAAATGGGTGTGTGAATGTAGGTGATTAATTTTACCACATTGAAACTGGAAATTTTTACTGTTTCATGTTTTAAGAGTCTAGAAACGAGTAAAAGATGACTCTATCTCTTTCAATTTGGAAACAAGCGTGAAAGGACAAGCGCTTGATGATCTTTTCAAATTTAATGAGTCAGAAAAGATCGAAATGAATGCTCTAGTAATCTAGGCAGATGGGTGTACCAGATATCTGTGAACTGCCATATACACCTCGGTTAAAAAATGAAAGAGAAATCAACCAAGGACTTGACGTACGTTTAGGTAATCTCCCCGAATGTTGTTTCCAGTGTATCACAAGTATAAGGCGGCAGAATCAGATTCCTATGGATAACGGATAGCAACCTAGTGGGGTCTCCCTTTATATACGTGATGGTATGGGGAGCACAAGTCCATACTAGCGTTGTCGGTGAACGATAGCTACTAGGTTTAACGACGCTGGAACACGTCACTAACCTAGACCTCTAGATATTTCGTTAATGTTTCAATGTTGCCTTAAGGTAAATTGAATAAATTTTAGAGTTGATCTTCAAATTATGTTTCAATTTCAGGCCCTATCGAATGTTGTATCTCAAAAAATCCTCTAAATGCACACTACATGCCATAATATATCACTTTGTTCAATGAAGAGCTAACTACGGGAGGGTTGAGAGCTTTTCAAACAAAAAAAAAATGATCACAAAACATCCACTACTGTCTCTAATGCACGCTAATGAAACTAAAATTTTTTCCCTTAGAGTTATATAACACTAATAATGCAGAAAAGCTTTCAATTTTCACTAATCTAATCAAAATGCAAAGAGATTTGTTTTTGTATTTTTCAATGTTTTAGAGCAAATGCACCAAACGAAATGAAAAACTAATGAAGAAACCAATTCGAGAAATGATAGTGAAAGAGTTGGAGCAAGCAAGTTCACTCAATGCGAACACACATAATCAAAACTCAGACTGATGGAGAAATCCCTCAAATCGAAGAAGGATCCCAAAAGACTCATATAAACCATGTAATCTAGGCTTGAAATGAGACAAAGTGAAACTTGAATGAAAAAGAGAGCAGTCACTCAACTAACACAATAATACCATGGAATCCAACAAAACGAATGTAAAGAAGTGAAAACGAATTTGACTGGAAAAGCAAGAACCAAAAACACCCACGGGAGGCTCAGCACACTATAGCACCTAGAAACCCTAGGGCTAGAATGAAAAACTGAAGGTAGAGGGAAAAAATCCAGAGGATAGGGGCCAAACACAGTCAACAAAGACTTCAAGGCACTCAGACAGTTGGAAAAATGACACCAAAACCAAGAATTAGGCTCAGACGGCTCAAAAACAAGCAAACCCTAACACCAAACAGGGTTGGTGCGACTGTTTGGCTGTATCTTGCGCCAAAATAGCATTGGCATGGGGGCATAACTAGAAACAAGCACCAGTTGGTGTGACTGTTAGGCTATAAACCGCGCTAATCAAGTTTACTATGGGAAGAAATGAAAAAGAGAAAACATAGAGTAGATTAGGTCTTCTGGGGGCTGAACAAGGGTTTTACACTGAAAGGAGGCAAACCAGAAGAGAAATTCAATCAAACAAAAGCCAAAAACAACCAAAAGAGACAAGACAAACTCCAACTAAATCCCCAGTGGAGTCACCAGTTTTTTGGAGAGGTAAATCCCCTCTGTGGACAGAGGCGATCCCTACTAGCCCAGATCAGGTCTAGCAACAATCAGGTCACACAGTGACGTAGGTCTCTAGTTACAAAATGAAAAAAACATAACAAATTGCCTACCTCGAATCCTACGTAGTGGTCTTTGAAGAAAGGATGACGCTTCCCGTCCTTCACTTGGTAGATCATGATTCTTCCACTCGACACGTCTGAACACCTGCACAAATGTGAAGACTAAAATGATATACAACGTAAAATCTAAAGTCTGTAACCATACATCAGTCAAAGAGGATGTAATTCGTTGCATCAAGAAATAGACACATGAATGAAACCATAATCAAAGTCACTTATCATTAAAATAACAAAGGAAAGATACAACCAAAAGCTCTGATGCTTGATCTTCCTTCGGCGGGGCTGACAACGGAGCACGTCTCAACGAAGCCTGTCGGAAATGGGACAAAGGTCTCTCTCTTCGGCTTGGCTGTCAAAAGTTGTCTGGCTATAGTCTCCTTGCTACAAGTTCAACTCTAACTTGCTAATGGTGAAGGCAAGCTTATATAGATGTGGGAAGAGGAGTTGGGATCCCTACAATCATGGGATTGGCCCTATCTCTAAGGAAGCCTCCATGATAGGTGGAAAACCACCTCCCATACATGGAGATCCGGAGCCAAACCTCCAAACTCATTTTAGAGATTCGTTTAGGAGTTTTTCGGAATCAAACTTCCGCCATTTATTTTTAAAAAACATCCCTTATTAAGCTTGGCATGAGTGAGACACTGGGAGAGAGTGCCAGTTGGCACGCCCTCTATGGTGGATTTCCCCCATTGGCACGAGGGCTGAATTGGCAAGTTTCTCCAAGGCCAAAAGATTTGTTTTTAGGGTTTTTCAAAGGAAAATTTCTTTAGAGGATTGATTTTCCTTGTCAAGGGGGATGCCATGAAAGTGGTTTCAGGTCAAGTCACTTCTCACAGGTCACGGGAAAGGCCCTCCAATGTGCGGGACGGGGGATTGCAGGGACGGTGACAAAATACTGTGTAACACTCATGCTAGAATTATTGTTTGGGTTCCACCTAGATCATAGTCCAACTGACGATGTGATTAGAATCATGAACATACATCTTAAGAAAAGATATATGGAATATAATATGTGTATGAGGTAAAGGAATATTGTATGGCACAAGTATTACTATCTATAGGATATCAAATGGTCCACAATATCAAGGTGCTAATTTTATATAGGTTCCCATTCTTAGATATTTTCTTGGGATTATCCTTGAGATACACATGATCACCCACTTTTAATTCCTTATGGGTCCTATTTTTATCTGCATATTTATTCTATTGATCCTATGCTTCTTTAAAACTATGCTTGATATAAATGACTTCTTATTCCATTTATCTCATCATTTTTTGTCAAAGTGTAATTTTATCCATTGAACCTAAATAATTGGAGTATTCCTATCATAAAGTGCCTCAAATGAAATCGTTTTTAATGAATCCTAATAGAAATTATTATATGCAAAATCTACTAATGGTAGATAATACTCCCACTTATTAGGATTACTCATTGCATACATGCAAAACATTTCCTTTAGGATGTTATTCATTTTTTCAATTTTACCCTCTATATAAGGGTGATAAACTATCTTGAATGCCAAATGCAGTCCAATTCCTCCAAACAACGATTTTCCAAAATCTCGAGTTGAGATTAGTATCTCAATTTGACACAATAATATTTGGCATATCATGTAGTCTAACGATATTTTCATGAATATATTGACAATATCAGTTTCCTTATGGTTGAATTTTACTAGAATGAAATGAAAAAAATTTCTCAACTTGTTCACTACAACCATTATTACATCATGTTGCTTCACGATCTTAAAAACCTTATGATGAAGTCCATGGTTATGATCTCCATTTCCATTTTTGAATAAGTATTGGTTGTAAGAATATTAATAGGTGACTATGCTCAACCTTGACTTGTTGACACTCTATGCATATGGAAATGTACTAAAAAATTTCCACTTGATCCCATGCCACTAATAAAACTTCATCTTCTAGTAGCTAGGGTGTCTAGAGTAAGGCTTCTTTTGAAGTTCATCCATAATAATCTTATTAATCTCTATAATTTGGGTACACAATGTAAGGCACTCAAGAAATAGGCACTTCTCTTGGCATCAATTCTATGAAAATGTCAATGTCTCACTTAGGAGGTATCCCCAAAATCTCTTCTAGAAATACATATTTGGACTCTTGAAGTATTTAGTAATATTTAAACTTCACTTCCTTGTTGTATACCGATTCTAATACATGGATTTTATATAAATAGAATCCATTCCTCTAGCATATCTTTAGCTACAGTTTTGACACGTACCTTATAATTAAAATATTTGATATGCCTTTCATTATTCTAGGATTTCCATCATCATTCACACAATTCAAAATCTTATTGTAATAGTCTAACTTGACCTTGCGCATTGCTAATGAATCCATGTTGGTCAAAACATTATATTAAATCAAGGGTAATACATTTATTTTTTCCCATATGTGTAGCCCATTCATTTCAAACATGCATGATTCCACCTATTTAGTCACATTTATTTTGGTCCTTGTGGCTAGATGGACCAATCATGATTGCTTATGTTTTCTTTTCTAAAGAAAACAAGCCTCAACAACTTGGGGTGAAATATAACCAAGGTTACCTATAAGGTAAACTAAAATATAAATAGGTCATTGATACATTAAACCTTTTATTTCAACCACCAATGCTTGGTGGTATAATTGTTAATTATCCATGGTTGTGTGTATTCAAGGTGTTTCTCATGCTACAATATTGTTAATAGTAGTTTCCTGCACATTATAGAACCTCTTGTTGTCATCCTTTTCACGGGGAAAGTTTTGGAGTAGGTGTTGTTATTTGTATCCCAATACTTTAAGGGTCCTTTCTTTGATACCACATCTTCTCTTCCACTATCTCTATCATCTTATTCCCACTTTTCATAGGATAGTTTTGATGTAACTTTCTTTGGGTTGGATAAATTATCTTAGCACCCTTTCTTGGATTGTTGTATTGTGGTGACTTGAATCCCTTATTTTATAGGTGGTGTTATATTTATTCTTCTAAGACTTATGAAGTCCAAGATTATACTCTGATTGCTCATCATAGCACTTGGATTTTCTTATTGTATCATCTTGAGTCTTATTCTCCTCAAACTCTATTGGTTTCAATAGGACTATTATAGTACTGTGAAAGCAACGAATCTTCACTTTCTCATCCTTGATATACAACAAGTAGCTCACGGAACTCCATGCTTTTACTAGCATACTACCTTTTTTACTAGTAGTTATTCCTTAAATATTTCTCAAGTTGTTTCTGAGTGATATTTATTTCATTAACATTTGGGGAATTTTGAGGTCTAAAATGGGCCTCCTAAGGAAAATGTACACTCAAAATTCACTTTATGAGAACCAATAACATTTTAAGGGATGACATCATCCCTAATGGTTGAGGTGGCATTGCTTGAGTTAAAGGTACTTATTTTTCACATTCTCAATGGTGGATAAAAACTCATGGTTAACCATGGTAGTTCTCTAAGTACTTTTAAATTCAAGGTAAAGTAATCATAATAAATGTCATTTCACACTTTTTGAATAAAAATATATTATTGTCATTTCATATTTATTGAAAAAAACAATGCATATCCCTATACATTTATTATATTATATTATATTATTTTTATATAGTATATTAATTACATGTTATTATACAATATAAATAATATAAAACTTAATTAATAACATATATAATTAACAATTTATAAATTTATATTTATATTTTATTTTAAGTTATTTAAGTAAAAAGGAAAAATGCATTAGTTGTTCAATGATAATGACTTTCTCTTGAAAAGCTCATTCTTATTTATAGTCACATCAATACAATTTTTTTATTAATTTATTTTGGTACAACTTTTGAATAGAATTTAACTATGGTTACATGGATTGTGGTGCAAAAAGTGAATTGAAAATTCATAAATATTATTTTATTGGTATAGCTATTATTTTATTATTTCCTTAGGAGGCCCATTTTATACCTCAAAATTCCCCTAAGTTCCCTTGACATATTTGAGGTATTCCCACCATGTGAAAGTTATACCATTCATATTGAATGTAGCCACTTGGGATTTCATATTCCTTGAGAAGTTGTGTACCCAAAAGTATTTCATTAGTCCTTCCTACACGAAGGGAGCTTGGAACCATTTCTTGACAACTCATCTTAAGTTGCTATCATTTCACTAGAGTAATATATGGAAGAATCCTCACAAGATGTGTCTAACTTGGTACTTCGATACCTTTTCCCAGAAGAAATATTTCCTACATTTCTAGTAGCCAACCCAGGTTTCTCATTCTTTTATGGTATCTACACCCTCTTGGAATGATTCCAGTCTACTTTTTTGGTTATTGGTCCCCCCTACAAGTCTTTTAAAATATTGAATAAACTTTACAAAAACACAAATTTTAGTTTGAATTTCTTTTCTTGTGCCTTAATAAGCCTTTCATTGTCTACCCTATAGATCTAAAGCACTTCTTTGAAGCTTCTCATAATTTATTCTATATTTGGAGGATTTTTATGTACATCCTCTCATCAGATTCCTCATCTATGATGTGTGAGGTTTCTTCTAGATGGAGCCACACTATATTGTATTTATTTTAGCTTTTAGTGCACTCTTGCACTTACTTGTGTCTTTTATTAGTTGAAACAAGTAGGTCAAGTTGCAGGTCAGCACAATACATTAATAACGTCTGTAAATTTTAAGCTAAGAATTTGGATCATAGTCATTCAATGTTGGAACTCTTTTATCACTCTGTAATTCCTCCAGGTTGAGGAGAGGAACCTAAAGGTAACCACAAACCACTTTGAAATTGGAATCTACCCCTTCCAGCTATTAGTGTAAGTTTGTACAACCTATCACCAGTGATAAAAAAGTTTCTTATCATGTCCTATTAGGGTCTCATAGTCACATTTTTTTCATTTCATTAGGTCTTCAAGAAAAAATTTGGTCATTGGGCATTAGGTTTAGGACTATTTTCCACTCCTTCCAAATTTTTTACATGTTGGTCCATGTCATCACTCAACTGAGTATATCATCATTCAGATATTAACACCGTAATTTCATTCATCATCATCATGATTTAATTAAATTCAGTGTCTCCATTAGGTCATTAGGGTTTGAAGTTCACCAAATCTTCCATTTCATGCATAAATTACGACATTTGGAGGAGTGGTATTAGGAAAATTTCTTCAATAAAATTTAATTTAAAAATGTAATTTTATGTTTATATATGTAATAAGTGTTCTGAATTTACAAAGCTACAATTCAATGTTCCAAAGAAAATTCAAAAATTCAGATTACAAAAGGTTATGATTTCGGAGAAATGCCCAAAATATAGTTTCTACAGGAGAGTTGCTATACTTCTGGAGTACTCATGGGAAAATGCATTTTCTTTATCATAGAGTGTCCAAATAACCTGTTTGATGAGTCAAATGATAACTAGATGAAAAAATATTTCCACTAATCTATCTTGAACTCAATTTTGAGTTCAAGAAGGCCTCCAAAAGTGGTCTGCAATCTCACACTGCGCTTTTCCTTAGCCATGCTGCGTTGTTTTTTACAAGTCTTGGGAGAATTGATTTTTGAAGGGCTATACTTGATAATTTTTAGTGCTTGAGGGGTACATTGTGTATTATACATATATATATATTTCCAATGAGATATCATTAGATAAATTTGGAGTTCCGGAAGGCATCCAAAAATTGTCTGCAATCTCATGCTGCGCTTTTCCTTCTGACGCTGCACTTTTTGCAAAAGAGCTACGCTTTGTCTTGAAAAATTTCTAAAGGGTTGAAAAAAGGTCTCCAAGCTCAAAAAAATCTTGCACAAGGATAAAACAAGTAATTTGAGCCACTTCACACCCTCTTTCACTTAGTGTCTTCATTCCTATGGTGGAAAATTTGTCAATTTCCTCCTACGCAACGCTTTTCTTGAAGACTATGCTTTTTCCAATTTTCAAACCCTAAAATCCCTCTCCTACCATACCATAACCTCATACACACATAAATACATCCATACAACCCTAATATCCTGTCATTTTCATTCCCTAAGACCTATCGCCAAACCCTACCCCTACTTGCTGCGTTTTTTGGGCAACCAATAGTACATGCATGTGTAAAGATTCCCTACCCCTATTCCCTTATCATTTTCACCTCCCTCCAATTACCCAAGGTCCTAAAATACCTACTCACCTCCTAAAATTTTCCTACATTCATCCCTACTCCCTAGCCCCATTACATTATCCCATTCCTTTCTCCTTTCCATTGTTTTTCCCCTAGGGTTTGCTATCATAGTATAATATGGAGGAGGAAAATAAAACTTATAACAAGGGTGGGAAAGTGTCAATATATGAACCATTAGATACTCGGGAGCTATTTTCATCACCAATTTCAGTTATTTGTTTCAACATGTTGGGTGTTTTGAATTTTGTGAGTTGGTCCAAAAAGTGCAATATCATCCTGAATTGAGAAGATTGTTTGCCTCCACTTTGAAAGGAGAAAAGGCCACCATTGTAGGGGTTGGTTTCATATTCTCAATAGATACCATATCTCATGATATAGGGATACCAAACCATGGTGAGCATTGGTTCAAAGGCATGAACCTAGATCTTGAGTAGTACAAACCCTACTTGAAATCACAATACAAAGGAAACCCTAATTAGTCAAAAGGAGAAGGGTAAGTTGGATTTTACTATTGATGCTTCCATGATAGCATAGAATACCAAATCAGGTCTCCATGAAGCAAGGATGGAGAAATTTTGTGTAAATTTGGAGAAAATTTGGGAAATTTGAAAACATCGTTGAAGGCACATTTTCTAAAAATTTCCTATTTAGTCATTCTGTGCAGAACATATTATGGCCAAAAAGGATGAATGCTGGGAAAATAGAGGAGGTTTTTGTTCCTAACATGCCATAGAACAAAAACCGCTCTCTGTTTTCCAAAATATTTCATGGTTAGGGATATATCGCTCCATATTTTAGGCCTATTTTTCTAGAATACAAAGAAATTTGGCAATTTTTGGAACAATCACCTTGCAAAAAGCGTACCGTGGGCCACGCTACGCTTTTTCTGGAGAGGTCCAAACGAAACATACTCTACATGGTTGGATATATTATGATACCTACATCAAATTTTGATGCCTGGCAGCCCAAGTCATCGGCTTTTATAGAGGAAATGGTAAAAAAACCACCTAAAAAACACCTTTCTACCTCGTTTTTTGAGGCTACACTACGATTTTTTACTAGTTTAGGATAATGATTTTTTGAAGGCCTTTCCATTGGTAATTTTCAAAAATTAAAGATTTTTTGGAAACTAGACAGACATTTTTAGTTTACCGTTCTCTCATATTTCAATTTTGACTTCAGTAAGGAGCCTAAAAATGGCCTCCAACAAGGCACTGCGCTTTTTCCAGTATTCTAAGATTTTAATTAAATTTTCACTATATAATTTTTGACAATTCATAGCTTGACTTCTGTAAAAGTAAAAAGGTGAATGTGGATGAATGTACAAGTCAAAATATAAATGTAAATGGAAAATATGGAGGTAAATAGGTGTCTTTTCCTCCATTTATTGCATTGAGGATATGGCTCTAGTTTTTAGGAAAAGGAGGAATTTGTTGTGCTACCTCTCTAGGGTGTAGCTGACTTCAGATAGATGCTTGTATTTGACTTTATTTCTGGAAAATTCAACCTCCAAGGGAGGATTTTGACCTCAGTAGATATGTGGAGGCCTTTTGTATCATTTTCAAGGGTTGGATGCTGTGGAATTTACCTTGGAACACTAGTGTATTCAGTTATTTTGGCAAGAACAAATAGACAAAGTTTGTAGCTATTGTGGTGGGATTCATGTGGTATGTGTTTTAGCAATGTTTATTATTATTTTTTCATATTTTTGAAAGTGTTTTACCTTCCATATTCATGTCCAGGTCTTATGTGATTGATTTCTAAGTTTGATAAGCATAATTCATTGATTCAAATGGTCTATTTTGGAGAAGTTATCATAGTTATGTTCACTTTCTTTTGATATAAACGAATTCATGATTCCCGTAATCATTTTGAAACCCTATCAATCTACTATATTCACCAAGATACCTTGAAAGTGCTAAACTGTGTGCTTACCTTGCCCCATTACATTTCTACAAGACTAATTTTCAGAGTCTTGACCTAGTTTTTCCTAGACATAAAACACCATCTAGCACAAAAATAAAATAAACCAATCTCTAATATTCATACCTAGCCTAAAATATACATTATCCAGTAAATTTGGCTATGATCTCATTTAGAGAGCCCTCTCAGCCTAATAGGGCTAGATACTAGGTCAAAGTGGTCCGTGGTTACCTTTTCTGGTCTCCTTCTCAGCCTTTGGAGATCCGGTGGAGTGCTAAAACCAACTTCAGAGTGGACCCTCTCTATATGAATTTTCAATCTTAAGTCTCAGGCTATGATCAGAGGCTCAGTATTAAGATAAAAAATGAAATTTCTCAATAATGCTTTAAACTATAACGACCACATAGAGCTTGTTGCCAGGAATCTAACTCAATTCGTTTCATCAAAATACGACTTCGAATGAGGAAGTTATGATTTATTGTTTGTTTTCTCAAATAGGTAAAAAATTATAGAACAGTGACAGGTTGATGACATGAAAGCCCAGTCAACGTTCCAGGTATATTCATGGAATATTGTCCAATTTTAGCCCAATGACACTGTGACAAGTGTCACAACCATATTCGCTAGTGAAATTTGGAGGTGATTTTTTTTTTTACAACTATCCTAAGGTTGAAGGAGAATTTTTTTTAGTTGGAATAGTCCAACCATAGCTGGACATGTGGTGCATCCAGGGGCTGCCACATGCCCCCTCTGGTGGACCGATCCAAATTTTGGATTGTTCAAATTCTAAATTATGAGTTTATATCAAATTTTAGGAACTACATATGTTTCGGGATGCACATCTATTTATCCAAGGTCGAAACCTTTGGATATGGGACAGGTGGAATATATTTCATTTAAATCCAAAGTGAAAACCATTACAGGTTGGCTAAATATAAATTTATTAACATAAGGTATAAACTATGCAGGCACATATATAGTAGGCAGATATAATTTATAAGCCAAATTTTATTTAACTAAGGTTTTTTGGTTACATTGTGGAACAAACCTATGGTGCAGGGGTCAAGGTTGAACCTACAACCTACCCCGCGCCATGCCTATGCCTTACCGCCCATGCTCTATGGTGGTTCTTAATCATCTAAGGTCACATATTATACTTATTATTCATCAGTTCCGACGACGTGGGTTCAGAGGGGGTCAGCCCCCTCCCATGTGACTTGAGTGCGTAACCACGAGTGGAGAAGATTCAAATGGTGGGAGTTTATATTAATGTTAAACCATTTTTTATAAACTAATCGACGAGATTAACACTAAAAAACCAATATTATATTATATGGATAAACGTGCAGTTAAGACGCACTTGTCCCAGTTAAGGCATCTTAACTGTCAGTTAATCCTTTGTTTAAACTGGTGGTGGATTTAGCAACGAATTTAGATTCAGCAGAATCCATTAAAATAATGGATTTATCTAGAGTCTTCTCTAGATTTAGTGGCGAAATTGTAGGAAAATTTGTTTCTGCCATAATTGAGTCAATTTTCGACCAATTTTAGCTCAGGAAGAGTCATTCTTGGTATATTTTGATGTTTTGGACACATTGGAGTGGGTTGCAGAAGAAATAGGAAACCGTAAACACCATTATTTTAAAAATTGAGCTAATACAAAGGCCCATGCCATGGAAGTTGGACCAAGGAGTTGTAGCCCAAGAGGGGTGAACTCATTCATCAAAACAAAGTGTTATTTATTCAATTGTGATGGTTTGTTGTGTGTTTATATGCTGTTGTTCATCATTTAGTTTCCATGCTTTTATGATCAATTTTTCAACTTAATCTCCACAAATTTACTTGTTAATAAATCATAAGAACTTTAATAAAACCTTGTACAAGAAGAAAAGAAAATCACTTTTAATATAAATCTGAAGATGATATTAGCACAAAAAAACGAACAATCAAATTCAGCTCAAGATGGTATCATATCAAAGGTTATGTGCTTGTTTTGCTTGAGTTTTGTGAAAGAAGGGTTTTAATAGTTGCAATTTTGTGATGCTTACAAGGTTGAAGTTGCAGAGAGGAGAAGGGAAACTATTGGTTGCTAGTCCTGAGGTTAGGACCATGATCTGAAAATGACCCGAGTTGCTTAGCTCTATGTCAGAGATCGACTGTAGGGGCGTTTACTGGATATGTCACCCTTCAGAAAAGGATGAGATCCAGAGGCTACCTAGCCCTCTACAGACTCTGCCTATAGAACTTTAAAGCAATAAATACTCAGCTTATTTAACATGTGGAATTTTAACCAAGATCATTTATAGTTCTTTTACAACATGTGATTGGAAACTTTAACTGAACAATTACTATGTGAATTAACTGTTAGGAATAAAATAAATATTAAATCATTTCACATTAATACATAAATCATACCATAGACAAAGATGTTTTGTGATGGATTTCGTCCCACCTGGACTACGTCTCCGGGTCTGCCTCAGAATGGTGCATCTGTTGTATTTTAAAAGCCGAGAGAAAATCTGCTACAAGGAATTATCAGTTTCACTACTGATATTGGAGACATGGACCTTCTCTTGAACAGGCTAACTATTACAACTTCTTTCTTCAAACATAAGAAAGGACATGGATTGAATTGCACACAAACAACAACTAAGGACTGAAGCTATTAGGACCTTCGACATACTGGTGGCTGAAAGAGTTTCTGCCAAACTCTCCACCAATACTTTATCTATCGTTTGAAGAGGGCCTACTTCCTCCTAAAGTAGGGAAAGCCTCTTGAGATCTCACTCTCAAAAACTTCTCTTCAAGAAGTGTTCATATTCTCCATTACATTACGAAGAAGAATGCTCTCTTACACTCTCTCATGAAGTGCTCACATGCTCTTCATTACATTACAAAGAGAAATGATTTCTTACACTCTTCAAAAGTGCTCACACCTCTCTCTTCAAAAAGTGCTCTTCACACACTTCAAAAGTGCTCACATATCACACTTAATATCATGAAGTGCTCTTTCCATCACTTCCTCATGAAGTTCTTACACACCTTCACTTATGAAAATAATACATGCTATTCTTTTATACATAAGAGCTCATATTATCAAGACTTACAATTTGCCTCGAATTAGCGTTTGCTGTATTTGGCAATCTGTTGGAGTTTTTTTAGTGGTGATAAGGTTTGAATCACATTATTCATGAACCTCTTAAAACTTAATCCTTCATTCAGTTCGAAAGCCATATGGGATCATTCCACCTCAAGGCTTTATCTTCAAACTCAGTTTCTGCATTTAGAAATCTGTTTGGAGATTTTTAGGTGATGATAAACTTTGAATAAACTTATCCATACATGCACCTTTGGATTTGGTTCTATTACATAGGATTAAATCCCATTTCAATAAACGTAAATTTTTAATTCAAAAACCCAAATTAGACTTTATCATAAAGTCTTCTCCGACAGTTATGCTAACCACGCAGAGTCCATTACCTACACCGTGTGAACAATCCGACAGCTATCCCGGCGGTCAAGGTCTTCTTCGCTGGAAGTTTCCTGATGTGGCTCTGTGCTGGTCACATGACATGGTTCTGCACATTTTGCCACACAGTCTTCAAAACATTTAACACTCCACTGCAGTCTTCTCTATTTCTGGTCACAAGCCTGTCCAACGTGGTTTATCAACACGCGATTTGGAACTTAACACTGTGGGTTCAATTACAATAAAATAAATAGCTCGAGGCCCAAACTTTATAACCATAGTTCTTTACAATGCGAAGTTGATACATCGTCAAACCTTTGATATAAGGTTTTTGACATGACATTGATTTGATACAACCTGCATCAAACCTTGTTCAAAGGTTTATTACATAATGCGCTTTACAATAAGCTTTATGCGCCATTACATATTTCATCGAACCTTTGAACTCCAAACTTTGACATAGT
Source organism: Pinus albicaulis (assembly GCA_034641835.2). Lineage (NCBI taxonomy): Eukaryota > Viridiplantae > Streptophyta > Pinopsida > Pinales > Pinaceae > Pinus > Pinus albicaulis. The sequence goes on along the minus strand of CM076577.1, from coordinate 463,833,961 downwards.
TCGAAGTCTTTACATCGCGGATTTGATTTCACTCCAAACCTTTGACAAATGCTATTACTTAGGTTTAATGAAATCTGACTCTTTTCAATAAGGTTTATAACATATCGACCTAAAGGTTTTATGACATAAGTTTTAATGAAACCCATTATATCAATCCTTATGAGTTTCAAACTTTATAAATTAGTTCGAAAAACCCATTTACATAATGTGCTTGACCTCTGAACATTATCATAATGTTTTTGGATATGGTTTAATCTTTTATATTAAAACCTTTGGTGCTAGACTTTAACATACACTCTCCGAGCCTTATAAAAGGTTTATGGCTTAATTTTGGAGCTAGGGACTTCTAAGTCCATAAGTCTAGAAAACTTAGGAATAGGACTTAGATTTACAATTCACCCTAGGAAGACATTTTTGACCTTTACAAAAGCGGACATTAGACATTTTGGACCTTTACGAAAAATACTTAGGACAAGATTTACTTACATAAGTCTTATGACAATCTCTGTTGTTTTCTGTTGCAGGTCACTTTGACGATGTCTTTGATTGGAACTTTTGGAAGTTTGCTGGAGTTGCATCTGAAGTCGATGTCACACATCTAAACTTTACGATTTGAATGATCATCTTGATCAATTATTACATAATCGACAATTACACATTTAAAATAACCATCTTGGTTGACTGAGTAATTTCGATACAATCCTAAAGTTGGATCAGACCAGAATAAGGAGAGCTACAAGAGAATCATCTTAACCCAAAGTTACACTCATAGCTACACTTGAAGCACCTAAATTTTTATGTATAGAAGTTGAGATTGAAGAGGTAAAAATTGCACAAGAAGCTAAGTTGATTGAAGAGGTACAAGCATAAGAAGTTGAGCTTGAATCCTTAGCCATCATGTCAGTTGTTGGAGAGACTCAAGGACATTTAGAAGAGGAATATTTCAAGATAGACTTCAATGATAAAGAGGATAGTTAAAATCATGTTTTATGAATTCACTACTAAAAGGGTAGGAGAAGGTCCTAAGCCTCCACATGGAGAAGGAAATTCAGATGATAAGAAGGATGAAGAGAAGATTTCAAAGGGAAGTCGAGGAAAGCCACCTCCATCTTCACCATCCTCATCCTCATCATATTAATCAACACCATCTTCCACTTCCACCACAAAAACCACCCATACTCATTCAAAAACCCCAAAAGGAAAAACTCCATTACTCAAATTGGACATTAAGTTTGAAATTCCCATGTTCAGTGGTGAGGTAAATGTAGAGAAGTTTTACAATTGAATCTGACAATTGGGGGTATACTGCAAAATTCAGAATCTACAAGAAGACGCCATAAAGATCGAGTTGGCTTCATTAAGGCTAGAAGGAGCATCACTACTCTGGTGGGAGGAAAAGAATCAAGAGGAAATGTGAATCCATGGTATGATATACATTTCTTGGGTTGAGTTTATTTCTTCAATTAAAAGAAAACTTTATCCATTAGCCTATATGAAAAATAAATTATGAGTTGGAAAAACTTTAGGCAACTCAAGGGTCAAACAGTTTAAGAGTATACACGAGAGTTTAGAAAAAATTCTTTGTTGTTGGGAATGAAATTTAATTCCCAAGACACACTCTTTAAATACATTGGGGGTTTACATTCCTATTTGAAACATACTATCCTTATGTTTAACCCAAGAAATTTAGATGAAGTATGTGTTCAAGCCACACATCTTGAGGCAAGGGAAAAGAACATTTAGGAAGAGGGTAGTAAGAAGAATCCATTCAAGGGTAAGGGAAAAGAGAAGCGAGGAAAATGGAAGGGAAAGAATAATGAAATTGTTAAGAAAGAAGAGGAGAAAGATAAATTCAAACATTGTTCCAAAGAAGGGCATGATGAAGCCCACTGTTGGAAATTACATCCTTAACTAAGGCCTAAGAAACTGAACAATAAGGGGAAACAAAATATAACTGCCACCACACAACATGATCTTGGATCTGATTATGGTGATGAGACCAAGATTCTAGCCATGGTCAAAAAGGGAGGAAGCCATAGCAAGTACTAGTTCGTCAAATTTTCACAACAACACTCCAAATGAAGACACAAGGATATAATTGTTCCATGTATGGGTGATTTCAAATCATACAAAGATTGATGCATTGTTTGATAGTGGGTCACAAGCAAACTTGATTTCACAAGACTTGGTAAAAAAGCTTAACCTTGAAACTGTACCACATCATAAGACATACCCTTTGGGTGGATAGTCAAGAATTCCAATTTACAGGTTACAAGGAAATGCATATTTTGATTTTCCATTACTGCATACTTTTTTGATGAAGTTCAGTTAGATGTGTTTCCACTTGACAGTTCAAGAATTATCTTGGGAAGTTCATATTTGTATGAGAGGAAAGCGGTATTTTATCGCCATGAGAACAAATATCATTTTCTCAAGGATGGGGTGGAGTAAATTGTGAGAGATCATCACAAAAAGATGAATATTTATTTATTTAATGCAGGGAAAATGAAGAGACTAGTTAATGCAAGTAAAATGTTTTTGCTTCTCATGATCAAGAAAAAGGATGATATTGAATATGAATATTTTGAAGGACGTGATGAAAAATTAAAATATGATTTGCTTGATGTGGTAAGTCAGCATGGTGATATGTTTCTTCTTTAGTGTATTTGGGACAAATTCTTGGAGGAGGTGAGTTGAAGATAGACCCTTTCAAGGTTGAGGTCATTCTGAATGGGCCCAAGCCCAATACACTTATGAAGGTAAGAAGATTTCTTGGGGAAGCAAAGTATTGGAGGAAATTCATTACTAATTTTTCTTCCATTGCAGCTCCATTACATGTATTGACAAGTATCAAGAAAGTATTCCATTGGGGAGATATGCAAAAAAAAAAATTTATGCTTTAAAACAAAATATTAGTTCAAAACTGGTATTGGCTCATCTGGATCTTAGAAAACCATTTGAGATATAAATAGATGCTAGTGATTACGCCATGGAAGCAGTTATCATGCAAAATGTTAAGCCTATTTTGTTTCATTCTGAAAATTTTAATGGAGCTGTGACTAACTATCCCACCTATGACAAAGAGTTATGTGCATTGGTACAAAGTGTAAAGAAATGGAAGCATTATTTGATGGGGAAAGAGACCATTATCCATATCGACCATTAGCTATTGCAATACTTACAGTCGCAGTCAAAGTTGTAGTAATCAATACATTTTAGATGGATGGGATTTCTTCCAAATTCCATTTGGTTATAAGGTATAAAAATGGAATCTACAATAAGGTAGCTGATATTCTCTCTAGGCCTATTTTAAATTCATCTATTATAATCAAGCACAATTCTGTTATGCACGACAGTTACATTGAACAATATGCATATGATAGTGAATTTCAATATGTGTTTGAAAGCTTGAGTCAAGGAAACCAAATTGAAGAGTTAGATGATCACGTGCATAACAGTTTGTTGTATCACTTGGGAAAGTTATGTATTCCACAGGGAGAAAGGAAGAATATCATAAGGGAGGTGCATACTTCATTGATTGCTGGACATTTCGGTGTAGGCAAGATGATAACGAATCTCCAAAGGTATTGTTATTGGCCACACATGATTGATAATGTATCTCATTTTATTAGAGGATGTTATTTATGTGCAATAAGTAAGCCTAACAATAGGAAACTAGGATTGAACACTATACTTCCGGTACCTTCACATCCCTGGGAGAGCATCTCAATGGATTTTGTAGGAGGTATTCCAATGTTAAGGAAAGGTCATGATTACTTGTATGTAGTTGTAGATAGGTTAAAAAAAATGTCTCTTTTGATGCCATGTAAAAAAAAAATTCCAGCTGAACAAACAACTCATCTTTTCTTTCAAAATGTATGTGTTCATTTTGGTCTTCCTACTTCTATTGCAAGTGATCGAGATTCCCAGTTTGTTGGGAAATTTTGGTCAAAATTGTGGGACATGATGGACACTAAGTTGAATAAGAGTACAACCTTTCATTCGCAAACAGATGGTTAGACCGAGGTGGTTAACAGGACAATCATTCATCTTCTTAGAGGTTATTGAACAAGCATCCCAAGTTGTGGGATTAACAGTTGCATTACATTCAACATGCATACAACAGGGCAAAGCATTCTTCCACAAACACATAGCCATTTGAGGCATGTCTTGGGTGCTTGCCAAGATCACCTATGGACTTCATATTTGAGAAATATGTCGCTACAGATGGTCAAAGTGACATAGATAAGGCAAGGAATTTCATTGAGAAAATTCAATTGGTACATCACACAGTGCAAGAACAACTTGAAAAGAGTCAAAGAAACTATAAGGCAAGGCATGATAAACACTGTGTTGATAAAAAATACCAGGTTGGAGATGAAGTTTGGTTATATATCAACAAAGAAAAACTTCAAGGGGAAGGTAAAAATCTTAATCCAATCTATTATGGTCCTTTTAAAATTCTGGAAAAGATTGGTAACAATGCATTTAAGCTAGATTTTCCTCATATGCAAATATATTTTGTCATTAATTTTGAGAATTTGAGATTGTTTGAGCCTTATTTGATTGATGATCAAGGAGAGCATGTTAAACTTCCATCAATAGATGATTTCTCTCCAAAATATATTGATGAACTTCAACAAGATCTCATACATGACAGAAGAACCAAAACTTCAATAAGAGGGAATGTCGAATACCTTAGAGTGGGACTCAAGGGACAAAATCCTTCCAAGGCCAAATGGATGGAGATTTAAAGGGTGAGGGGGTTTTACCCTCACCTGCTGGACAATTGATAGTATCTTTTGGGGTCCAAAAGGCTTCTAGTTGGGAGGAATGATTAGAGGCTCAATATTAAGCTAAAAAATGAAATTTCCTAGAAATGATCCAAACCAAAATGACCACGTATAGATTGCTTCCAGGAATCCAATGCAATTCATTTCATCAAAATTCAACTTCGGATGAGGAAGTTATGATCTGTTTTCCATTTTCTCAAATAGGTAAAAAAATTGCAGAACAATGAAAGGTTGATGACATGGCAACCCAGTCAGCACTCCAGGTATATTTAGGGAATATTCTCCAATTTTAGCCCAATGACACTATGAAAAGTGTCACAACCAGATTCGCCAATGAACTTTGGAGGTGATTTTCTTTTTACAACTATCCTAAGGGCGAAGGAGATTTTTTTTTAATTGGAATAGTCCAACCAGAGCTGGACATGTGGTGCAGCCAAGGGCTGCCACGTGCCCCCTTTGGTGGACCCATCCAACCTTTGGATTGTAAAAATTCTGAATTATGAGTTTATGTCAAAGTTCTGTACCTACATATGTTTTGGGCTGAACATATATTTATCCAAGGTCGAAGCCTTTAGATATGAGACATGCAGAATATATTTCATTTAAACAAAAAGTGAAAACCATTACATGCATGATGAATATATATTTATTAAACTAAGGTCTAAACTATGCAGGCACATATATGGTGGGTGGATATAATTTATAAGCCAAAGTTTATTTGAATAAGGTTTTTTGGTTACACCGTGGAACAAAAATATGGTGCGGGGGTCAAGGTCGAACCCATGACCTACCCCATGCCACACCTACACCTTATTTCCTGTGCTCTATGATGGTTCTTAACCATATAAGGTCACTGCTTATTCTTATTCTTCATCAATTCTAATGATGGGGGTTCGGAGGGGGCCAGCCCCACGAGCCATCCCCCTCCCATGTGACTATAGTGTGTAACCATGGGTGGAGCAGATTCAAATGAAAATAGTTTATATTAATGTTAAACTATGTTTTATGCACCAATTTGCAAGATTAACACTAATAAACCAGGATCATATCATATGTATAAATGTGCAGTTAATACGTCTTAACTGCTAGTTAATCCTTTGTTTAAACTGGAGGCATATTTAGCGGTGGCTTTAGATTGAGTGGAATCCATCAAAATAGCGGATTTATCTGGAGTATTCTCCAGATTTGGAGGAGAAATTGTAGGAAAAATTATTTTTTCCATAAATGAGTCAATTTTTGACCAATTTTGGCTCAGGAAGAGTAATTCTCGATGGATTTTGATTTTTTTTAACACATTGGAGTAGGTTGCAGAGGAAATACGAAACTGTAAACAACATTATTTGCACAATTTAGCTAATAAAAATTCCCATGCCATTGTAGCTAAACCAAGGAGATGTAGCCCAAGAGGGGTGAACTCCTTCATAAAAAAAGTGTTATTGATTCAATTATGATGGTTTGTTGTGTGTTTATATGCCATTGTTCAACATTTAGTTTCCACGCTTTTATGTTCAAATTTTCAACTTAATCTCCACAAATTTACTTGTTAATCAATTATAAGCACTTGAATAAACCCATATACAAGAAGAAAATATCATCAATTTTAATATAAATATAAATATGATATTAGCACAAAAAAAATAACAATCAAATTCAGATCAAGATGGTATTAGAGAAAATTTTATTTGGTTTTTTTCCTTGAGTTTTTTGGAAGAAGGGTTTTAATAGTTGCAATTTTGTGATGCTTACAAGGTTGAAGCTGCAGAGAGGAGAAGGGAAATTATTGGTTGCTAGTCTTGAGTTTAGGACCAGAAGAAGGAGAGCTACAAGAGCATCATATTCACCCAAAGTTCCACTCATAGGGGCACTTGAAGCACCTCAAGTTTTGTCTCCAGAAGTTGAGATTGAAGAGGTACAAATTGCACAAGAAGCTAAGTTGATTGAAGAGGTACAAGCATAAGAAGTTGATCTTGAATCCTTAGGCATCATGTTAGGCGTTGGAGAGACTCAAGGACATTTAGAAGAGGAATATGTCAAGAGAGACTTCAATGATATAAAGAGGATGGTTAAAATCATGTTTTATGCATTCACTGCTAAAAGGGCACGCGAATGTTCTAAGCCTCCACATGGAGAAGGAACTTCAAATGATAAGAAGGATGAAGAGAAAAGTTAAAAGGACAGTGGAGGAAAGGCACCTCCATCTCCACCATTCTCATCCTCATCATTTTCATTAGCATCATCTTCCACTTCCACCACAAAAATTATCCATACGAATTCAAAAACCCTAAAAGGAAAAATTGCATTACTCAAATTGGACATTAAGTTTCAACTTCCCATGTACAATGGCAAGGCAAATGCAAATAAGTTGGAAAATTGGATGCGAAAATTGGAGGTATACTGCAGAATTTAGAATCTACAAGAAGACAACATAAAAATTTAGTTGGCTTCATTAAGGTTAGAAGGATCAACACTAGTCTGGTGGGAAGAAAAGACTCAAGAGGAAACGCGAATACATGGTAAGATATCCATTTCTTGGGTTGAGTTTATTTCTTCAATTAAAAGACAATTTTATCCATTAGACTATATGAAAAAAGCAATTTTGAGTTGGCAAAACTTTAGGCAACTCAAGGGTCAAACAGTTCAAGAGTATACCGAGGAGTTTAGAAAAAGGGCTTTGTTGTTAGGAATAAACTTGAATTCCCAAGACACACTCTTGAAATACATTGGGGGTTTACATTCCTATTTGAAACATACTATCCTAATGTTTAACCAAAGAAATTTAGATGAGGTATGTGTGCAAGCCATGCATCTTGAGGCAAGGGGAAAGAACATTCAGGAAGGGGGTAGTAAGAAGAAGCCTTTCAAGGGTAAGGGAAAAGACAAGGGAGGAAAATGGAAGGGAAATAAGAAAGAAAGTGTTAAGAAATAAGAGGAGAAAACTACATTCAAACATTTTTCCAAAGAAGGGCATGATGAAGCCCATTGTTGGAAATTACATCCCGAACTAAGGCCTAAGAAACCAAACAATAAGGGGAAAAAAAGATGACTACCACCACAAAACATGATCTTGGATCCGATTCCAGTGATGAGACCAAAATTGTAGCCATGGTAAAAAAGGGAAAAGAAGCTATAGAAAGTACTAGTTCCTCTAATTGTCACAACAACACTCCAAATGAAGACACGTGGATAGAATTGTTCCATGTAAGGGTGATTTCAAATCATACAAATATTGATGCATTGTTTGATAGTGGGTCACAAGAATACTTGATTTCATAAGACTTGGTCAAAAATCTTAACCTTGAAACTGTACCAGATCATAAGCCATACCCTTTGGGTTGGATAGTCAAGAATGAAAATTTACAAGTTATAAGGAAATGCATATTTCGATTTGCCATTACTGCAAACTTTGTTGATGAAGTTGAGTTAGATGTGGTTCCACTTGACATTTCAGAACTTATCTTGGGAATTCCATATTTGTATGATAGGAAAGTGAATATCATTTTATCAAGGATGGGGTGGAGTATATTGTGAGGGCTCATCGCAAAAAGATGAATATCTCTTTAGTTAATGCATGGTAGATGAAGAGACTAGTTAATGCAAGTAAAAATTTTGTGCTTCTCATGATCAAGAAAAAGGATGATATTGAATATGAATATTTTGAAGGATGTGATGACAAATCAAAACCTTATTTGTTTGATGTGGTAATTCAACATGGAGAGATGTTTCAAGAACTAAGTGGGTTACCTCCCAAGAGGGGAATTCAACATGAGATTCAACTGCATCAAGATGTTTCACATCCAAAAATTGTTATGTATCACATGTCAATCATGGAGAGTTTTGAAATCAAGAAGAAAATCCAAGAATTTTTTAAAAAAGGTATCATAATCTCATCTACTTCACCATGTGGTTTACCGATTGTTTTGGTACTGAAGGAGGATGGGACTTGGTGCATGTGCATAGATTTCCGTGCACTGAATAAAAGCACAGTAAATAATCACTATCCACTACCAGGAATTGATGATTTGATTGATCAATTAAGGTATGGAATTATTTCACTAAGTTAAACTTACGAAGTGGTTATCGTCAAGTTAGAGTAGCTAAGGATGACATTTGGAAAACTGCATTTAAAAATAGACAAGGATTTTTTGAGTGGCTAGTTATGCCATTCAGTCTAACAAATCTCCAGCTACTTTCATGAGAGTTGTGAATGATGTTTTACGAACATTTCTAGATAATTTTTTCATTGTTTACTTAGATGATATTTTCATAATCAACAAATCAAGAGATGAACATGTCATGCATGTGAACAAGGTACTTGATGTCTTGAAAAAAGAGCAGTTATTTTTAAAGATGTTGAAGTGTGAGTTTGGAAAAACTTCTTTAGTGTATTTGGGACACATTTTTGGAGGAGGTGAGTTGAATATAGACCCTTCCAAGGTAGAGGTCATTTTGAATTGGCCTAAGCCCAATATAGTTATGGAGGTAAGAAGCTTTCTTGGGGCAACACAATATTGGAGGAAATTCATTGCTAATTTTTCTTCCATTGCAACTCCGTTACATGCATTGAAAAGTGTCAAGGATGTCTTCCATTGGAGAGATATGAAGCAAAAATAATTTGATGCTTTAAAACAAAATATCAATTCAACACTGGTATTGGCTCTTCTAAATCTTAAACAACCATTTGAGATCTAAACAAATGCTAGTGATTATGCCATGGGAGAAGTTCTCATGCAGCATGGTAAGCCTATTTTGTTTCATTTTGAAATTTTTAATGGAGCTGTGCCTAACTATCCCACCTATGGCAAATATTTATATGCATTGGTACAAAGTGTAAAGAAATGGAAGCACTATTTGATGGGGAAAGAGACCATTATCCATATCAACCATAGCCATTGCAGTACTTACAGTCACACTCAAAGTTGCAACAATCAAGACATTTCAGATGAAAGGGATTTATACAAAAATTACATTTGGTTATTAGGTATAAAAAGGAAATCTACAATAAGGTAGTTGATATGCTCTCTAGGCCTATTGAAAATTCATCTATTATACTCAAGCATAATTCAGTTATGCATGAAAGTTGCATTGAACAATATGCATATGATAGTGATTTTCAAGATGTGTATGAAATCTTGAGTTAAGGAAACCAAATTGAAGAGTTAGATTATCATGTGAATAACAGTTTGTTGTATCACTTGGGCAAGTTATGAATTCCACAGGGATAAATAAACAATATCATAAGGGAGGCACATACTTCATTGTTTTATAGACATTTCAGTGTAGGCAAGATGGTAGAGAATCTCCAAAGGTATTTTTATTGGCCGCAAATGATTGATAATGTATCTTGCTTTATTAGAGGATGTTCTTTGTGTGCAATAAGTAAGCCTAGCAATAGGAAACTAGGATTGTACACTCCACTTCCGATACCTTCACATCCTTGGGAGAGTATCTCAATGGAATTTTTAAGAGGTCTTCCAATGTCAAGGAAAGGTCATGATTACTTGTATGTAGTTGTAGATAGGTTCAAAAAAATGTGTCTTTTTATGCCATGTAAAAAAAAAATACAACTGAACAAAAACTCATCTTTTATTTCAAATTTTATGGGTTCATTTTGGTCTTCCTACTTCTGTTGTAAGTGATCTAGATTCCCTTTTTGTTGGGAATTTTTGGTCAAAATTGTGGGACATGATGGACACTAAGTTGAAGAAGAGTACAACCTTTCATCTGCAAACAGATGGTCAGACTGAGGTGGTTAACAGGACAATCATTCGTCTTCTTAGAGGTTATTGCAGAAAACATTCCAATTTTTGGGATGAACAGTTGCATTACATTCAACATGCATACAATAGGGCAAAACATTCTTCCAGAAACATATTTCCATCTGAGGCATGTCTTGGTTACTTTCCAAGAATGACTTTGGACTTCATCTTCGAGAAATATTTCACTATAAATGGTCATAGTGACATAGATAAGGCAAGGAATTTCATTGAGAAAATGTAGTTTGCACTTCACATAGTGGAAGAACAACTTGAAAAGATTCATAGCAGCTATAAGGCAAGGCATGATAAACACCATGTTGATCACAAATTCCAGGTTGGAGATGAATTTTTGCTATATATCAGCAAATAAATACTTCAAGGGGAAGGTAAAAAGCTTAAGCCAATCGATTATGGTCCTTTTAAAATTCTCTAAAAGATTGGTAACAATGCATTTAAGCTAGATTTTCCTCCTTATATGCAAATATGTTTTCTCGTTAATGTTGAGAATTTGAGATTTTTTGAGACTCCTTTGATTGATGATCAAGGAGGGCATGTTCAACTATCATCAATTGATGATTTCGCGCCAGAATATCTTGATGAACTTCAGCAAGATCTCATACTTGACAAAAGAAATAGAACTTCAAGAAGAGGGAATGTTGAATACCTTAGAGTAGGACTCAAGGTAAAAAATCCTTATGGATGGAGATTTAAAGGGTGAGGGAGTTGTACCCTCACTTGTTGAAAAATTGATAGTATCTTTTGGGTTCCAAATGTCTTCTAGTGGGGAGGAATGATCAAAGGCTTAGTATTAAGCTAAAAAATGCAAATGATCATAAATGATCCAAACTAGAATGACTGCGTAGAGCTCGTCGCTAGGAATCTGGCACAATTCGTTTCATCAAAATCTAACTTTGGATGAGGAAGTTATGATCTGCTATCCGTTTTCTAAAACAGGTAAAAAAATTGCAGAACAGTGATAGGTTGATGACATGGAAGCCCAGTCAGCACTCCAGGTATATTCAAGGAATATTCTCTAATTTTAGCCCAATGAAACTGTGACATGTGTCACAACTAGATTCACCAGTGAACTTTGGAGGTGAATTTTTTTTACAACTATCCTAAGGTTGAAGGAGAATTTGTTTTAGTTGGAATAATGCAACCAGAGCTGGACACATGGTGTAGCCACGTGCCACCACGTGTCCCCTCTGGTGGACCCATCAAACCTTTGGATTGTTGAAATTCTGAATTATGAGTTTACGTTAAAGTTCTATACCTACATAGGTTTCAGGTTGCACATCTATTTATCCAAGGTCGAAACCTTTGGATATGAGACAGGCAAAATATATTTCATTAAACCTGAAGTGAAAAACATTATAGGCGGGCTGAATATATATTTATTTACCTAACGTCTAACCTATGCAGGCACATATCTGGCGGGTAGATATAATTTATAAGCCAAATTTTATTTGACTAATATTTTTTGGTTACACAGTGGAAAAAAAATATGGTGCAGGGTTCGGGGTCAAACCCAAGACCTACCCCACACCACACCTATGCCTTACCACATATGCTCTATGATGGTTATTAACCATCTAAGGTCACTGCTTATACTTATTTTTCATCAGTTCTGATGACGGGGGTTTAGAGGGGGTCAGCCCCCTCCCATGTGACTACAATGCATAACCGCAGGCGGAGCAGATTCAAATGAAGAGCGTTTATATTAATGTTAAACCATGTTTTATGCACTAATCCATGAGATTAACACTAATAAACTAATATTATATTATATGGATACACGCATAGTTAAGAAGTTCTTATCCTAGTTAAGCCATGTTAACTACTAGTTAATCCTTTGTTTAAACTAGCGGCAGATTTAGCGGCAGCTTCAGATTCGACGAAATCCATCAAAGCAATGAAGTTATCTGGAGTCTTCTCCAGATTGGGAGGATAAATTGTATGAACTTTTTTTTTGCCATAATTGAGTCAATTTTTGACTAATTTAGGCTTAGGAAGAGTCATTCTTAGTAGATTTTGATGTTTTGGACACATTGGAGTAGGTTGCAGAGGAAATACGAGAATGTAAACATCATGATTTTCACAATTGAGATAATACAAAGGCCCATGCCATGGAAGCTGGACTAAGGATATGTAGCCCAAGAGGGGTGAACTCCTTCATCAAAACAAAGTGTTATTGATTCAGTTGTGATGGCTTTTTGTGTGTTTATATGCTGCTGTTCAATATTTAGTTTCCATGCTTTTATGTTCAAGTTTTCAACTTAATATCCACAAATTTACTTGTTAATCAATCATAAGCACTTCAATAAACCGTTGTACAAGAAGAAAATATCAACACTTCTAATATAAATCTGAAGATGATATTATCACAACAAAACTAAAAATCAAATTAAGATCAGGCTAGGTATTAAGATCAATGTGATGAAACCAACTCCAAAAATAGAAGAAAAGAGAGATCAACACCTTAGAAATAAGGCACTTCGAGGGGGCAACCTCTTTAATATTACATACATGAATAATTCTTGGATGATACAAATGAAAACACCTCCTTTCTATATATAGGATTTCATGGGGTCACAATATGATCCTAGCCGACCTAACAATAATAATGTAAAGGCACAATAATAACAATATGGGGGTTACAAGGGTACAACAATAACAATAAGGGGGCTAGACTAACAACAATAAGGGACTACACTAGTAATATAGGGACCTAACATGCCCCTCCCATTTAAAAAAGTGTTTCCCTCAACGCTTGAGTAGCTCTGGATGCTTCTATATAAAATTCTCATCCTCCCATATTGAATCTCTGAGTGGGTAAGTTCTTCCACTTGATGAGATACTATGAAATTGATCTATTTTGTAGTTGTCGAGTTCTTGTTTCCATGAGTGCTTCAGGTTCCAATATGGTTTTCCTTCCTCGTCAAGTTCTGGAAATATTGTTTAAACTGGAAGTTTGTCATCTATAACCTTCTTTAAGCATGAAATATGGAAAACTGGGTGCACTCAACAAGAGGCAGGAAGCTCCAATTTGTACGCCATAGTACCAATCTTTGAAACACCTTGTAAGGACCATAATTCTTTGACGATAATTTATTATCCTTCTTAGATTGCTTGAGGGACATTTTTTGTATGGTTTTAGCTATAAAAATACCCAGTCTCCTACAACAAAAATTCTCTCGCTGTGATGTTGATCTGCCTGTTGTTTCATTCGATTTTGTGCCAAATTTAAGTTATCCTTTAAGAGTTGGAGAAGTTGTTGTTGATGCTCGATGTGATATTCCACTGCTTGAAACTTAGAATTTTCTCTTAAATATGACGTGATGGACGGTGGATGATATCCATAAATTTCCATAAATGGGGTCATTTTTGTTGCAGTATGGAAGGAAGTGTTATACCACCATTCAGCCAGAGGTAACCACTTGACCCATTGTGTTTGTTTATCAGATACAAAACAACGAAGATATCATTCCAAACATTTGTTCATTATCTCAGTTTTCCCATTGGATTGAGGATGATAAGATGCACTGTGATCTAGTTGATTACCCAAACAAGAAAATAATTCCATCCAAAAATTTCCATTAAAAATGGGATCTTTGTCGCTTACAATAATCTTTGGGTTTTCATGTAGCTTTTGAATTGTTTCCATAAATCACTAGCAACTTTACTTACTTTAAATGGATGAGATAATGCACAAAAGTGTGCATACTTGGTAATTCTATCAACTACCACCATGATGACACTCTTTCCTTCGGACTTAGGTAAACCTGTGATAAAATCCATTGAAATCTCCTCCCAATGTTGAATTGGAATGGATAAAGGTTGTAGAATACTCGGGGTCTTAATTTTCTCAACTTTATTTTGCTGGAAACCCAAAAAAATTTCCACAAACTTTTGATATCATATTTAAGGCCATCCCAAAAATATTATTTCTTCACCCTGTGGTTAGTTTTTAAAAATACTGAGTTTCCTCCTAAGGGAGATGTGTGAAATTCCAAAAGAATCTTATGTTTTAGTGGGGAATTCTTACAAAGTTATAAGTGATATTTGTACCATAAGGAATCCTTTTTCCAACTAAATTTATCAGATGTACTTGGATCTTGCTGAAAATTTTGAATGAGTGTCCACACTTCTTTGTTCTTCTTTCATTCTTCCCTTGCTTCGGTTATCCAATCTGGTTGGATAATAGAAACGACACAAAGCAATGCTTCCACCTCTTCATCCTTTCTTGAGAGTGCATATGTAACAACATTTAGCTTCCCTTTTTTGTAGATGATTTCAAAGTCATAACCCAAAATATTTGTGACCCATTTTTGCTTCACTTCTAAAGATAGTCTTTGTTCCAAAAATTATGTAAGACTATCATGATTATTTTTTACCTTGAAGCGTCTTCCCATTAGGTAAGGTCACCTTGTCTTTAGTGCATGTAGTATTTCCAAAATTTCCTTATCATAAATAGATTTCTGTAAATACTTTCCTTTGATTGGACAACTTTAAAAAGCAATGGGTCTTCCTTCTTGCATCAAAACCACACCAATTCCATTTCCTAAGGCACCACATTCCACAATAAAGGTTTTTTTGAAGTCTAGCATAGCTAAGACCGGTGCTAGGCACAATGCCTCTTTAGTATGATCAAAGGCCTTCGTTTCTTCTTGAGTCCATGCAAATGCATCTTTCTTCAATAATGTTGTTAGAGGTGCTTCTATTCTCCCATAATTCTTAACAAACTTGTGATAATACCATGTTAACCCGAGAAATCCTCGCATCTGCTTTATGGTTTTGGGGACTTTCCATTCCTTAATGGCTTTAATTTTGTTAGGGTCTACCTTAACACCCTCGTGAGATAAAATATGACCTAGATATTCCACCTCTTGTACTCCAAAGAAACATTTGGAGGTTTATTCATAGAATTATTTCTCTTCAAATAATTTGAGCCCTATGTCAACATGTTGAACATGATCCTTCCAATACATGCTATAGATTGTTGAAAATTCAACAAGAAATGTGTGTCTAATTTAATTTTCCCTTAATTAAATTGGACAATAAAATGTAATCTTATTTCATAATCACTTGTAATAGTTAACTAAGTGTGATAAACTCATTTAGCTCATGAATTTCAGTTGAGGGTGGTTGGAGAGGCATGTAGAGAGATTCTATGTGTTTTATAGTTCGAGTTGCAGTTGGTGAATTAGTTTAATCCATGAGAAATCAATTAACTCAATTAATTGAGTTAAAATTAGTTTAACTAGTTGTAAATATTTGTTGCAATAATGATAGGTAAAGTGAATTAAATATGAGTTAATTCACATGCAGTGATATCCCATGTAACTAATGATTTACTATTAATATCTACATGCATGTCAGTTCCAGTGGAGACCCAGTTGAGACAAAGGTTAAAGGGATGTTAACTATCAGTTGTATTATTAGTAGGTTTCCCACATGCACTAAAACAACCATAGGCTTTCCCATGAGAATTGTGCAGTTTTTGGAAGGGTGAATTTCCTAAAGAATAAGTATTGCATTCCACATGAATTGTGTAAGGCAGACATGCTGAGCAAAGGTTGAAAATTGGCTAAGTGTTCGTTGATTTTGTTTGGATCAGTGTGAGACAATTGTGAGAGTGCAGGAGACTCTTGTGAGAAGAGTGCATTGTAATTGCTTCATGATTCCTTGGTGAATATACAATATAAGATAGAGGGGTTTTGAGCAGTACGATTTCCTCGACAAAGTATCTGTGTTGTGGTTTGATTTTCTTCTTTCTTTACTTGCTGTGATTGGCAATCATGTTTATTTTCTGCAATTGATTTGTAGAAGGATTTAGTATCTTTCTTTATCATATCACATGATCAGATTGAATCCATTGATATACATATTGTTTGTATAATTTCTACATGGTATCAAAGGGTAGGAACTCACTATAGTGGAGAAAAAATTGAGTTTGTGTTGAATAGCATTCGAATTTGCTAAAGTATTCTTTGGTGCGACAAGAGGATCAAGATCAAGATGGCTTTCAATGGCTTGAGATTGTAATATGCACTCAAGGGAACTTCCAATTATATTGCATGGAAATACATGATGGAGTTAGTTCTGGAGGACAACAGGTAGAAAGAATTAATTGATAATGACATTCCCAAATCCGCAGCAGCAAATTGTTTTCTTCTTGATGCTTGGAAAAAGAAGGTTGCAAAGTTGAGGAGGATCTTATTAAAGGGAGTATGAAACTACATTGTCTCAAGTCTCCATGGAAAAGTGAATCCTTATGAAATGTGGAAGGCTTTGAAAATATGTTTCAAAGTAGCAGTGACCACAGAAAATTGGCACTGAAGGACAAGCTTAGGAAAATCAAAATGGAGAAAGGTGACACTATTCTGAAATATTTTACCAAGTTTTTCCAATGTCAAGATGAGCTTGGGAGCATCGTAATTACTGTAGTGGATGATGAATTGGTGAGCCTAGCTCTTCTAAGACTTCCTAAGAGGTTGCATTGTTATCAGGACTCTATCAATAGCAGGGAGAAGAAGCCATATTGGGAGCGAATTTGGTTGGATTTGGTGCAAGAAGAATTTAGGAGAAATAACAGAGATGGATCCTCATCTAAGACAGATGATGAGGAAAATTACACCTTGGATGGTGAGGCAAAGAAGTGGAAGGGAAATAAATACTATTCCAAATCTGATACTGACAAAGAAGGCAATAAGTGTGACATGTCCATAGTGAAGTGTTTTCACTGTCACGAGCATGGACATTATGCCCCTAATTGTCCATAAAAGAAGAAGAACAAGAAGGCCTCACGATTTGTAGCTGGTGAGGCTTTGGCCTTGCAATTTGAGCTGGATTTCTCACTCATTACATGCATGGTGTCAAGTGCGATGGGATCAATGTGGTACTTGATAGTGGTGAATCTTTCCACATGACGAGAGAAAAAGAAATTTTCAGTAGCTTAGAGGAGAAGGACCTCCATATGCATATCAAAATGGGTGATGACGGGAGGTATGACACTATCGATATTGGTACAGTTACCTTCTAGAGACAGTCTGGTAAACCCTTCTTACTAAAAGATGTAATGCATGTACCAATCTTGAAAAATAATTTAGTTTTAGATGCAATGTTGGAGGATAGAGGTTATGATGTAGTTTTCAGTGAAGGGAAAGCTTTCCTTCGACACAAATCCATAGGAAAAGCCAAGAATATTGGGATTTGTTTGAAGAATCTCCACAAACTTGATGTATATGGTTGTGCAACATTGATGGGTAAGGCAGATAAAGCAGTGAGCTAGGATGAGGGTGAATTATGGCACAAGAGATTGGGCCATCTACACCACGGAGCCTTGAAGGCCATGCAACAGATTTTTACAGGACTTCCCAAGGGTACTCTTCTGCAGATAGACACATGTAAGGGATGTACCATGGGGAAGTATGCAATGGCCACTTTTCATGAGGAGGAAAACTGAGCAGTGGAAATAATTGAGAGAGTTCACTCAGACATATGTGGACCATTATCTACAACTACGATAACCAAGAACATGTATTATGTGATCTTTGTTGATGAATTTTATAGAAAGTGTTGGATCTACTTCATGCATAAGAAAGATCAGAAGTTATCAAAATTTTGTGATTTCAAAGCACTGGTGGAGAAGGATACCGGGAATCATGTGAAGGCTCTTAGGAGTGACAATGATGGTGAGTAAATCTCTAATGAATTCAAGAACTTGTTTACCAAAGAAGGAATTCAGATAGATTTGATTGGGCCTCGTAACCCAATGCACTCTCTCTGAAAGAAATAATATAATAATTGTGGGTGTGACACAAGCGATGTTGCATGATCAGGGCCTACTGTTGCATCTGTGGGTGGAAGCATGCAACACAATGGTATTTGTGCAAAAGCGTAGTCCTCATTAGACGCTTGGCATGAGTACACCAGAGGAAGAATTTTCTAGTAATAAACATGATGTTTCATATTTTAAAATTTTTGGCTCATCTGTCGATTTCCATGTGACCAAAGATTCTAGGAAGAAGCTAGAACTAACAGCTGAGATTGGGATATTTCTGGGGTAAACTGATACTCCCCACAACTATCGGGTGTATTCTCTAAACAACAGAATGTCTGTTGTGAGACGTGATATAAAATTTTACTATAATATTCCCAAATGGGAAAAGTAGGAATATAGAACAAAATGATGGAATAGAAGTGTAAAAAATCACATAAAAACATGAAACCAATATGTAGCTTTCTTATTCATTGTAACAGTAGAAAAATAGTACATAATAATGGGGCATAAAACATACAACAAGATACAACAAGCCTCCAATAGATAAAACCCTGAAGAATGAGGTGTTGCTACTATATCAAAATGCCGGAGACACTGCTACAATGCAGTCATAGAAGCACCACTATAGAAAATGAGTACACAAAAGATAAATGGATGATATATGCCTCAAAATATCATCTGTAATGAAGATCAAGGCTCTATAAAACCTCCAACAAAAAACCCAAGAGGGTCTCCAGGAAAAACACCCAATAATACAATATGAGTTGCAGCCCTAGGACTGGAAGTATGCTACAAAAAATAACTGAAGATTTATGGTTGAAGCTGATATGAAAACAAGAATTATCTCCTCCAATGGATCCTCCAAATGAAAGACTGCCCCCTTCACTAAAGAAATCACTCCCCAAATAACCTATTGCAAATACCCCTGCAACTCCTCCCTAGAATAACGCAAATCCAGACTAATAATGCACTGTAGGGGATAAAAACAATATGGCCTGGTGCCAAATGTATCAATGATGCTACAGGGCCTTCTTTAATAGCCTCCCAAGAGAAAGGAACCTTCCTCCAATGAGATATAGCTCAGAAATCACCCAAATCAACCCTCCACAACTTCTGCCCTACAACACAACACAAACTCAACAGGAACTATGCTGTACCATAAAGATGAAGCTTTGGCCTGATGCCTGATGTGGAAATATAGTGCAAAACTATTCCTTTGAGGCTCTTCAAGGATAGAGGTGGGATTCCCGCTCGGGAACACCCTGTGCTAAATAACATTGCAATCTTAGCTAAACATCTGAAGAAACCTATATGTCTAAACAAACCATATAATCAAAATATCATAACATAAACATGAATATCTATGGCTGCCATCCTCTTCCTTATATAAGTGGCGAGCTTCCTCACCCTTGGCCCCACTCACTAAAGCCACTATATCCATGCATGAGATCTCTCTCCAAAACTACACTATCCCTCAATATATGCCCACTCCTCCATAACAACGTTGTTGATTTGGTCAAAGTTGGCCTAGTCTTCATGCTCCAGCCCCTTTTCACACATAAGGGTGCTTTATCAAGCCACTAAGATGTCCTCCTTTCAAATTAGGAGTGATTTAATTCATACTAAGGATATTTATGGGTCTCTATACCCTCTTATTTAGCAAATTAATAAGAAAACACAAAAATTAATATTCCAACTAGCTCATGGCTAATTGGGAATATTACATTCCTCCCTCCGAAATGTTGCTTGTCCTCAAGAAACTATAAAGGTGAGTGCTGCAACTCTTCTCCTCCACCATTTGTGACACCTCCATGTGATAAGATCTCCTCATATACCAAGTGTCTCCCAACCAATCCCTCCATGAAATTATCCTCCCAAGTTCTCATGAGATGCAAATAACTCATCCCACAAGAAATCAAAATTTCCAATGTAGCAATCATGGTTTGCCCAATGTTCTCCCTGAAACATGTAGCATAAGAAACATGGAGAATCTCTCTCCCAAAGGGCATGATCAATCATACCATCCTTCCTCCATTCATTCCCATAATAAGAATAAGAACATTATGAATGTATGGGATCAAAATCAGTGATACATAAATAACCATATGCAATAATGGAGGTGGATCATAGTCCCACATGTGGAACCAACGTAGTATATCTCATGACTACATCAGATAGTGATATGGTAAGTGGTTTCCCCACCACTTGCTTTCTTCCATATTCTCCTCACATGTTTTGAGAAGGTGAGAAATGTTTGGTGCCTTTGGAGTGCACCCTAAATGATATATCATCTCCCTATATCCTCCTAGGGAGTGGCCATGCTCAACAATGTTTATGTCCCAAAGTTGGACATGCAGTTGATAAGGAATAATGCTCCTACTTGGAGAAATGGTATGCACATGTATGGTAAAGGAATGAAAATAATCATCAATTAAATCATTATGCACATAAACATGTTCCTTACCATAAACCCTGCTCATACAAATGGAGTGGCTCATAGATAGATCCCCTCTCATTCCAAAAGAGGAAAGAGGTGGCTGTGATAACTCCCTCAAAGATTTCTGTATCTCCTCCATCTTCACATGATCCATGCATCTCCTCAAATGCTAATATATCTCCTCTTCAAGGCCTTCCCAAGTAAACCCCTCCATGATAGTATGATATGACCTCATGGAATAAGTGTGGCTGAAGAGAAAATCCTCATGTGTTTTTTGTAGTAACTTCTCCTTGAGCTTGGATGATATAGATAAGAATATCCTACCATGATAGTAGATGACCTCATATTTGATTGAATATCCCTCCTCTTGTAGCTGGTCATCAAGTATCATGCAAGTAAAAATATCCTTGGAATAATCCACCAACAACTATGATTTCCAATATGGATCTACTCTCCAAAGTGACAGTGTTGATGATCTATCATATAAAGAATCTATCATATGGTTTTCCTCCTCTTTGACATCTCCCATGCCAAAGTCACATAATGGAAGGCTCCTATCCTCCCTCTTCTTCTCCTTTCTTAGCGCAAGATCTAAGATGAGAGTGGGTAATGATGATTTTGGGAGAATGTCTCCCTCCTCCTTGAGTCTACCCAAGAATCTCAGCACTGTACCATGACCTCCCAATGTTGCCACTCCTTCTAGATCTATGAGTGGTGCTCCATGTTGTGAGACACTTCTCACCAAATTATGATAAGGTGGCCTCCCAGATGGTTTGCCACAAAACAATAATGTCCCATGGGCCAATCTCATATGCATAATAGATGGGACTACCATGTCCTTGCTTCCACTGTGCAAATCCAAATTTGTTTTATGTGTGGAAGTTTCATGATATTTGGGTACCACTCTCAATGATGCAAGAGTCCCTCTAATTGGAGAAATCGCTCCATCCTCACCTATTGGTGGTTGCGGATCATCTCTTGCAATTCTAGTGCCGTGACCTCTTTCTTGTTCCTCTTCTTCTTCCTCCTCATCATCTAAGAAGACCTCTATATAGTGTGCCTTTCCTTTTGCACATCTATTTCCGGGTGCCCATGATTCTTGGAATGTAAAGCAAAGCTTCCTTCTCCTCAAGTCTCTTTGGACATCATCACTAAGAGGTACTTTATTTTGGATCTTTTTTGAAAAAGGAGCCTTCTCATATTTTCCCTTTGATGGAAAAGTGGGCTTTTGCTGAAATGTTGCCTTTTCTTTTGGCAAGGCATCTTGTAGATCTCTAGCCCTTTCAATGGAATCTTGAAGGGTAGTGGGCTTGGTATATTTAACCAACCCATGAAGAGGTTCTGCTAACCCATCAATAAAAATATAAACCTTCCTTGCTGCAGATAAATTAGGAACCATAACATAAAGTTTTAGAAATTGAAAAATGTACGTTTCTGGATTACCTGATAGTTTGAGCTTTGCTAGCCCCATGAAAGGTGCCTCCAGGTCTCTCCAATCAAACCTCTCCACTAACCTTCTTGTGAAATCTGAATATGTAGTCACATTGGCATGACCCAATGTATAAAAGCCATGAAACCACCAATCATGTGCCTTACCCTCAAGGTGCGGCACTGCTATCTTGATGGCCTCCATCTCTGGTACTTTTTTCAACTAGAAGTAGATGTCTAACTTCTCTACCCATGATTTAGTAGTGCATTTATATGACCCATCAAATTCTGGTAAGAAAAATCTGCTCATAGTTCGGTGTAGATCATGATTCTGTATGAATCCTCCACATCTGTTGTGATGCTTGGGTCTCCTATTGTCCTTGATCTGAAAAAATTCTTGAAAACTCAAGTGATCCTTGAATCTCTAAGATTGAGACTCATACTCCATGAAATAGTATTCAAGAGTTTCTTGTTCTTGAAACCCTTAATTTCCCACTACTAAGAAAGTAGGCATTGTAGAGCATTGGGAAAGTTGCTGCTGCTTCACTGGTTGATCACTCCAGTGATGAGAAATGCCAGAGCTTTCACCATGTAGAAACCCTTTAGGGGATTCCTTGTATCTATCCATCCTCATTTCCTTTATTTCTCTAGAAATGTCTTGCATGGTTTGAAGAAGAAGCTTTGGGTACTCTTTCTCCTCATCTTCTCTTGATAAAGGGGTTTTACCCTTGGATTCTTTATCATCTGTATAATCAAACTTACAGTTTCTTCTTCTGAGATACCTCTTCTCTCTATCTGTGAGAGGATCTCCTTCTTCTGATGATTTATTATTTTAAGATGCACAAGCTGAGCCAAAAATAAGAATAGTAGTGTAAAAAATCAAATAAAAATATGAAACCAATATCGAGCCTTCTTATTCATTATAACAGTATCAAAATAGTAGATAATAATGGGGCATAAACCATACAATAAGATAAAACAAGCCTCCAGTAGATAAAACCCTCAAGAATGAGGTGATGCTACTATATCAAAATGCTAGAGACACTGCTACAACACAGTCATAGAAGCACTGCTACAAAAAATGAGTACACAAAAGATAAAGGGATGATATATGCCTCAAAATATAATCTTCAATGAATACCAAGGCTCTATACAACCTCCAACAAAGAACCCAAGAGGGTCTCCGGGAAAAACACCCAATAATACAATATGAGCTGCAGCTTTAGCACTAGAAGTATGCTGCAAAAAATAACTGAAGAGTTATGGCTGACGTTGATACGAAAACAAGAATTATCTCCTCCAATGGATCCTTCGTATGAAAGGTTGGCCCATTCATTGAATAAATCACTCCCTAAATCACCTATTGCAAATACCCCTACAACTCCTCCCTATAATAATGTAGATCTAGACTGATTCTGCACTGTAGGGGATAAAAACACTATGGCTTGGTGCAAAATGTATTAATGATGCTGCAGGGGCTTCTTTGCTAGCCTCCCAAGAGAAAGGAACCTTCCTCCAATGAGATCTAGCTTAGAAATAACTCAAGTCAACCCTCCACAACTTCTGCCCTACAACACAACACAACCTCAACAGGAACTGCGCTATACCATAAAGCTGAAGCTTTGGCCTGATGCCTAATGTGGTAATATAGTGAAAAAATATTCCTTTGAGGCTCCTCAAGGATATAGTTGGGATTCCCGCTCGGGAACACCCTGTGCTAAATAACACTACAATCTTAGCTAAACATCTGAAGAAACCTATATGTCTAAATAGACCATATAATCAAAATATCATAACATAAAAATGAATATCTATGTCTGCCATCCTCTTCCTTATATAAGTGTCGAGCTTCCTTACCCTTTGCCCCACTCACTAAAGCCACTATATCCATGCATGAGATCTCCCTCCAAAACTGCACTGTCCCTCAATATATGCCCACTCCTCCATAACAACGCTGTTGATTTGGTCAAAGTTGGCCTAGTCTTCATGCTCTAGCCACTTTTCACACATAAGGGTTCTTTATCAAGCTGCTAAGATGTCATCCTTTCACATTAGGAGTGATTTTATTCATACTAAGGAGATTTATGGGTCTCTATACCCTCTTATTTAGAAAATTAAGAAGCAAAAGCAAAAATTAATATTCCAACTAGCTCATGGCTAATTGGGAATATTACATTGACAAGGAGAAAGCTATGTGATTTTCCCTCGAGAGGGAGCTTTATTTTCATGTAGATCTAGACTGATTCTGCACTGTAGGGGATAAAAACACTATGGCTTGGTGCAAAATGTATTAATGATGCTGCAGGGGCTTCTTTGCTAGCCTCCCAAGAGAAAGGAACCTTCCTCCAATGAGATCTAGCTTAGAAATAACTCAAGTCAACCCTCCACAACTTCTGCCCTACAACACAACACAACCTCAACAGGAACTGCGCTATACCATAAAGCTGAAGCTTTGGCCTGATGCCTAATGTGGTAATATAGTGAAAAAATATTCCTTTGAGGCTCCTCAAGGATATAGTTGGGATTCCCGCTCGGGAACACCCTGTGCTAAATAACACTACAATCTTAGCTAAACATCTGAAGAAACCTATATGTCTAAATAGACCATATAATCAAAATATCATAACATAAAAATGAATATCTATGTCTGCCATCCTCTTCCTTATATAAGTGTCGAGCTTCCTTACCCTTTGCCCCACTCACTAAAGCCACTATATCCATGCATGAGATCTCCCTCCAAAACTGCACTGTCCCTCAATATATGCCCACTCCTCCATAACAACGCTGTTGATTTGGTCAAAGTTGGCCTAGTCTTCATGCTCTAGCCACTTTTCACACATAAGGGTTCTTTATCAAGCTGCTAAGATGTCATCCTTTCACATTAGGAGTGATTTTATTCATACTAAGGAGATTTATGGGTCTCTATACCCTCTTATTTAGAAAATTAAGAAGCAAAAGCAAAAATTAATATTCCAACTAGCTCATGGCTAATTGGGAATATTACATTGACAAGGAGAAAGCTATGTGATTTTCCCTCGAGAGGGAGCTTTATTTTCATGTAGATGAAGAACTCTTGGTTCGAAAGGATGAACCTCAAGATGTGGAACAACCACATGCAGAGGGTCATGGAGTGGCAGGAAACACTCATGCAGAGCCATCCACCAGACATGGTAGA
The DNA here is from genome assembly GCA_034641835.2 of Pinus albicaulis. Classification (NCBI taxonomy): domain Eukaryota; kingdom Viridiplantae; phylum Streptophyta; class Pinopsida; order Pinales; family Pinaceae; genus Pinus; species Pinus albicaulis. The sequence goes on along the minus strand of CM076577.1, from coordinate 463,808,589 downwards.
AGGCGCACCACAGAATCTGATAGATTGATACTTGATGCGGCATAATATGTAGGAGCACCTACTTCACTATGTAGACAGAGATAGTCTCCAGACATTTTTACTAGATACATGGCTCTTATGAGCTAGTGTATTAGGAAAAAACCATCCTCCTTTGAGGAAGCAGTGCAACAACCAATTTGTGTTGACACCATGGTTGAGGAGTATGACTCCATTGTGAAGAAAAATGCATGGGAAGTTGTCCCAAGACCAGTTAGAAAATCAGTGGTTGGATCTAGATGGATCTATAAGGTGAAGTAGGCAGTAGATGGGAGTGTGTAGAAGTACAAGGCTATATTTTTAGGCCGGGGATTCTCACATGTTGAGGGGTTTGAATATGAGTAGACTTTCATACCGGTTGCAAGATACTCATCGATTAGATCTATCCTTGCACTCTCAGCATAGATGGGGTGGTAGATAAATTATATGGATGTGAAAAATGTGTTTCTCATCGGATTTGTTGAGGAAGAAGTGTACATAGAGCAGCCAAAAGGTTTTGAGACCTTTGACAGTGAGTCGCATGTGTATAGACTCAAGAGAGCACTGTATGGGCTGAAGCAAGCACCTCGTGCTTGGTACACCAGGATTGATAGCTATTTCACTGGTTTGAGCTTCACGAAGAGTGAAGCAGATGCGAAACTATACCATATTGTGGTGATGGTAAGCCCTTGATTATCATACTTAATGTTGATGATATAATTTTGACACGTGATGAGAAGCTCATAAATTCTTGCAAAGAGGATCTTACAAGAGAGTTTGAGATGAAGGACATGGGACTCCTTCACTATTCCTTGGTTTGGAAATGGCAGTGAGATGGTGAGCTATTTGTTTCTCAAGGAAAGTATGCAAAGATACTATGAGTAAGTTTCACATGGAGAGCTATAAACCCATGGAGACTCCTCTTTGAGGAAACTGGAGGAAGAAGAATGCTACTTCAGGTGAGGTAATGGATGCTACTGTTTACAGGTAGCTTGTGGGTTCACTGATGTACTTGGTTAATACCAGACTAGACATTTGCTACACAGTTAACCAGTTGATTCAAGCTATGGTTAAGCCAACCAAGCTCTTTTAGAAGGTGGGGAAACATGTCTTGAGATATCTCAGGGGCACTACAGAGTATGGATTATGGTATAGATAGATAAAGGGAGTGAAGCTTCAAGGCTTCACCGATGTAGATTGGGCAGGCAGTTCATAAAAAAAAAAGAGCACATCATGATTGATCTTCAGCATAGGATCGAAAATAGTTTCTTGGTACAATAGGAAGTAGAGACCTATGGAACTCAGTTCAACTGAGGCAGATTACATGGCAGCCAGTCAAGTTGTGTGTGAGACCATCTATATGAGGAAGATTCTGGTTGGTTTGTTTGGTCATCAGATGGATCCGACGGTGATACATTGTGATAAACAGAGTTGCATTAAATTGTTGGTTAATATGGTATTCCATGACAGGTCCAATCACATATACATCCAGTACCACCATCTCAAATATTGTGTTTAGAGGCGAATTATGTTACTTCAGTACATTCCCACATAAGATCAGGATGCAAATATTCTGACAAAGGCACTTGCCAGGAGAAAATTTGAATACCATAGAGGCAGGATCGGGGTAGCTGATAATCCATTTTTTGTGGAGAGGGAGTGTTGAAAAGTCAACAAGAAATGTGTGTCTAATTTAATTTTCCCTTAATTAAATTGGAAAATAAAATGTAATCTTATCTCATAATCACTTGTAATAGTTACCTGAGTGTGATAAACTCAGTTAGCTCATGAATTTCAAGTTGACGGTGGTTGGTGAGGCATGCATAGTGATTCTATGTGTTTTAGAGTTTGAGTTGCAGTTAGTGCATTAGTTTAATGCATAAAAAATAATTTAAATCAATTAACTTAGTTAAAATAAGTTTAATTAGTTGTAACTGTTTGTTGCACTAGTGAGAGGTCAAGTGAATTAAATAAGATTTATTTCACATGCAGTGATCTGTCATGTAAATGATGATTTACTATTAATAGCTACATGCATGTTAGTTCTAGTGGATACCCAGTTGAGACAAAGGTTAAAGGGATGTTAAAAATCAGTTGTATTATTAGTAGGTTGTTCGCATGCAGTAAAACAACTATATGATTTCACATGAGCATTCCACAATTTTTGGAAGGCTGAATTTCCTAAAGAATAGGGATTGCATTCCACATGAATTGCGCAAGCAAGGAAGGCTGAGCAGAGGTTGAAAATTGGCTAAGAGTTGGTCGATTTTTTCCAGATCAGTGTGAGACAGTTGTGAGAGTGCAGGAGGCTCTTGTGAGAAGAGTGAATTATAATTGTTTCATGATCCCTTGGTGAATATACAATAGAATATAGAGGGGTTTTGAGCAGTTAGATTTCCTCAGGAAAATATTTGTGCTGTGGTTTTATTTTATTCTTTCTTTACTTGTTGTGATTGGTGATCGTGTTTATTTTACACAATTTATTTGTAGAAGGATCCAATATCTTTCTTTAGCATATCACATGATCATATTGAATCCATTGATATACATATTGTTTGTATAATTTCTACATAGATTAGTATATCATCAAAAAATACTAACACAAATTTTCAAAGGAAGGGTTTGAAAATGGAATTCATCAACCCTTGAAATGTAGAAGGTGCATTGGTAAGGCCAAAAGGCATGACCAAAAATTCATAATGACCATCATGAGTTTGAAATGATTTTTTCGGAATATATTAAGTCTTCATTCTAACTTGATGATATCCTGAACGAAGATCAAACTTGGTAAAATAAATTTCTCCATATAATTCATCCAATAATTCATCATTCATAAGAATGGGAAATTTATCTTTAATAGTGATCTTCTTGAGCTCCCTATAATTCGGACACATGTGCCATGATCCATCCTTCTTGTGCACTAATACTACTGGAGTAGAGAAAGAACTTTGAATAGGTTGAATTATACCAGCCTCTAACATTTCTGCAATCATATGTTCAATTTCACTCTTTTGGACATAAGGATATCTGTAAGGCCTGATTTTTGGAGGAACTCTTCCTGGAATCAAATGAATAGCATGATCATGATCACGAATAGATGGGAGTCCTTTTGGAGTTTCAAACACCATGGAATGATTTTCTAAGACTTTTTGGAGATATGGAGAAATATATGATTTTGATGTTGGAAATTATAGTGAGCATAATTGTGCAATTAAGCCTCATTGTTCTCTCTTTAGAAGCTTTACCATGATATTAGAGCTTATTATCTTTCCCAGCTTCCCTGTGATACCCCATAATTCAACTTCCTTTCCTTCTGAAAAAACTTTCTTGAAAATTTCTTGAAAATTAAAATATACCATCCCCAAATATTGTAACCATTGTAATCCTAGTACAACATCCACACCTCCCATTGGAATGGAAAACATTGTACTATTCAATACATATCTCACCATGGTTAGCTTGGTATTATGGAATTTTCCAAAGTAATTTATAGTTCCTCCATTGTCAACCATCACTTGACATTTTGGTGTTGGGTATAGGAAACAATTCAATTCCTTGGCTACCTTACAATAAATAAAATTATGGGTACTACCCGAATCAATCAACATGGTTACCTTTTTCTTCTTGATATGTCCTTCTATCTTGAGAGTTTGAGGAGTGGTAATTGCTACCAATGCATTACACAATATGGTTGTACTCATTTCTTCTTTTACTAGGGTTGGTTTCTGGTGTATATCCTCTTCTTTTGAATTTTCTTGTTCATTTTCTTCCTCCTCTTCACAATCTATGTAAAATAATTTATTCTCATCACACTTTTGACCTTTAGTGTATTTTCTATCACAACTATAGCAAAGCCATTTTTCTCTTTTTTCTTCCAATTTTTGTGATGCCAACCTTGTAGGTTGTGGAAGTCTAGGAGTAGAAACACTTTATAGATGTGAGTGGTAGGATTCTCCAACTCCCACTATATGGATGCTCCAACGCCCAAGATTCTTTGGTAGTCAACTGAATGGATGCCCCAACATCTAATGAACTACAACTCACCCTAGCACCACCCTACCACCCTAAAGTTTCATAGGCTTGAACCTGTTGGTGACTTCATGCACTAGCCTAGCACCACCCTACCACCCTATAGAAGAACAAAAGAAGAATGGACTCCAGTACTAGGGAAAATGGTCCACTTTACAATGATATAGAATGACGTAGAAGAATAAGACACACTAGACCATAATCCCAACTATGAAACAACCACCTCATGATTATCCTAGACCTCCTGAAACTGCCTCTTCAATTCTTGGTAGATAGAAACTTTTACAAATTTTACAATTATTCTCTTACAATGACTCAATACAGTGATACCTTTACAATGACTGTATGCAGTGCTGCCCACTTGAAGACTTCATGTGGTGAACTTCTTGCTATTTTTCTGCACCTTGATTGCTACTCTTGTCATGCTACCCTTTCTCACTCTTCAGAAAATTTGATCATGCATTAAGTCATATCTTGATGAATATATAATACCTGCAAAAAGTATTCAAGGAAATACCCATGACATGATAACAAAAAAACTTACCTCATCCCGCAGAGCATATGTTAGTGCTAAAAAAAAAAAAACAAATTAGAATACAAAAAACCTAATGCAATTAAGAAATGAACATGCATATACAAAATATGCTGAACTAGAGCTTATCTCTTCTGCCTCATTTTCCTGCACCTTACTTTGCTTTGTTGCCCTAGAAAGTCTGGTCCTTTGCAGCCCTTGACAACACATGATCCAACATTTTCTTGCCTGCTAGGAGCTAGATATTGAATATGATGTATCTATGTTATTTTAGATCCCCAATATGTGATTTTTGGTCTTGTAGTAGCCCTCTGAGTTTTCTTTCCAATTCCACAGGCCTGACCCAATTTGGATTCTTCAAGACAAAGTTATGCCCAATCTCTCACAATGACCTAATTATGGACTAGTTCAGTAGAGCGAACTTGTACGTCATGCAAAATGTGACTGTTTCCTCCTTCAGCTCTGAAATTGATATACATAAAAGTAAAGTCTGTACCCTATCTTTCACTTTTTACATAATTCCAATCTGATGCTCTGAGAGGGATTTATGATGATTTTCCCAAGGTCACCTCTTTTAGATGAAGTTCAAGAGCCTACAAAAACCCTAACTTCCACATATCATATCTCTGAAAATATTGTGAACCAAGATTTGAAATTTTTTCACGAGATTCCTCAAGATTATGGCTTCACGTGATAACGATTTCAGATTCTAAACGTTCGTAGAAACAAATTTATAGAGAAAATTCCACGATGACCTGTTTCAAGTAGCGAAATCCCTACATGAGGAGGATATGAGGATCACAATTTATATAAATGCTTAGGTTAGGAGGGTCTTCAACAAGTGAACGTGGGAGGGATTTTAGGAACTTAAAAATTATTAATTATTAACTGTTCAATGACCACAACCAATGATTAGTGTTATTCCACAACCCTATCAGGTTTTATCCCACTAACTGGGGTTACTAACTTCAAACATGGATATCTATCAAACCGTGAAGAATTACGTGGCATGCCATATATCAATGGAAACATCTAGACAAGTAGAAACCATCCAAAATATCTTTGACATGGAATAGAGTATTTTTTCAAGTAAAAATTCCCATGCATTATCTGAGTAGCCCCTAGTGCTGCTTGGGTTGACATCAATGACAACCACTGATCAACAATATCCTCCTTTGGAATTGATGGCAACACAAGTACTCCCCCTACGATCATGACACCTCTTCCTACAACATTCTCTCCCCCTTTGACATCAACAGAAAACGGTAACTCCCCCTGACACACAACCATCCCGCGGACCTATACACACTTCCAGTCCCCCTTTATTTTATGAATAAGGAAAATATAATGAGAACTTGGGAGAATCCCAAGCTTCTGGCGAAGATATTCAAATGCTTCATGAGGTAAAGGTTTAGTGAAGATATTAGCAATTTTTTCTTTTGTACCAAAATATTAAAGTTTGATATTCTTTTCAGCGACTTGTTCCATAACAAAATGATATTTGATCAGAATGTGTTTTGTTTTTGAATGCATGAAATGATTCTTGGAGATGCTTATGGCACTAGTGTTATCAAATAAGATGTTAATAGGCTCACTGAATTGTACTTGAATATCTTACAATTTTTTTTTCATCCAAAGGACTTGAGTACAACAAGCTACCGCTACAATTTATTCTGCTTCCACTGCAAACAACGATAATGAAGTTTTCTTTTTGCTCAACCAACCACCTAGATAGAATGCTACTCCAATAGTACCCTTATGAACATCAACGCTTCCAGCCCAATATACATCTGTAAAGGCTTGAATAATGATATTGTTACCCTTGGGATACCACAAGCCATATTCTGTTGTGCCCTTTAGATATCGAAGAATTATTTTGATGACAATAATATGTGATTCTTTTGGTGCTGGTTGGAATCTTGCTACTTGTCCAACTAATTGCATAACATCTGGTCAGGAGGCTGTGACATATAGAAGAACACAAATCATAGATATGTACAACTTGTGATCCACATCCTTAGATGAGTCGTCATCCTTGGACAAGTTTGCAATCCTCCATTTTGAATTTATTGAGCATTTCCTTGATGTACTTGGCTTGAAATATAAATATTCCTTTCTCTTGCTAATATATTTGAAGCCCTAAGAAGTATGTCATCTCAGCAAGTAAAGACATCTCAAACTCACATTGCATATTTGTAGCAAAGTTCTTACTTAGTCCATAATCATTGCTACCAAAGATTATATCATCCACATTTACCGCAACAATTGTTAAATTATATTTTTCTATTTGTACATAAAGATTGCTATCAGCAGTACCTTTCATGAACCCTAGTTGACGTAGATATCCATCAAGATGAACATACCATGCTCTGGGAGCTTGCTTGAGACCATATAGAGCCTTCTTTAACCTGCAAACATAGTCTTATTTTTCTAATAGTAGAAAACCTTCAGGTTGTTCGATGTAAAATTCTTCTTCTAATTCGCCATTCAGGAATGCTAACTTAACATCCATTTGGTATAATTTGTTTTTTATTGAACAAGCATAGGTGAGAAACATCCAGATGGCTTCCATTCTGGCAATTGGTGAAAATTTTTAGTTGAAATCAATTCCTTCCACTTGTGCATAGCCTTTGCAAACCAATCTTGATTTGTTTTTGGTAACCTGTCCATCTTCATTCAATTTTTTCCTAAACGCCCATTTAGTCCCAATGACATTTTTATCTTTTGGTTGTGGAACTAATTCCTAGGTGTTATTCTTCTCGATTTGATCCAATTCTTCATTCATAGCTGCTACCCAATGTTCATTCTAGCTGGCTTCCTCCAAACTGCTAGGCTCCAAGGTTGCTAGAAAAGAAATGTGAGGTTGTTGTGATGAACGAAGTTGTCAACTTTCGTTTATGTCACCAATGATTTGATTTGATGGATGGTTCTTTTGAATCCATTCTTTTTTTCTCTTTGGAGGAACTTCTTGTTGTTTTTCCTGTAAATCTTGATGATCATTATTTACTTCTTCCTGGTTGACAATTTCTTCTTGTTCTAGAATTTTCTCTGTGTCTTTTTCAACCTCCATCTCAAGTTTCAAATATTCTAGGTCCTCATTATTATTCGTTAGAACACCATCTTCATCAAATGTAAAATTTATGCTCTCCAATATCTATTTTCGTCTTAGATTATAGAATTTGTAGGCCTTTCTTTTGCATGATTAACCAAAAAAGATACCTTCATCAACACGTGGTTCAAAATTACCCAACTTTGATCTTTTCTTTTGATATAACATTTTCTTCTGAAGATTCTGAAATATTTTACATTAGCCAGTTTTCCTTTCCATAATTCATATGGGTATTGTTGCAATTATTTCTGAGAAGACTTCGGTTTATAATGAATAATGTTGTATCAATTGCTTGAACCCAGACATCCAATTTTGAGTCCTTCAACATTGTTCTACCCATTTCCTATACTGTTTTTTTCTTTCTTTCAACAACTCCATTTTGCTGAGGTGTTCGTGCTGTTGAAAATTGTCTTTTTATTCCATTTTCGTCACAGTATTGCTGAAATAATTTGGAAGTTAATTCTCCACCATTATCTGATCTTAGAAAATTTATTTTCAAATCAATTTCATTTTCGACCAACTCCTTGTAGATCTTAAAGCACTCAAATGCTTCAACTTTTTTCTTTAGGAAGTTGACAGTTGTCATCTTGGTATAGTCATATATCATTAACATGAAATATAATTCTTCATCTAAGCCTTTTGTTCTAATAGGACCCCATAGATCAGTATGTATCAATTCCAATGGATGTGATGCAAAGTGTTATTTTTTTTAAATTCAAATTTTGTCTTCTTGCTGTGCCGACAGACCTCACATAGTGTGTTGGAAGGTTTTGAGATTTCAACATTTCTCATACTGCTTCCTTTTTTCTTATCCTGACAATATTTTCAAAGTTTATGTGACCCATTCGTTTGTGCCATAACAGACTTTCATCTTCTTTAGCTAGTAGACATGCTTTAGTTGCTTCATCTAGAACATATATGTTGTTGGAAGCTAGACTTGCTGTAGCTACAATTTTACCATAGTTGACTTTCCTGATTTAACATTTTGTGGAGTTGAATAGCATAATGTGTCCTTGATCACACATTTGTCAAACACTGAGCAGATTATGATTCATGTTTCAAAAAATAGAACATTCTTGGCTAGAACATCTTTACTTCCGAGAGAGACGGTACCTGATCCTATAACATTTGAAGATCCATCATTTCCAAAGGATACAGTTCCATCCTTATTCTCTTTCAGAGATACACATTTATTTCTATCTCCAGTGATATTCATTGAGCAACCGCTATCAACATTCCACACATCTTTGTTGTTTTGAGCCTTGAGAGTGAGAGAACAATTATCAATCTTATTCTTCTTCCATGTCTGTTCGTTCTATGGCTTCGAAGATTCTTCCGGAGGATTTTCAAGTCTGCAGTCTCTGGCTATGTTTCCAAAGTTTTGACATTTGTAATATTCCATATTATTTCTTAAATGTTCAAATCTATTGTTGTTTCGTTGAGCCCTCGGAGGTTCATATTTGATAGAACTCCTAGAATTGTATTGGTTCCTAGGGTACGTGTGACATTCTACAACTTTATGACAAAAATTTCCACATGAATAACAATATCCATGAAAAATATGTTGGTACCTGGATTAAAATATTCGTCAGGGAATTGTCTTCCAAGGATGTTCTTGTGAATCTTTTCTAATGAAGTCTACATGCATGTCAGATCTCATAAGTTCATTGTATTTTTTTGTAGAAGGTCCTGCTTCTTCTTCTTTGTAACCAAGGCCAGTTCTGTCGTTGTAAGATCGTTTATTGTTGATGAGTTCTTCCAATTCTCTTGAGTTGTTGGCATAGTTTTGGACAATTTTTCCCTTCATCACTTCCTTACACAGTGAGACTACTTTGAATTCTAATGTGTCCCTTTCTTGGTTGCTTTCTTCCAACTTCTTTTGAAGTGACTCTTCAATACATTTGTGTTCTTAAACTTCAATTTTGAGACCTTGAACTTTTTCTTCAAGATTATTGGAATGGATCTTCTCAGCCTTGAGCTATTTTATAAGCTTGATTTCCTCCTTAGAAAATTCTTCTATGGTCAACCCTTCTTATTCATTATTTTATACCTCTTGTTTATTGTGCTTGGCCATAAAAAATACTCTCCCATTGGCTTCTTCTTCACTGTCAGTATCTTCATCAGATGATGAGCTATCTTCTTTAGAGAGGAAGTTCCTTTTGAATCCTTTATTTTTTCCTTTCTGATTGAATTTCTCAAAGCCTTTATTTCCTTTTGAGTTGCCATCACTTTTGTTAGGACATTTTACTGCGAAATTCCAAACCTCACCACAGCCGAAACATATCAATGCAAGTTTATCGTTGAATTTTCCCTTACCAATTTTTAGTTTTCTCGTAAAGTAAGCATATTATCCATTTGAAAGACCTTCTTCATCATCTTCCTTTTCTTCACACTTGCAGGTGTAAGTCTTTGCCTTTGAAGGTTGTTTTTCCTTATTGGTTTTCTTAGATGCATCGAACGCAGTTTCTAGATGTGAAGTACCTTATTCTTCATGAAGTCTCATTTCATATGCTATGAGAACGCCATGTAATTCCTCTTTGTTGAGGTTGTCTAAATTTTCACTGTATTCTAAGACCGATACCTTTGGGTTGAATCTCCCTGGTAACGTTCTAATAATCTTTTGTATAATAGTCTTCTTGGCAACATGATCTCCCAATCCTTCCAAAGTGTTGGTTATTTCATCAACGTGTTGGAAGTATGTAGCAATGTTGTTATCTTCTTTCATTCTGAGTTGCACAATTTTTTCTTTGTAGATTTGAAGCTTTGCTTCTTTGAAATTTGAGTCACCTGCATATAAATTCTCAAGCTTGTCCCATACATTTTTGGTGGTTTTACAACCCAAAACCTTATGATAAGTAGATTAAATAAATCCATTGATAATAATATTCTTTGCTTTTGAATCATTTACCAAATTCTTCTTACCTTGTTCATCCGCGGTTGATGTAAATCCGTTTTGAACAGTTTCCCATACTTAGTAATCTTGTGTTAAGAGATATACATCCATTATTCCTTTCCAAAGTGCATAATTATTTTCATTGAACAGAGGTACACCATTCTTGGTATGCTTAATGACCTCCTTCCAGCTATTAAACTGCTATTGAAGGAACCAAGATCTGATACTAATTATTGGAAATACTGAGAGGGGGGGTGAATCAATATATTAATATTTCAGATAATTATTTAATCTTCAATTATTATCAATGTTTGTACAATGATAGCACTAAACAAAGGGAACATAAATGCACATATTTTTTAAGGTGGAAACCCCCTCCGGGACAAAAACCACCTGAATGCTTTTCTAATAATTCTTTAATATTCAACTCCAATTGAAAAGAAAGCTCCAACTTCCTAGAATCTAGAAAATAATTCTTCTCCATCTCCCACTGGATGGAAGCTCCAATGCCTAAGATTATTCAGTAGTCAACTGAACGGATTCCCCAACACCCAATGAGATACAACTCACCCTTGCACCGCCCTATCACCATGAAGTTTTCACATGATTTAACTATTGGTGAATTCATGCACCAACCTAGCACCACCATACCACCCTATAGAAGAATAAAATAAGGATGGACTCCCGTACCAAGGAAAATGGTCCACTTTACAATGATATAGAATGATGTAGAAGAAGAAGAGACACTAGAACATAACCCCAACTATGACACAAATACCTAATGATGATCCTACCTCTCAACACTGCCTCTTCAATTCTTGGCAGATAGAAACTTGTACAAATTTCACAATGATGCTTTTACAATTACTCAGTATAATGATACCTTTACAATGATTGTATGCAGTGCCGCCCACTTGAAGACTTCATGTGGTGAACTTCATGGTGTTGTTTTTCACCTTGATTGCTGCTCTTTTCATGCTACCCTTTCTCACTCTTCAAAACATTAGATCATGCATTAAGTATTATCTTTATGAATATATAATACCTACAAAAAGTCTTCCAGGAAATACCCATGACATGATAATAGAAAGACTTACCTCATCCTGCAGAGCATATGTCAATCCTAAACAAAAAAAACAATTTAGAATATAAAGAGCCTAATGCAATTAAGAAATGAACATGCATATACAGAATATACTTACCTATAGCCTACCTCTGCTACATCATTTTTTTGCACCTTGCTTTGCTTTGTTTCCCTAGAAAATTTGGTCCTTTGCAGCCCTTGACAACACATGATCTAGCTTTTTCTTGCCTTTCGATATTGAATATGATGTATATCTATTATTTCAGATCCCCAATATGTGATTTTTGGTCCTTTAGTAGCCTTCTGAGTCTTCTTTCCAATGCCATAGGTCTGACCCAATTTGGATTCTTCAAGACAAAGTTATGCCCAATCTCTCACAATGACCTAATTATGGACTAGTTCAGTAGAGAAAACTTGTACATCATGACACGTGTCACTGTTTCCTCCTCACCTCTAAATGGATACATAGAAAATTACAATCCGTGCCTTATCCACCACTTTTTACAGAATTCCAATCTGATGCTCAGAGAGAGAGTTATGACGATTTTCCCAAGGTCACATATCATATCTCCGAAAATATTGGGAACCAAGATCTGAAATTTTTACACGAGCTGCCTCAGGATTTTGGCTTTGCAATAATAATTTTAGATTCTGAACCATCATAGAAACACATTTATAGAGAAAATTCCATGATGGTCTAGTTCAAGTAGCGAAATTCCTACGTGAGGAGGACATGAGGATCACAATTTATATAAATGCTGAAGTTGAGAGGGTCTTCAACAAGTGAACATGGGAGGGATTTTAGGAGCTTAAAAATTATTAATTATTGACTGTTCAATGACCAAAACCAATGATTAGTGTCATGCCACAACCCCATGGGGTTTTAGCCCACTAACTAGGGTTACTAACTTCAAACATGAATATCTCTCAAACCGTGAATAATTACGTGGTGTGCCATATATCAACGAAAACATCTTGACAAGTAGAAACCATCCCAAATATCATTGACATGGAATAGAGTAAGTTTTCAAGTCAAAATTCCCATGCAAGATCGGGGTAGCCCTTGGTGCCACTTGGGTTGACATCAATGAAAACCACTGATCAATAATTATATCATCCTTGGATTTCGGGTGTCAATCTCAACCATTTCCACAAAGATAGAGTGATTTACACTAGATTTAGAAATTTCCTGCTAGGAAATAGGGGTCGAATTTATGGAAATATGGGTCAAATATTAGATCATATATCTCGAATAATGAAAGTTGTTACAAACAGAAAGATATTTTTATATATGAGCTTGTTCTTGAGATAAAACTCTATTTTTTTTTTTAAATTCTTATTCAGCTCCGCGAAATCTGCACCCAAAGATCATGGCTAAAACAGGAAATGACAAAATCTAAAAAATAGGTTGTAAATAATCATTCAAATATTATAATATATGAAGCCTGTTACAAACCTGAAGGAGGCTTTTATTACTAAGCTCTTGTTTGAAAAAAACCCCTTTTAATTTTTAAAAATTCATTTCCATTCGGTTAGAAACTGATTTTGAAGTTAACTACTAAAACAATTAAAACACAACAAATATCCCGCAACAAAAGCACAATGATATTGTTTTTCATATTATATGAGAAATTATTGAATTATAAAAATGTAAGGAAATTAAGGGAACTTTTCATAATAATGATATTCAATTACATGAGGTTTAGATTCAAATTTCAAGGTCAAATTGTTGAGTGTGAGGAAGCATAGTGCATTCGCTACTACTTCAGAAGTACAACGAATTCATGATTTGGATGCTTATGATCACCTAATAGGATTATGAATGTATCAAAAATGTGAAATAAAACATGAAAATAATCAAAAAACGTTTAAATAACCTATTTTCATAGTGCAAAGCATCCATCCTTAGAAAACGTCACCTACAACACAAGCACAATGCCTAAGTGCAACATATTTTATTTGTGAAATCTGACCAGGTGTTGAATATTTTTTTACTAAGAAAAATGGTTGATTAATTATATTGACATTCTAAAACATGACCTTGAGGCTCCATATATAAATAATAGTACTAAAACCTTGATCCTCCATCAAAACCTAATGCATTTGACATGAGTGCAACAGGAAAGCGCAACGGTGAAGGAATAGAGGTGAAACTGACTAGATGAGTGCCCTGTTGAAAATTTTGAGATGAATTTTGAGGTACTATACACAAAATGAACAAGATAAAAAAACTTATAGAACCTGGAGGTTGTCAATATGCGAGAAACCTTTGATTTTCAGAAGTGCAACACAAAGGGAAAGCACAACACCAACTTGTAATGATGATGATTTGATGATTTGAACTTGCAATTTACTTGAAATAAACCACTTGATTCGAATCAATGATGTAAAAAAAAAAAAATTTATTATATTCACTCAAAAGAGTAATAACTTGATCTGTAAGAGATCATAGCAAAACTTTACAAAATGACCAAAATGATGAAAATTCTAAGCTTGACTTTGATTACCATAACATAGGAAACTAACATTGGCTCCAATGGGGATGACATCCTCCCTGTGAGGTGCCAAAGAACACCATAGACCATGTTACTAATCCATTGGGATGCTCCCAATCATAATCTTGCAACTTGATTGTTGCTATGAAATGAAACCAACTTATTCTGTAACCAAATCCATTGAAACCAGAATCACTGTACAAACTGAAAATCACAACTGCACACTGCAAAATCAAAAGGATACCACTACAATCTTAAAATACATATTTCTGAAAGGGATACTAAGAACTATGAGCTTATTCACAAGCACTCCTACCTACTCCAAGCTACAAAAAAATTGTTGAATCAAGTCATACTAAAATTCCAGTGCAACCAATCAAGTAAATGGATTCTTAACTGATGTTTGTATTCAGCTGATGAAAATTCAACTTGATAACTGAAATGAATCCATGTGTTCATGAATAACATAAAATACACCTTTACAATTGTTTCTTGTTCTATGTCCTCTTTTTCACCATAAAACTCATAATTATTTCTAAGTGAGATAATAGTATGTTTTTCACTCTTCTCATCCATAAGAAAAAGCTTTGAATTTTCTTGAAATATTGCAAATGGAACAAATACATCATGTACAACAAGAGTTTCAAGAATTAACATTTCATTTGCTTCAGCCAAAATATGATCCTCATATTCAAAACATTCTATGTTTGTTACTACAAGAGGAAAATTTTCCTGAATAAAGTCTTCATTTTTAAAAGGATCTAGAACAACCCTTTATTTTTCATTATTTTCCTGTAGCTTATGATGGTCAATTTGAAGCCTAGCATCCTCAAAACTGGAAGCTTCATGCATATCAACTTAAAAAAATGGATGCATGATTAAACCTTTATGTAAGTATGAATTGAGAGTTAAAAATATTGATTTTAATGCATTCTTCAATAACTGGCATAGTAAGATGCAATTATATGTCACATAACTTTTTAATCTCATTGTCTCGGGATGCATTATCATGATGCTCAGAATAATAATTTTCAAAAGGATTTATAATCCTCTCTTCTTCAATCATTGACCCAGAAGATGAATAAACCAATTGATTGTCTATTTCCTTTTCTTGATCATTTGAAATCTACTGAATATTTCCATCAATATCAAGAGAAAAAACCTTTTGTACATTATTTTTGAACTTAGTGGAAGAATCATGTATGTTTTCATCAGCATGTTGATGTATTTCATTTTCAGCCCTTAGAGAAACTATTTCCTTTTGGAAACACACCTTAATATCATGGAAGCTGTCCTCTATTGTTTCCTCCTAATCACTTAAAAAAATAACAAGAAAGTTGAAAATGTACATTAAACATGAGAGAAGAAACATGAACATGAACATCTACATCAATATCCTAATAAACTTCGTTGATAGTTAAGGAAGAAACTACTACCTGCTGAGAATTTTCTTGAGTGTCATGGCAGCTAGCTTCTACATTTTTACCCTGATGATGGAAATGTTTCTCATGCAGAGCCTCTAGTATCTCTTCATCCATGAACTGATCATCTTCATAAAATATTCAAAATTCTCAATAAATTTTTAAAATTTATGCAAAAATCTTTGATGAGAAACAAGGAAGATGATATTATTTATATCACTTATAAAATACTATATGAAAATATCTAAGATAATACAAACAAGGATTTGGAAAGATTTCATACCATAATTGTACATTTCCCTTCAAAGACACCATAAACATCTTCATCAATCAATCCTCATGAAATTTAACCTTAAGTCTAAGTACATGCATGTGAAATTTAACTAAATGAAGAACGTCATCATCTCCTTTATGATCTCTAAATTTTGGAAAATAAGTTTTCCATTTACATGAGGCATGCGATTTGGAAAACCTGAAATATGCACACGATTTAAAGTAGCATAGCTTGGAAATATAGAACTCATCTTGAGCTAGTAGAGTTGCCAGTAAAACCATGATTTCTAGATCTGGTTGCTAGTGGAGACTTTGGATTAGGTTGAAAATTGATTGGAGTCACCAGGTGAATGATGTAGTCTCCTTGTGTCTAACCACTGTTCACCATTAGTAATCAAATCTTAAACTTGATGGTTCTTTCTCGAGAAAGATGAAACTTTTCGCTCCCCTACAATGATGCCACTATTTTAGTACTCTATAATTCCTCCAGGCTGAGGAGAGGAACCCAAAGGTAACCACAAACCACATTGAAACTGGAATCTAGCCCTTTCAACTTTAGAGAGGGCTCTTTCTATATGAATTTTAAATCTTAGGTATTAGTCTAGGTATTAAGATTAGAGGGGAATAAGATTTAATATTTTGATAGTAGGGAAGAGGGAAAATCAAGAGGGCATGGAGTCATGCTATGCTCATTGATTTTCCAGTGAGAGGATGAAGAGATGAGGGATATTTTGACAAGGGTAAGGTAGGGAATCCTTCTGGTATTTTCAATTAAATTTTTGTAGAAGGGTAAGAAGAATAATGGTGGAGTAATGAAATCTAAATCATCTAACTTAAGGATGAATTCTAAATGTCATTAAAGAAGAAAAATATTAATTGTTTAGTAAGCTATAACATAGCACTTTGACAATGAGTTTGAAATAAATACTTGCTTACCTAAACATGAAGACATACATTCAAGCACAATGGCAACAATATAGAAAAATTACAACACAAGAAATCACATCACCATTAGAAATTGACACATGAATCCCTGTAAAATCAGATCTCAATCTTCTTCATTCACTGAAAAAATATTAGAAAAGTACAATACACAATGTTTATTCTTCTAACACCTGACATACCAACCCTTTTAAAACTAAAATTCATGAAATATATACAATTATCTCATCCTTGGACTTAGGGGGTCGATCTCAACCATTTCCCCAAATATAGAGTGAGTTACATTATATTTAGAAATTGCCTGCTAGGAAATATGGACCAAATTTATGGAAAATAGGGGTAAAATATTAGATCATATCTCTAGAATAATGAAATATTTTACAAAACTGAGAGAGGTTTTTGTATATGAGCTTGCCATTGAGGGAAAAATATCTCATTTTTTGAACATTCTTATTCGGCGTCTCGAAATCCACACCCAAATATCATGAATAAAATAGGAAATGATGAAATCTAAAAGATAGGTTGTAAATATTCATTCGAATATTCCAATATATGACTCCTGTTACAAAACTAAATGAAATTTTTGTTATTTAGCACCTTTGGAAAAAAAACTATTTTTATTTTCAAAATTAATTTCCATTCAGTCATAAACCTATTTTGAAGTTAAATTTTAAAACAGTTAAAATTGTAGAAAATCCCTTGCAACAAAAGAACGACGAGCTTATTTTTCATATTATATGATCAATGCTTGAATGATTAACCTGAAAGACACTTAAGGAAACTTTTAATAATCATTATATTCAATTACATGAGCTTTAGATTCAAATTTCAAGGTCAAACTATTGAATGTGTGAAAGTGCAACGCATTCGTTGGGCGACTTGAGAAGCACAACGAATTCATGATTTGCATGGTTTTGATCACCTCCTAGGATTTTGAATGTATGAAACATGTGAAAGATAAACCTGAAAATCATTAGATACCCTTTGAATAAGTTATTTTCATACTGAAAACCCTCCATCCTGTTAGGGTCGTACAATTATAGGATCTCAAGGTGATTGAGTATTTCATAAGTTGCAATTTCATATTGTGCATCATTTTCAATATTCAAATGATTTCCAAAAAATATGAAAAAAAAGAAAAGAGGGTATATTGAAAAAAGATATAAATAAAAAGAAAAAGAAGAAATAAACCTCAAAAAAAGAATAATATTGAAAGTGCTGCAAGTCAAAATGCCAGTACTGATAAGTTAGTTTGTTCAATTCATACAGTCTAAGCATCAATTGAACAATTTTAAATTTTTACTGGATAAGTTAGAAAATAAGGATTTTCCAAACAGTTCAACCTTGGAAAATTAGTAGTTAGGTAGAAATAAAATTGACTCAACAGTTTAATCCGAGTCAATGAAAGGAATAAGGGATAGAGTAGGATAGATTGGATTATTAAAAAAAAAGGATTTGGGTCTGCAAGCCTAAATGCGCCCTGCAAAGAAGGATGAAAAAATGTTAGAATAGTGAAAGGGTAGGTATAATGAAAGAAAAATAAATGTGAAGATACATGAAATTTATTTCAAAGCATTATTCAAATGATTTCTTATATTCTCATGTTATAGAGGAAAAATAAAAAAACAAAGGAGATCCTAAGTTTTGGGGATCAGTTTATTTTGAATTTATTTAACATATCGTCTGTCATATCCTAAGTCCCTAACCTTACACTCCACCCGACATTTCATATGATTCACCTGACCCCACCATCCACTCACCTATCCCATCATCATTAATCTCTCACCATCTTCTGTCTCATCTCTGCCCCTACCATTACATCTAACAGTCCACATTATTTTCTGATGCCCTCTCATCCTTCGAGGGAGGGGGGGGGGGGTTCGAAATGGGAAATTTCCCAAACTGGCCCATCCACTACGTGTCGAGAACTGATAATTTTGCACCCCCCTCCCATGCTTTCCCACTTACCAGCCTACACCCCCTGCGAAAAGTGGTTTCTGTCGTGATAAAGACATGCTCTTGACCGTTAATCCCCCACCATTCCCGTTACTGCCATTCCTGTCACATCTACCCAAATCACCTCCTCTCCCACCTAAAGGCCCGTTAGGCTTTTAATTATTCAAGCCATTACCCAATGGGCCCATTCTATGTCAACGAAAACTCCGCCACCCTACAAAACTACCTTTCCCCACCTATTTCAAAGTGTACGTTGCTTCAATGTTTCTTATGTAACAAGTGATCAAAGTTAAGGTTTTAAAAATCTCAAGGGAACATGGGAAATTTTTAATTGTCTGCAGATCAACAGAAATCCCCCTTCTTCAATTCCCTTTTCTTCCAATTCCCCTTCTGATCAACACAATTCTCTTCTGTTTCTTCCCCTCTTCTTCTAATCTCTTTCTGTCCACCTGCAAATACAAAAACACAACCAGTTTCATTTTTCAGGCACATTCATAATCCAAAGAAGAAGGAGAAGGAGAAATTTAATCTAATAATTCACCTTCATGTGGACCTTGACCATGTGGCCCTTTCTGAAAAGGATTTTAATATTCATGAGAATATCTCTGAGTTTGATATTTTCGACATATACTTCTGGTTGGAGAATAAGATCATCAATGAGGCCGATGACATAGTACTATGGGACACTAAACTACCATATTATATATTCCAAAAAACCCACAGTTTTCCTGAGTTCTTAGAAGGTTTCATGCATGCTATGATGTAAATCAAAGGGTTGTTGTTGCCCCCACAGGAGAAATTATTTTCACCATTAGTTCCCAGTCAATCATGCAAATGATGCAAGCTCCTGTTATTGAAGAAGTGACACCTTTTTCCTTTGAAATCCTTAGAGAATTGTACCAGAAGTTAGATTTTTCCAGCAAAGCCAAAAATCTTGAATTATTGATGGCTAAAGATACTCCCTTGCCCAAGAAAAATACTCTATATACATCTTCTACATTCTCTGATAGGACTCTGCATATAGTCACTGTCCTTTCTTACCTACTACGATACCATTCAGATCAATGGCTAGATGAAGAAATGATAGGTTTCCTATCAATACTGTCATCAGAGTATAAACCCTCCATTATGTTTCATTTCATTCAATTCCTAACAGATTCCATTCATGAGCAGTTTTTCAAGTTTAACACAGAGGAAGTGTTTAAATACACTTCAGTCCTTGTCTATATGTTTTTATATTTTCAGGCAAATAGGTTCCAGTTTACAATGAGAAAAGTGAATGAAGATTAATCTTCTGGACAACAATGCTGATGAAAGATTAGAAGGATGAAACTTACAAAAGATTTGTTGAATTATTTTTGAATCCAGCTATGAGTATTCTCAACAGCACAGTGGAACCAAGGATTACTGAAGAAATTAAAAAGATCATGCAGGTGTCAGACCAAGTCAGAACTGGAGACTCATACTTGTACCAAAACTATACAAAACCTAGAATATATGGGTGTGAGTTTCCCCCTTACAAGCTGCCAAAGTTCCTCCCCACGAGGATATTTTCCCTGGAGTACATTAGAAAAATGATTAATGAATATGAGGTACATTTTATATCAACAAAAAATAAGTCTCAATTCAAGATCAAATCCCAAATTGGTCCTTTCATTTGCAACAGTAGAGCAGTAGGAGAGGAGGCTGTCAGGATGCTAAAAGAGATTAATTTTACATAGTTTCACTTGGCCTTATGACCCATCAGGAATTATATCTAAGAAAGGGTAGAAAATAAGTAAAACCTCTACATTCACACCCACAGGCCCGAGATTGAACAATATATGAACTAGATAGAGTGGAAAACAAACATCTTGTAGGAAGGTGAAGAGAAAGTGATTTCATATTCAAGTATACAAACCCCTACTCCACAAGAAAATCAAAGTGCAGAGGATAAACAAGATAAGGGAAAATATCAAGAGAAAGAGGAAACATGAAAAAAGCCAAGAGATGATCAGTCTAATTTGGATAATGATACATCTAGCTGGGAATTTAAGATGAAATACAAGAAGAGAGTAAGAATTCACATGGATATAGATCAAGGCCAGGAGTCAGGTCAACATTTAATGATAACTATCAAAGACTCTCCTGGTTCTTCTCCAATAGGTGAACAAACTATATTTTCCTCTACAACATCAAATACAATTCCATTTCAGCAGAAAATCCTTCAAAAACCTACATCTACTGCTACTACAGGGATAAAGGAGGAAATAATAGATGATACCTTCAGGGAGATTAAGAGGAAAAATGAGATATTGAAGACCAACACCTACAACCAATTTTGGAAGCAGACCACCAGTTCACAAATTAGTCTTCTATCAGCCTTTGATTCAGAGAATGGAAAGGTGTGTATGGCTTTCTTAGAAGCCCAAATTTCTCAGCCAAAATCACCTTCTGATTTCAAGCATACATCCTTTGAGTTTAATGTTAAGGAAATCCACTCAATAGATTAGATGGAAATGCAAAAACAGACTAGAGAAATGATCTCGTCCACACTGACTAGCACTGCAATGAGTCTGTATAAATTGCAGGTATCATTGGCCAATAGTCAATCACAAATAAACATGGAAAATATTTCTTCTCTTGCAAAGGATACAAAAATTAAATCCTTGGAGAATTTAGTTGTAAATATTGGGTATGATCCAACAAATGTAGAGGCAGCGGAAGAGATCCTGAAAAAGAAAAATGCAGACATAGTAGCCCTAAGAAAGCAACTCAAAATGTTAGCTACTAAAGATCCTCTGACCAAGGACATAGAGGAAACTGAGGCACAAAAATCAAAGATGATGAAGCTAATAATGGAGTAGTTAGCACAACTAAAGTAGATGGAAACAAAAACAGAGAAATTAGTCAAGGAAAAGGAAAAAGCGGCAGAGATGGCCATTATTACTTTGGAGGTTGTTCCTATTGTAGTCATCCCTTTAGCTACGTCAAAAAATACATGAACATCAGGTGGTACAGAACAACTAGCTAAAGGAATTTAGAATATTCCCATCCAAAGAGAGGAGATTAAAAATCCGGAAGCACAACTTAATACCTTTAAGGATCAAAAGTTAAGATCTGACAATGCACATGAAATAGAAGTACAAAGAGCCCAAAAATAGATTGAAATATTACATAAATAAAATAAGGAAGCTTCCATTGGTCACACCATTTGCTAGGAAAAGGTGATCATATGGATAAGTATAATTGACTCTATGAATGAAATATGGCCTTCTATTCAAATCATATTTGAACAAAAAGAAATAATTGAAAAGGTAAATGATGCCATAGTTAAAGCAACCAATGAGCTTGGGACATGTCTGAGACAAAAAATAATATCATCAGGTTTCTAAATTCAAAGAGCAGGTATGAATTGGAGGAACTTGGATTTGAGGACAGAACAACAACAATGCTAGAGCTCAAGAAGGTGCTCACCAAGAAAATCCTGGTTACATAGTTGGAGGAAAAGTGCCACAATTTAGAAATTGGTGTCAATAGATTCTTTAACAGAATCGAGCCACTGACCAAAAGAGGGTTACCCTCACTATTTTTGATAAATGATAATCTTATTTCCAGGAAAGATTATGTGAAGAAGTTGAAAGACATTGCTAAGGATACAACCAAGTTTGCAGGTCTTAGAGGAGCAATGACTAGAAGATCTTTTCTTGAGGACATGAGTAATGATATATTTATTAAAGATGAAGTTAAACAAATTTTTGTGTTGAGGCCCACTTTCGTTAGATTTGCAGAGATAGATGAAATAATAAAAAGGTGATTAGAATAAAGATTCCAGACGAGTAGCAATGGGAGAAGCTACGTGAATACCAAGAAGGGTGGAGGCCATCAAATCAGCCTGATCAACATCGCATCAGATCACCCAAATCTGCCAGTAAAACAACAGATCGAATCAAGCAACAACGACCTTTTGAAGAATAGGGCCATATGTCAAATTTATTTTAACGTGCCCACATCATGGTCACACTAGTCAATTTTTTCTTATTATTATAATTAATAACAGATTTCCGAGTAGATACAGTAATCGTTGTAGATTTTAGTTAAATACTTCATAAATTATGAGTATCAGGGGTTGGACCCTGGATTGTAAAACTTTTCTATTGGAGAATTATATTTTCTCGAAGCTGGAGCATCAATAATAAAATACCTTTTGCAAGATACTTGAACTATGTGTATTTGGTGATGTTATTTCTTTTCTGTGTTAATGTTTTCCATTGTTTTTCATATAAGAGAATCATTTAAATTTGATTGTAAACCATAAATCTGAAGATTAAGATTTGGTGTTAGAGAACCTTATTTCTAGTTGTATTTACAATATAAATGTTTTTCTTCCAAAGTCTGGTTAATAAATCCTTAATTTCTTTTTAACCATCACTGAATTCACTATTTATTTCATCTCATAATTCATTATGTTTTAAGATCCAGTAAGTGTAGTTAGCTTGCCTTATGGATGCTCCTTAAAATTTGAGGCAACAACCCAGCCTTTTATGACTCCATATCCCAATGGAATTATTTTAAATAGACATACTAATCCAACCAAACAATCAATGAAAAAGAAATCCCTAAAACCATTATAACTAGCCTAATATCAGATTCATAAAACAAAGCTAAATCTAAAAGAGTCATCCCTCTCCGAGTCTAGGAGGGCTAGATCCTAGGCTCCAAATTTGTTTTGATGTTGTCCTATATAGTTATTCTTACTAATATTAAAATTATAGAAAGATAACACATCCTTAAAAAACATCACCTACAACATAATCACAGTGCCTGAGCGCAACGAATTTCATTTGTGAAATATGACCAGGTGTTCAAGATTTTTTTACTGAGAAAAATGGTTGATTAATGATGTTGACATTCAAAAACACCACGTTGAGCCTCCATAAATAAGTAATAGTACTAAAACATCGATCCTCCAACAAAACCTAATGCCTTTGACAATAGCGTTGTAGGAAAGCACAATAGTGAAGGAATAGAGGTGAAAATGACTAGATGAGAGCTCTGTTGAACATTTTGAGATGAATTTTGAGGTATTCAACAAAAAATTAACAAGATAAAAAAAATTCTAGAACTTGCAGGTCATCAATAACGCAAAGGGAAAGCACAACAAAAACTTGTAATGATGATAATTTAATGATTTGACCTTGCAACTGACTTGAAAAGACACCACTTGATTTTTCTCAATGATGGAAAACCAAAATCTGCTATTATATTCGCAAAAAAGACTAATAACTTGTTCCATAAGATATCATATAAAAACTTTACAAAATGACCAAAATGATGAAAATACTAAGCTTGAATTTGATTACTATTAGGAAACTAACAAAATCTATCATGATGACTTCGAGGAGTTGCGTTCTCCAAATTTTCCATCCCTTATCAGGTTAGTGGTCTTTCTCTTGAATTCAAACTTGTCTAATAATGTCAGTGGATTTCTAGTGACAACATTGGTAGCATGCCTTACTATGCTCTCAAGTACTAGGTATGATTTTTGAGATATACTCTACAAACTCCCATTAGATGAAGACATCAAAGTGGCTTAAGCCTTATCATTCTAGTCTCCATTTGAACGATGCAATATCACATTAATTCTACTTCTTAGAAAGGATATAATTTGAGGAAGATTATCATGATGTCATGTAACACATACTAGTAATATTCTAACATTATAGATATAATCTTGAAAAAATTGATGAGGTGATGTATCCCTTAATCCCTTAATCATCTCTTATTTGATGACAATTCTCTCATAATTATCATAATCTCGTTCTCCTAGAAATTGTGATGACATTATTTCCATACTACGTACGCGTGGAATTGGTCCATGTACCATCATGCTCTACTAGGTCTAATTAATATTAGGCACATTAAAAGATGTGATCATTAACTTATAAAATGCATATACCAAGTGATACGTCTCTATCCATCTAGCTTCTTTTTGGTCAGGGGATAAATTTTGTTGGCTCAAGGATTACATTTCTCACTCATGATTTTACCTAAACTAGTGTTAAGGCTTTGGGCCTCTCCTTGTATAATTGGTAATTTTCAATTCCTTAGCAATATGGCCTTGCCTGTATTGTTGGCTTGGAAAATTCAATTTCACTCTGAATCTTCCATTTTATCAACGAGGGTATCCTAATTACCACTCTAGTAAATTGATAATCTAGTGACAAGAAGGAGGGTGGGGGGTGTTGCTTGGTCCCATCACTCAGAAATGTATATTCTCTAACAATAAGGTTTTATGATTATCATTCCAAAATTTATATTATATAGTGATAAGTGGGGGTTTAACATTATCTCTTAAATTCATGGAACATCTAGTAATGAGAGTTATAGCTCATCACAAAGGTATATGGATCATCAAATGATGAGAGTTTGAGCTCATTTCTCAATAATATGGATCATCCATTGATAAGGTTCTTTATTTATTTCTCAATTTTAAGGATCCGCTATTGATAAGGGTTCAAGATCATTGCTCATTAATTTACAAGTTCTAGTGATAAGCCCCTTTTCACTAAGAAGCTATATAGGAGAAAATATGAAGGTTGCTTATAGTGACCTATTGGGATTTAGTTTGGTGGCCTACCAAGAAATGACTTGATTCATACTAGAGTAATTTCTTAGATAGTTTCCATGATACAAAAGTTTATTTTGAGCACACCGTAGGTTCTATAACCTTGGACCATAACCAAAATTCTATGACTGGCAACATTCATCAATATCACAACCTTCAAATTCTTACAATTTCTAATTTTCCAATGTCAAGCTTGTAATGGAACAACGATATGTCTATCAAATATAAATATAGTCACCAATCCTCACCCTTTTTAAACTCTATCTTTTATCTTAAAAATCAACCCTTCAATTTTGTAACTTGTATAGGAATTCCACATCAGGTTTCTAGCCTTGATGCCTATAAAAATGAGCCTCTTCTCGAAGCCTATGGATAAAAATCAATTATGAGTTTTCTCCTTGAATTGGAAGGAACATAAATAGGCTCCTTCATAGGGTATAATTCAATAACTTTAATTTATCCCAACTTCCTTAGCTATTCAACCATGCCAAAAATAAACTCAATCATTTCAATTTTGAAATCAAAATTTCCAGCCATTTCATGTAAATTTCTTGTTCCAAATCCCCATTTAGGAATGCTATCCTCACATCGATTTTTTCTAATTTAATATAAAAAGCATCAAGAATAGATTAAAAAATACAATAGAAGTTAACTTAGCAACAAGAGAAAATATTTCATCAAAGTAAATTCCCTCTACTTGAGAATAACTTTTTTCTACTAATTTAACTTTATATTTCTCCACTTTACCTTGTACATTCAAATTCTTCTTAAATACCCATTTTTTACCAATGAGATTTCTTCTATCTAGAAACTCAACGAGATACCAAAACTCTTTCTTGTCCAAGGCTGCCATTTCCTTTACCATGGCCTTTTTCCAAAGCTTAACATCCTCTACGTTTATTTCTTCTCCAAGAGTTATGGGATCATCATCAATAATAAACAAAAGAAAACTAGCTTGAAAATCGAGCAGAGTATACGTTTTTGGTTTCCTTCTTTCTCAAATTGATATCCTCAATATCGAAGTATGGGGTTCTCCTTATTATCAGTCATGTTCCTCTATCAAGTCAAATTATTCATCTTGCAATGTGAACTCCAGTATCACTAAATCTTTCTATCTTGGTGGGGATTCCTATTTGATAACATCTTTGACCTCTCTAAAGATAACATCTCAACTATAAACAATCTTCCTATTTTTTGGATTCCAAGTATCATAACCTTTTAAACCATCATTATAACCATAGAAATGTACTTTTCAGCTTTATTTTCTAGTTTACTTCTATTTTCATTTGGAATTTATACATAAGAATCACATCCAAAAACTATGAGATGTTAATGAAAGGGTTTCTTATTTGCCCATTTCTCATGTGGAGTCTTGTCAACCAATTTTGATGAAGATGATCAATTTACTAGATAACATGCAATACCCATTACCTCCACCTAGAATTCCTATCCTAGCCTAACAACATTGAGCATGTTTCTTTCTTTTTCCATCTATGTCCTCTTAATCGTTTCTACAATCCCATTTTATTGAGGTGCATCG
Source organism: Pinus albicaulis (assembly GCA_034641835.2). NCBI lineage: Eukaryota > Viridiplantae > Streptophyta > Pinopsida > Pinales > Pinaceae > Pinus > Pinus albicaulis. The sequence continues at coordinate 463,781,693 of CM076577.1, read as the reverse complement.
TATAATATTCTACCTTTCTACACTACATTTCTTACAGAATTCCTAGAATTCATTCCCATAGAATTCCCACCATTATCTACCCTAAACACCTTTATTTTCTTCTTTGTATGATTCTTCACAAGAACCTTGAATTATTTAAATTTTCCAAATATTTATGTTTTTGGTCCATGTATTCCTCAAGAAATCATCTATGAAAAATAACTAGTACACTTATTTTCCTAGCGATGGAACATGCATAGATCCAAACACATCACTATGTACTAACTCTAAAATTACCATAGCCCTTATAATGCCTATTAATAATCTTACCTAATTTCGTTGATCATAAAACATAATTTTCATAGAAATCAAGTTATACAATGCAAATAAACCTTTAGCCATACCTTTACTATGTAGTGCTCGAAGGCCATTCTTTCCAATATTCCATAGTCTTTGATGCCACAACATTGTCTCTTCTCCTTAGATAATAAGGGTTTTTGAATTCTTCATCTCCACCCTTTGAATAATGGAACTATTACACCCATCACTAATAATGCTTCCCAACATCTCATATAATTTTACATTCCAAACTCCCCTCAGCAATACCATTCCTCCTTTTGTAACAACCTGGGTTAAAATTTCACATAATAAAGGTCAATAAAGGAAGAATAAGACCAAGTTCATGGCACATGTATTCCAAACTCAATGCCGGGAAAAGCAATATAGTGGGAATAACTTTCAGTTTATTGATGGATAAGGAAATTGGCAAAGAAAAAGAGGTATTAATTGGCATTTATTTACGAAAATAAATGAAAAAAGGAGAAAATAAGGTTGAAGAGACATATTTTCATGATAGGGAAATTAGCAGGAAAATTAAGAAAAACGAAGAAAATAAAGGCCTCAATGATAAAAAGGTTTCTAATGATTAGGTAACAACCTTTTTTGGTTTATATTTTTTTTTTTTCAGTTTGGATTTAGAATTAGAGAGAGAGAGAGAGAGAGCAAAGGAAAGCAAAGGAAAGCAAAGGGAAAATGAGGAAAAGCAAAGGAAAGAAAGGAGAAGGTTGCATCAACAACTTCAACATGAGTATTTTGTAGGTAACAGGTTGAATGTATAATTTCCTAGATAAGGTTTGAATGCATGGCACGTGCATTTGTGTAGTTGGTTCCTTTGTTGTCATCGGCATGGTTTTTCCCAAGTTTTACAGTGGTTTCAACCTTGCCTTGTTATTTCCTAGATAGTCATGGTGTGATGGGATTTATTTCTTGTTTGAGCTTTGGATTACCAGAGGGTTTTAGATCCGAGTGAGGTGGTTTTAGGAAAATTGCCAAGGGTTAGGGGTGGAGATGGTTTTTTCCTGGAAGAACTTGATAGGTGGGTGGAGAAAATTCCTCAAGGGATGGTGAAGGAATTCTGAGACATCCAAGATTGTTTTGGTTTTGTGATCACTTGACAGGCTTTGGCTAGATAGTGGTAGTTTGAGGGTGGAGGTGGTTTAAAATATGGATTCCCTTGGTTAATTATGTCTTGATTTATCCCATGATATCTCTCATTCATGCTTGGAATATATGACGAGGGTGATTGGCTTAAAGAAATATTTGGTTCAGCTCAATCTATGGCTGGTTGGTACATGGAAGTCCCTAACTAGGTTGGATTTTGTATATGTTAATAAGAGATATTTTCCTATTTTGATTCATGAGAATTTGTACTTGTTATTATTTTGATTTGATGACTATTTTTTCATGGTTAATATTCTGCTTATATTTTGGTTATAAGCATGGTTTATTCTATGCTCTGTTTATGTCTCTTATAATGCTTTGATAAGTTAATGAATGGTTGATTAATGCATGGGATAACTAGTGTTGTTGCAAATACTTGAGAGGAAATTAGACCTTCTCGATTATTTTTAGCTAAAGTATAGATATTTACACTCGTATATGAATTCATGACCTGTAGCTTACATTTTTACCATGTATTTGACTAAATTCCTAGTATGTTCTAGTCAACCTAGGTCAAGTTCTGACTTCAAGTATGAATTATTAGCATTATTTTCATGTTAAATATGATTTTGGAAAGCTATAGGAAGTTCTATGCAGTGGTTTGGATATTATCTAGAAAAGTGGATGATATCCCAAGATTGCATGCTCTGAACTAGAGATTTGGGGTCATAACCACATGAAGCAAGGCTTGTGAGTGCGGTTGGAGGCTCAAAACCGCATGCAATAAGTGTAAAGGGTGCAGTTATAGGCTTAAGTCACTGAAAAGGTTTCAAACTTAGGGATTGGTCATCTGGGGTGGTTTTTCAACCTTAGAGTGACCTGTAGTCCCTATAGGATTTCAGTTTATGTTCCATTTATAGGCCCCACTTCCTTAACTAAAATTAAGAGGTCAAGTCATGTCATAGTGGAACTCCTCTTCACATTTACCCAAAGGGCTTGTAAAAGTGGGTAAATGTGGGGTGACACGATATATCTTGAGCCATCCTACAAGTGTTATTTTTGAACATAGTAGTTACTACTGCATCAATCACTTGATTATATATATATATATATATATATATATATATATATATATATATATATATATATATATATATATATATATATATATATATATATATATATATATATATATATGAGGTTTCTAGCTAGCCATGGAATCTGTAAAACACCAATGTTCTAACTATTCCATCCTTAAGCATCAATTCCACTTTTCCACAACCTATGAGATAGATTTCAAGTCATATGCAAGTAAAACCTCACCTACATCACATCTTCCATAGTCACAAAACCACTCCATGTGGTGACTCATATGAAAGGATACACCAAAGTAGATTAACCATATGTCATGATCTATATGTTTTCTTGAAGAAGAAAAGTACATATTCCCTACTTCCTCTGAGGAGGTCTCTCTTAGTTGGAGGGATCATCATTAGATCCCTTCCCTTTCTCAATGATTTTTGATATAAAATTCCTTTCTTTTCCACACTTCCAACATCTCTTTATAAATTTTCTTGAATACTTAGATCTATCTCTATATTTATATCTCCCACTTGAGGACTTATTCTTATTTCTATCTTGTGAACGTCCTCTTATAGATAAGGAATATGTGGTCTAACTTTCCATCTCTTTTCGCCTCATCTCCTCTGAGAACAAGGATGATAGCACATCATAAAAAATTAAAGTAGTTACATTATTCCCTATGGATACAACCAGACTATCCCTTGAGTCTGGTAAACAACACAATACATTGATAATAATATCTGTAGCATAAATATTAATATAAATAGACAATAACTGACTTATAAAAGTATTGAATGAATTTAGATGCCTCATCATCCAATCTATATCATTCATCCTTAGGTTGTACAACTTATTATGTAGGAAAAGTTTGTTTACTAAGGACACATACAAATCTTGTAACTTATTGCATAATTCCTTGAATTTAGCTTCTCCTAAAACATTTAGTAGCATTGAATATAAGAGACACAACTATATTTTTCTATTTTCCTTCTGATCCATCTTCTCCTAGTATTTTGTTGACATTCCCATAGGTGCACAACCTAGATCCACAATGACCCATTGATCTTTGTCTACCAAAATGTCTTCCAACTTGAGCTTACACAACTCAAAATTATGCTCATTAAGCTTCATGATATCTCTTCTCAAACCACTTTCCATTCTTTTCCAACATAATAATCACCACAATATAGCTTCTAGTGCTACAAGGTTTATCACAAACCCAATATAACCAAACCCTCAAACACAAAGGTGTTCCCTTGATTCAAATAACTGCTTTGATACCAAAAATAAGTTTACACGTATGTAAGTTTAAAAGTTATACATAATGAAAAAAATACATGGATTCGTAATAAATACAAAAGGAAAATAATTAAAATCATATATTACACAATGATTTACCAAATTGAGAAAAACCAACAAACCATTTACAACCACACCTCTAATTTTTATCATCAATAAACTTCATTGTTTACAATACAATATATATGATCTTGTGACATACAAAACACCCAATCCATTAACTCAGATTATATTAGACTAATTGTTTTTTGTAATGTTGGTAGGACTACATCTTCAACATGTCCAACATATCACCCCAATCGGGGCGAGGAATTGAGTTGATGACTTCACATCAAGGAGTGCCTTAATGGAGCACCTGATCACTATCTATCGAAGGCCCTGTCGATAGATTATATTACAACATTAATTCCTTAACAAGAATTATAAAACATGGAATGTGTCAACCAATTATATTTTACTAGAATTCTACTACATTTAATATATCAATTCAGGTTTTTAATCTTGTGAAGTGTAATGAAAAATATACGTTAGGGTTTGGCTTCTAATCTAATCTAATAATAATTTACATTAAAAGTAAATGCTAGTTTATGAAAATAAATTGAGTGACTAACTATATCAACAAAATTCTAGTTCTAAACATCATAGATCCTCGTAACCATGTAGATAATCATGATAATATGCCAACAAGTTTTTTTCCGAAATTAAATCATAAATATATTTATATTTATGAGTTTATAGTTGAAATAAAAAAATCCCTATTCATTTGGAATATCTATTTGATTATCCTTCATTGCATTGATTAACATAGGAAAATTGAATTCAATTTCAAAGAAAATAAATGCATCAATTTGTAGACAAAACAATTTAAATATGAGTGATCGCTTTGTACTAAACATATCTTTCAAAGGAATCATGAAAATAGATATCAATTAAATCTGATCTAATTTGCAAGAACTGAATTGAAAGGAAACACAATCATATGAAACTATTTCAACAAAGTAAAATGACATGCACCCTGGTACAAAGGGCTCTTCCTCATAGGGTCGCATGCACTCGAGAAAACTCAAAACTTGGAAATTGGTAACTCAATTCAGACAATAAAAAAAGATGAGAAGTAAAACTAAAATGGATCAAATATTGTATTAATAAAAAAAGGTTCATACAATTGATTTTCTTTTTCTCCTCTTTCATTAAAGGGATTACATGATTTACAAAGTTTCAACATAATGTTGAATTCTTAGTTGAACTGAGAGGGGGGGGGGGGGGTGAATCAGTTCAATACATACATGAGCTTTTCAAAATTTCATCAGCTTATTTACAACTTACTTTTGTATTCAACCTTAGTGTATGAACAGTCTTAATATGTTGCAGCAAATATTAAATTAATGTGACATTAAACTTATTATGAGAGCAATAAACATTAAGCAGATTTGATAAATCATCTCAGAACACAGGCAACACAGATAGAGACAACAGATATAAGTGGAAACCCACAAAGGGAGAAAACCACATATTATTATTGTTGTGATTCAAAGGCAAGCTCCAACTCCCCCTCACCACTGTTTTTCTACAGGCACCAACCTACAGGAGGCTCCAACCTCAATTCTACAAGCTACAACTTGCAAGGAAGCTCCAACTCCCTTCAATTTTTCTACAGGCACCAACCTACAGGAGGATCCAACCTCAGTCAGCTATAACTAATAGCTATCAAGCTTCAACTTGATAGGGAAGCTCCAAATTCATCAATTTATCACAATACGTGTTTGCTAATTTACCTCAGATATCAGCTCTGTTCTGTAGCATCTCTTTCTGCTCCTCTCTTCCTTATCTTCTCTGCTTCAATCTTCTATACTTTTCCTTCTCTATCCTTACTCTCTCTCTCCTCTCTATTCATATCGAGATGATATTATTTATAAAGATTTCTTGATGACTATTTGTTTTCCTTTAGGAATTCGAAATGGATGGTCATACTTCTTGGTCTTCTGCCTTCTCATTTCTTTTTCAGCTCACTCAGAAAAATGTAACTGTAGGTGCTTATTTTAATATTACAGTGGGATTTTTTTTTCTTCCGGAGACTTGCCAATGCAGCACAAACAAAAAAAAAAAAATTACAATATTTACATTCACATATAATGAAAACTTCAGCTCACTCATTCAGCCTCTTGGTTCATTGCGCTTGTCTTTTCTCTGACTATGTTTGGCTTTTCTGTGACTGTATTTGGCTTTTATGTGACTGTTTTTGGCCCTTTCGGTTCTGATTGATTTCCTGCTTACTGTCGCAATGTAACTGCCATACCTATGTGACTGCCCTTTTCATACATCACAATTTAACTCTCGGCACAATAAGAATTGATTTTAACATATAGACTGTCGTTTTATATAACATATGTAACTTCCGACGATGTACTGCTGAGAGATAATTTTAATACATGAAATTCCCTTACAGGCCCACTCGCCAATCTTTCTGATGCGATGTATCACTCCTTGACCTCTTCCGATTGCGATTAATCACAATCAAAATTTCCATTTGAATGTACCGATGTCTCAATGCTCCGATGCTCCGATTTTGATTATTCATTGTTATGACGAAATTTCAAACATATATCAGTCGTGGTTTATAAACCCATCGGGTCCGGTCTTTCATCGCAATCACAAATCTTTGTTAACATGTTCCTCTTGTGAACTTTCTCCGATGCGATTGGGTGAGGGTCCCACCATATAGCGCTTTGTTTGTTTTAAAACCAAGCGTTAAGACCTTTGGTTTTTTTTATCTCACGCCAAAGGATATAATACATATGCTTTGGATTATACCTTTGGTCCCTTGTCCACAAAGCACTCCATATAAATATATATATATACATATATAAGCTTTGAGCCTTTGACTATAAAAACTACAACATAAATATAGTGTATATATATATATATATATATATATATATATATATATATATATATATATATATATATATATATATATAAGCTTATGCTTCCGCTTTAATGTAACATTTTGCTGGGGTAATGATTCTCGGAATTTTTTGAAGAGGTGTCCCACCTTATGGTACTTCGTATATAGTGCACTGCGCATATACATATAATTTTCTCTTTCTCCGATGCGATTAATCACTGTTCACCTTGAAATTCTGATGCGATTAGGCCGGAACTCAAACCTATCAAGTCACAGTTTATAAGCCCATCGGGTCCGGGCTTCAATCGCAATCGCAAATTTTAGTTGCATGTGATCCGCTGCTCCACTTTAACTCTGATGCGATTGACCACTGTTCACCGGAACTCAAAACATATATGAATTGTAATTTATATGCCCATCGGGTCCGAAAATCAATCGCAATCGCAACTCTTTGTTTACATGTTCCACTGCACAGTTTTTCTCTGATGCGATTGGGAACGGGTCCCACCTTATGGTACTTTGGTTCTTTCCGCTTCCGCCCTTAGTGTAACCTCCAGTTGGGTAATGATTCTCGGAATAAGATTTATATATGTATACATTGCCGCTTGGGTTAAGATTCTCGGAATTATGTTTATGTATCCTCCCGCCTGGGTTAGGATTCTCAGATTGAGGTTTATATATATATACTTTTCCGCTTGGTTCACAATTCTCAGAATTATAAATATATATCCTCCGGCTTGGGTAACGGTTCCCGGAATTTATGTTTAGTGTATCTACCAGTTGGGGTAGTGATTCTCGGAATAACAGCTCTGCCTCTGCCTCTGCCTTTCTGCGATAACGGCTATGCCACTGCCTCTGCCTTTTCCTTTCTACTTCTGCCTTCGCTGCTTCTACCTCTACTTTCACTGTAACTCTGTTGCTCGACCTCTGCCCCTGCCTCTCTGCATCTGTTGCCTTCTTTGTCTGTTTCAGTCTTTTCTACCTCTATTGCCATCAATGACAACATTTCCAACACATAATAACAAACTAAAGGTTTTATTGCTCCAATTTGGGACATGATATATTAGTAGATCAAATTAAATATTAGATCATGGATCAAAATACGGGCCAATATCTGATTACATATTATCTACCTACCATGAATTTATTAAAATGTAGCTCGTTCCAACCTCCTTGTTGTCTAGGCATTGTGTGATACGTTGGAAAATTTTCATTCACAAAATATGGGAAAATATGTTTCAAAGACTCAAGAAAATATCTTTGATACTTCATATTTTGAGGAAACCATCTTTTGAGGAACATAAATGGGCTCATTCTACAAAAAACTCATGTTTTATCTTTTCAAATTTTGTCTTCATTTGCTCATAAATCATGTCAGAAGTTGATTTCCTAGAAAATGTTGCTAATTTGGATCATTTCCTTTTACGAAGTGTTGGAGACTCACATGTGTGACTTGGGTGATTTTTGAACAACAAAAATCCATATTGGGGGTCTTAGAAACAAAACCCACATGATCGATTTTCTTCTAGAACTATGCTGATTGAAACTGAACTGAGTTATAAAAGTTGAACTAGAAAAACATCATTAGTAAAAAAGCATAATCCTGACTAATTCAACAAAAGAAAATAAAATATATTAAAATTCACCAATTGAGCTTTAGAGAGATAGCGTGGTGCGTTTATGAGAAATTATGGAAAATGGGGTAATCAATGGGTGAAGGAATGACACGAGTGGTCAAATGGATGACTATAAGTAATGGTGAAATGGTAAAAAATTAGTGCCCCAACAAGATGAACCACCATGTTGCAAAAAAAAACCAAAAATGAAAATTATGTTCCAAAAACCACCAAAAATGGATGTAAAAAACCACCCAAATAATGTCTTGGGAGCTTCACCCACATTGTGACCCCCCTTTCTACTCAGTGCATATGAATCGCATGATGAGTTGGTTGTGAAAAGGACATAAAAGATACCCAACACACAACGACACATCTTTCATCTATCCTTATAATAACCAATCCACAGTCCTTACCCTTTTTAAACTCTATCTTAACTCCTTAGAATAAACCCCTCAATATTGTGAATTGTAGAGGAATTCCATATTAAAATTGTAGTATTGACACCTATAAGAATGACCCTATTTTTGGAGCATATGGAGAATAATAAATTATGATTTTTCTCCTTGAATTGCAAGGAACGTAACTATTCCACTTCATAGGGTATAACTCAAAAAATATGACTTTAAGCCAATCCCAACTTCCTTATCTATTCCACTAAGCCAAAACTCAACTTAAACATTTCAAGACTGAACCTGATATTTCTACCGATTGGGTAAGATGGTAGCCTAGTAATTTCTTCAATATAACCTCATTTCCAAGATAAAAATTGATTGCATGAAAATTTAAATCATGTTACATTTATTCTTTCCAAGAGCAACAAGAGTGCATGAGTGTAGTTACGAAGAGCCTACATTTATTTAACTAATTGAGCCTGGAAGAAACTTTTGTCCTAAGGGCACAAGGGGATGGGTATAAGGCTCCCAAAACACTCGCACTATTATAATTTTAAGTTCTAGGTGAGGTTAAAATTCTAGCCAAAAGAAATGCCTCCAAAGCCATCAAAGTATATGCTCTATTAGCTATTTTTTCCAAGAGAAAAGGGTTTGGATTTAAGCCCTCCTTTTTTCACTGCTTATGTGAAACAACCCATGTCATGAATACATACTTATATATATGAATATGCATATGAAGTTAGCTTATGTCAAGGTCGAGATAAATACATACAAGCCCTAAAGCATGCACATCATTTATCATTCCATGAGGGAAGTTTTGGGTGCCAACACCCATTTTCATTGCAAGGAAATGTTGTCCCTAATTAAGTACACATATAAAATTATACTTTTAGGAAATAAATGAGAATAATCCCATACCTACCATGGAAATTCTGTCTATATTTCTATTGGCATATCAACCAAAAACAAAACACTAAGTATTTCTAGATATATCTACATTCAAACATATGGCCTGACAGTTAGATTTTCCTCTCTATTAAGTTTGAATAGGAAAACTAGATATGTACTTCCAACCCACCCACAAAATCCAGCAAGTAAAAACATTATTATATTAATTCATGGGATAGCCAAGTGGCTATGCCAAAAAATATATACTCCTTGACTATGTGATAAAATATAAATCCATGAGAATTGAGTATGACAGGGTATGAACGTTCAATAATCTTGAGGCCAAAGCTCTCATTTTTCCAACCAACCAAAATGCATAGTTACTTCCTCTCAAACCAAACCTATGATTGGTTGAAAGATTGATTATAGTCCTTGGTTGGCTTGGTGGGTAATGTAATACTCCCAAGGTGCCCAAGAGTCCAATGGAGTAGAATGAAAAGGTCACTCCCCCCTCAATATAATATTTTCCATGCTAACATGGAAAAATTAATGATGAGGAACATCCTTAAGTATCCCTACCCTTATTTGATATTTGATATAAATGTATAAAAAAATTCTTGGCCTTCAAAAAACCCTTATTATTTCCAATTAGATGATGAGGTATGAGGGCCCAAGATGACCTCCAAACTAGATTGAAAGTGAACATGATTGCATTAGTGTCCATTTGAAGTCTCATCTTTATATGTTATACAAATACTAAGAATTAATTAGTCTTCTTATAAAATTTAGGAGTCCACCTATGAAGCTTGTGACTAAGGCGATGTGTCTAAATTCCAATTAGAATCATCAACATTGTCTCCCATTATACTAGTACATTCAACCATGACACTACAAATCAATACTATAGTGCCATACAAAGCATGTATAGTTCTTTCATTCAATAAAAATCAAACAAGTTACAATTGATAAACATCATTACATTAGGTAGAGAAACTTATCTACAAAATCAATTCCCTGCAGCTAAAATAGGGTGAGGTCTTTCCACCTAACCACAGGCTCAATTGTGCCTTTCACTTTCTAGAGTTTTCCATGTACTTTAGTTTTCCTTCTTCATCCTATGCTAGTAATACAACTTACTCACAACTATAATCATCTTCCAACAACCTAAGTGTCTAGAATAAGGATTCTTATGAAGTTGTTTTATGATAAGTTTCTTCAACTCTGAAGAGTTTGGTATATGAAACTTGTCTTGGTACATCACTAATCCATCCTTAGTCAACTAGTATTGTATGCAGCTCTAACCTTTAGTTCTTCATTGTAAGCAATTCTTAACAAATTTCAAATGATTATCACTATGTAAAGCATCCTGTATCCTGGCGCTCAAGTCAATGTCAGAAGAATTAACTACTATATTAATTATTTGTTTATTTTGAATTAATGCATCGACCACTATTTTATTTTCCCATTATATGTAACATTTCAAAGTCATACTCATTAATTATTCTAACCACCTAGTTTTCATGGAATTTGGATGAGGCTAATAAAATTAATACTTCAGCCTACTATGGTTTATCATCAATACAAACTTGTGGAGAGAAGATAATGTTTCCACATATTTAGGGAATGAGTTATAGATGCAAGCTCTAAGTCATGTGTGACATAATGCTACTTGTGTTCATTAATATTCTTGGAATCCTAACTGATTACATACCCTTGCATGAGAACTCACATCAAGCCCTTCCTTACAAGAATCTATGGATACTATAAAATATTTGTCTATATATGCATTCTTCAATATTGGTGCATTAATTAGAATATTCTTTAGTTACCAGAAGCTTTCATTGCATATGAAACCAACTCCTTTCATTTTTAATGAAGTTATTAGATGGATGATCTTGGAAAATATTTAAATGAATCTATAATAAAATCTCATCAATCCCATGAATGATCTCACATCCAATACATTCCTCTGAGTAAGGAAATCCATGATGAATTTGACCTTATCCAAGTCCACTTTGATTCCTTTTTTCTAAGATAATGTCACCCAAATAATGGATCTACTTATGATAAAAGTCACACTTACTAAAATCAACATACAATTGATACTCCCTCAATAGTTACAACATTTCCATGAGGTGTTCCTTGTCCTATTCCTTGGTATTCAATTAAATGAGTATATTATCAGTGAATACAAATACAAATTAAATGTAATTACTTACCAATAATCTTGTTAATTAAGCATATTAACGTATGTGGGGCTTTGGTAACACCGAATGGAACCAATATAAACTTATAGTTCCCATATTAGGTTTGAAATATGATCTTGTGTATATATTTATCCTTTATTCTAACTTGGTGGTAACTAGACCTAAACTATATGTTGGATAAAATTATGGCTTCTCTCAATTGATTGAAAATTTAATTGATCCACAATAATAAGTATTTTTCCTTGATAATCACCTTTTTTAGTTACCAATAGTTGATTCACAATCGAATATCATTTGCTTTATCCTTCAAAAACAAGGCTAGTGCTCCATATGAAGAGACAATTGGCCTAATATATCCCTTTTATAACATTTCCTTTAGTTGTATATTTATCTCTACTAGATTATGAGTATTCATCCTATAAAGGAATTACGATACAAGAACTACTCTTAAAATGATTTCTATTAAGAAGTCAATCTCTTGGTTAGGATGGAATCTCTAAATCTCTTCTAGAAATACATATCTAAACTCTTGAATTATCGAGTAAACTTCAAGCTTCATTTCCTTCTTGTATACTAATTCCAAACATGGATGGTGTACAATTAGAATCCATTTCTATAACATATCTTTAGCTATATTTCTAACATTTGCATTATTTATCAGGAGATCATGAATTTTTCTCAAAATTGAAAGTGCTCGAAACTGTATCGAACTTGAGAAACCCAGTAGATCTCGTCGTTCTAATTCCCACGCTATGAACGGTTCGAAAAAATGATGTCGTATGAGGGAAATATCGCATTATGATCGATTTCCCAAACAACAAAATTTTTGTGACAGGGGTGACTAGGATGCGCAATAAGCATGCAGGTACAGTAAAAAAAAAAGGAATATTCTTAGAATATTCCATTCTCCAGACCAGTGAAATTTCGACATGTGGCATCTACTAGGACATTGATTTGGTTGTACGAATGGTTTTGTGGTTCGTTGGATGGGTGACATGTGACCAGCCTGAAGACTGCCATGTGTCCCCTAGACTGTAGTGTAAAGTTATGCTTGACTCTAGGGGGTTCGACCCTGTGACCTCTGGTGCGGCTGAACAAACCTTCCACCAAATCCACTACAACTTGTTTCTTATTAACTATGGGTTGTCGGCATTATTTAAGGTTTCAAACTTTAGAATTTGAGGGGGGGGGGGGGGGGGGGGGTGGTCGCTGATGGCCCCAATGGTATGGTCACATGCTTATATAATACACCGTGACATCAAAGTTGTAACCAGCGGTTATGTTAACCATTTCATTTCGGCGGATAAACACTACACATATCACATGCGCGGTATATGACGGAGGTTTTGGTCCATGATTTAGTAAACCGTAACATCCGACGGTCAATCTGGATTATCACATGCACCCGTTTCGTAAACCATCACATTTAACACCCAAAATTTAGCATGGTGGAGGTTTAGCACGCCATTAAAGTAGGCGGGTTTTGCTATTTTAACTGCAGTTAAACTACAGTTCTCCACATTTAGTGGAGCATTTGTAGCTGTCATTGGGAAAATGGCTAGGGAGGTCAATTTTTGACCAACTTTAGTGGAACAAGAGTCTATCTAGACTAATTTGAGCATTATGGAGACACTGGTGTAGAGAAAAAAAACTATTGGAGGCTTGTAAACATATGTATTTTCAATTTTGACAATAATGAAAAAGAGGGACATGCCATTGGGAGATGGACCAACAAATGTAGCCCAGGAGGGGTGAACTTCTTCATCATGCCCGCTCTATAAATCTCATGTGTGATGTTATTTCTCTATTATACACTATTTTTTAGTGTTATTTAGGCTTATTTACATCCCTAAAACTCAAAAATTCATCTATGTTTCATGGTTAAATTACTCATTCCTTAAGAAAACAAATGGAGACAAATATGTACTTTTTTTATAACTCAAAGGACATTTAGCACAAAAAACTAATATAGTTCTTTCAGATCAGGTTGGTATCAGCGCTAGAGTTTATTCTCTAGTGTTTTTGTGTGTAAATATTTATTTAACTGTTTGCAAGTGTTCACATGCTTACTAGGCTCAAGCTTAAGGGAGGAGAAGGAAAATTGGTGGAAGCAAGAGGTTCTCAAAGTGAGCCACAACAAAGGAGGGAAATATTGCCACATTCTCCACCATCTTGTTTAACTCCAAAAGAAGTAGAAGCAGCATTGAGCATGCCTCTAGGAGAAGGAGAAATCCATGAAGAGATGGATCCCAAAGAAGAAGAAAGGGTGTTCAAGAAAGCATTCCTTGAAATGACTGATATGGTGAGAATCCTTTACCAAGAAAGGAATGAGAGACTAGAAGGAGAAGGATCGAAACTTCACAAGGAAGGACAAGGATGTTGGGCCAGAATTGTAATCTACGGATAAATTACGCTTCCCTAGATAGATGTTAGTCTAGAACAACAGGTGAAATACTATACTACCATTTCTCCTAACTTAGAATAGATACACAGAGAGGATTGGAGGCTTACTTGTTTCAGTCACTTCCAAATGGCTTCTTTTGTCGCTTCTACTACAAATTCAAATTCAAGCATTTCGTTCGCTGAATGCTCCCTGCAAGAAAGAACACTGAAACAATAGAAGATGCAATAATATAGATATCCATTCAAGCTAGTTAGCTAAATTAGTTAAGCATAAACTACATTCATCAACCAAGATCTTAAAATATGGAAAATAAAAGTTAACATAGATGCATGTAGGGAAAAACAAGAAGTACTCTTTATTGATGATAGAAGGAGAGGTTACAACCTAGTGACTGATTTGAAGTGATCTTCCAGCAAAGTTCCCAAGTCTCATCACAACATAAATCTCTCCAGCAGTAGCTCTACAAACCAAGCTCTCAATTGAAAATTCTCCAGCATTTATCTACTCAAATTATTCCTTCCTCAAACAATTAGATCTGTGTTCAATTTATAGATGAACTGTAGGTTGTTTTGCAATCAATATCTTTCAAAAAATAGGCAATACATGTTTCCATTCATGTAGATGTCAAATGGACACTTTGATCTGAATCTTGACACACGTGAACTCTTCTAGAAGGCACTAGCCAAGTGGAGATTGCGGAACAATGAGAATTTCGTTCCCAATGTGACCAACGAACCTTTGAATGTTAGGAAGTTATTTGCAGAGCAGCCTTGCATGGGGCTACCTGCATTTGCAATTCACTTAGGCCCCTTAGAGCCTGTGTTGGTGAGCTATCATATGCTAAATAATAAACTTCAAACCATGGAAACCTTTTCTTGATGAAAGTCTTGCTTGATTTGTCTTGTTTTCTGGCTTAGAGCATATAGCAACTGAGATGATAGGGAATCATAGACCCTTGATCATCGTTCCTGGAGATTATTCCCAGTTAACCAAGTCATTAGGAATGGTGCCCAAATTGAACATTTGATTGAGATTATTTACACTGTGATGAGCCTGGAAATGAAGTGGAATGGTCACTTGCATCAATATTACAATACATTACATCATGATATATCCTCTATTGATCATAATTTCTAAGGGTAGGCATTCCCATAGTCAGCACATAAAACAATCTAATAACATTTAGATAATTCAGAAAGTGGTCTACATTGGAATGTTGCCCAGATGCAGACACGCCTACAGATATAGGCCCATGTTTGGATGAAAATATATATGTAAGGTTATCGTACAGATGATGTGTACAAAAATCCTAAAATCATAGCCCGGATGGCTAAAACTAGATCCGGGGTCTTCTTATCTCATTCACTCGATCATTCGAGTACAAGTCTAGCCATGCGAATATATGATTTGTCGTCGAACATGGAAAGACATCGTTTGATTACCAGCCAATAATGTGAGCTACTAACAAATGCGAGAGAACCATAATTAATGTCAATGACCCTCAAGGTACTGTAGTACATTTCGTAAGGTGTGAATAGATGATTTGATGCCAAACAAAATATTTGGGTCAAAATTCCAGAAGTGAGGATCTTGTCGATGCTGTAACAAGCCTCATGGTACTGGAATCTGATGTTTCTAAGTGAACTTCTTGGATTTTGATTTTTTGTCGACAGGAAGTCACCTTATTGCAAAATTTGAGTTACTAACTTCGGAGACAAGGGTATGACTTGATATAGCAATTTTCAGGGATGACGGTCATGAAAATTAAGGTTTATGAGTATTGCAGATGGATGAGTTTTTAATCACTGGATGACTTCTCTTGAACATATCAGCAACACTGTGATGAGTTGGCAGAATTGAACCAAAACCGAAGTGAAGGTATGATGAACCATAGGTGTTGATGAACCGTCAAGATGATTACCCAACCCAAACAATCACGGACATGGAGTGAAAGAAGTGTCATGTTCAAGAGCGACTTGCTACCAAAAAGAAACTTTGCTTGCTTTTCCCAAATTTTCCCCAGTCATTTGTCGACCAGTACCTCTTTATTTTTTAACAAGCTTGAGGAGGATAACATTTTCTTGATCTATAATTCAACCCTTCGAGCGAATAAAGTATCGCTATTTAATAATTTAACGAGTCTAGTGATGAATGAAACTCCATTCTTGCCATGATCGACAAGCCTGTCACTATTTTATGTTTTAACGAGCTTAACAATAGTGATAGCCCGATCCTTTTTCATTTTTAGAGAGTCTGAAAAAGAGGACGAAAGAGAGCTCCAAAAGTACTTTTTCGCAAATTTGTCACTCAGATCTGAAAAGGTGTAAAATAATATCTGAGAGAACCTCTTTGGTCATGTTTACCAAGGTATTCCTTTTTCGAAATAATCCATCTCAGTCCAGAAAAGGGTTAAACTTATACTAAAAAGATATCAATTCATTTACTTTAACGAGCTCGAAATGACAAGTTCTCGGCAATATTTTCACATTATCGGAGTCTGAAAAGAGCTGAAAGAAGACTCCAGGGGTTCTTTTTTCATTGTTATCGAAGCTCTAAAAAGAGATAAAAGTGTTCTTCAAATCCTTTTTAATTTTTAACAAAGCTCGAAAAATAAGGAGAAAAAGTATGCTTTGTGGTCAAGTCTTTCTTTGAAATAAATATGCACGACTAATCTATTCATCAGGTGTATTTCCTGTTCAGAACAACATAAAATGGATTAAAAATACTTGTTGCATGATAAAAAACATAATAAACCCATATTCATAGCAATAAATCTATCTTGCAATAAATTAAATGACTATATAAAGTAATTTCACTATTAATTTTTACCATTCCATAGTTACCATTTTCATTTTGGAGCTCTGAACCTGATTTTTCCCCTAAACTTCAGTCGTTGATTGCAGTTGTTTCTGTGGACAGATTTCATTGTCGTTTGATCCAAGTTTGTAGCATGAACCTCTTGTTTCTTTCAGTATTCATTTCATTACCATTCCTTGCAGTTTTTTAGGGTTTTGAGGCCCTTAGGGTAAATTATACCCAAAATGAGGGCAACGTACCCTTGAACATCGAAACTTGCATTGCATAGAAGGTACAGTGAAGGGTAACTGTATATGCAATGCACTGTCTCAACTCAGGGACTGCGTTGGGTGCAGTTCAAGTTTTTTATTTTCATGATATGCTCAAAATTTGCCTAGTTTTTTGCAATGAATGGTATCTAATGGATCTTATGGTTGATTTTTAGGTTTCCATCGGATTATAATGACGATTACATGGAGATAAAGAGAACATTTGAATGATCTGGGTACTGTAAGAGCCTTAGGAGATTGCGGGCTACTTAAGTACTTCAAATTGTCAGGAATGAGGCAACAAATAGAACTCTTGGAGTTCTTAGTTCGAGCATGGGATCCGGCGATAGAGGAATTTGACATAAAAAATCAAGTGTTGTCCATAGTAGTTGAGGATGCATATTTTATCATAGGTTTGTTAAGGAGAGGTTTGCTCATTTCTCTCACAGGGTGTAGCGTTGGAGGAGAGACAGTGAGGGATTATGTTATGCAATATTTCTATCCAGGGTCAGAACCTAGCAAATATGAAAAAATAAACATCCGGGATGTCAGGGATTTGAATTTGAGAACCATCCTTTTCACAATCACAAAACTTGTTGGCACCGTTACACTCCATGTAGCAAACAGATCGTATATGCACTATGCACTAGAGTGTTTAGAGCCAAAAGTCTTCAACTGGTCTGAAGCTATTATATCTCAGATAAATGAACAATTGAATAAAGCAAAGGGAGGAAGGAAGAAGAATTTCAGTTACAATTCCATCCTCATCTCCTTCATTTTAGAACAGATTCCACTGATGCAGCCACAACATGTAACATTGGATATATCTAGTCCTAGAGATCCTAGAATGCAAAGATGGGTAGAACTCATGGGTCGGCATGTAGGGCAATCGACCATTATGTTCTTGACTGCATTCTTTGCCTGGTTCCGATGATAGATCGTCGCCATCGATGAATATGCATACGTAGGCGTCGACTTCCGAGGAGATCCAGATCTAGTATTACCAGAAGGCGCTCAGTGGGGTGTAATGGGTAAGAATGATTAGACTAGGTTTTTTGATTTTTATAAGGTTTATACAATGTTTTTGTGTTTTTATTTCTTTCCAAGACTGAACTAAATTTTTTATGTAATGCAAATATTGGTCACGTTCAACTAGTAGAGGAACCAGAGTGCGAAGTAGATGTGCCGACAAAGAGGGTTGTCGGGAGAGCAGTCCTTCAGGACCTTGATATGGCTGAAACTGTAGCTGAGCTTCAACAACAAATAGAGGGATTAACCTTCGGGATTCCGGATTTCCGGCTCGAAGAGTTACCCATGCGACTGTAGCAACACACTATTGGCGTTCCTAACCGTTGGATGTGGTTGCTCTATAGAATTGCTAGATCTATAGCGTGCTACCATGAGCACCAATAGATTACTTATGATTTTTTGCATACATTTTGAGGTCAGATGACCAATGTGTCTTGGGCACAAATTTTGTAAAAATCCAATAAATATCTATCTATGTCTTTTCAGAGTTTTTCCTATTTTTAATGCACAATCCTATTCAATGATGTGAATGTTTTCTTTATCTATGTCACGAATGTATGTCTAAAACTTGATTAGATAATGAATTAGTTAAAGTGTTTAGATTTCTGGAAATGTGTTGATATTGAATGAAATCAAAATGTCTCTCCAAAAGTCGAACTCTTAGGAACAATCTAAGAAGTGTTGGATTTATAACAGAATAAATACTAGTAAGTTGTAGTACCACAAGTTGTGAGTCTAACCTTATGATTATGTGGTTAATACCAAATGAAAGGGAATCAAAGAGAAGTTTGATCAACGCACTATATTCAGCGATATTATTCGTCGATCTACCGATAAAAATCCCTTGAAAACTCATTAACTCACCATTCAGAGAAAAAATGGCCCATGCTCTAGAGGATAGATTTTGCGTACTACGACTAGCACCATCAGCATATCCAACAAATGGTTCCAAGTATTTAGACATCTGCCATAAAATGTAAAGCGGATTACTAATGTCAAGAAAACTCTAAAAAAAAATAAGACAATGAATGCAAATCAACAACGTATAAACAATATAATACAAAAAATTACTACGCTCATGATTAAGCATAGTAACGTTTCAAATAAAACGCATTTCTAGGTTGTGCCAATGGAATTCCATCGTAATCAACTAACTTGTAGGCACCCTTAGCAAGAACTCTTTTGACAATATAGGGACCATGCCATAATGGCTCGAATTTCCCTGTACCTATTACATTAGCTTCTTGGACATAAAGAAGGACCAAGTTGCCCTTTGAGTAAATGTGAGGCTGGACATTTTTGTCGTATTGCGCCTTTATACTTGTCTTATGAGATTCGTTGGCCAATTGGGCTTCATGACGCATTTCATCTAGATGGATGAGGTTAAGGAGACACACTTATTCTTCTGAGGTATCTGTTAACAAGTCTATCACGAGTTTTAACGATGATATTTCACATTGGATTGGTAAGATAGCTTCTAGACCATACACCAATTGAAAAGGGGTAAATACGGTCACGTTTCTCACCGAGGTTCGATATGCCCAGAAGGCGGAGTACAGGATCAAGTGCCAGTTCCTTTTACGTACTTCTATCATTCATTGAAGCGTTTGATTTAGAATTTTGTTAATAGCCTCAACTTGTCCAATTGATTGTGGATAATAAGGAGTAGAATTATCATGTGAAAATCCTAACTTGGCTGTTAATTCAAACATCATATGGTTGAGAAAATGCTTCCAATGATCCGTAACTATAGGCCGTGGGACCCAAAACCGTGCAATAACATGGTTAAAGAAAAAAAATGCAGTTGCATGTCTTGTGTTGTTGAATGTAGGCATCTCTTCGGCCCATTTGGTAAAATAGTCGACTGTGAAAATAATATAACCATGCCCCCTGCACAAAGGAGGGTTACAGGTCATGAAGTCAATACCCCATTTCGTAAATGGTCCAGCAGAGACAACAGGATGCATTGGCACTGGCGGTTTGCAGATTTACAGTCATAAATCTGGCATGCATGACAACTTCTGACTGCGAGGATACAATCTCGAAAAATAGTAGGCCAAAAGTAACCGACGCGGAGTATCTTTTGCATGGTCGCATATCTAGATAAATGTCCACCACAAGCCCCAACATGGAAATATATTAACACTCGTTTGGCCTCCTCATGAGTGAGGAACCTCCTTAAAATGGTATCAACACCACGACAATAAAGTGTATCATCGACGATAAGATAATATTTGGCTTGGTATCGAATACATTGCTGATCAGAGCGAGAGGTATTAGGTTGAAAATTTTGGGTTTGGAGATAAATGATGAAATCTCCATACCAGGGATCAGATGATTCGATCAGAAATAGAGACTCTTCTAGAATAGATGGTTCTGACGTAGTTGTAGTACTATCAGAGGGAAGGTCACAGAGAAGCTCCGCCAAAACTAGAGACTTCTTTAACTTGGATTTGATGAACTCAAAATCAAATTCCTGCAAAATGACAATCCATTTTGAATATTCCCCCCCCAGCAATTGACGTGATAAGATGTAAGTCATGGGGTTGCAATCCGAAATTATTGTTGTTTTTTGGAGCAGGATATAATGGAAAAATATTTGTACAGCTTGAACAACTACCAAGGCAAGATTTTCCACGTATGCATACTTAACTTCCATGTCATTGAGATTACAACTAAAATAATAGATCAGATGTTCAATTCCATCCTCTACTTGGACCAATATCATAGCGATGGTCATTTCAGCCGTGACAATATATAGGAAATAATCTTTTTTGATATTTTGGAGGATACATTAATGATGCTCGGACAAGATGGTCCTTGATAGCATCAAAATAAGCTTGCACAACTTGATCCCAATGGAAGGGAACTCCTTTTTTCAATAATCAAGTAAATCCTTTAGCCATTTTGGCGTAGTTTGGAATGAATCTTCTTAGGAAGTTAGCCTTTCCTTGAAGTTTATGTATTTGAAGTAGGTTTGATGGTGTAGGAAAATCAAGAATGGCCTGTACCTTCAGTGGGTCTATTCGAATTCCTTCTTTTAAGACTATGAATCCGAGCAATCGACCAGAACCAACAAAAAACACACATTTTTGTGGCTTGAGGCATATCTTGTAGTGTCGTCAGCGTAAGAAAATGGCTCTCAAATGTATCGGGTGATCAGTCTGATTTCGCGAATGCGCTAGGAAATCATTTAGATATGGTTGAAAAATTGTGCTTGATTTCATTGAAAGCATAATCCATTGATATCAGAAAAGTTTCCCTAGCATTCTTTAAACCAAATGGGAGTTTCCTATATGCGAATGTGCCCCAGGGATAGATGAATGATGTCTTATGTTGGTCATCTGGGCGGATATTGATTTTATTGTAGTCGGAAAATCCATCCATGAACGAAAAAAATCTCGCATCCAGCACAATCGTCAATAATCTGGTCGATAAAGGGAGTAGGATAGTTGTCTTTTGGACAAGCCTGATTGACATCCTGATAATTTATGCACACTGTAATGGTTCCTTATTTTTTCATAACAAGAACAATATTGGAAACCCACTCAGTTAGCGGAATAGGGTAAATGAAACTAGCATGAAAAAGTTTTTCAACTTCTGCTTTGATGGCAGCGGCTTTCTTCGGATGAATAGGACAAAGTCGTTGACGCACTAGTTTGACATCATGATACATATTAATAGTGTGTTCAACTATACTAGTATTTATACCTAGCATTTCCTTGTAAGACCAAGTGAATATGTCACGAAATTCACGAAAAGAGAGCGATATGAATCAAATTCTGATGGAGAACAAGATACACCGACATGAATATTTTCTACAATGCCAGGTTTAGTCAAAATATCGATAGAAATTGTTTCTTCAATATTTCATAAATTTTTCTCAGATTCAATTGCATTAATTGGAAAATAATTCGAAAATAAAGTTTGAATGGATGGGTGATATGGTTCACTAAGATTATTTTCTTCATAATCTGGAATATGGGAATGATGATGATAATATTCCCATGGTTCTCCTTTTTCCATCATAGCTTCCAAAATATTTTCATCTATCAAAGCTTTTGAGGAAAATGGATCAGATGGAGTTCCAAAATCTAATGAAAGATCAACCCAAACACTCGATGACTCTAATTTCTGATTTGTCGCCCAAGCCAAATAGATTGATTTCTATTGTAGCTCAATAGGGCTGAGTGGTAAAACATTATCCAACGTAGAAATATCAGAATCACCCGTACTCTTCCTTAAGCCAGATAGAGTGGAAGAGATCATGTAGCAGGTCTCTATGCTTGCAATTTCTGTCGACGTCGCAGGTGGCGGTAATGCAAAGATTTCCATAAGAGTGGAATCCTTTAAGAGTCCTACACCAATGTTCTGGATTTCTAGTTGGGGTAAGTGAATATACAGAACGCTTCTAGTTACCTGCGAAGCAGATGCAAAAAAGGATAATTGATTAATGACTGTGATTGTACCTTTTTTTGGAAAGGAAATCATTCTAAAGTATGTAGAAACAATGGTAGTCATCGCATATACCCATGGTGTTCCGAGTAAAATATTATATTCAAGGGGTTCGTCAACAACTTCAACATAAATACTTATTGTTTTTCCCCCTAATTCAACTTGCATATTACTGATAATACCACAAGGTTTATACATTCTTCCATCAAAAGCGTTCAACGTCATTGATGATTGTGATAATCGTGGTGAGCCAAGTGACTTCCAATAGTTTAGAGACATAATGCACGTAGATGCTCCCTCGTCAATAATAGTGCGATGAACAAGGTGATTGAGAACATTTACTTGGATGGATAGTTCCAATTCTACTTTTAATTGCGACACATAGCCCGTATGATTAAAGACGACAAGATTAGAATTAGTCGGAGCAATTCCACCAAATGTCGACAATAAATCCTGCTTTTGGGAGGGACAATTTTGTAATACCTCAAGAGAAGACATAGCTAAAGGGGATTGAGCAAAATCTTCAAATATATTATAATTCTGTGCAGCTCTTGCTCGAGGATTATATGTCAATTTATGAATTACTCCCTTTGGTGGCTTAATTTTCAATTCAGGAATAACAGGAGGTGGTACTGATTCATTAGATGGATTCGTTGTCGAGGTAGTAGGTTGATTGGTGGCTGGACTACAATAGTATTTATTCCACATTGACACCAAAATATGTTGTGAAGGTTTTGTAGTGGATAACATTAACACTTGGGAACTAGGAACTGGATTCGTAGCAACCAAATTTGTGTCCGGATTTGGAAACGAGTCTATCAACACTGTTGCTGCATGAAAATTCTTGATGATTTTTGAGACTTCAGCACGGTGAGGACAATCCCTAACAAATTTTTCCTCGTTACAGATTATGCATGGATAACGAGGTTTCCATGGTCCAGACAGTTGATTAGATGATCATTCCTGCAGGTT
Source organism: Pinus albicaulis (assembly GCA_034641835.2). Lineage (NCBI taxonomy): Eukaryota > Viridiplantae > Streptophyta > Pinopsida > Pinales > Pinaceae > Pinus > Pinus albicaulis. The sequence goes on along the minus strand of CM076577.1, from coordinate 463,757,956 downwards.
AGAAGTTTTATTTTTCTTTGATTTCCCCTTTTTCTTACTTCCTGGTTGCTTATCACTTTTTCCTTTGTCAAAGGACAGAACATTAATTTCAGAAGTAGGAGCAGGATCAGATGCATTAGGGTGGTGTGTGTTTTTAGTGCATATCAAGCCGTCTCCGGCATGACAGTCCTTTATTTGAGGAGGAACATTGAAATTAGATCGCGACGCATTCAGAATTTTCTCATAGAGTGTGCTAGACTGAGTGTAAATCAAGTCTAAATATTGGGCACGAGTGATAACTTGCTCTTCTGTGACGACGCCAACTTTAGCCAATCCTCAGTTATAGATGGTAACAGGGACTTAATGAACCGTTTAGCAAGGAGATGATTAGGAACAAATGTATTAACCTGTCGTTGACGACGACGCCACTCATGAATATGATTGAAAATGTGAGTAGCATTAGTCTATTTGAAGTTTTTAAAGAGTTCCATTCCAATTTTTTATCTGATTGGTAAATAGAAATGGGTCAAAAATATAGTAGCTAAGGAAATGAAATTGTCAAAAGAATCTCTAGGTAATTCAATGTACCATTTAGCTGCCGGACCTGTGAGCATTCGCTGGAAAAGACGTAATCGAATAGAATCACCATTTAGGGAATTTGATGAACACCATAAATGATAAGTCATAACATGTGTTGATGGATCTTCTCGAGGGTTTCCATTTAATTTAGGAATGTCAGAGGGTAATTTATGAGGTATCACCAGCCACCAAGGAGCATAACTGATAGGATCATTTGTTAACTGGTTTAAATATGGTAATTCCAAGGTTGCAACAAAAGGCAACTGCCGATTAAGGTCAGGTTGATCATAGCCAGGATAAGATGGAATTGCTTGGGAAACAGGTATTTGAGCAGCAACATATGGGATTTGATGTTGGTAACCCAGATAGGGGTTTTTTTGCATAGCAAATGCTTGAGAATTTTGTTGATCAAAACCTGGATATGATACTTGTTGAAATGAATTTTGAGGGATTTGTGCTTGTGGTTGCCAAGGATTCTGTCCACCAATTTTATAACCCAAATTAGTGTAAGTTGGATTCGGTTGATATGTATAACCAGGTTGCGTTTGTGACATCCCATAAAATGGTACACCAACTTGTGAATAAATTATCCCTGATACAGGTTGTTGTAAATTAACCAAAGGATTTTGAGCCTGTTGACCCAAAATTTTATGATATTGAGTTGAGGAGCTCACCTGATAAGGTTTATGTACAAGATTTTAATTTTTTAATAGGGGTATAGATGTATTAACAAGTGGTAATGAAGTGGGTGTAACAGGTTGAAATGGCTGATACGAATGTACAACCGTTTGTGGTTGGATAGGCAGAGTGGGTTTCCATTGACAAACATTCATGTCAACATTAGTTTGACCAAAATGTGACTGAGTACTGTCGTATTGGGTGACCATAGGTTTCCCCCCAGCATAAGGATGATAATAAGACAAAAAATATTGTTCCCCGAATGCTTGGAGTCCAGTTGATGTGGTACTTAAAGGAATTGCCCCATAAGGAATGACTTGATATTGCCCCAATGATGGATGTAATGATTCAAGTCGTTCAGTACTAACTATAGGATTACCAGTTAAAACACTAGATGATGACATTGGTAAAGACCATGGTCTTGAAGATTGACTAGAGAAAGTGCCATACAATGATGTGTATCCTATTGGGACTAAAGGGCCACCGTGAAAATATGACTCTGGTGAGGTTGTCAACATCGATGGAGTAGCGAGGGTAGGAGCTGACGTAATTGGAACAACAGGCCCAACCGAAGATGTTGGTTCAGGCATGGTTGTATGAAAAAATTTATACTCTCCAAAATCTACGCGAGATTGAATGGCAGTGGGATCAACAAAAGCAGATGGAAACAATTGAGGAAAATACTGGTCCAGGTAAAGGTCTCCCCCAAAGTGGGTTTGAATTAAACGTGTATCAGGTTGTGGGATTTCTTCAGTCACGATTAAACCAGGAGGAAGAACTTCACCATCAGGCCCAAAATATATTTCAGACGGTTGAATGTGTGATATAGGAGTTTCACTGGCTACAGATATTTGTGGAGTGACCAAGGTAGGAAAAAATTCTGATTGTTCAGGATTCATATTTTTTGGCAAAGAAGGGATAGGATCTGGATCAATTTGTGATTGAAAAATGTCGGGTCCAGGAGGTATGGTCTCAGTGATTGAATGGATCGTGACCACAGGTAGCTGTGAAGACTTCATTTTGACAACAGTAAAAGAACCGGGATGTGTGGAAATAATTTGAGCTAACTCTAGTTTAAATGATGATGTTTCGCCAGAGGTACGAATTGTACTTGATTCGACAGATCATGATCACCTTCACCTACCAGAAGTAACTTCTGGCAGTAAAGGTGGTTTTAAAGCTAATCTACGTGAACGACGGGGGGTAAGATTGTGTTCTTCCACGATTACTAATTTATTTTATCTAAAAACAAAAAAAAACAAAAAGAGGGTAATGCTAGGTAAAAGGGTTTACCAAGAAACTGTGAACTGCAGAATACCTCCTAGCAAAGCAAGAAGTACGGGTAGGTAATCTTCCTGAATGCTGTGTTCGGTGTATCACAATTTCAGGGCAGCCAACTCGATTCACTATGGATGGATAGCACCTAAAATTTTTCCTCCCAAATATACTTGAAGGTACATGGAGGCCCAAGTCTGTATTATTGTTGTTTGATGCGAAACCTCACAGTGAGAGCACCCCTTTATACTTATCGTACTGTAACACCGCCCGATATACCTAAGAGTACATGGACGAGCTATGATATATTTACATACGTCGAGTGAGGTATCACACTCAAAATGTATCACATACAATTTAACGACAGTTGCTATGTTTTACAATTGTGGAACACCTATCTAGCCTAGACCTTATAAATCTTATCGTTAATGTTCCAAAGCATTGTTAAGTAAATTGAGATTTATTTTATGTTGATATTTCTTAACAATTTTCCTTTCAAGTTCACCACGATGATGTATATGAAATTACTAAAATGCAGCTAAGAATGATAAACAAACTTTCACTTTTAGCTTTTTCAATGAAGAACCTAGCTACTAAGGTAAGAGAACGCAAATTTTTTGGAAAGAGAGCAAATAATTTTTGAGCAAACAAATCAATGAAAGAAAACAAAATCAATGAATCACAAACTAAATGCAGATTTCCTAATGTTCCTTTTGCAAAAAACACACAATCCTACATGCAAATGCAAGTTTTTATTTTCAGTTTCCTTAATGTTATGAATTTAGAAAAGAAACTAGGTGCACTATATCAATAATTGAAATGCTTTTTACTTTTGAGAAATGAAGAATAAAAACAACAATTTCTCTTTTGAAGGAAAAATGAGGATTTCAACAACAATTTCTCCTATCAAGGAAATGAAGATTTTACAACAATTTCTGATTTCGAAAGAAAATGATTCTTAATGCAGCCATAAAAAATACTTTGAAATCAACTTGTCAATGATAAAGAAAAACTTTTCTAAACAAACATTGAACAAATTTTCAGCCAAAGGAGGAAGAAGTATATAGAGTCACTGGTCAATTGAGCATCAAAATTTTCAGAACACAACAAAAAACATAACTGAAGCAAGTTGCAAAGTCAGATTCAAGGGAATTTGGTCCCTTTCAGGAGCCAACGTAGTCTCCAAGGGGAGACAGTGCTCTGCAACGTAGGCTTGGAAGGGAGACAATGCTCTGCAAAGCACTATGCCCTGAGTAAGGGTGCGTTGGGCACAGTAGGCAAGGAAAAATACTTCTTTTTGGCTCACTGTATTTGGAAATTAAGGTCTGAAAAAGTCTAATATTTATGTGTAACAACTACTGGGTGGATTATAAAAGCTAATCAGGGACTAAAACACCTAAAACTAAGAGAAATTTTCCCCAGTGGAGTCGCTAGTTTGTTGGGACAGAATTGTAATCTATGGATAAATTACACTTCCCTAGATAGGTGTTAGTCTAGAACAACAGGTGAAAGACTATACTACCATTTCTCCTAACTCAGAATAGATACACAGAGAGGATTGGAGGCTTACTTGTTTCAGTCGCTTCCAAATGGCTCCTTCTTTCACTTCTGCTACAGCTTCAAATTCAAGCGGTTCTTTGGCTGAATGCTTCCTGTAAGAAAGAACACTGAAACAACAGAAGATGAAATAATATAGATATATATTCAATGTAGTCAGCTAAATAAGTTAAGCATAAACTACATTCATCAACCAAGATCATACAATATGGAAAATCAAAGTTAACATAGATGCATGTAGGGAAAAACAAGAAGTACTCTTTATTGATGATAGAAGGAGAGGTTACAACCTAGTGACTGATTTGAAGTGACCTTCCAAAAAATTCCCCAAGTCTCATCACAACATAAATCTCTCCAGCATCAGCTCTACAAACCAAGCTCTTAATTGAAAATTCTCCAGCATTCTCTACTCAAATTCTTCCTTCCCCAAACACTTAGATATATGTTCAATTTATAGATGAACTATAGGTTGTTTTGCAATCAATAGCTTTCCAAAAATAGGCAAGGCATGTTTCCATTCATGTAGATGTCAAATGGACACTTGGATCCGAAGCTTGACACATGTGAACTCTTCTAGAAGGCACTAGCCAAGTGGAGATTCTGGAACATGAGAATTTCGCTCCCAATGTGACCAACGCACCTTTGAATGTTAGGAAGTGCTTTGCAGAGTAGCCTTGCATGGGGCTACCTGCATATGCAATGCACTTAGGCCCCTTAGAGCCTGCGTTGGTGAGCTCTTATATGCTAAATAATAAACTTCAAACCATGGAAACCTTTTCTTGATGAAAGTTTTGCTTGATTTGTCTTGTTTTCTGTCTTAGAGAATATAGAAACTGAGATGATATGGAATGATAGACCCTTTATCATTGGTCCTAGAGATGATGCCCAGTTAACCAGGTCATTGGGAATGGTGCCCAAATTGACTTATAATAAGGGATCATCAGGAGATCACAATGATTAAGATAAATCAAAGGAGGGAAATGGAGGAAATGGAGATAGTGGAAAGTCACCATCATCACCCTCACCCTCATCATCATCATCATCCTCTACTTCATCTTCAGTACATCAGACACGCAAGTCAAAGAACACTGGTAAAATTCCTTTTCTAAAACTTGATGTTAAGTTTGAATTTCCAATGTTTAATGGTGAAGTCAATGAAGAAAAACTTGATAATTGTATGAGGAAATTAAAGGTCTATTTGAGAATTCAAAACCTTCATGATGATGATACCAAAAATCCAACTAGCTTCATTGAGAATGGAAGGGGCAACACTTGTTTGGTGGGAAGCCAAGAAAAAGGAGGAGATCAAGAAGCATGGTAAGATTATCCTATCATGGACTAATTTCATTACTGCAATAAAACAACATTTTTATCCATTATCTCATATGCATAAAGCCATAATGAACTGGCAAAATTTTAGACAATTGAAAGGACAGAATGTGCAAGAATACACCCACGAATTTAGGAGAAGAGCTCTCTTATTAGGGGTAGATATGCAGAGCCAATATACTTTGCTCAATTACATAGGAGGCTTACATAGCTACCTAAGACATACTATTCTCATGTTTAACCCTACAAGTCTAGATGAGATATGTGTACTAGCCACACATCTAGAAGATAGAGGGAAAAACATTACTGATGAGGGTAGGAAGAAACCTTTTATGGGAAAACAAAGAGAAGACCTCAGAAGGTAAGGGAAAAAAGAATGCATTTTTCAATAAAGAGGGAGAAAACATGGAGTGTAAACATTGTTCAAGAGAAGGCCATGAAGAGAAAACTTGTTGGAAATTGCATCCTCAAACGAGGCCCAAACATCTAAACAACAAAGGGAAAAAAAAAACCGCAGCTACAACTCAACATGATTTAGTAGAGTATTCAGGTGATGAATCTAAAATTACAGCCATGGGATTGAAGAACATGAAGGGAAAAGAAATTGAAACAAAACCCAGTACTAGTACATCAAACTGTCACATACAAGCTCCAAATGAAGAAGAGAGAATTGAACTGTTTCATGTGAGGGTCATATCCAAACATACCAATATTGACACACTATTTGACAATGGGTCGAAATAAAACTTAATCTCTAAATACTTGGTCAAGAAACTTAATCTTGAGAACATTCCACATCCAAAACCATATCCACTTGGGTGGATTTGTAAGGATGCAAATTTACAGGTTTCAAAGAAGTACATATTGTGGTTTGCAATAACTGCACATTTTGTTGACATGATTGAATTAGATGTGGTTCTGCTTGATATTACAGGTATTGTGTTGAGAAATACTTACTTCTATAACAGGAAAGAAATCTTCCATCACCATGAGAAAAAATACCATTTATTTAATGATGGCAAGGAGTACATTTTTAGAGCACATCGTAAGAAGACAAATATTGCAATGGTAAATGCTGGACCGGTAAAGAGGCCGGTGAATTCAAGTAATAATTTTTTTCTTCTAATGGTTAATCCTAAAGCTAATGTTAGTCATGAATCATTCGAGGATTGTGATCCTAAGTTGAAATCAGATTTATATGATGTATTTGATGCACATCATGAGATGTTTCAAGAGCCAACCGGATTTCCTACAAAAAGGGAGATTCAACATGATATTCAGTTGCAGCAAGATTGTTCTCTTCTAAAAATCAGCAAGTATTGCATGTCGATAATGGATAATGATGAAATAAAGAGGCAAATCAAGGACATGTTGGACAAGGGACTCATAAGACCAAGCACTTCACAATGTGGTTCATCGATAGTCTTGATTTTGAAGAAGGATGGGACTTGGCGCATGTGTGCAGACTTCAGAGCTTTGAAAAATATAACGGTAAAGAATCAATACCCACTCCCAAGGATAAATGATTTTCTTGATCAACTAAAAGAAGAAAAGTTTTTCAATCAATTAGATTTACAAATTGGATATCATCAAGTAATAATTGCAGAAAGTGATATATGGAAGATTGCATTCAAAACTAATACAAGGACTCTTTGAGTGGCTGGTTATGCCATTTGGTTTGTCTAATGCACTAGAAAATTTCATGCATGTTATGGATAATGTTTTGCATCCATTTATTGATGACTTTGTGATTTTTTATTTAGATGATATACTAATTTTCAGCAAAACAAGAGAAGAACATGTCTTGCATGTGAAAAGTGTGCTTTATGTTTTGAATAAAGAGAAATTATTTCTTAAGATGTCAAAGTGTGAGTTCAGAAAGACTTCTTTGGTTTATTTGGGACACATGGTAGGAGGAGGAAAGTTGAGAATTTATCCTTCTAAAGTGGAAGCCATTTTGAATTGACCCACTCCCAAAACATAAACCGAGATAAGAATTTTCTTAGGCGTAGCTCAGTATTGGAGAAAATTTATTGCTAACTTTTTTGCCATAGTAGATCCTATGCATGCAGTGACAAGTGTAAAAAAAGGCTTCCAATGGGGAGGCAAGCAACAACAAGCTTTTGAAGATTTAAAATAAAATACCAGTTCAGCTCTGGTCCTTGCATTACTGAATTTGGGACATCCATTTGAGATACAAACCGATGTTAGTGATTATGCCATGGGTGCAATAATTTTGCAGCATGGTAATCCTATTGCTTTTCATTATGAAACATTCAATGGTGTTGTAACTAATTATCCTACATATGAAAAAGAGTGGTATGTTTTGGTCCAAACCATTAAGAAGTGGAAGCACTATTTTATGGGTAAAGAGACAATTATATATACTGATAACCAACCATTACACTGCTTGCAGTTGCAAACAAAATTGCAGCAATCACGACATTTCAGGTGGATGGGATTTCTTCAACAATTTTACTTGGTTATAAGGTACAAGAAAGGTATTTTCAATAAAGTTTCTGATATTATTTCAAGGCCAATCATAATTTCTTCTACTTTACTTGAAAATTATTCTATTGTACATGAGAGTTACATAGAACAATATGCACATGCTGTTGATTTTCAAGATGTGTATGCTAGTTTGAGTGAAGGGAATCAAGTTGAGGAAAATGATTATCACATGCATAAAAATTTTCTGTTTCATTTGGGAAAGTTGTGTATACCACAAGGAGAGAGGCTTAATGTCATGAGATAGGCTCATTCATCTCTTATTGTTGGATATTGTGGGGTAAGCAAAACAATGGCGCATCTACAGAGGTATTGTTATTGGCCTCACATGATAGATAGTGTGTCACGTTTAATAAGAGGTTGTTCTATGTGTGCAACAAGAAAACCTAGAAATAGGAAGCTTGAGTTGTATATGCCACTACCGGCACCATCAAGGCCATGGGAGAGTGTCTCCATGGAATTTTTTGGAGGTCTACCTATGTCAAGAAAACAACATGATTATGTTTATGTAGTTGTGGATAGATCCAGTAAACTGTGTAGACTTATGCCATGTAAGAAAACCATTACTGTTGAACACACTACTGAACTTTATTTTCAACATGTATGGGTTCATTATGGATTGCCAAATTCTATTTTTAGTGACAGGGATTCCAGGTTCATTGGGAATTTTTGGTCCAATCTTTGGAAGATGATGGACACAAAGTTGAAAAAGAGTATTGTTTTTCATCTGCAAACTGATGGCCAAACTGAGTAGGTGAACAGAGTTGTTGTGCATCTATCAAGAGGATATTGTGCCAAACATCCCAAGTTGTGGGATGAACAAATGCATTACATTCAACATGCTTACAACCGGGCCAAGCACTCTTCTACAAATACTTCACCTTTTGAACCATGCTTTGGGTATTTTCCTAAATAGCCATTAGACTTCATCTTTGAGAAGGATGTTGCAATTGATGGCCATAATGATATTGGCAAGGCTCGAAAGTTCATTGAGAATATTCATCAACAAGTTCAAGAATAGCTTGAGAAGAGTCAAAGCAAATACAAGGAGAGGCATGACAAACATAGAGTTGATTACACGTTTCAATTAGGAGATGAGGTATGGTTACACATAAACAAAGAAAGGTTTCAAGGAGAAGGTAAAATTCTCAAGCCCATTCGCTATGGTCCATTCAAGATCATTAAGAAAGTTGTTAACAATGCATTTCAACTTGACATGCCTTCATATATGCAAATGTATTTAGTTGACAATGTTGAAAATTTACGTTTGTATGAGCCCCCTTTGATCGATGATCAAGGGAGTGATGTTAAACTACCTTCTATTGAATATTTCTCGCCATAATTTCTGGATGAGCTCAAGGACGATACCATCCTTGACAGGGGGACAAGAGCATCTAAGAGGGGAAGTGTTGACTACCTTCGAGTTGGGCTCAAAGGCAGTAAGCCAAGCAAAGAAAAATGGATGGAAGTTGGAAAGGTGAGGGAGTTGTACCCTCATCTATTGAACATGTAATCAAAGTCTTTGGGGTCCAAAATACCCAATGGGGAGGTGTGATCAAGAGATCATGAATTTTTCTAAAAACTTAAAGTGCTCAAAACTGTACCGAAACTGAGCGACTAGGTAGATCTCATAGTTTTGATTCAAACACCGTGAACGGTTCAAAAAACTGATGTCGTATGAGGGAGATATCACATTCTAATCGATTTCCCAAATAGCTAAATATTTGTGACAGAGGTGACTGGGATGCCCAGTCAGCATGTAGGTACAGTCTACAAAAATGGAATATTCTTAGAATATTTCGTTCTCCAGACCAGTGAAATTTCGACACGTGGCATCTGTTGGGACATTGATTTGGTTGTACGAATGGTTTTTTGGTTCATTGGATGGGTGACATGTGGCTAGCCCAAAGGCTGGCATGTGTCCCCTAGAATGTAGTATAAAATTATGGTTGAGTTCGGGGGGTTTGACCTCATCAACTTTGGCACGCCCACACAAACCTTCCACCAACTCCACTACAACTTGTTTCTTGTTAACTTGGGTTGTTGGCGTTATTTAAGAATTCAAACTTTAGCATTTGAGGGGGGGGGGGGGGACCGCCGGAAGTCCCAACCTGCCGTTAGCCCCAACGGTATGGTAATATGCTTATATGATACACCGCGACATCAAAGTTGTAACCAATGGTTACGTTAACCGTTTCATTCTGGTGGCTAACCACTACACATATCACATGCACGATATACGACAGAGGTTTCAGTCCACATTTTAATAAACCGTAACATTCGGTGGTCAATCTGGATTGTTGCATGCACCCATTTCGTAAACCATCACATTTAACACCTGACAGTTAGCATGGCAGAGCTTTAGCGCACTATTAAATTAGGTGGGTTTTTCTATTTTAACTGCAGTTCTCCACATTTAGTGGAGAATTTGTAGCTATCATTGGGAAAATGGCTAGGGAGGTCAATTTTCAACCAATTTTGGTGAAACAAAAGTCTATCTAGAAAAATTTGAGCATTCTGGAGCCACTGGTGTAGAGAAATCAACCATTGGAGGCTTTTAAACACATGTATTTTAAATTTTTAGCATAATGACAAAGAGGAACATGCCATTGGGAGCTGGACTAGCATATGTAGCTGAGGAGGGGTGATCTGCTTCATCATGCCTGCTGTGTAAATCTTATGTGTGATGTTATTTCTCAGTTATACACTATTGTTCAGTGTTATTTAGGCTTATTTACATGCTTAAAACTCACAAATTCATCTATCTTTCATGGTTAAATTACTCATTCCTTAAGCAAACAAATGGAGACAAATATGTACATGTTTTATAATTGAAAGGACACTTAGCATAGTAAAATAATACAAGCCTTTCAGATCAATTATGGTCATAGGATCTGATATTCCTATGATTATTATGGGATTCCCATCATCATCAACACAATATATAATCTCATTGTAGTATTCTAACTTGACCCGATGCAGTTCTAACCAATCCATGTCCATCAAAACATAATATGATCCAAATGGAAATAATTTTAATGTTTCCCGCATGTGTATCCCATTAATTTATGCATGCACACTTCCATAAATTTAGTCACATTTCTATTAGTCCTTAAGGTTATTTTTATTGACCATGATTTCCTGTGCTTACTTTTTTGAAGAACATAATAATCAACAACTTTGGGTGCAATATAACTAATTTTATCTCTAGGTTCAGTCAAAATAGAAAACGTGTCATTGATAAATTATACCTTATAATTCAACCATGTGTGGTTGGTAGTCAACTTGTTGATTCTCCATGGCTGCATGGATTTTCGCTATTATCCATGCTTTAACATTGAGGATAGTAGCTTCTTGCATAGATAGACCCTCTTGTTGGCATCCTATCTATGGGTACAATCTCAGAGTAATTTATGTTCTTCATAGCCCAAACATTTCAAGGGTCCCTTTTTTCAATCCCTTAGCTTCTCTTCCATTGCCTCTATCAATTTGTTACCACTTTTCATGATATAGTTTTTCTAGGAATCATTTTTGGTTGGATAACTTGTCTTGGAACCATTTCCTAGATTTGTATATGTTTTTAAATTGAATCCTTTTCCTTTTAGGTCAACCTTATCTTTCTTCTTCCAATGCATATGGAGACATATCCTATTAGTTGATTCTTCTTAGCAATACTTCACTTTTATTATAATATCGTTGAGATTCTTGGGCTCACTAACCTCTATTTATTCTAATAAGACTACAACAACCCACTATTAAAACATTGAATCTTCACTTTATAATCCTTATATATGGCACATACTGCAACAACTCTAGAAAATTGTTTTCATAGTCATCCCTAGTTAGTTTCCCCAAGTCTAGCTCATGCAAATCCATCATCCTAATATCATAGTACCTTTATAACAAGTACTTAAACATTTTTAGAAGTGGTATTTACTTCACTAATTCCATTGGAATGTTTGAGGTCATATTTAACACACCCAAGCCCTTAACAACAAATTAAGCTTGTGGGGTATCCAATCCCAAAATCCTAGGTCAACTTAAGGTAGTGAGGTTATGAAAATTATATTTATTAATCTACTAAAAACTCATTTCCAAGACCACCATTTTCTTCTTCTCATTAAGATATTTTCAATGATATGAATTTCATCCAAATCTGAGTTTTGGATAGAAATTTATGCCCATTTGGTGATTGTCCTTCAAATGCCACATAACGTCTATAACAATTTCAACATGGCATACATGTGGAATCCCACTTTCCCTCATGTCTCCATTGTATAATTCCATGTCACTAGCATGTGATAGCCTTCACCACATCATGTGCCACTTGGCATCCCATGTCAAGATTCCTTATTGAGTTTTGACCTTAATAGCTTTGTCTCGACCTCCTGACACTTGATAAGTTGAAAGGGAAACTATTGATAATTTCCATCAATTTTTGTTATTCTATGGGGGTAAGCCTGATATGGAGGTCCCAACCTCAAAAAAACTGAATGCTCAACATTCAATCTAGCAATACACCAAGGGATGATATATTGCCATGATATGCTTTCTCATTAGATACTTCTCTATATCCTATATTATTGGAACCTTGGACCCATTGGTAAAAAACAAAAAATCTTCTCAAAACCACTTTCCATGATCCAATGGATGAACATTAACCAACCAAGATACTCCCATTAATTTACGAAATTATTGAGATTTGTTAGTATTAAGGAATTAAAATGGATCTAGTATTGCTTGAAACCCAATAAACCAACATCCTAACATCTGATATCAATGTCACCTCCACCTTAACTTCCAACTTAGTGCCATTACGCCCTATGATCCACATCATCCAACCATATTAGAAAGCCACATCATCAAGGACTTAATTTGTGCGACATCATCATGAAACACCAATTTCCATGTCCACATGCCATATCCATTGCCTTATTAGGAATCATCAATATTCATAGGAAGTCCTTATTTCTAGGTATCAATGTCTTGATAATCAACATCTAAAAGCCGAATGCATTGATACCTGCCACTCTAGTCCCTAATCTAGTCATTTGTTAGTTCCCAAACCTTTTATTAAATGAAAAACAATGTAGGCACTATTATTATCATGTAATTTACTCTTAAGTTTTTACTACATTATCCCAATAGATAATAACATAAAGTATAACACCTGATGGCCAAATGCCCTATAATCCCTTTCAGCTAGGATCTTTGTCACAAATCCTGTCAGGTATTGGGACTAGGGGTCGCTACTCCTGAGTTGATTCCTGTAATATCCCAAAACGGAGAATGAAGTAATACTAAAACACGAGAATGCATTAATACTAAAACACAATAGATGAACCGCAACTAAGTAAACAATAAGTCTAACGACAACATCAAAATATATAGAGAAGCTGAGCCTTTTTATTATGGCGAGAGGATTACAGTTACAATAGTGTAAAAATATAGGTACTCTAGCCAAAGAAGTGGCCTAGAATGACCTTGCAAACATGCTACAAGTAGCACTGCATAACTGGTGAGCTACAGGAATCAATACTCTGTTGTCCCTTTTGTTGATGATGTACATATAGTTGCTGCAAAGGGAAATGTAGATCTATGGACCTCAGGAGCTCTGATGATGCCAAGATTCAAGACCTGGCCAATGTGATGGGAACCCAAGATAACCCAAAAAGGGTTTCTCAGATCTATCAATATAAGAAAACCACCCTCTTAAGGCTTCATCAATATACTGCTGGGTATGCAGATCTGCTGCATAATATGATGGTATGATGGCTGCAATGATGCACAATCAAATCTATGCAAGAAGGGATGAAACCTTACTAGATCCTCGGGCTAAAATCTCAAGATCTAGACCCTCCAATCTCCTTCACTAAAAATAGCTGCTGGATGAACAACAGCTTCAGAAAACTGTAATGTAAGAGAGGGAGGTTCAATAGCCTGTTGCTAGATATGTCAAATCAGCTCTTCAGTGATGGAAATAATAGATCCAATGTGAGGTGATTATCCCTCACATGATTTCCAACTGAAATACTAGAAACTTCCTTCCTCCAATAGATCTATAGGACTAGATTGTGCAATCCTTGAAAGGACTACTGCTGCATGGAGGTAAAACCCAATGGCCTGAATTCCGGATATATATCTGCTGCTCCTAGAAGACTGAATGTGAATAAAAAAGTGGTAGGATGAATCCTAAACTGGTTTCTTAGTTGAATGATAGAAACAACCTCCTGAAGATGGCACCAATGTATGATAAGGAATAGAGCTCAATAGAAGACCTTCCAAGAGTAGGCACACAAGTACTCTATAGGTAAGGGTGGGATTCCCGCTCCGGAACACCCTGTGCTAAACAACACCACAAACTTATCTAAACAACATAAGAGTGCATGGATATGTCACTTGATAAATCTAGATCTAAATAGATCAAAGAATAATCGAAGTATCCAAATCTGCCTTCTATTGTGCCTTCACCTTCATTATATAGATCATGAGCGTTCCATAGCCTAGGCCCACTCCAAAACTATGATTTACATGTGGACATAAGTCTCCATGGTTGACTGCGATGTTTCTCCATGTCCTCCATCATGTTCACATGGGGTGATCACCCTCTCCATCATGCGTGCATTAAATGCATCACTTCATCCACTAAATTATCATAAGTGCCTTATGATCTTACTTTGAATGCACTATGATCTCAGTTGACCTCTTCAAAGATCCTCATGATTTTACATTTAAGATCCATGATATTGTTTGACTGTTTCATCCTCCATGATCTCTCATAAATGAGACATGATATAGATCTAGAATATCCATGCACACACATTAAAAGTGGATTTTATTCATCTTTGAGGTTTTTGGGTCCCTCCACCCCTTTTATTTACTTACTTAATTAAGTTTATTAAGAACTCTAATATTCCAAATATCATGTGAAAATTTTGGAATATTACAGTCCTCCTCGGAAAAATGTTGCTTGTCCTCAAGCAACTGCAAAATTAGATGCTAGAGCAATTTATCCCCCTCCAAATGGCAACCACACAAGGAAGGTCTCCCCATTTGCTGCAATGAGTTATGTATACCCAACACCAAAGTTACCTCTCTAGAATGTCTAGAGTGATCTCTAACTGTGTAGCTTAATGTCCCTCATCAATCATGAAGCTCCAAGTGACAACCATAAGTTGTCCAACATCCTCCACAATACATGAGATACATAAATATATATGGTTCTTTCCACATGCTGAAAGCTCCAACTCACAAAATATACCTCCATTCCATGCTACATGAAGTAAAGAGAGGCTTTTCATGCCTCCATCCTTAGTCATGTTGGCCTTGGTGGATCTAAGCATCATCCCAACATTGTACAAAAGAAGAAGTAGATATATATGGGTAGAAAAAGATGTCAAACCATATTCTCCCAATAGTAGTCAATGTAACAGATATCCCTACTACCACACCATACCATCAAGATACCAAATATGGTGTCCATATTCTTCAAGTAAGAGCCATCGGAGGAGTACCTATTGCTGCCATCCTCCAACACTATCATGAAAAGTAGGGGAGTATGTAAGACCAAAGTCCCCCAATAAAATCCACAACAACAAGATATCTTGCTGCCTCTTCACATCATCATGTGAATCATGGAGCAACAACAACATACTGAAGGCCATATGAAATTTCATATCAGCCCAATACAAACAAACTCCATTATCACACATCATGAGAGTATTATGCCATATTACAAACAACACAAAACACATAAACATGGGAGATGTCATGTGATGGCCAAAATCTCTCAGCCAAAATGAACATGCCTTCTTATACTTCATTCTGTCATGGATACAAAAGGAATGAGTCAAAGAAATATGAGATATTGGGTGGTAACTGTACTCACCCAAGAGAAGCCAGTGTAACCATGCCTCCTTCTTCATTACATGAGTTCTTTTCAGGGCATGGATCAAAGAAATAGAATCCTTTGTGTAGTAACCAAACTCACCCAAGAGAAACCAGCGTAACCAAGCTTCTTGCTAGCTCATATCACATATTTGCAAGTGGTCATGCAACCCCTTTCTTATCATCCTCACCCACTCATCCCCATGTGGATGATGAATGATTTTTTGCATAAACATGGTATCGTCTCTTTGTAGAATACCATTCTCCTCAAACTGATGAAGAAATTTGCACTCCATGACATATTGAAGTGCACCTCCAATGAGATCTTTTAATGAGACCTTCTTCTAATCCTTCCCCCCCCCCCAAAACCAATAAGGGTATGAATCTACTACAGGTAGAAGTTTATCTTTGAATTGTGAGATGCTCATTAAGAAAGTGTCATCTGGAAAGGAGAAAATATTCCTCATATGAAGATGTCTACCATCTATCATCTTCTACAAATACTTCACCTTTTGAAGCATACTTTGGGTATTTGCCTAAATCACCATTAGCCTTAATCTTTGAGAAGGATGTTGCAATTGATGGGCATAGTGATATTGACAAGGCTCGAAAGTTCATTGATAAAATTAAGATTATTCATCAACAAGTTCAAGAATAGTTTGAGAAGAGTCAAGGAAAATACAAGGAGAGGCATGACAAACATAGAGTTGATCACAAGTTTCAAGAAGGAGATGAGGTATGGTTACACATAAGCAAAGAAAGGTTGCAAGGAGAAGGTAAAAATCTCAAGCTCATTCGCTATGGTCCATTCAAGATCATCAAGAAAGTTGGTAGCAATGCATTTCAACTTGACTTGCCTTCATGTTAGTATGAATCTTAATTCCAAGCGTACAAAGAAAGACCACTTTAGATGTGCACAAAAAACAACCCTAACAGCAAATAAAGTTGCCAATATCCTCAGATCAGCAGTTGGTGATCAAGATAAATGTTGAAACAATCTAGATATATGCATTAGAAGACATTAAGCAATAGAAAAAACAAGATTTACTCCATGCATCCAATAGAAAAGACACGAATATGTTAAATGAATTTTGTATTAATGGCACCTGCGAGGAAAACACAGAAGGGTGTTACCAACTCTCCTCAATGGGATGGGTTCTTGTAAGTCCTTAGCACTTCAAATCTAAAATTCCTCTCTCTTGATGGTGTAGAAAACCCAGAAAAAAATGGTAGAAAATATAACAATGATGGTGGATCAATGTCAGATCAAGAGTATAGATCCAGAGTGATCTTTAGCCAAAAAAAGGTGGTAAATGAATGGGAAAACCTTTCTATTTATAACAAAATATTGAGTTAGTCTAGATATTGGTGCATAGTTAAAATATTATTAACCAAATCAAGATCCAACTTTTATGGAATATTTTATTATATTTGTTGGAGGGAAAAGGAATTTGACTTGGGTCAAATCCCTTTATTTGTAAATAATAAATAAATAAATGATTTATTTATCATTTAAGGATGTGGTTGAGTAATAATCAAATAAATAATGATTTATTTAATTATTAATGGATGATTTAGTCAAATTTAACAAGGAATATTATTTAAATAAGGTTTAAATAATTATTCCTAGAAAATAATAAGATAAATAATAATTTATCTAATTAATTTTCCTATTTTGAGTTAAATATGACTAGGAATATAAATTAAACTCTTGTTTAACTAATTATTCCTTGAGGAAAATCAAACAAATGTGGATTTATTTAATATTTCCTCATGGGGTTTCCTGTTTAGACCATAAAAACTTAATAAATGTGGTTTACTAAGTTATTTTTCATAGGGAAAGCAATTTTACTTAGGGTAAAATTGGTCTTACATGGTGTACTTTGGTCTATCTAATAGTAATAGGTTAGATGACAAAAAATTGGTGTAACACTTCATATATGCATTATATGCAAATCTATTCGGTTGTTGTATTCAGTTGTCAATGTTGAAAATTTATGTTTGTATGAGCCCCCTTTGATCGATGATCAAGGGAATGATGTTCAGCTTCCGTCTATAGAATATTTCTCACCAGAATTTTTGGATGAGCTCAAGGAGGATACCATCCTTGACAGGAGGAGAAGAACATCTTAGAGGGGATGTGTCGACTAACTTCGAGTTGGGCTCAAAGGCAGTAAGCAAATCAAGGCAAAGTGGATGCAAGTTGGAAAGGTGAGGGAGTTGTACCCTCATCTACTAAACAAGTAATCAAAGTATTTTGGGGTCAAAAAGCTTCCCAATGGGGAGGTGTGATCGGGGAGATCATGAATTTTACTCAAAATTTAAAGTGATCAAAGCTTGTCTTAGAGATGTTATCTCTGACATTGTTTCACTGTCCCTGCAATCCCTCGTCCCGTACATTGGAGGACTATTCCTATGGCCTGTGAATAGTAAAATGTCCTAAAACCACCTTCATGGCATCCTCTTGCATAAGGAAAAACATTCTCCTGAAGAACATTTCCTCTGAAAAACCCTAAAAATAGATGTTTTAGCCTTGGCGCGACTAGCCAGTTCATCCCTCGCACCAATGGGGGAAATCCACACTAGAGGGAAATCCAACTGGTGCTTTGTCCATGTGTTTAACTCACACCAAGCTTATTAAGGGATGTTTTTTAAAAATAAATGGTGGAAGTTTGATTCTAACAAACTCGAGAATGAATCATCAAAAGGAGTTGAGTGGTTTGGCTCCGGATCTCCATGTATAGAAAGTGGTTTTCCACCTATTATGGAACCTTCCTAAGAGATAGGGCCTATCCCATGATTATAGGGATCGGATCCAAGAAACCGTTTTCCAACATCTATTTAATCTTGCCTCTCCATTAGCAAGCTAGTGAACTTGTAGGAAGGAAACTATAGCTGGGCAACTATTGAGAGCTAAGCCTAAGAGAATCCCATAAGAGAGAGAGCTTCATCTAGATTCCTCACAAGCTTTGTTGAGACATGCTCCACTACAAGCCCTGCCAAAGGAAGATCATAGCGTCAGAGAATTTGGTTGTAATATCCCTTTTGTCATTTATAATATCAGCGACTCTGATTTTGGTTCCATTCATGTGTTCATTTATTTATGTAATGTAATGAATTATATCCTCTCTGACTGATATATAGTTACATGCTTTAGATTTTACATTGTACGTAGTTGTTTCCTTGCATGTGTATAGGTGTTCAGACGTGTCGAATGGAAGGATTGTGATCTGTCAAGCGAGGGATGGGAAATATCGTCTTTTCTCCAACGACAACCGCGTGGGATTTGAGGTAGGCTACTCATCGCGATCTTTGTCTTTTTTGTAACTAGGAACCAATGTCATTGCATGAATTGATTGTTGCTAGACCCGATATGGGCTAGTGGGATCGCCTCTATCCGCAGAGGGGATTTACCTCCTCAACAAACTGGCGACTCCGTTGGTGAGTTAGTTGGAGTTAGTCTTTCCTGTTTTGGTTTTTTTTAGCTTTTGATTGATTTATTTGCTCTTCTGGTTTGCCTCCTTTGGTGTCAAACCTCTATTCAGCCCCTAGAAGACCTAATCTAGTCTTTGTTTGTCCTTTTTCATCTTTTCCCATAGTAAACTCGATTGTCGTGGTTTGGCGCTTGACAGTCGTGCCGATTGGTTCTAGTTGCTAGTTAGGTCCCCGCGCCAATGCTTTTTTGGCGTGGATTACAAAAAACAGGCATGCCAACTCTATTTAGTGTTAGGTTTTGCTTTCTTTTGGGCTCTCTGAGCTTGAGTTTAGGTCCTGGTGTCATTTTTCTGAATGATTGAGTGCCTTGAAGTTATTGTTGACTGTGTTTGGCCCTTTTCCTCTGGTTGTTTTCCCTTTACTATTAGTTTTGCATTCTAGCCCTAGGGCTTCTAGGTGCTTCAGTGGGTTGAGCCTCTCATGGGAGTTTTGGGTCCTTGCTTTCCTGGTCAACTTCATTTTTGCTTCTTTGCATTCGTTTTGCTAGATTCCATTGTATCATTGCGTTAGTTGAGTGATTTTTCTCTCTTTCATTCAAGTTTTTCTTTGGCTCACTCCAAGCCTAGATTGCACGGTTTGTGTGAGTATTTTTTGATATTCTTCTTCAGTTGGAGGGATTTTGTCATTTGTTTGAGTCTTGATTGTGTGCATTTGTATTGAGTGAACTTGTTTGTTTCAGCTCTCTCACTATCATTTCTCGAATTAGTTTTTTCATTTAATTTTTTCATTCATTTAGTGCATTTTCTCTAAAATATTGAAAAATACAAAAACAAATTTCTTTGCATTTTGATTAGCCTAGTGAAAATTGAAAGCTCTTTTGCATTACTAGTGTTATATAACTCTAAGAGAGAAGTTTTCTAGTTTCATTAGCTTGCATTGGAAACAATAGTGGATGTTTTTGTGCCTTTCGTTTTGTTGTCATTTGAAAATCTCTCAACTCTCTCGTAGATAGCTCTTCATTGAACAAAATGATGTTTTGTGGCATGTAGTTTGCATTTAGAGGTTTTATGAGATCCAACATTCGATAGGGCCTGGAAATCGAAACGTAAATTGAAGATCAACTTTAAAATTTACTGAATTAACCTAAGGCAACATTGAAACATTAACGGAACATCTAGTAGTCTAGGCTACTGACGTGTTCCAACTTCGTTAAACCTAGTAGCTATCGTTCGCCATCTGGCTTTAGATATCGCTAGTACGGACTTGTGCTCCCCATACCATCGAGTATATAAAGGGAGACCCCATTAGGTTGCAATCCTTTATCTGTAGGAAGCTGAGTCTGCCGCCTTTTACTCGTGATACACCGGACACAACATTCAGGGAGATTACCTGCACGTACGTCAAGTCCTTGGTTGATTTCTCTTTCATTTTTACCAAGGTGTATATGGCAGTTCACAGATATCTGGTACACCCATTTACCTAGATTACCAGAGCAGTCACTTTGATCTTTACTGACTCTTTTAACTGAAAATATCATCGAGCTCTTGTCCTTTCAAGCTTGTGTCCAACCTGAAAGCGATAGAGTCACCTTTTGCTTGTTTCTCGACTCTTAAAATATGAAACAACAGAGTCTGGTTTCAGTGTCTTAAAAATTAATCGCCCACGAAATATTCCTGGCTATAATTTTTGTCCTTAGTGTTTTATTTCAAGGTCATTTCTGATGGCAACTTTTTTGGAGTTTGCTAATCAAGGAGTCCCCTCTAAAGGGAGTCCTAGTCCTTTTCCTGCTTTAGGAAATATTGGTGCTCCTTATATGGCCACGTTATCCCTCCCTGGGTTAACTGTTGGGTTGCCTGTTTGGTTGTTTTCAACCTCTGTGGTCTCAAGTGTTCCGGCTACCGTACCATCCACTCCTCCGCCTGAGCAACGCCATGCTGATTCGAAGGTGGACCTCTCCCCTTATTCGCCTGTTTCTTCGTCCTCATCTTCTACTTCACCTGGTGAAAGTTTGGATTCTAGTACCCAGGTGGCTAAGAAGAAGAAGAAGAAGTCAGATAAGTGAGAGGCTAATTCTGTAGCTGTTGCTTCTAAAACACCTGCTCTCGATGAACCTTCCAACCCTCCGCGGAAAGTTAAGTTCCCTTGCATGTTGTGCCAGGGAAACCATCTTCTTCGATATTGCCCTAGCATTCCCAGGGTGCTCGAAGTATGGTCCAACGGTCGTCCGCCATTGCTTTTGGCTTCCAGGAGTCAGGTTTGGGGCACGTCTTCAGCTAGTGCTGGTAAAGCTCCTAAGAAGAAGGGTAAGCTTGCCAATCCCTGTAAGTTGTGTGAAGGGCACCATGCCATTCACATTTGTCCGTATATTGATGAAGCCAAGAGAGTTTTGGACAACTCGAATATTTCTGCACCGTACCTTCCAGTTGGTTACAAACAGCTTTCTTTGAGTCCTTCAACAGTTGATTCAACGATCAGTCAAGAGTCATCCTTGCTTGATCCCTCTCCCCTGGAAATTCACCATCATGAATCCATCCTTGACCAACCATTGGTCGTGGGATCGGTTGAGCTGGCCCCGTCTGCGAAACACCAAATATTTTCCATAGAGAGTGGATCTCACATCCCTCAGGTTCTTCTTGTTTCTTCAGATTCCTCAGACTTGGAGAAATATTCTCATGTCCCTATATCTCTGGAAGCCACTCCTCCACCTCCCATGATGGAGGTCCCAAAAGATACTCCTTCTGCCTCCATGATGGAGGTGGCAGAGGATGCTCCTTATTCTCCCGTAACAGCAGGGGAAGACCATCTCAGTTCGATGGTACCCCCTCCAAGTAGTTTGGTCGCTTCCTTTGATTGGAGTCGATTGGCAGGCTATCGCCTTCCTTCTTATGTGCCCTTTGAGGTCACAGTACAGACCTTTGATCTGGTCGTACCCAACACTATAATATATGAAGGTGCGTCTATCAGTATTTTATACTCAACTACTTGGAAAGCTTTCGGTTTGCCGCCTCTTGTGCCTGTTACGTAGAATCTATTGGCGTTTAACAAAGGAACTAGTCAACCGTTAGGGATCCTTCTGAAGTTTCTTGTTACTTTGGGAGGGAAAACTGTCCATATGGACGTGATGGTTGTTCCTAGCCCCTTGGACTTTAATTTACTCTTGGGCCACGATTATACTTATGCCATGGGAGTGCTTGTCTCCTCCCTCTTTCGTGTGATGTGTTTTCTGTACCAAGGTCAGATCGTGACCACCGATCCTCTTGCGTTCTTTGGTCCGAATATGGTAGCTAGTCCACCATCATCCCTGCCGGATCTTTATCCGCCGGTTGTGTCATCCCCGCCGCATGTCAATTATGTGGCTACCTGTCCTGTGCCCGTATTCAGTGATAGTTCCGTTGTACATTGTGTGCACTGGGGGCACTAGGTCCGGACTTCCAAGATGTTTTCTTCCATCGGATGGGAACCCTTGGAAGTTATGACTTCTTATTCATTATGATGAGTCTGTTGGAGCATGGTTAGATGCCCTTTGTGTCAAGATCCTTAAACCATGGAAACAAGATGCAATTGGAGCATGGTTAGATACGCTGTGTCAAGCTCCTTAAACCATGAAACAAAGATGCACGTTGAGCGAGTTCATTTTCTTGTTTCAAGCTCATTAAAAAATGAAACAAGGTGTTTGGAGCATGGTTTGTCTACTTGTGTCAAGCTCTTTAAACCATGAAACAAGGTCTGGTCAGAGCATAGTTCATTTGCTTGTGTCAAGCTCGTTAAAAAATGACAAAAGGTGTTCCAAGGATAGTTTTTCCTCTATATCAACCTCGTTAAAAAATGAAACAAGGTCATCTGAGGATAGTTCTTTTAATGTGTCAACCTCGTTAAAATAATGAAACACGTTCCCGTTCAATTCTAGTCTTTGATAAGATCTCGTAAAATCCCAGTTGAGTGTTTCTATTGATCTCATAATTTGAACCTTCAATCCATCTGCCTTTCATATGGATGGAAGCTTGGGGGGCATGTACCTCGAATTGAGTCACCATGCTGGGGGCATGCAAATTTTTCAAGCATAGTTTGTTTCTGTTTCAAGCTTGTGTAAAAATGAAACCAGTTTCAAGCATAGTTTATCTTTGTTTCAAGCTTGTGTAAAAAAGAAACCAACTTCAAACAAAGTTTTATGATTTCAAGCTTGTGTAAAAATGAAACCATTCCCATTTTACCTCTCGTGATTTCCATTTTATCAGCTTGTTTTTCCATATGAGCCTTGGTTTTTTTTCATTCCATCGTCACTATCTGCTTGGTTGATCATATGCCTTCACTTGGTTGTTTTACCCATTCCTAAGGAACTGGTGTGATGAGTGGTCTTGTTAGCCAGCCTCTTAACCTTTACTTGTTCTGAGTAGTTCCACCATTACCAGAACTAGTTGCTACCCTTTCTACCACTCGTTCCTCTAGGTGGAGTCACGTTTCAGATCTTTTCTGACTCTCTAAAACTGAAAATATTGTTGAGTCGCTTGTCGTTTCGAGCTCGTTAAATTGGATGCGAAACAAAATCTACCCAGTATACATTTACCCCTTTTTCGAGCTAGGATAGATTATTTACGAAAAAGGAATACCCTAGCCTATCGCGACTAGGAGGTTCTCTCAGACATAGTTTTCTACCTTTTCAGATCTGTGAGACTATCTACGAAAAGGGACTATGGGAGTTTTCTTTTCCGCTATCTTTTCAAACTCTCTAAACATGAAAATAAACTGATTTCTTCCTTTGTTAGACGCGTTAAAAACTGATGACATCGGACTTCGTCGTAATGACATTACTCGATTTCCTCCTTCCTAGGGCTCGTTAAATGCACTAGGTTGGATTTGTTCGAAGGAAAAACTTATATCGCAAGCATATGCTATCCCCTTCAAGCTTGTTTCCAAAAATAATTGGGGTACTCTCCAGAAATGGTGGGGGAAAATGGAGCCAGTATCACCGTCGTGTCGGCAGTATGTCGCTCTTGAACATGGCACTTGTCTGCATTCGTGTCGGGTTGGGGACATCTCATATCATTATCTGCTTGCCTCCATGGGTTTGGGTAATCTCTTTTGACTGCTCATCTACTCTTTTCCACATCATCATGACCTCAGATCCTTTGATGTAAATGCTACCAAATCGAGTGTCATGCCACCGATATGTTCAAGAGAAGTTGGCCTCTGCAGTTTTCAACCTTCCTCTAATTCTCTATTGATCTTGATTCACAAACATTATATTCCTATGTCTCGTGTCGATGATGTGGGAAACACTATGGCCCACCTTCGATCAGGGTCACTTCCTGTCGACTTCAGCTCATTATCTAGGAAGCTGATCTAGAGACTCACTTCAAGTATCTTGGAGCATGCATGCCTCAATGGCAGGTTCTTCGCATTCGACACAAGGTTTTCATTATTGGCCTTCGATCGGATGATTTTGTGGGTTTTCGATGCCAGCTCACTGTTCACATTTCGTGGATTGTACCTATAGTACCTTGAGGGCCATCCTCATTATTGGTGGTTCCTCTCACATCTATTAACATATTTCATTACTTCTCCACAAATTTTATTATGCCTTGCTGTCGACTTCGACCACCGTCTTATTACGTTTCGACTTGGTACCGTTTTGGCCGAGACAGAGCGATGAAGAACTTGGGATCTTCGTTTAATTAAATCCAAGCCGGTACCGTGTGATTACCATTGCTATGAATCGTTTTATCGGGATGGCCGAGACCATACTCCGAGTCTATTTGTTGATCCTTTGCCGGATGGCTGCGTTCATACTCGGATCCTTGCGTACGTACACTCATTATGGATACGATTCCATACCACATATCATGTATTAGAGATATTAGTTGTATTTGTATTTGCAGATCTTCCGATGGTAGTGTTTTCAGTTGGGCATGTTTTCATAAAGCATCTCACCCCTCCCTCTCTCTCGGACATCATGCTTTAGGGGGCATCTGTTACAGAACATTTTGTCACTGTCCCTGCAATCCCTCATCTCGTACATTGGAGGACTATTCCCATGACCTGTGAATAGTGAAATATCCTGAAACCACCTTCATGGCATCCTCTTACATAAGGAAAATCATTCTCCTGAAGAACATTTCCTCTGAAAAACCCTAAAAACATATGTTTTAGCCTTGGCGCGACTAGCCAATTCATCCCTCGCGCCAATGGGGGAAATCCACACTAGAGGGCATGCCAACTAGTGCTTTTTCCCTGTGTTTCACTCGCGCCAAGCTTATTAAGGGATTTAAAAAAAAAAAAAATGGTGGAAGTTTGATTCTAAAAAACTCCAGAATTAATCATCAAAAGGAGTTGAGTGGTTTGGCTCAGAATATCCATGTATAGGAAGTCATTTTCCACCTATCATGAAACCTTCCTAAGATATAGGGCCTATCCCATGATTATAGGGATCCCAAATTTGTTTCCTCCATCTGTAAAATCTTGCCCTCTCCATTAGAAAGCTAGCTGAACTTGTAGGAAGGAAACTATAGCTGGGCAACTATTGAGAGCTAAGCCGAAGAGAATCCCATAAGAGAGAGAGCTTCATCCATATTCCCAACAGGCTTTGTTGAGACACGCTCCGCTGCAAGCCCTGTTGAAGGAAGATCATAGCATCATAGCATTTGGTTTTAATCTCCCTTTTGTCATTTATAATATAAGCGACTCTGATTTTGGTTCCATTCATGTGTTCTTTTCTTTATGTAATGCAATGATTTATATACTCTTTGACTGATATATAGTTACATGCTTTAGATGTTACATTTTATGTCATCGTTTCCCTACATGTGTATAGGTGTTTGGATGTGTCGAATAGAAGGATTGTGATCTGTCAAGTGAGGGACGAGAAACATCATCTTTTCTCCAAGGACAATTGCGTGGGATTTGAGGTAGGCTACTCATCGAGATCTTTGTATTTTTGTAACTATGAACCAACATCATTGCGTGACTTGATTGTTGCTAGACCCAATTTGGGCTAGTGGGATCACCTTTGTTCGTAAAGGGGACTTACCTCCTCAACACCGAACCTAAGCGATGAGGTAGATCTCGCCATTCTGATTCTAGTGCCACAAAGGGTTCAAAAAAGCGATGTCGTATGAGGGAGATATCGTGTTCTGATCGATTTCCCAAACTGCTTAATTTTTGTGACAGGGGTGACTGGGATGCCCAATCAACATGCAGGTACAGTCAACAAAAATGGAATATTATCATAATATTTCATTCTCCAAACCAATGAAATTTCAACATGTGGCATATGCTGGGATGTTGATTTGGTTGTAGAAATGGTTTTTTGGTTCGTTGGATGGGTGACACATGGCCAGCCCAAAGGCTACGTCCCTCAGACCAGGTGGGGAAATTATGTTGGAGTCTGGGCGACCCTACGACCTTCGCGCTCATACTCATCCTCCTGCCTCAACCCGCTCACAAAGCGCCACAACTGCGGTCGCATTTTTAAGGTTTCAAATTCTTATACTTGGAGGGGGGGGGGGGGGGACCGCCGACGGTCCCAACCCATCGACAGCCCCAATGGTATGGTTACATTCTTATACGATACACTACGACATAAAAATTGTAACTATAAGTTACGTTAACCATTTCATTTTGGCAGCTAACCAATACAGATATCACATGCGTGGTATACGACGAAGGTTTCAGTCCACGGTTTAATAAATCGTAACATCCAGCGGTCAATCCAGATTGTCACACACACTTGTTTCATAAATTTTCACATTTAAAACCCGATGGTTAGCATGGCAGAGTTTTAGCACACCATTAAATTAGGCGGGTTTTTCTATTTTAACTGTAGTTAAATTGCATTTCTTCACATTTAGTGGAGCATTTGTAGTTGTCATTTGGAAAATGGCTAGGGAGGTCAATTTTCGACCAATTTGGGTGAAAAAAAAGTCTATCTAGACTAATTTGAGCATTTTGGAGCCATTGGTGCAAAGAAAATATCCATTGGAGGTTTTTAAACACATGTATTTGCAATTTTGAACATAATTACAAAGTGGGACATGCCATTGGGAGCTGGACCAACATATGTAGCCTAGGAGGGTTGAACTGCTTCATCATGCCTGCTATGTAAACCTTATGTGTGATGTTATTTCTCTGTTATACACTATTTTTCAGAATTAGTTAGGCTTATTTACATGCTTAAAACTCACAAATTCATCTATATTTCATGGTTAAATTACGCATTCCTTAAGCAAACAAATGGAGACAAATATGTACATGTTTTATAACTGAAAGGACACTTAGCACAGTAAACTAATACATTCCTTTCAGATCAATTATGGTCACAGGCTATGATATTCCTATGATTATTATGGGATTCCCATCATCATCAACACAATATATAATCTCATTGTAGTATTCTAACTTGACCGTATGCAGTTCTAACCAATTCATGTCCATCAAAACATAATATGATCCCAATGGAAATATTTTAATGTTTCCCCCATGTGTATCCCATTAATTTAGGCATGCACACTTCAATAAATTTAGCCACTTTTCTATTGGTCCTTAAGGTTAGTTTTATTGACCATGATTTCCCGTTGCATGGATTTTTGGTATTGATCTTGATTCTCCATGGTTGCATGGATTTTCAGTATTATCCATGCTTTAACATTGAGGATAGTAGATTCTTGCACATGATATACCCTCTTGTTGGCATCCTACCTATGGGCACAATCTTAGAGTAAGTTCTATTCTTCATAGCCCGAATATTTCAAGGGTTCCTTTTTTCAATCCCTTAGCTTCTCTTCCACTTCCTCTATCAGTTTGTTACCACTTTGCATGATATAGTTTTTCTAGGAATCACTCTTGGTTGGATAACTTGTCTTGGAACCCTTTCCTAGATTTGTATATGTTTGTAAATTGAATCCTTTTCCTTTTAGGTCAACCTTATCTTTCTTCTTCCAATGAATATGGAGATATATCCTATTATTTGATTCTTCTTAACAATACTTCACTTTTATTATAATATTGTTGAGAGTCTTGGGATCACTAACCTCTGTTTCTTCTAATAATACTACAACAACCCACTATTAAAATATTGGATCTTCACTTTATAATCCTTATATATGGCACATACTACAACAAATCTAGAAAATTGTTTTCATAGTCATTCATAGTTACCTTCCTCAAGTCTAGCTCATGCAAATCCATCATCCTAATATCATAGTACCTTTATAACAAGTACTTAAACATTTTTAGAAGTGGTATTTACTTCACTAATTCCATTGCAATGTTTGAGGTCATATTTAACACACCCAAGCCCTTAACACCAAATTAAGCTTGTCGGGTATCCAAGCCCAAACTACTAGGTCAACTTAAGGTAGTGAGGTTATGAAAATGCTATTTCTTAAGCCACCTGAAAACTCATTTCCAAGACCACCATTTTCTTTTGCTCACTAAGATATTTTCAATGATATGAATTTCATCCAAATCTGTGTTTTGGATAGAAATTTATGCCCATTTGATGATTGTCCTTCAAATGCCACATAACATCTATACCAATTTCAACATGGCATACATGTGGAATCCCACTTTCCCTCATGTATCCATTTTATAATTCCATGTCACTAGCATATGATATCCTTCTCCACATCATGTGCCACTTTGCATCCCATCTCAAGATTCCTTATTGAGTTTTGACCTTGATAGATTTTTCTTGACCTCCTCACACTTGATAACTTAAAAGGACAATTATTGATAATTTCCATCAAGTTTTGTTATTCTATGGGGGTAAGTCTGATATAGAGGTCCCAACCTCAAAAAAACCTAACACTCAACATTTGATCTACCAATACACCAAGGGATGATATATTGTCATGATATGCTTCCTCATTAGATAATTCTCTATATCCTATATTATTAGATCCCTGGACCCATTGGTAAAAAAAAAAAAATCTTCTCAAAACTACTTTCCATGATCCAATGGATGAACATTAACCAACCAAGATACTCCCATTAATTTACGAACTTGTTGAGGTTTGTTAGTATCAAGGAATTAAACTGGATCTAGTATTGCTTGAAAACCAATAAACCGACATCCTAACATCTGATATCAATGTCACCTCCACCTTAACTTCCAACTTAGTGCCATTACTCCCTATGATCCACATCATCCAACCATCTTAGAAAGCCACATCATTAAGGACTTAATTTGTGCCACATCATCATGAAACACCAACTGCCATGTCCATATGCCATATCCACTGCCTTATTAGGAATCATCAATATTAAGAGGAAATCCTTATTTCTGGGTATCAATAACTTGATAATCAATATCTGAAAGCCCAATATATTGATACATGCCACTCTAGTCCCTAATCTAGTCATTTTTTAGTTCCCAAAACTTTTATTAAATGAAAAAAAATGTAGTCATTATTATTATCATGGAATTTACTCAGAATTTTTTACTACATTATCCCAATAGCTAATAACAAAAATGATAAAACTTGATGACCAAAGGTCCTATAAGCCCTTTAGGCTAGGATCTTGGTCACAAATCCTGTTGGGCCCTATGACTAGGGGTCCCTACTCCTGAGTTGATTCCTGTAGTAATACTAAAACACAAGAATGAAGTAATACTAAGACAAAATAGATTAATTGCAACTACGTAAACAATAAATCTAAAGACAACATCTGAATATAAAAATAATTTAAGCCTTTTTATTATGGGGAGAGGATTACAGTTACAATAGTGTAAAAATAGAGGTACTTTAGCCAAAGAAGTGGCCTAGAATAACCCAGAAAACATGCTACAACTAGGATTGTGTAACTAGTGAGCTACATGAAGAAATAATGTGTTGTCCATTTTGCTGATGATGTACTAATAGTTGCTTGAAATGGAAATGCAGATCTTTGGAGCTCAGGAGCTCTGATGATGCCAAGTTTCAAGATCTGGCCAATGTGAAGGATACCCATGATAACCCAGAAAGGGTTTCCCAGATATGTCAATCTAAGAAAACCACCCTCTTAGGGCTCCACCAATATACTACTAGGTATGCTGACCTACTGCATAATCTAATGATATGATGGCTGAAATGATGCATAATCAGATCTATGCAAGAAGGGATGAACCCTTTACTAGATCCTCGGGCTAAAAGCTCAAGATATAGCTCCTGCAATCTCCTCCACTGAAAATAGATGCTGGATGAACAACAACTTCAAAAAACTGTGCTG
The DNA here is from genome assembly GCA_034641835.2 of Pinus albicaulis. NCBI lineage: Eukaryota > Viridiplantae > Streptophyta > Pinopsida > Pinales > Pinaceae > Pinus > Pinus albicaulis. The sequence continues at coordinate 463,727,527 of CM076577.1, read as the reverse complement.
TAAGAGAGGGAGGTTTAATAGTCTATTGCTAGATATGTCAAATTAGTTCCTGAGTGATGGAAACAATAGATCCAATGTGAGGAGATGATCCCTCATAGGATTTCCAACTAAAATACTAGAAACTTCCTTCCTATAATAGATCTACAGGACTAGACTGCACAATCCTTGAAAGGATTGCTACTGCATGGAGGTAAAACCAAATGGCCTGAATGCCAAATATAGATCTTTTGCTCCTAGAAGACTGAATGTGAAGAAAAAAGTGGTAGGATGAATCCTCCACTGGTTTCCTAGTTGAATGCTAGAAACAAATTCCTGAAGATGGCAGTAATGCCTGATAAGGAATAGAGCTCAATAGAATACGTTCCTAGATTAGGCACACAAGCACTCTATGGGTAAGGGTGGGATTCCTGCTTGGGAACACCCTGTGCCAAAAAACACTGAAAACTTAGCTAATCAGCATAAGAGTGCATCGAGATGCCACTTGAAAAATCCAAATCTAAATAGATCAAAGAATAATCCAAGTATCCAAATCTGCCTTTTATTGTGCCTTCACCTTCATTATATAGATCATGAGCCTTCCATAGCCTAGGGCCACTCCAAAACTGCGTTGTACATGTGGACATAAGTCTCCATGGTTGACTGCAATGTTTCTTCATGTCCTCCATCATGTTCACATGGGGTGGTCACCCTTTCCATCATGTGTGCATTAAATGCATCACTTCCTCCACTAACTTATCATAAGTGCTTTATGATCTTACTTTGAATGCACTATGATATCAGTTGACCTCTTCAAATATCCTCATGATTTTACATTTAAGATCCATGATATTATTTGACTGTTTCATCCTCCATGATCTATCTCATAAATGAGACATGATCTAGATCTAGAATATCCACATACACACATTAAAAGTGGATTTTATTCATCTTTGAGGTTTGTGGGTCCCTCCACCCCTTTTATTTACTTAATTATTTAATTTTATTAAGAACTCTAATATTTGAAATATCATGTGAAAATTTGGGAATATTACAGTCCTCCCCAGCAAAATGTTGCTTGTCCTTAAGCAACTGCAAAAGTAGATGCTATAGAAATCTATCCCCCTCCAAATGGCATCCACACAAGGAAGGTCTCCCCATTTTCTGCAATGATTTATGTATGCCCAACACCAAAGTTTACACTCTAGAATGTCTAGAGTGATCTCTAACTGTGTAGCTAGATTTCCCTCATCAATCATGAAGCTCCAAGTGACAACCATAAGCTATCCTTTATCCTCCACAATGCATGAGATATATAAATATAGATGGTTCTTTCCACATGAGGAAAGCTCCAACTCACAAAATATACCTCCATCCCATGCTACATGAAGTAAAGAGAGGCTTTTCATGCCTCCATCCTTAGCCTTGATGGCCTTGCTAGATCTAATCATCATCCCAACATTGTACAAAAGAAGAAGTAGAGATATATGGGTAGACAAATATTTCAAACCATATTCTCCCAATAGTAGCCAACACAACAATGTTCCCTGCTGCCACACCACACCATCAAGATGCCAAGTATTGTGTCCATACTCTCCAAGTAAGAGCCATCGGAGGAGTGTTTCTTGCTGCCATCCTCCAGTACTATCATGAAAATTAGGGGAGTATGTAGGACCAAAGTCCCCCAATAAAAGCCACAGCAACAGGATCTCTTACTGCCTCTTCACATCTTCATGTGAATCATGGAGAAACAACAACATACTGAAGGACATATGAAATTTCATATTAGCCCAATACAAACAAACTCCATTATCACACATCATGAGAGTATTATGCCATATTACAAACAATGCAAAACACATAAACATGGGAGATGTCATGTGATGGCCAAAATCTCTCAAAAAAAATTAACATGCCTTCTTCTGCTCCATTCTATCATGGATACACAAGGCATGAGTCAAAGAAATATGAGCTATTGGGTGGTAACCATACTCACCCAAGAGAAGCCAGCATCACCATGCCTCCTTCTTCATTACATGAGTTATTTTCAGGGCATGGATCAAAGAAATAGGAGGCTTTGGGTAGTAACTAAACTCACCCAAGAGAAAAAAACATAACCAAGCTTCTTACTGGCCCATATCACATATCTGCAAGTGGTCATGCAACCCCTTCCTTATCATCCTCACCCACTCATCCCCATGTGGATGATGAATGATGTTCTGCTTAAACATGGTATCCTCCCTTTGTAGAATACCATTTTCCTCAAACTAATGAAGAACTTTGCACTCCATGACATGTTGAAGTGCACCTCCAATGAGATCTCTTAATGAGACATATTCTCATCAATGGCCCCCCCGAAACCAATAAGGCTATGGACCTCCTACAGGTAGAGGTTTCACTTTGAGATGTGAGATTTTTATTGAGAAAGTGTCATCTAGAAAGGTGAAAATATTCCTCATCTCAAGATTTCTACCATCAATCATATTTACCTCAATTGCCTCATAAGTGTAGCTACCTTCAAAATAATTCAAGAATAATAGGACCCTCTCATCATCATTGCTGCTACTAAGTGACATTGTTGTAGATCTACATGGTGATACATATGATGTCTCATAGGAAGGCACAATGCTGAACTCATAGCTAGCCATTGTAAATAGGATCATGCTCATCCCATCTTCTGAAACTCTACACTTCAACTCAAAGGGTTGAGTGTAACTCAACCATGACGAACTTGGATATCTCTTCTTCTCCTCCTTGGTTAGATCAAGGGTCCTCTGCGCTGTGATATGTTTCTGCTTCAAATCAAAATTTTGTTCTAACCCTTGGTTATGCATTGGACTTGATCACATGTCCCCATAAGTTTCAAAAAAATCTACTGAAACAATATGTGATGAAAGTGCATGCATACCTTGGATCACTTGATGTGTGGGAATCTCTTGCAAGACCACAAGAGTTCCTTCAACCGGGATAATGGTGTCTCCAACTACTTGTAATAGTAATGGTTGTTCTTCTATCAATGTACCTGCGCTGGAATCTACCTCCTCTTCCTCATGCAACTCCTCAATCATGCATGAGACTCTATATGTAAAGAGGTCAAGACTATCTTGCAAAGATGAAAGTGTCTCTTCTCCAGATACAAGTACTTCTGCAGCTGCCGATGAATGTAGTGACCCCTTGTCCAGAGTGACAAGAATGACATCCTCCTTTGTTCCCTTAGGAAATGTCTCTATGTGAAAAATATTTGGTTTTCTCACATCAAACTTCTTTCTCAACTTGTGAAAGAAATCTAAATCTTTAGTCACCTTTGCATTCTCCATGTGACCAAACCACCAATCATTGGTTTCACCTTGAAGATGAAGTGATGCAATTTGAACAACCTCTCCTTCAGCTACAGGATGTAGCATAAAAAAGATATCTAAATCTTTCCTCCAAGCCTTAACAGTGCTTGAGGAAGATCCATCAAATGTAGGAAAATAGAATCTATTGTGCCTCTTTCTTCTATTGTTGCTATAGGATCCTCTTTCTTCTTTGATTTTGAAGAATTTTTGGAGATTTAGTTTCTCCTTGAATTCTCTAGACCGTGCTTTGTACTCTTCAAGATATAGATTGAGAGTCTCATGTGTCTCAGGTTCCATGTTTATTCTTTCTTCATGAATATACCATTCACCTTATTCAAAGAAAGTGGGCATAGTAGATCTATAAGGAGATCTATGATTCTCTAGTTTTATTTGTTGATGATAGGAAGTGCTTGGACCTTCCTCATCAAATCTTCTTCTTGGATCCTCCTTCTGCCATTTTCACTTCATTTTTTTTGCCTCTTTGGAGAGATCTTGCATGGATCTAAAGAGAAGAGTGGAAAAAATATAATCCTCCTTCATGATAGATCTCAACTATCTGCTTCTTCTTTTGATGCAAAAGATGAAGTGTCCACAAGTTGACAAAGATCATGCTCTGATACCACTGTAATATCCAAAAAGGGATAATGCAATAATACTAAAACACAATAGATGAACTGAAACTAAGTAAGCAATAAATCTAAAGAAAACATCAAAATATACAAAGAATCTGATCCTTTTTATTATGGGGAGAGGATTACAGTTACAACAGTGTAAAAATAAAGGTACTTTAGCCAAAGAAGTGGCCTAGAATGACCCTGCAAACATGCTATAACTAGCATTGCATAACTGGTGAGCTACAAGAAGCAATAATACGCTATCCCTTTTGCTGACGATGTACATATAGCTACTATAGATGGAAATGCAGATCTATGTAGCTCAGGAGCTCTGATGATGTAAACATTCAAGATCTGGCCAATATGATGGGAATCCAAGATAACCCAGAAAGGGTTTCTCAGATCTGTCAATCTAAGAAAACCACCCTCTTAGGGCTTCATCGATATACTGCTAGGCATGCAGATCTGCTGCATAATCTGATGATATGATGGCTGCAAGGATGCACAATCATATCTATGAAAGAAGGTATGAACACTTTAATAGATCCTCGGGCTAAAATCTCAAGATCTAGCTCCTCCAATCTCCTCCACTGAAAATAGCCATTGGATGAACAAAAACTTCAGAAAAATGTGTTGTAAGAGAAGGAGGTTCAATAACATGTTGCTATATATGTTAAATCATCTCCTGAGTGATGGAAACAATAGATCCAATGTGAGGAGATGATCCCTCACAAGATTTCTAGTTGAAATAATAGAAAATTCGTTCCTCCAATAGATCTATAGGATTGGACTGCACAATCCTTGAAAGGAATGATGCTACATGGAGGTAAAACCCAATGGCCTAAATATCAAATATAAATATTTTGCTCCTAGAAGTCTGAATGTGAAGAACAAAGTGGTAGGATGAATCCTCCAACGGTTTCCTAGCTGAATTCTAAAAACAACCTCCTGAAGATGGCACCAATGCCTAATAAGGAATAGAGCTCAATAGAAGACCTTCCCAGAGTAGGCACACAAGTTCTCTATAGGTAAGGATGGAATTCCCGCTCGGGAACACCCTGTGCTAAACAAGATTGTGAACTTAGCTAAACAACATAAGAGTGCATGGATATGTCACCTGACAAATCCAAATTTAAATAGATCAAATAAAAATGCAAGTATCCAAATATTCGTTCTATTGTGCCTTCACCTTCATTATATAGATCATGAGCCTTCCATAGCCTAGGCCCACTCCAAAACTGCACTGTACATGTGGAAATAAGTCTCCATGGTTGATTGTGTTCTTTCTCCATGTCCTCCATCATGTTCACATGGGGTGATCACCTTCTCCATCATGTGTGCATTAAATGCATCACTTCCTCCACTAACTTATCATAAGTTCTTTATGATCTTACTTTGAATGCACTATGATCTTAGTTGAACTCTTCAAATATCCTCATGATTTTACATTTAAGATCCATGATTTTATTTATCTGTTTCATCCTCCATGATCTATCTCATAAATGAGAGATGCTCAACTACTCCATGTTTTAGATCTAGATCTAGAATATCCAGACACACTCATTAGAAGTGTATTTTATTCATCTTTGAGTTTGTGGGTCCCTCCACCCCCTTTATTTAATTAATTAGTTTATTAATAACTCTAATATTCCAAATATCATGTGAAAATTTTGGAATATTACAATTCCTGAAATCTGAATCTTGATACATGACAAATATTTGGCAGGGATATTTTAGTCCTTTGTTGGACATGTTAGGATATTTTAGTGTTAGGGATTTTGGGTTATAGATGTTGATGAATATACCAAAATATGATAGCCGAAATGAAAATACTTAAATACCAAAGGTACGATATCCTTTTTTGTCTAAGCTCTTGGTCACGACTCTTATTGGGTCATGTGACCAAGGGATAAGGCCAAAGACTTCGAACCTAAAATTTATGAGACTCTCGATAGGCTTCTCTGGCTTGTTTCACAAGTCTAAAAATGACTTCGACAAGGCAAGGAATTTCCCTAAAAACTCTTAAATGACTCAAAAATCTTCAAAAAATTCTAAGGGAATCCAAAAAACCACCTTCATCTAGGCATTTTCAGCAAAAAAACAAAATATGGAAAGTGCTCCCAAATTCACAAATTCACCTAGCTAAATGAGATTCTACTCATTCCTTTAGGACTACAACTTCAACCTTAAAACTTCTAACATTCAAAAAATAGAGAGGTCAATATATTAGCATATATACATAGGGACAAAGTCCTCTTAAGCAGAAATGAATTTCAAATATCCTCATTCAAAGAAAAGATACAATCAAAACTACTATTATACAATAATTGACATGAAAAGTAACACTTGCACTCATATAATACAAGAAGATAGTTAGGCTCAAATCAACATGTACATCCCACTTCACAAATCATACATATCACAACAATCATACAAAATATAATTCAAAGAATACCTCTGCGTACAAAATTCATTCATCAAGAAGTAATGGCTATTAACTAATCCGAATTATACAATACTTCTAGTTTTTCATTCATACATATTCAAAAAATCATCACAAAAACTTCCATATCATAAGTACAAACAATCATAGTAACAATATAGAAATATTCATAAATCATTGAGCAATAAAATAATTTCTTTAACAAAGAAGATATACACTTATCTATTTTAATCATTCTTGTTGGAAATTAAAGAAGTGAAATCCATTTTCCACCTGACCCTAGGCTCAACTACACTATAGTATTTCCTACAACTATCCACCCACAAGCTAAATTTGATGCCTTAAGGGAAAGGTTCACTCAGGGTTTAGGAAGGTTTCAATAAGGTAGAAGGCATGAAGGTCATTCTCCTTCACATACATGATTCAATATTTTTTCATTTCAAATGCCGAGTAGGGCATATTAACACAATAAAATATATCCATCGAGGGACTGCATAGCACAAAAAAGGAGCATTTCATTGATATAACACCCCCTTGATGCATTTTATTTTCTCATCTCCTTACATACTATAGTCACATTCCAGGACCGTGCTTCTTAGGTTGAAGGATTCCTCAATTATTCATTGTCTGGTTCAATTAATATTTCACTTCCACAACAAATGGTTGTGACTCACAAGGATTTTAGTCCCCTTCTATTCAAAGTGATTTTTTCAACTCCCACATGTGAATACATTTTAATTCATGGATTTTTTTGAAAATTGGAAGTTGAGGGAGAAATTCCCTCCTTGGATAAGCCCTAAAAACTCTAAGAAGGACACAATAACCCTTGGAAAAATTAAATTTGCACATAGGAAAATATTATTTTTAATATGGGTCCAAGTCACCTTCAAAAGTACAAGCCGGCCTAGAAGAGGAAATTGAACCCCCAAGACCACATATAAATACACATAATTTGGCACCATTTGGAGGAAACATATCACCCATTCATTATTATTAATTGATTTTATCTGGTCTAAAATTGTAGAGTCTGACTTCACACATGCGAAGGATAGACAAGGCATTTTCTTGACCAAGTTCAACTTATGTTTTGGGACTGTTTGACCAGCATTGAATTGAGGAGAGTTTGAATTCGTTTGACTGGTTTTTGATATTTTTTGGGAGCTCAAGTTGATTGAGACTTTGATAAAACTTTTCTGGAAACTTTAACTAATAAGGACCATAGATGTAAAACTATGATTTCCACAGGTTGGATTTGACTTTGACCAAAATTTGTGGGCATAGTTTTTGGACTGTTTTTATCAAATTTGACTAAGCAAAAGAAGTCACATTCTTTTACTGGTTGAACAAATATTTTGGAGCTAATTTCACCATTCACTATGGACTGGTTAGGGTTATGTTTACAATTGTTGACTTCGACTAAAAATTGCATAACTGGTATTTGACCAGATTTGAATTTTATGCTCATGTTTGATTGGATAATGATTGGTTGACTTGGTTAGTCAAGGTTTTGACCTTTGACTAGTTGTCGATGTACTTGTACTATGTATATCTCTGTTGAACATTCGATGAACATCTAATACAAGAATAATATGGTTTTTTTTCCCCCTTGTGGGTTTTTTTCCATGGACTTTGACCTAAATATTTGTGTCTCATTTGAAATTGGCTGTCTTCTATTATGCACTTTTCTTATTTTTCTATCTAAAATTGATTACTTTCTCTGGGTGATTGAAACTTAATTGGAAAAGTGTAGTGATTGTTACAACATAGAACATTGAAAAAGTAACATGGTATGAGAGATTATGTTAAGATAAGCCCAAGGAGATAAGAGAAATCACCCTTGGTTAGGATTACTACCTCATACTTCAAGATTGAAGAGAAGTTGAATGCATATATTTGCTAAATATCATTTGACTTGGTTAAGATTACTGCCTCATACTTTATGATTAAAGAGAAGTTGAATGACTCATCTAACTATGTTTTCTAGAGAGCCAGGGTGGATTTGACTTTGGAGGAGAATGATGTCATGAAATATTTTGAAGGAAAGGTACCCAAGCCGCCAAATAATTATTCTTCTACTATCAAATCCAAGTACAATAAATGTGATGTCAAAGATAAGAAAATAATTATTGATTCTTTGAGAGATCATTCGATCACTTATGTTTCAAAATTGAATAAGTCTAAGGAGATGCATGATAAGTTGATTGGGATGTGTGAAGTCAACATCTTGAGCCATATTATTTCTTTGAATAATCAATTAAAGTACATCAAGATGAACAAGAGGGATAGTTTTCATTCATACCTCATTAGCATATCTCAACTGAAGAATCAAATTTTGTCTACTAGAGAGATTACATCCAATAGAGAGCTAGTTATAATCTCCCTTGGAAATATTCCTTTGAATTGGGAGACATTTACCACCATTAGAAATAATGTCATGTTTCCCACATTTGTTGAGCCCTTAGGCAAGTGCACTCAATAGGAGTCTAGGAGGATTTCTAGAGGGAGAATTCAAAAGCATGAAGAGGGAGAACCCACTGCATTTGTTTCTCAATATAAGAAGAGGAAAGGAAGAGGACCACCTAATTTAAGAAAGCCTAATATAGCATACAAAGCCTCCATAGAATATTGAAAATGGTCATGCAAAAGTTTAATGGTATAATTGCAACAAGCATGGAAATTATTCCCAAGAATATCATAAGAATGTAAATGATCCAAGGTCCAACAACAACCATGGAAACAAAAAGAGGCTCAATAATAGAAGAATAAGAGATTCTCCTGCTACTCATGAATAAGGTCACCATTCTCAAAATATATCAAGGAATTAAATGTATGGTAATAATACAACCACAACTTAATATAAATACTTTATTATTTATACTCTTTCTAATTCCTCTCCTTTGGATTCATTTGAAAGATGGTTAGTAGATAGTGGGGATTCTAGACACTTCACTGGTTATCGTGAAGTCCTCTCAAACCTGGTTGAGAGGGATACCAATTTGAAGATAATTCTTGGGGAAAATTATACTTATCTTATAAATGGGGTTTGATCTATTTCATTTCATTTGAATTTGAGTCAAAATATACATATACAAGATGTTTTGTACATATATGGATTGAAAAATAATCTTGTGTCTATATCTAACTTGGAGGAAAAAGATATGAAATATTATTTTATAAATGGAAATTTTATTACTTTTCCAATGGAATCTATCTTGATGGATTCCTTCACTTTGGGATCAAGGATGGAAGGCCTTTATAAAGTTAATAGAAGATTGATCCTAGCATTGTTTCATGATAATAATCATCAATGTGAACTATGGCACTGAATATTTACACACCTTCATTACAAAGCCTTGCCTCATTTAAGAAAGGTGGTTTTTGAAATGCCTGAGATTCGAGTTGATCATGATGGAGTTTGCCAAGGATGTGTCAATGGAAATCATGTGAGGGGACCATTCCCTTCATATAGAAGTAGAACCAATGTAATACTTCAAATCATACGTTCTTATTTGTGTGGACCCATGCCAATGACCTCTCTTGGTTACTGCCTCTACTAAATAATCTTCGTGGATGAATTGTCCCACAAAACATGGATATTCTTCTTATATAAAAAGGATAAAAAATTTGGCATGTTCAGGGAATTCAAGGCCCTGGTGGAGAATCAAATAGGGAAGAAGATCAAACTATTTAGTTATATAGTCAATTTAATGTCTTAAATCTCTATCATAAATTATCGACCGAGGTTAGTAATATGATGAAGTGTGGTTCACTATATATTCTTAGATGCCCTTCTTTCTTACTTCGTTGTGTATTCTTATATATTGTTTTTTTTTTTTTGGGGGGGGGGTTGTATTTTATGCCTAAAGTTAAGAACTAAAACTGATCTAAGGAAAGAAATCTAAGCTTCTAAATGAAATATTTAAATGCTAGGGAAAAAATAAATCTGAAGGAAATTTAGTGATGAAAACTTAATCTTAAAGAAGGAAGAAAAGGAAATGTTAATTAACTAATCTGATTTTCATAAAAATAAATCAATCTTTGGATGGTTAAAATATGAGCTATGTTAGACTTATTCCAGGCTGACAAAACATCTATGGAAAACATCTAATTGAATTGATTATTCATTTAAACCAAACACTATTCTAAATCTGATTAAATTCTACTGATCTCTAAATGATGTTCTAGCTATAAACATAATGAAAATAAAACCATATTCTACCGTATCAATTGAAAGCATTAATTCGATGAACATATAGCATTTAATATACTTTTAAAATAATCAAAGTAAAATTCTAATCTAACTCTGTCCTAGTTTTAAATTTAAGAATGATAAAAATATAAATCTAATCTAACTCTATTCTACATTCCATGGAATGAAAGCATAAAATCCATTACTATGAAATTGAAATGACTGTGCTAATTTAAATAAAATTTAATTAAGGTAAGCAAGAAATGACAAAGTATCTATTGCAAAAAACAAGATGTTTAATCTTAAACCCTTTGGAAGATGACATAGTCACATTCATGTAATAATTCAGGTGACCATAAGATCTAACAGTCAACTATAAATGTAAACAACTAATTCAGAAAACATTTAAAAAACTAATTGATATGAAATTAAACTATGAAATAGTGAGAAATTAAACTACGAATCGACGAGAATCTAACTATGAAATGATGAGAATCTAATTATGAATTGATGAGAAACTAAATATGAATCAATAGGAAATTAAGCTATGAAATTAAAAGTAAACTAAATTACGAAATAACTATAAAAACCTCCCTTGCATGCAGGGGCCCTCTAAAACAGAACGAGATGTAAAATATACTTAGGCTATTTGCGCATCAATGATCCGGAACTAGTCTTCTTCATTAATAAAACATAGTTTAAAAATATATCATGGTCTTATCATAAAATTAAGCTTATTCTCGGTTTCAACAGACCATTATTTATACAAGTTTTTGAATTAACTTTTAGAAACAATTTCACCTATGGAAACCAAAATAAAACTAAGACTAGAAGTCTACTTAGAAGCAAAGTCTTCATGGATTTTTCTTGATTTGCTACGTAAGAGTAAATCGACAGTCTTCATCACTGATCTCGTTCCTCGACTAATCTTTGACCGTGAGTGTAGGTATTATTCCTTCTTGAATTCAAACAAATAAGTATGCTACGATCCATATGTGGACCATTTCAAAGCTACCCATATGACTCGCTTCTTCATTTACTTCTAGAAACTTGTCAAACAATAATGGTGGCTGCATAAACAAAGGTTAGTTACATAATTGCACGAATTTTATAGATATTTATAGAAATTCATCTAAATAATAAGAAATGTTATAATATAAAGTAGAGATCATCTAAATTCCTTCTCAGATGTAAAATATGTCAATTATCACTGATTGAGTTTATGGATTTGTGAAAAAGGAAGAAAATATGGTGGGAAAAGATGTCAAAATAAGAACATTTTTTAGGTTCAACATACTCCCACTAAGAGACCATTGCATTTCCTCATGAAATTTCAAAAATTGTGAGCCTTCAACTCCTACTGCATTTGTTTTGATAACTCTGCTAGTATATCCAACTTCCTCTTATTTATTTTCTTTGAAGTGATTTCCATTCTTGGTTTCTTCATGAGGAGTTTGTACTTCAAAGTGATGACTTTTCTGTTTAGAAATCTATTCCTTTTTTTTTAGTTTATTTTTATTTTTATACCATAGCCCAAAATTTATAATAGTATTATCACCGATGACCTTTTCTAAGTGATTTTGTTCCTTCAGAGATTCATTTTCTTGCTTGATGTGCCCGTTCAGTATCTCTAGTTCATATATTTGTTGCTTAAAAGTGTTCATTAGAGGTTCTTGTGGACTGGTAGGTTTCTCTTCAACACTTGGATTTGGTTTTGCATGTCTCTTTTCCAAGGACTCTATGTAGTCATAAATCTCCTGTTGTGACGAGTCAATTTGTAGGTTCCTTCTGCTTGGATGTGTATAGGATTGTGTATAGGACTTTGTATAGGGGAGGTAGTAATGGAAGATGGTACTTGGGGCTCTTCATCTAAATTAACAAACTTTTCTTCCTATGGGGATATATTCTTCAAGGGTTTATGAAATCTGGAACTTCTCCTTGGCTGTGGAGAGCTTAATATTTCTGAGTTTATAATTTTTCCCTTTTCCTTTGCATTACCTCTCTTTTTGTAACTACTACGTTTCTTTTTCTTCAGTAATTCTACAATGGTGAGTTCTTCTTCTTCTTGCTGTGGTTGAGGTGAGGATTTGTCTTCAATGTAGGTATCAAACTTTCTCCTCTTGCTTCTTTTGGTCTTATCATCCTTAGGATGTTCTTGTGCTTGTTATTGAAAATGATTCTTGACTGGGAAACTTTCCCAGGAGTCTCCTATACTCTTTAAATGAAATTCAATGAGTATCTTTATCAGTCCATGATGATACATGTTATTGTCTATAAATTGGACTCTTTTATACACATTTCCTGCCATTTTCTATAAGCTGTTCAATAGGAAGTATGGGAGGTTTATTTCTCCATCCTCTAGGAAATTCATTAATAGTATGGCATGGTAGACAAACACACAACCAAATCTACCCTCACAAGTAACAGTTTTTTGTATAATTAACAACATGTTCCTCCATTTGTTTTTAAGTGTCGTACTATGAATTCCCTTCTTAAAAATAGTAGTGCCCATACCTATATTTTTTAGAAAAATCTTCCATTTTTTCTCCATGAATTTCCCTGTTCTTGAACCATCTTTCACCAGTTTTCGGAAGTTATGTGGGTTCTGCTATGAAGGACTCTATCACCGAAAAATTTATGTACCTAATTTCTACCTTTGTCCCATCGAAGGCTCTTGCGAAGTATTTTTTGACCTCTTTGTGGAACCCATCGAACTTCTCTATGAGCTGGAGCCATCATACCTTCTGTAGCATTTTCTTCATCTATGGATTTCCTTCCATGAATTTTTCTCCCAAAGGCTCGGTTCTTACTATTAGACCCATATCTCTGTCGTAAGGAGTTTTCACCTTCAGAACTGTTACTTTTTGACCAGGTAGATTGAGGGTTTGGCTCTAAGTAAGGGTTTTGAAAGGAGATTGTAGAGATGTGTAGGTAAAATAGATATTCGTGTGAGGGTTTAGGAACATGAATAAGTGGGTTGCAGAATGAGATATTAATGTTAATCATTAATGAATGAAATCTATCTTGATCAGTATGGGATATGATATGGATGAAGTGGTAGAATTATGGAATTGTGGTGTGAACTGAGTACAATCAGTTTTAATGATGACACTTTGAGGTGGAAACATATGATCATCTAAATTATATACACTAATTTTTTTGAACCTTATTATTTAAAAAAAAATTTGTAACATGCCTTGGAACTAATCATTGTTGATCTTGTTTTTGTCTTGATTCCTCAAGTGTCTTTTCAGTATGATATTCAATGGAGTCTTCAATTGCTTCTGTTTAGTATGTCCTGCTTCAATAGGCTGCAAAGTGTAGAAAAGCTAGAGAATGTGATGACAGCTGCAGATTATTATGAGAGCTGCAGAAATGTAGCAATTCTGTAGCTACTCTTTTATTGCTTCAGAAAAGTAAAGGGAATAAAAAAATTGGGATTTTTTTATAATGGGAGAAAATATAAGATGTCAAAAATGAGCTCTGATTTTCATCTTGTATTTTCTATATAAGGATGACAATCATTGATTTTTTTCATACTTATACATTTTTTTCTTTTTTGAATTATATATATATGAAAAGTAAAAATAAGACTAATTTGGGGAAGAACAAGGATTCTTCTTCACCAACTTCATATGAACATTGTCTTGAAATTTTTTGATAAATTCCTCCTTTGTAATTGGTTTATGATAGAAATTTAGTCGATGTCAATTCACAAGAAGAGGTACCTTTTCTTCATCAATTTTCCTTATCCTGACTGCCCCATTGTTAAAGACTTTTTTGATCTCATAAGGCCCAATACAATGAGTCTAAAATTTTCCTTGGAAGTCTTTGAACTTTGAATTGAACAAAAGTGCCCAATCTCCTGCTTGAAATTTTCTTTCTTTTATGTACTTATCATTCCATCTGGACCTTTGTTGCTGAAATAGGATGGTTCTTTGAACTGCATCTTTCCTGATCTCATTAAGCTCATTGAGTTGATCCATTTTGTCCTTTTGGTATTTTGATAAATCAAGGCCCAATCTGACTATTTTCTTGAAGGTTTTGATATGGAATTCTATTGGAAACAAGACTTGATTTCCATAAACAATTTCATAGGGAGTATGTCCTATTTTATTCGTTCATCTAGTTTGGTAGGCCCATAATGGTTCAGGAAGCCTATATGCCCAATCCTTCCTACATAGATGTAAAATCTTTGTGAGGATTGCTTTGATCACTTTATTGGTGGACTCCACTTTTCCATTTTCTTGTGGATGATATGGGGTAGAATTTCTATGTTTGATCTTATATTCCTCCACCATCTTCTGCAACATCCTGGATGTAAACTGAGATCCCTGATTTGTCACAATTTCCATTGGGACACCAAAACAAGTGAAAATATCCTCAAAGAGAAATGAAACTACAACATTTTCATTAGAAAAAGAAAGTGCTTTAGCCTCCACCCATTTAGTGACATAATCAGTGCAAACCAAAATGTACTGCTTTTGTTTTCATGGTGGATTGATTGTTCAAACAAAATCCAGAGCCCATTTCTCAAAGGGTTCTATGAGTACCTGAGGTTGGAAGGGCATTTCATCTGTAGGAATAGGTTTCCCAATTCTCTAATAGCTGTCACACCTTTTGACATACTCCTTGGCATATTTAAAGATGGATGGAAATTAATATCCTAAATGAAGGATTTTATAGGAAATCCTCTTATCAACAAAGTGTCCACCACAAGGTTCATCATGGCATGCCTTCAGAATTTCAAGCATTTCATCTTCTCGTACACATATTCTGATGATGAGATATGGACTTGTTTTATACAATTCATCATTTACCCATGAGTATAATGAACTTGTTTGAATTATTTTTCTCTTTTCTCTAGGAAACAAGTATGTTGGTAATTTTCCCGTAGCTAGATAGTTAGAAATGTCTTAAAATCATGGAGATATAGTAGATATTGCAAAGAGATATTCATGAGAAAAATTATCCTCTACTGGAGTATCATTTCTGAATTCTAGACAAGAAATCAACAACTGTGTTTTGTTTTCTAGGTCGGTCTAGAATGGTGATGTTAAATTCTTACAAGAGTAATAACCATATTGTGATTATGACATTAGTGATTGATTTATCATTAAATACCTAATTTTAGAATGATCTGTGTGAATAAAGATTTCATATCCGGTGATGTAGTGTCTAAACTTGTTAATAGCATGGACAACATCTAGAAACTAATTTTCAGTAACAGTGTAATTTAACTCAGCAAGAGTCAAATTTTTCTTGTGTAATAGATGGCATAGGGGATCAAATATTTTTGTCCTAATACAGCTCCCAAAGTTGTGTATGAAGCATATGTTCAAATATGAAAATGTATTTTCCAATTTGGTCCTCTTAAGATGGGTGCCTCAGATATATTTTCTTTTCAAGTCTCAAATGGAAATTGGCAATCAGGATTCCAACTAAATTCACAATCTTTGGTAATAAATTTGAAGAGTGGGGATGCAATTTTCGTGAAGTTTTCTATAAATATTCTATAGTACCTTGTAAAACCTAGAAAGCTTCTAACATCCTTTTGAAAATTTGGAATTGATAATTTGGATATGATTTCAACTTTGGATGAGTCTACTTTAAACCCTGAAATGTGATGTCCTAGAAAAATTCCTTCAGTAAACATCATTTTTCATGACTTAGTAAAATATTTGCTTCTTTACATCTTTTAAGAACCTTTTCCAAATTTTCAAGAGCCCCATCAAAAGAATTTCTATAAACTGTAAAATCATCCATATATACTTACACACAATCATGTATTAGATCAAAGAAAATTCCTAATACTGCTCTTTGGAATGTTGCAGACGCATTGCAAAATCCAAAAGGAAGTAATCGGTAAGCAAAGGTTCACCATGGAAAGGTGAATGTGGTTTTTTCTTGGTCTTCAGGTGCTACTTGAATTTGATTGTAACCACTAAAACCATCCAAGAATGAGATATATTTCTTCCCTGCTAATGTATCCAATACTTGATCTATGAAAGGCAATGGGAAATGATATTTTAGAGTAGCCTTATTCAGTTCTTGATAATAAATGAATACCCTCCATTTTACATTATTTTTAGGGACAACTATCGAGGGAGAAACCCACTGAGTCACTGACTGTATGAAATTGGATAAACGAAGTTCACATTCAACAATTTTTGCAATTCTTCTTTCACAATTTACCTAATATTCGGATTCATCCTTCTCTGAGGTTGTCTAATAGGCCTAGAGTTTTCCTCAATGTATATATGATGTATGCAAGTCTCAGTATTAATTCCCTTCATGTCATTGTACTCCCATGCATATGCAGAATAATGTTTTGTAATGTTTTGATTAAATCTTCTTGTTGGAATTTCTCTAAGTTTTTGTTTATGTTTAAATATTTTCTTGGAAATATTTCAACTACAGAGTTACCAAATTCTTCTATAGAATAGAAAGACATCTATCTGGATGAAAATTATTTAATGTTACATTGTTCTTGAAAATTATGATCATCTTCACATTATGAAGATGTTTCAAAATTTTCTGTTGAATTTAAAATTTGACTTTATTAACTAATATGAGAAATAATAAAGAGAGGTTGTATATAATTGTCATCATCCATCCATTCTTCATTTTCTATTTCTATGATTGTTTTTGTTGGAGGATATAGAGTGAATTTCTTTGTTGAATTACCATTACAAATAAACATATCACCAGATCTACAACTAATGAAAGCATCAGTTGTAGCTAACCAAGATCTTCCTAATATTAGTGGATGTCCCCCTAGGTTGTTCTTGGGAGTTAGGATCATGAAATCAAATGGGTATTCCCAAGAGCTAAGGACACATATATGTATTTTAATACACCATCTAGCTTGATTACTGATCTATCTGCTAATTGTAGTAATGTTGGTGTATACTGAAGGTTTGGAAGCCTAATTTGTTCCGTGGTCTGTTTTCTCATGATGTTTATGGCTACTCCTAAGTCAATCAATGTATTTGGAATCTCAATACCATAGATGTGTGTTTTTACAAGTATACTTCCTCGGTCGAAATTTTTTTGTATGGCTATTTTTCCCATCATAACATATGCAATTTTTCCTACTAACTAAATCCTTTTTACTTCTTTTGTTTTTCTTCCTAGTTTTTTTATGCTCAACACTTTTATTGTTTTAGCTAGGATAGGAATCTATTTTATGGCCTATAACAAAGGTATTTTTATAAAACCATTTTTCAATTCATCTAGAAAATCATAGTTAGGCAACAAAATTTGTTTTTCTACCCCTCTATCGATTTGTAATCTTTCAGGGAAAGGAGGGCTAGAAATAGAAACTAAAGGTTTCTCTATGATAGGAGTTGAGTTTATTGGATTTTCTTGTTTTTGATTTTTAGAATTTTGATTCTGTTGGAGGGATATCCCTTCTCTAGAATTTTTATTTTGGTGTAGAGAATTTTCTTCATCAAGATCATCTTTGTCCTGAATAACAACAGAAGGCTTTTTACTTTCTAATATCCTACCAGATCAAAGTTGGAAATTGTTAAGATCTAGTGGTGTAATAATATAAGTTGGAAAAATTTGTCCTTCTATGTTATAAGAAGTTTGAGCATTTTTATTATTTGGGTTTGGTAATGCTTGGGTAGGTAGTTGATTTGGCTTTTGTGGAAATGGTAATGAAAGTTGTGGATTATGATTTTGGAATTGGGGGTGTTGATTATGTTGTGCAAAATGTTGGGGAGGATATTTTGGATAGGATTATGGATATTGGTAATATTGAGAGTATCTTCCATAATAATTTTTCATCCCTTGTGTCCAAGATTGAGGCTGGGACCAAGGTTGCTACCATGATGAATTCCAATTTTTTGGTGGGGGGTGATTATACATTTGATTATTAAAACCTTGAGTTTGTGGCCCTTGCCATGGTATTGTAGAGACAAAACAAAGAGGTTCTACTGGATGTGGAGCTACTTCTTCTTGGAAAACAACCTTAAGACTTGGTATAGAGGGGCATCTTTTTGTTTCTTGGTTTTCCACACAAATAACATAGGTCTCTATGACTTTTAAATAAAGAGGAAATTCTCTTAAGGCATGTTTCTTTCTACATTTAGGAAAGAAAATAGTTAAGTCATTAGTTTCATCTTTCTGCTTGTTTTGTAATTTCAGGGTGTCTATTTGTTCAATAAGACTCCCTAGGATATCTGTTTTAAAATCATCAGGCATATTTCCAATTTCTGCCCTACTTACTGTTCCAGTTGTAGATTTATTCACTCTAGAGATAATAGGATCTCTTTCATTTTTCCAAATTTTTTATTTTCCTCTCGAAATATGAATGCATAATTCAACAATTTCAGGTAATGATATTTGAGAGATGTCTCCCTTTCCCATCATGTTAAGGATATCTATCCATTCATCTCTGATGGCTTTAAAAAACAGAGATTTTAAAGTATCTTGATCCAAGTTTTCCATTTTTTCTCTTTTTATATTGTAATTGAATCTCTCAATTAAGTCTTCCAAGTCTTCATCCTCTTTTTGTATCATTTTAAATACTTTCATCCTTCTGATTAATAGGTGTTCAATAATTCAAATATCTTTGTAAAAATGCACTTTTCATCTCATGTCATGTCCTAATAGATTGTGTTATCAAACCCATGAACCATTTTAAAGTTGCACCCTTGAGAGTTGCAGGAAATATGATCTACATAAAACCCCAAATTCAAATAAAAATGTTTCAGGGTCTTCATTCCTCAATCCATGGAAATTGGGAAGGATGGAAGGTGAAATATTTTTCATTATGGCATTTGTATCCTCATCAACTATAGGAAATCCAACAGAGATATGGTATTCCCTATTTTCTCCTCTTACTCTACCTCTTCCTCCACCTTGTCCACCACCTCTGATTCCTCCTCCTATTCTTAAGGCACATCCATTCAGAACTTCTCCTTCTCCTTCTCCTTCTCCCACCATTTTAGATTCCTCATAACTAATTTAAGGTTCTAACTGTAGAGTTATGTTTTCTTCCTCTGGTTCTTCTATCAATGGGATATTGAAGAAAGTTTCTTCTTCTTCCTCACTAGGGATTTATAACTCTTGAGCTAGAATCGGTTCTCCTGTAGAGGTGAAAAAGGTTACTCCTTCTGTTGGAGATATATGATCTTCCTCTTCTAAGACTGCCTCAGTAGATGAAGTTGGAGAATTTCATAGTCCGATTTCTGACCTTAAGACTTCAGGGAGTCTATTCCTTGTTGTGAAAAATGGAATATGAGTTTGAGATGGTGGTGTGGCACTTTGTGGTCTTGGTGGAGTGAGTGGTGTTGCTGGAATCAAACTTCTACCTCTAGCTATGAATCTACCCCTAGAGTCCCTTTCTCTACTCATATCATTTTTTTTTAGATGTAAGAAATGAGGCTTCCTAATTACACTTCCCCAGAAATGGTGCCAAAATGTTTAGTCAATTTAATGTCTTAAATTTCTATCATAAATTACTGTCTGAGTTTAGTAATTTGATGAAGTGTGGTGCACTATATATGATTATATGCCCTTATTTCTTACTTCGTTGTCTATTTTTATATATTATTTTTTTGGGGATTTTATTTTATGCCTAAAGTTAAGAACTAAAATTGATCTAAGGAATGAAATATAAGCTTCTAAATGAAATCTTTAAATGTTAGGGAACAACTAAATCTGAAGGAAATTAAAGGATGAAAACTTAATCTTACAGAAGGAAGAAAAGGAAATGTTATTTTTACTCTAAGAAAAGGAATTGATTTACAAATTACTCTTTAATGAAATGAATGAAATATAAAATCTAATAGAATTAAGAAAAGGAAATGTTAATTAACTAATCTAATTTGCATAAAAATAAATAAATCTTTGGATGGTTAAAATCTGAGCTATGCTAGACTTATTCTAGGCCGAAAAAACATCTATGGAAAACATCTAATTGAACTGATTCTTCATTTAAACCAAACACTGTTCTAAATATGATTAAATTCTATTGATCTATAAATGATGTTCTAGCTATCAACATAATGAAAATAAAAGCATATTCTACCTTATCAAAAGTATTAATTTGATGAAAACAAAGCATTTAATATACTTTTAAAATAATCAAAGTACAATTATAGCCTAAATATGTACTAGTTTTAAATATAAGAATGATAAAAATATAAACCTAATCTAACTCTATTCTACATTCCATGGAACTAAAGCATAAAATCCATTACTATGAAATTGAAATGACTGTGCTAATTTAAATCAAATTTAACTAAGGTAAGAAAGAAATGACAGAGTATCTATTGCATAAAACAACATGTTTAATCTTAAATCCTATGGTTTATGTGTAATCAAAGGCACGAATATATTCAATTGGAAGATGACAGAGTCACATTCATGTAATGATTCAGGCGATCATAAGATCTAATAGTCAACTATAAATGTAAACAACTGATTCACAAACCATTTAAAAACTAATTGACATGGAATTAAACTATGAAACATTGAGCAATTAAAATACGAATCGATGAGAATATAAGTATGAAATGATGAGAATATAATTATGAATTGGCAAGAAATTAACTACAAATCAACAGGAAATTAAGTTATGAAATTGAAAGTAAACTAAACTATGAAATAACTATAAAAACCTCATTTCCGTACAGGGGCTCTCTGCAACAGAACAAGTTGTAAAATCTACTTAGGCTATTCATGCATCACTGATATGGAATTGGTCTTCTTCATTAATAAAAAATAGTTTGAAAATGTATCACATCTTTATCACAAAATTAAGCTTATTCCCGGTTTCAACATACCGGTATTTATACAAGTTTTTGAATTAAATGTCTAACACAATTTCGCCTATGGAAAGAAAAATAAAACTAAGACCAGAAGCCTTTTCAGAAGCAAATTCTTCATGGATTTTTCTCGATTTTCTATGTAAGAGCAATTCAAGAGTCTTCGTCTGTTGATCTCGTTCCTTGACTGATCTTCAACCGTGAGTGTAGGCATGATTCCTTATCGAATTCGAATAGATAAGTAGGATACGATCCATATGTCAAATATTTCAAATCTACGCATATGACTCACTTCTTCATTTACTTCTTGAAACCTGTCAAAAAATAATAGTGGCTGCAGAAACAAAGGTTAGCTATAGAATTTCATGAATTTTGTATCTAATTACAAAAATTTATATAAATAATAAAAAAAATTATAATATAAAGTAGTGATCATATAAATTCCTTCTTAGATGTAAAATATTTCAATTATCACTGGTTGAGTTTATGGATTTGTGAAAAAGGAAGAAAAGATGATGGAAAAATATGTCAAAATAGGAATAGTTTTGAGGTTCAACATTAGGTCTGAAAATAGAGGATAATTCATTTCAAACGAATTCATTTAATTTTTCAAGAAAACATAAATCAATAAGGAAAACATTATACCTTATAACCCCAAGAAAAATGGTGGAGCTGAAAGAAAGGACAAGACTATCATGGAAGAAACCAAAGCTATGTTGCATTATTAAAAGGTGATGGAGTTTCTATGGGAAGAAGCTTCTAATGTTTTTGACTATGTTCAAAATAGAAATCCACATCAATCCTTAGGTTACAATAATCCCAAAGAAGTTTTCACATGTGTAAAGCCCAAATTTTTACATTTGAGGATCATTAGCTGCCCTGCCTACTTTCATGTGCCAAAGGGCTAGAAGAACATGCTAAAAGCTTCAGGAAAGAAAGGTAATTTTGTTGGCTGTTATGAAAATTATAAAGCTTATATAATATATGCGCCTGGTCAAAGGAATATGGATTTTAGTGTCGATGTGACATTTGATGAATATGTTTCTCTTGGGAAAGAAAGGGACACTTCTCCCCCTACCAATGTTGAAATAAATGATGATTCCATGGATGTACAAGAGGAATCTCTTATGCGTGAGTCTGATCTTGCTAATGATCCCATGGAACCCATGGACCCCTTGGATATCCTCCCACCAACAAGAGAATGATTATGGCTTCACGACACCTTACAAGATGTTGATACATGATGCTGCAAGAGGAAACTTCAGGGAAAGAAATAAGCCATGTCGATATCAGGGATATGTTGTGGCTATGAGAAACATTATACAGGATTAACCATGCACCTTTGAAGAAGCCTTGAAGGAAAACGTATGGAAGGATGTTATTGCCGAAGTGTATGAGTTCATCATCAAGAATGATGTGTGGGAAGTGGTTTCGAGATCCGAATGGAAATCAATTGTGTCTTCTAAATGGTTGTACAAGATTAAGCATGGTGAAAATCAAAAAATAAAAGGCAATATTTGTGGCTAGAGATTTCTCTTGGAAAGAGGGAGAGGACTATGATGAATTTTTTTCACTGGTTTCCTGATATACTACCATTCAATCTATCATTTCTCTTGTTTCTAGCTAGGGATGGACACTTCATTAGATGGATGTGAAGATCACATTTCTGCATGTATTTCTCTAGGAATAAGTATATTTGGAACAACCATAAGGTTTTGAGGTACATGATAGGAAGACTCATTTGTGTAGTTTGAAGAAATCTCTTTATGGATTGAATCAAGGCCCCAGGTCTTGGTATGATCAAATTAATAGATACTTGATGAAGCTTAGTTTTACGAGAATAAATGTTGATCCAAATATATACTTCAAAGTTGTCCAAGGTATGCCTCTGATTTTGGTATTACATGTTAATGATTTATTATTGATAGGTGCAAAGCCTCTTGTTCTCCAGGTTAGGAGGGAGTTGGCCTCTGAGTTGGAAATGAAATACCTTGGTTTGATTCCTAGGCTTAGACGTGTGATAAATACCTCGTGATATTTTATTTTCTAAAGGAAATATTTTGTCAAGTTGTTGGAGAGATTTGGTATGATGGAATACAAGTCCATGGACACACTTATGGAGATGAATTTTAAGAATATATGTGGAGCTTCGGAACCTGAATTGTAAAATCCTTCTGAGTACCGATATTTGATTTAGGCATTGATGTTATTAGTGAACACTAGATTGGACATATGTTTTTATGTTAACACTCTGAGTCAATTTATGAAAGAGCCACTAGATTCACACTGGGTTACTGCTAAGTATGTGTTGAGATACCTCCATGGGAATATTAATCTTAGAATTATATATACTGCTAGAGATGTGAGACTACATGGATACACTAACATTGATTGGGCCAGAAATGTTTTTAATAGGAAGCACACATCAAGGTGATGTTTTACCCTAGGTTCTACCTTCAAAATTACAAGTCATCCTCGAAGAGGAAATTCGACCCCCAAGACCACATATAAATACACATAATTTGGCACCACTTGCAGGCAACACATCACACAGTCATTCTTATTCATTGGCTCAATCTAGTCTAAAACTATAGGGACCAAATTCACACGAGCTAAATAGAGAGAAGAAATTTCTATTGACTGAGTTTGAATTCTGTTTTGGGACTATTTGATCAACATTGAATTGAGGAGAGTTTGAATTTGTTTGATTGGTTTTGAATTTATTTTTGGCGGTCGACTTGACTAGGATTTTGAAAAAGAAATCCTATACAATTTGACTAGAGTTGACCACAAATGTACAACTAGGTTTTCCATAGGTTGACTTTGACTTTAACCATAATTCGTGGGGAAACGTTTTGGACTATTTTGAATGAATTTCACTTTTCAAAAGTGCCCACATTCTTTGAATGGTTGATCGAATATTTTGGAGCTGATTTGACCATTGACCATGGAGTAGTTAGGGTTGCATTGACTATTGTTGACTTTAACTAAAAATTGCAAAAATGGTGTTTGATCAGATTTTCTTTTTATGCTCATATTTTATTGGATATTGATTGGTTGAATTGGTTGGTCAATGCTTTCAGCTTTGACTAGTTTTTAATGTACTTGGACTATGTATCTCTCTGCTGAACAATTGATGAAGATGCAATAAAAGAAGAATCTAGTTTGGATTTCCCCATTGTGGGGTTTTTCCCCTGGTCTTTGACCTAAATCTCTATGTCTCATTTGATCTTGGTTGTATTCTATTATGCATATTTATTATTGTTCTATATACATTTTATTACTGTCATTGGGCGATTGAAATTTAATTGGGAAATTTTTTTATGCAATGAGAAGAAATTTTCTAAGTGACTTTTTATAGCATAGAAAATTGGAAACATAACAAGTTTCATGAGTTCAGCGGTATACACTTTGGTTCTCACTCACCTCTCTCTCTACTACAATTATTTACTCTTTGTCTTTAGTTTTTCTTTGTTCTCTCCTCTTCTCTCATGTTTTTGGTTTTTTCTACTCACCTCCAAGTGCACTACCCCATCATGAGAGTTCAGGGTCCTCCTTAGGCTATAGGGTCAATGGAAGCCTCAAGAATAATATATATCCCATTTCTTGGAGAAATTCAATACCCCTTCCCCACTCTTATCATAAATCCTAGTAGTTAGTAGTTCAAATACCAAATTAATAAAGGTAGAACATAATTTCAGGAAGGATAGGAAAATTCCCAACTTGCCCTTATAACATTTCTCTTAGTCAAGTTTCCCTCCCATGCAATGGGATCTATGTTGGATTCTCTCTTCTCCATATTTAGCATTATACAAATGAAAAATAATATTTACATCAAATATAATTTGAAAAAATACCCATTCTGGTCATCCAACACTATTAGTCTTAATTACATTATACATAACACGGGGACTAAAATGGGATGTTACAATCACCTTTGCCTTAAAGGAATACCATCCTCGACGTTCTATTATTGATAGAATTGATTATATATAGAAAAAAGGTGTGTTCCCTTTTTATGGAATATTCCAATTCCCATATCACCTCATTTGGTCCAAAGTGCTTCCATTTCACCTTTCCCTACACGATTTTTCTATTTCGAAGGATGGTCTCCTTCTTGTTGAGTATGCACTAATATTTTGGCTACAAATATCCTTCGACTTCCACATGTAACATAACCAATTATTAATATCACATATATATATCTTAACCAAGTTTACATGGAATACATCGTGTGATTTTGTGGTAGGTGGCAGGGAAAGCCTATATGATATTAGCCCCACTCTCTTTAAGATGTCAAAAGGTTCATAATATCATGGTTCCAACTTGGAACATGGCCCCACTTTCAAGGAACTTATTTTTGTTTTGATTCAGAGCTGCACAACCTCTCCTACTTGAAACTCCTTTAGATTTTTTTTCTAGTTTGCATAGCTCCTTTGTCGATATTGAGCCACTTTAAACTTCTGTATGATATTTTCACTTATTTAATATTAGGTATATTTCACAAATATTCATATTGTAAAATAATTTTTTGGAAAATAACTATGTTTTCAAATTTATTTTGTCCAACATTTCGGTGGAAACATTAAACATCATTACATACATATCTCAAATATTTTATGAACCTGATGATGAGTGGAGTTTCCACCTAAAATGTTGGCCAAAATAAATTCAAAAACACAATTATTTTCCAAAAAATCATGTTACAACTTGTCTCTTATTTTTCCATTTTTTTTAATGGGTCTATCCCAGGTGTGATTCAATCCACGAGATTATCCAAATGATTGGAATATTGTATTTCTACCATACATTGCTTCAAAGGTACTCATATTTAATGACTCTTGCTAGCCATTATTGTAGGAAAAATACATTAGAGATAAATAATCTTCCCATTTATTTGGTTGATGCATAACATATATTCTTAACATGTCCTCCAAAACTCAATGTAACCTTTCTATTTGTCTTGGCATTTAAGGATGTTAGGATGTACTAAAGTCCAACTAGGTCACAAAACTTGAAAATAAAAACCTCCAAAAATTTTAGGTAAATTTGGCATCCCAATCAAGTATTTTTGGCATGCCACATGTAGTGTGAAAATATCCTCCATGAAAATTTGGGCAATTCCAATCACTTTATGGGTAGAATTTATAGGAGCAAATGAGATTCCTTTCTCAACTTACCCACTACTACCATCATTGCATCCTGATGCTTTAGGGCCTTTGACAAATCAATGATGAAGTCCATAAATATGGCTTCCTATTTCCATTCAGGGATTAATTGGCTACAAAAACATTGTTGTATGCTTATGTTCCACCTTAACATGCTAATATTATAAATATATAACAATATATTTAGTGATTTTTCTCTTCATCTTGGGACAATAATACAACTTTTCTATTAGTTGTTATCATGTTTTGGAATCCTAGGTGACTAGAATAAGGTCTCTTGTGGAGTTCATCCAATATCAACCTCTTCAATTCTACTGAATTTGGTATGTACATTTTGTCCCTATGCAAAAATAATTCATCTTTTGTAGATGGTATTCTCAGATTCACCACAATATTCATGTTTTATTGTCTATGTATCAAATCCATAAGAGGATCCATCATCAAAACACAAAATATTAAGGGAAAGAATCTAAAGAAAACCATATAAATATATGAGATGTATTAGAATGAAATGTAATGAGGAAAGAGTGTTGCCACTAAAACCTCAATTTAAAACAAAAAAAAAATGTCATTTAATCAATGTTTGATCTTGGAAAACATAGGAATTAAACCTAGGTCGCGACACTTTTTTATAAGTTGTAGATTTGTTGCTTCCTTTTGTATTTTGATCTTGGTTCTATATAAGGAACATATTTCTTTCCCTATATCCCCTCCATATAGGGATATAACAATGGTTCTCAATTTTTTTTGGTTGGAATTTGTAGATTTACCACAATAGTCATGCTTGATTGTCTACATTTTAGATTCGTAAGAGGATCCATCATCATGACATAAAATATCAAGGGAAAGAATGTTAATAAAACCATATAAATATATAATATGCAATAGAATTTTTGCTTCATTTTTTATTTTGATCGCGGTTCACTCTAGTAAACAAATTTCTTTCCATATATCCCCTCCATGCAAGGAGAAAAAAATCGTTTTCAATTTTTTGTGGTTGAAATTTGTAGATTGCAGACTTGGATTTCCCATAGTAGCCATGTTTTATTGTCTATGTTTTAGATCCATAAGAGGATCAATCATCAAGACAAAAAATTTTAAGTGAAATAATTCCAATAAAACCATATAACTATATGAGATGTAGTAGAATGATATCAAATGAGGAAAGAGTGTTGACTCTAAAACCTAAATGTAAAACACAATTTTTTTTAATTAATGTTTAATCTTGGAAAATGTAGGAATTATACCTAGGTTGTGACACATATTTAGAAAATTTATATTTTATTATTCCTTTTTTATTTTGATCCCGAACCTCTCTAATGAATATATTTCTTTCCATATATCCCCTTTGTGTAGAGGGGTAGTAATGTTTTTCAAATTTCCATGGTTGGAATTTGTATATTTACCATAGTAGTCATGTTTGATTGTCTATGTTTTGGATCCGTAAGAGGATCCATCATTAGGACACAAAAGCCTAAGGGAAATAATGTCAAGGAAACCATATAAATCTATGAGATGCAATAGAATTGTTGTTTCATTTTGTATTTTGATCTTGGTTCTCTCTAATGATCATATTTATTTCTATATATCCCCTCCATGCAGGGATATAACAATAGTTTTCAAATTTTTATGGTTTGAATTTGTAGATTTACCACATTAGTCATGTGTAATTTTCTATGTTTTAGATCCATAAGACAATCCATTTTCAGGACACAAAATTATAAGGGAAAGAATGACAAGAAAAACATATAAATATACGAAATGAAGTAGAATTGTTGCTTCCTTTTGTTTTTTTTTTCCTACAAGAAAAAGAGCCGTAATTTTATTCCTTCAAAAAAGAATTACATTCTTCTTAAATTCTTAGAGAGGGTATCCTTAAGTATCTTCAAAGATCCTCCCAGAGTCTACAAATATTTGAATCAAAATATCCTTAATATGTGCCAAAAAAAACATGAACATGCCTGTTTGTTTTTTACATCAGTTTGAGATAAAGATATCAAAGCTAAAAAATGGAGGAGTATATTTATAATAATCGAGAATATTCGATATTCCTAGTTGTTAGTCATAGATATGACATTAATCATGAAGCATGTTAACCAAAAAAAATACAACCAGAAAAACAAATGCAGGGTGTATTTTTGTGATGCTATCTATTTCCTACAAAAGTTGGTGTTACGTCCTCCATGTATATCCTGTGATAAAAATCATAAGGCTCCATCCCTAGATATTATATGATGTGCCAGGCCCCCCTATCCATGACTAGTCCCTCTTTATAAACGTGATCCACTATTACATTCCTCTCCATGTATATATGAGCACATGTGAAAAATGTGAATGATCTTTGAATCCACATGATATCATGTAAAACTGGCATAACAATAACATTTTTACATTGATGAAATTAATTTATCTAGTTTAATACTAACATAGAATAACCATAAACTCGTAACCAATCACATCCATTATCATTTTCAAATACTAACAGGGCTTTGAGGTCCAACATCTCAACTAAGTTATTTATTCCCCTCCCTAATCCCATTTTTTCATGAAATACATGATCCTGTGTGAGAAAAAGATGCCACCTCCCCCCTCCCCCACCACTTCTATGATGTTACACCTAAGAGGATCCATAAAAATATCCCCAGGGTATAGTTTTATCATGATTCTTAGCCCTAATTATATTAGGTTGGTTTATAATTGTAGGTTGGGGAAAGCATGAGAGGATTTCCAAACCTTAGTTGTTATATTCTCTGGGGGAATGATTATGTCATGGAAAATGTAGCTTATTTTGGGCTAACCAAATTCCCCATGAAACTATTAGAGGAAACTTTTATGTTTTTTGTAGCCGAATTTTGATATCAAGTCCTCCAACATTCTACGATATTTTCCATCCCATTTGTATGCAAGTCCCATAGAGTATTTACACACTTCCCAAACATTCTCTAAGAAATGGAATTCTATGAATAGATACCTTATGGATTCACCTACTGATCTGCATAAACAGCGACAACCATGCCCTATTTTTTATCTCTTTTGAATCACATACCAGGTTGGAGCCTTCTAATTTAATAAGAACCATAGGAAAATATTAGTTTTCATAGGAAATTTCAACTACCAAGTGTTCTTCCACCAACAAGTGAAGGTATCCCAATTTAGGTGTATGCTAACATTTGGGGGGGGGGGGGGGAATTCCATATTAACTAATTCTATGAATCTACCAATCTTACAGTGGATTCTGTAAAACTATCACATATTTTATCCATTGTATTTGGTGTTTTCCTTCCAACCCCAAATCTCTCTCTAACCTCCAATTTTTTTCCATAGAGGTGAATATTGTGGATCTACTACTTGAGACAATATCGAGCAACCTCTTTCCCTGAGCCAATTGACCACCTGCTGAGATAATTTGAATCTATCCCCACTACTAGCCCATGGGACTATTTCAACTCTGATAAGGTGCCCATCCCCTTCTTCTCACATGAGTCTACTGTTGATAATGTCCAAGGAATTTAGCACAAATCTCCATACTATTGATATATTCACCCTTGGCTTGAATAGAGTACAAAGCCATATTCCAATGAAAAGGGAGCTATATATTTTCCAGTAACCTCTTGGGTCCACAAATTTTCCATGTTAATTAATCTCCATCCACATTTCGTATCCAATGCTAATGAGAAGAAGAATGTTTTTTTAAGTTCCCAACCTCCTAAGGATTTTAACATCGATATATTCTACCATCTCACCCAAGGGATCATACAATCGAAATTTATCCCTGTACACAAAAAAGAGAAACAAATTCTTCTGGATTTGTCAGGAACTCCCTTGGGGATCTAGGCTAAGGACATCTAATAAACTGGGACAGCCTCCACAAAAAAAAATACCAAAACTATGAAGCTACAACCTTTGAGTCTTTTATCTATTTTTCCTAGAAACCATACCAAATATACTCATGGGAGATTCACTGGGGGAGACATACCGTACCACATGTGTTCATAGGCGGGGGGGGGATCTATATTGAGGAAAAAATGACATAATATATTGATCATACAATAGGGGGTATGGAGCTAAAATTTAATGAAAAAATATAAATGGGTATAAAAAAATGTTAATGAATAAATGGATACCTACAATATCTAGTGAAAGTAGGGTTTTTTAAATTGGGAAGGTGTATTGGGTCCATATTGGCAGGGGGTTAAATAAATTTATTTTTACAGGTATTTTCCAATATGTAGTCAAATTAAGGGTATTGTTTAGTATGCCACGAACACATGTGCTATTTTAGATGTTCATTGAGTGAAGCCTCTGTGAATCCACTTTGGTGTAGTTGTTTGGTTTGAAATGAAACAATAAGTATTTTAATCCTTCTTAAAAATCTCTCATTTCAAAGGAAATATTTTGAGAAATATGCCTTCTTTCTTCATTATCCATATTTATGGCCAGGATAAGTTATTTTTTGGCATTGACTTGCATACCAGTTTCTTTCCCAAACAAAGATAAGACTTCAAACATATTTTCACTATCTCACATGGAACCATTACAAAAAATTGATTTACCATATACAAAAAGTAGATGTGTAGTAACCATATATTGTGCAATATTTTTGGGCCTTTAAACTCGCCCTACATTTTACTCATTTATCAAAATACTAAGGACTTCAACCTCCAGAAGAAAGAGGAGGGGAGATAAAGGGCATCCATCCTGTTGACGGTGTTGGATTCCGACAAAAGGGAAAGGGGTGTCCTCAATGTGAAGTCCCAAATAGACCCCACACCATTTGGAGTAGGATTCCCAATTGGAAATAAGGACGGTTGTCATAACGATGAGCTCACAGATGTGCCTTGGATACAATAAACATATAATAATATATATATAGATATATTTTTTGACAACAAGTGAATAAAATTTGTGAAATATAAATTACAATGCATAAGAGGTTCTTTCACACAAAGGAGAAGAGAGCGAACCTCCAGAAGAAAAGTAATAATATTATCCTAAAAGATATACACAAACATATGGAAGAATAATTAGTTAGTATGCAAAATAGTTCACGTGATAATAATGATCATGTAAGAACATAAAACACACATTCAATAAGATGCATACTAAAGTCAACGAAATAGTTCATTGACATTAGCATGAATGAAATAACATATATCATAAACATTTAAAGAATAGTCTTACAACATCCATGATATGTGCGTGAAAAGTGTGTTGGCTTTGAGAGCTTCTGATCATTAAGTGAAACTTCCAAGTATAAAATATAATGATATGACACTAGCCACACTAGTGGAAGCCACCACTTTCTTCTCCAATGAATGATACTCAGTCCTACTCTAGACTAGAGAACCTAAGGCTACCAATCTCAAGTTCCAATCCCTATGCTACAAAGGCTTATTTATAGCAATGGGATGACCTTTCATCTCATCTTATGACCTTTGAGCTTCCCTCATGACTCTTGGAATTTTTTTTATTTTATTTTAACTAATGACTCTTTATATTCCACATTTGACTCTTTGACTTCCACTTATATTTACACTTTTATTATTTTCTAAATACAATAAGAAGAAATTACAAACATAAAAAAAAATGTGGATATAGCCTAATAAGACAAATCTTTATACATTATTCTTGAGTTTGAGGAAACTATAGCTCAAAAACTTCCACTTGTAGTTCCGTTGTAACATATTGTTACCATGCTTTATATTGTGTTTCTATATACTCAAACTTGGATGGAATTTCTAGCATATATCTGACTATTTCCTTCATAGCATTCTAATAGATAATTTTGGAGCTAGTTTGAACATTATTCCATTATAATAAAAAATTCATGTTTACCTTGGCAAGTCTGGCTACATATATTTTGATGTTATTCCTTGTGATCTCCAAATATTCTTTAGTGGTAACCTACCTCAAATTGTTAAAATATTCTTGGATTTCTTATTGATAACATTTCTGCCCTTTATCATTGAAAATGATCCAACAGAAGGAATATTGTGCAGGTTGACGAAGGAGTACAAACTATCATACAATATTGCATATGCAGTTATAATTTTGGCCACATATGTATCGATTTTCTTATTAATCTGCAAAAGCATTCTAACCTTAGCCTTTTCCAATTCTGCTTCCTATTTGGTTTTTCTGACCAACTATGGTTGTGAATTCTTGCACTTAGTGCCCCATTCCTAGATCGTGATAATGGCTACATGAATCACCTTTAGAAATTTCACATTCTCCTGCGATCACTTTTTCATTGCATGAAAGGGAACTACCGCCTTGTGAAGGGTGATAATATCTTCATAAATCTTTCTCATGGTGTCTCCCACATATCTGATTTCATCAAATATTGCTTCTCATAGCTCCTTCAAGTGAAAATTAGCAGAAGACAATATTTGTTTCTCTACTTGGAGATGATCAATCTGTTATATTGCAACATATAGATCCATTACTAATTATTTATTTTCCTTCATCATTAAATATGTGTTTACTTTTGCTGCTCCTGCAAAGGCTAGATTTTATGTTGCGACTGTCCTTGGATTCCTCTTAGTATTGGGAAAATTCACCCTCTCTATATGAATGGAAATAGGATGAACTAGGTCATTAGGAAAATATTTCTGCCTTTCTTGTACTATTATATTATTTAGTTAATCAAAGGTCAAGTTGGAAATATCGATGACCATATCATCATTTGGAGGAGATATTCCTATTTCGTTGAATGGGATGTGGCCACCTGTAAGAGGAGGTGAAGATTTTTTTTTGGGTGTAGTATAAGTTATTTTTATGGAAAAACATTTACTTGTCAATCTGGGGGTCTATGGACTTCGATATGTAGCAATGGAAATCCCAGAGAAGGAATTTAGTAACATGCAAAAGAAAATCCTAATATGTCATACAAATAACAATCATTAGCCACCCCAATCCTGCAATCAAAAGAAATATTTATAAATGAAATCATATACACTAATATGGAAATATGTCAACAATATGTAAGCTATCCATAGTTATTAACCATTGAAAAATTAAAATCACTCCTTACCCTAGACTATACACTACGAATCTTACAAGTTCTTGAAAAAAATGCATAAACTCCCAACTCAACTCCTATACTAAGTATGTTAAATTTAAAAGAAAAGAAAACCGATCACTTTGGACACTAAATACTTCACTCATTAACTCATCAAGCCAACTGATATCACAAATGAAATAAGTGATAAAGAAATATAAAAAGAGCACATGCATCAATCCCATAATTCCAAAAGACTGCTTAAAGGAATCCAAATAGGTGTCTAAAATATTCCTGCACTATCTCAACTCACACTCTTTTGTATTTCCAATTCTTGTACTACTCACTCATCTTGTACTATTGATTCCTGCACTACTACAACTTCTCATTTCTTGTACATTGAATATTAAAGTGTGGCAGCCATCGTTTGCTATTTAAATGAATAATATTGCATAAAAAAAATAGACGTCACTCTATTCTACTTTCTCAAACCCAAAAATGTATATATATATATATATATATATATATATATATATATATATATATATATATATATATATAATTGTGCGTAACAAAAATATTTACAAAAAGAAGAAAATAAAATCAGACCTAAGAAATATCAATGATAAAAACAATGGATTAATTCTCAATCAAACTATTGAAAAAATGTAGTAGGAAAGGCTCAATTTGATTTAGCCTTGGTCAAATTGAGAAAATTCAAAATTTCCACATTAGCAGACAACTTGGTGGCAGTTAACTAAGGTGACATAGCTCTTGTCACTCATTTAGCTCAGTAAATTTGAGTTAGAGGGCTTGGAATTCAATTATGCATGTGTGATTGCTAATTTGTAGAAATTAAGTTCAGTTATTTCCGATTTTATTTAGTTAAAGTAGTTCTTATTATTGATAAAACTAGTTGGAGGTCAGTTGTGCAGTGGGACAACAATCTAACTTAGTGATCATCCAGTTAACTAATAAATAAACCAAAAATATATCATGCATGCAAGGAATTTGAATTCCTCGACTGAAGTGGAGATGACAAGGGAGTATAACATGAATTTTCAACTAGTTTTGAGTTTGACGTGTGTTGCATGCAATCAATGATCAATCATTGGGAATTGAGAAATCATTTTATAGGAAATTCCTAAATAATAGGGGCCAATTTTCTCAATATTTTCACAAGAAAATAGGAGCTCAGGTGGGGCCATAAACTGAATAGGTTTAGACCAATGTTTCTCATTGAGAAGAGATAACAATTATTCTTTTTCAGGTTGAGCTCATGGTGAGCAAGAAATTGTAATACATTATTTATTCATTCGATTAAAGCAAGTAGGCTTAAGTGGTATTTTATCAGTTGGTTTCCCCTAGATAAATCTGGGTACTTGTGTGTGTGATTGATGCATGCTTGTGAATGTTGTTCTAAATTTTTAATTAATTTCCACAAAGCACTAGAGTAGAATTGTGTCTCTTGTTTTAGATTAATTTATTGAGTAGTTGGAATTCCATCACCAAATTTCTACACAAATCCTTTACACACCGGTCTATTTAAACATCGACGATATCTTTGTAGAAATTATATAACTTATGTGTTATATGTCCAAGATTATCCTAATCTCACACTATTTTAACTTCATGCAAAATACAAAATCTATTCCACCATTGATCATTTGCGGAAATAAAATCAAGATTGCAATGCACACATGAAACAATAAAAATTCACACACATTAACACAGTTGTTTAATGGGAAAGCCTGAACCTGAAAACCCCAACTATCTGTATATAAAATATGTCATAGATATCATGTAACAATACTCATACAAAGCTGATCATATCAAGCTCTCAGTATAATACAATCACTACACACTAATCAGGCCCAATATTGCAAATCCATGCATCGATCTTTGCCACCTGCTAGCCTGCCTCTAATGTGCAATCCCTACTGAAGAATGGCTCTAAATGAACTCGAATTATTCTAGACTTGCTCATGCAATCCTCATAGGCATCTCCATTGAGTGTTGGATGTAATCAATGCATCACTATAGTCACAACTGATAGTGACACTTTCTTTTTCACCTATCTCTCCACTGGTCTCCTTTGGCTTGCCATGCACTATATTTAGCCAAGTGTATAATTCGAATGATTAATGAGTTATTATTTATTGAATTAATTAAATAATTAATTCACACCACTCTCACTAGTGTATCAATCAGTTAGACTAGATACAACTAGGTCAATTGATTCTAACTGAGTTAAACTAAATACAACTCCACCAACTACTTCTATGACTCCACCAAAATTTGTCACATGAGTTCTAACTGAAGTCCTCATGCATTAGCTCCAGTGAACCCTCAAGAATAGTGTAATTCCTTCTGTCAGCTGCTGTGCCACATCTGTGCACTTAAATGAAGTGCTTCAAGAGAATAAGATAATGTTTAGAGTCCAAATATTATTAAGAGTTAATAATATTCGACATATCTATTTTTAGACTGGAAATCTAAAAATAGATTCCACCCAATATGTATAAAAATAGAAGTCCATATATTTTCCTATAACTTGACCAACCATCCACAAATAGCATCCTGTAACTCATAGAATATGATCGACATGTCTAAAAATAAGCATAGTCTAAAAACAGACTTTGCGCCAAAAATCACTTGTGTGGGCCCCACCTAGTTTAGGTGATCATTTTCCAACTAGGATCAGGAATGATGTTTCAGGATGCCTCCTTCACTGTTTCTTGTTGCAATATTCAACACTTCCTCTCAACAAGAAAGGACTGTCTTTGCATGCGACATGCAACTTCATGCATTCACCCTGCAACCTTTGCAAGCGCCATGCAACTCCATGCATCTGCTCTGCAACTCTTCCAAAACTGAATAGGCTCCAAACAACTCAATCAATCTGATGCATCTATCATCAAAGTCTTCGAATTCTTCTTAGCTACTGCACATGTCTTCAGGAACCACTGCGCTGTTGAACTCTGCACCCATGCACTCTGCACTTGCTGTCAACTCTGAACCATGCTCCAGTATCCGACACTGTCACTTTGATCTACCTGAATCAATCCAACTGATCATGCTACTGCTTCTCTGTGGGCACCTCGTAGCCAAGTTCAATTCATGAGATCCACACCATCTCAATGAATCCTGCCCAAAAATCTCCTCTTGGGATTACTCATGCATGTCACCCCACCTCTCACTTGGTGGTATAGCTTCACACACTCCCTCTGCCCATTTGGCACAAAATTTCTCTCCATGAGTGGTTGCTCCCACTCCATGATCCTCATCTTGTGGCTTCTCCACATCCCTAGGTTCACTCTTACCTACATGCAAATCTAGCTCCCTCTCAAGCTTCAATTGCATGTCTTTCTTGCACTTCCCAATAGTAGGAAGCTTCGTAGAAATCCCATCTACTTCAAGTCTATAGAGATTCTTGGCTCAAATCCCAACCTTCTTGACTTGTCCTGTTGCTTTGTACTGAAGGAAGACTTTTCCTTCACTAAAGACAACATCATACCCTTTATCCTCTAACATTGCGACTAAGATTAAATTCTTCTTTAAATATGGAACATGCACTACATATTGTAAAAGAATGAGTTTACCTGACTCCCTTTGAAAGGAGGAAAGGAAGTAATGGTACCAATTAAGTCACATTTTATCGTCCATTGTCGCCCAACTCAACATATGGCGGGAGATCTTTCTTCACCAAGTCACGAAAATATTCACATCTCCCGTCATGTGAAGGAAGCACCACTATCAAAGTACCACCCTGATCCCAATGCACTAGACACCATGCATGCGATAAATGAGAAGTCAACCTCAAATTGCAAGGTAAGAGCCTCAACAGCTGCAGCTCTATCAACCTGCTTGTTCTTCTTCTTATGTGGAAAATTTGTGGTGAAATTCCTTGTTCATAACAGTGAAAACACTTCACTTTGGACATGTCACGCTCTTTTCCATCTTCACCGGCCTTAGATATAGAATGGAATTTCTTCCCCTTCTTCTTATTTTCCTTGGCAACCAAATTGCAATCCTCTTCATCATCATGCTTTGATGAAGAGCCATCCCTAGTACTTCGCCTTATTTCCTCCTGCGCAAGATCCGACCAAAGTTGCTCCCATCCTGGCAGTTTCTCTCGTCCATTGACAGAGTCTTTGTAGCTATGCCAACTCTTCAGAAGCCCAAGGAGAGACAAGCTCACCAAGTCTTATTCATCAACACTAACTCATACATTCCCAAGCTCATCCCTATAGTGGAAAAACTTTGTCAAGTATACCATAATAGTGTCATTCTTCTCCATTTTTATTTTTCTGAGCTTGTCCTTAAGTGCCAACTTCTTCTGGTCACTTCTGCTTTGGAACAAGTTTGTTAAAGCCTTCCACATTAAGAATGGAGTGGCTTTAATATGAAGGCTAGACACAATGTGGTCCTTCACACCTTCCAATAGAATCCTTCGACACTTTTCTACCTTCTTTTGCCATGCGTCAAGTGCGTCTGCATCGCTAGATCTAGGCTTAGGAACAGCAGCTATCGATGAACTCCTTGACCATTATCATCCAGGCAATTCCTCCATCCTTTCCTTCCATACTGTGGCCAATATAATTTGAGCTCCCATCAAGGGCATAATCCAATCGCAATACGTTGAAAGGAATTTCAATGAATGCTCAACTTTGACACCAAGCTCTTCTGACAGGGTTGAATTCCTGGCCACAATACTTCTACAAAACCGCTTCAATAATTGCAATCTCCTCGATGATAAATTGCTTTGATACCATGTAGAAATTATATAACTTATGTGTTATATGTCCAATATTATGCCGATCTCACACTATTTTAACTACCTGCAAAATCTGAGAATCTATTCCACCATTCATCATTTGCGGAAATAAAATCAAGATAGCAATGCACACATGAAACAATAAAAATTCACACATATGAACATAGTTGTTTAAC
The DNA here is from genome assembly GCA_034641835.2 of Pinus albicaulis. Classification (NCBI taxonomy): domain Eukaryota; kingdom Viridiplantae; phylum Streptophyta; class Pinopsida; order Pinales; family Pinaceae; genus Pinus; species Pinus albicaulis. Next base: position 463,689,065 of record CM076577.1, on the reverse strand, counting down.
GGGAAACCCTGAAATTGAAAACCCCAACTATTTTTATATAATATATGTCACAGAGATCATGTAACAATCCTCATACAAATCTGATCATATCAACCTCTCAGTACAATACAATCGCTACACACTAATCAGGCCCGATCTTGCAAATCCATGCACCGATCTTTGCCACCTGCTATGGCCTTTGCCTCTCTTGTGCAATCTCTGTGAAGAATGGTATGAATAGACTAAAATTATTCCATCCTTACTCACGCAATCCTCATTGGCATCTCCAGCGAGTGTTGGATGCAATCAATGCATCACTTATAGTCACAAGTGATAGTCCCTTGCCCTTTCACCTATCTCTCCACTGGTCTCCACTGAAACTGCCATGCACTGTAGTTAACTGATGTATTCTTCGGTTGATTAATGAGTTATTATTTAGTGAATTAATTAACTAATTAATTCACACCACTCTCACTAGTGTATCAATCAGTTAGACTAGATACAACTAGCTCAACTGAGTCTAACTGAGTTAAAATAAATACAACTCCACCAACTACTTCTCCAACTCCACCAAACTCTGTCACATGAGTTCTAACTGAAGTCCTCCATGCAATAGCTCCAGTAAACCCTCAGGAATAGCATAATTCCTTCTATCAGCTGTTGTGCCACATCTGTGCACTTAACTGAAGTGCTCCAAGAGAATAAGATAATGTTTAGAGTCCAAATATTATTAAGAGCTAATAATATTCGACATATCTATTTTTAGACTGGAAATCTAAAAATAGATTTTGCCCAATATGTCTAAAAATAGAATTCCATATATTTTTCCAAATTGACCAACCATCCACAAATAACATCCTACAACTCATAGAATATGATCGACATGTCTAAAAATAGACATAGTTTAAAAATAGACTTTGCGCCAAAAATCACCTGTGTGGGCCCCACCTAGTTTAGGTGATTATTTTCCAACTAGGATCAAGGATGATGTTTCAGGATGCCTTCTTCACTATTTCTTGTTGCAATATTCAACAACCTTCTCCACACATGTTTCAACTAAATAATTTTATCACACAATGTAATCCATTTCACTCATAGGCCTGTCACGCTGTATGTAGGAGAATCTTGCTGAAACCCAGCTAATCGTTGATGGATAGGTTATGCAATAATTTACCCTCAATGTGGCTCTATAAATTAATCCAAGCGAACAAGATCACAAAAATAGGAAAATATTAGATATGAAAGAGGAGTAGGTTTGAATCATGTTCTTGAATATGACTTGAATAATTACAATAAACTTTAAGGTTTATAAGCTTCAATATTGTTGTATAATACTATGTATCATAGAATCTTCATGAAAGAATAAATATAACCTCAGTGTTTTAGATATGAGATGATTTGAAAATTTTAGAAGGAAATCTCATTAATATTAGTTTGTCAAAGCATTTAGACCAAAACCACCAATACCAAAAAAATGATTTCAAATGAAAGTTCTATTGTCACCAAGTCATATATAAAATGATAGTAGTTGTTTCAAAATAGATCTCGTACAACCTAGGATGTATAATGATGGAATAATGTTTTAGAGAATAAATTATGCTTAGATATAGGTTGTAAGTGTAGGTTTCAACTCTGTACATAAATTATTTGCAAACAAATTCTTAAAAACAGAAAATAAACAATAGTGATAGCATAAAACATAAAACATATATACACATATTTCCCCTGGATCCCAAACCGGGACTACCAGCGTGATTTTTCATTATATTCCTTTTAGCATTACAAAAATATATATACATTCTGAAGCATTCATAAACCCAAATCCATTAACCTTGAATTAGAACATAACCGTAGTTCCCTTTACCAGATCTACAAAATACCATGAGAGAAAACCATCATGGCCAAAACCATGTGCAAACCCATGCACAAAACTATAGGCGGGTCCACTTCTAATCGTGGAAATAATATAGCACACACCCAATAGTAAGCATTCCAAATCATACACAATTTATATATTTGAATGAGGCAAAGTACTTAAAATAAATGAAATAAATTATTAAATAAGTCACACAAGTGTACAATACTCAATCTTGTAAACATACACACCACAATGATATATTTCGAAGGAAATCCACATAATAATACCTAATTAAGGAGTAACGAGTTTGAATGGTTGGGCCCAAACCAACCAACTCGTACCCTCCTTAAGCATAAATTAAACTACAACACAATGAGAAGCATTAGCAAACTTTAACATCAATGGAAAGAGAACTTGGCATTGATGCTTTTTATTAAAAAAATCTTAGTCCATATACATCATGAGCTACAATAGTCCAATTCTAGTTGATTAGAGGGGAGTAACCCCCAAAAAGTAATCCAACAACATGAGAGTACAAGGAATGGCTTCTTGTCCTATAGCCATATCTTTGTTTTTATATAAATTAGATTACAAAAGTGGCTTTAACAATTGAAACAATCATGAAAAAATTAAGTAAAAACCATAAATACTATTGAGGAAGGTGAGATCAGTATAACCACAATATATCTTTAGAGATATGCAAGGAAATTTTTGTTCCTTATGTTAATTTTGCATTTATGGGCATGATTTTGGAAATCTAGAAAAATTGCATTTTTTTTACAAACTTCCTCAAATACACCACGTAACTCTCAAACTGTTACAAATTTTGGAAAATTTCTCATATGGACCCTAATTTTCCATATTTTCAACAAAAACCAAGTTTCATAATTTTATAATTCACCCTCATATGCACGAAAATTGAGGAGAAACTTGGTAGTTTGAAAATTGTTGTGACTTTGGGGCTATAACATTAATTAATTTCTAAAAATTGATTTGTATGAACTGGGTGAATTTTTACTGATGTGGAGGTGTTAAAACATCATTTTGGACAAAACCATCTTGTTTTCCCCCAAAGTGTGTTAATCTATCAAAGCCCCATATTGATGTAGGCATGTTGGGGCAAGAACTAAACCGAGGGCATGAATAGGACAAAAATTGATGCAATTAGAAATAAATTATTAACTCATGTATATCTTTAGCTAGAGTTTCATGCATCTTCTTTAGGACCTGCAATAGCACAAAAAGAACTATAATTAATAACAATCTTGATAAACAATTACTTTGTCATGCTCCTAATTGAAGATAATAGCCCAATAATGATAGTAAATTATATAAAATCATGAGTAATCAAAGGGAAAAGGGATGAATTAAATACAGAAATTTTTGGGCCTTACATCCCCCCATGCTGACCGTCTTGCATGTCCTTATGCAAGAAAAATCTCTGACAAAGACCAAATTTAATTAAGACTATAGGGCTAGGGTTTCTCTATTAGAGTCATGTTGCATTGAACATAATATCCTTAAACTATGGGGATAATTGAGTGAGAGCATGTTGGTAAGTGTCATGTGATGTCAACTTCCTTTGCATCAATAGGATAAGAATGACTTGTGACTAGAGATTTAATGATGTCAAGACTGAGATTTATTATTTTCCAAAAGATTAATTAATGCTAGGGGTACCACGGGAATGATAAGAATGTTGTTACTGCAGGGATAGTGTCATCATAACATAGCGAATCATCAAAATTTCCACAAGAATCTAAGGGGAAACCTTAATCAATAGTTCGTCACCTCAATATACTCGTGGAAAATAAAAGTGATATAATTTGGAAATGGGGAAAATAAAGATAACAAAATGATACCTTCCCAGAGTAACCATCTTACCATTAGCTAGGCATATAACTAAAGCTCCTCTTGTTCAAGAAAAGTGAGTCACCTGCATTAAGGGTCCCATATCCATGTAAAACCAAATTATTCCAAAAGATAAAACTCCAGAGACTAATACCAGAAGGATCTTAAATCCACTCTCAAAGAGATATGATAATGAGTTCAGGACAAATACAACCAAGTAAATCATATTGTAATGCCATAGACATGGCCACTGCTACCAATAGGCGTCAATAGCCTCGACAAGAACGCCTTTTACCCAATGAAATTCATGTGTCACATCTATTATCTATATATATATATATATATATATATATATATATATATATATATATATATATATATATATATATATATATATATATATATATATATATATATATATATATATTCAATGTCATTTAAAATCATTTACATTGGCTCACAAATTAATTGAAGACCACTGTCCTAGCTTGCTAACCAGCTAATGACAGTGCCATTCACAAGAACTAACAAGAATGAACAATCCATCTCATGATGAGACCTCTTGTCTTCCAACTTTTCAAATGAAAGCCATTACCCTAGATTGGTGAGTAGTAGCGGTAATTTTATTCTTGTTAGGACCCACGATCATGGTAGGTTGGCTCGTAATGCGGCTTCTTATCCCTCAATTAACCTTTTAAAAATGAACTTTGATTATGATTAACCTTAATAGGTTGCATAATAGGCGTGGAGGCAAATCAGTTAATTAAGAGCACGGGATGGCATGAATTTTTTTTAATGAATAATCTTTAATAGTTGGTATTGCTACAATAAAGACTCATTTTAAAGAAAGCATCTTAGATAATGACTGGAAGATTCCTTGAGTTAATCATTCTAGGGTTTTCATGAGATCTCATTAGGTTTGTGTAGGAGTGGTCCACCATAAGAGGCTTTTCATCAATACCTTTGAAGAGAAACTTGGAAAATATTTATTGAATGATAATTTGTTAAAATGACCAGGCCAGGAATACGATTTTATATTGTGAATGGAAGGTATTAAGAATAAATATCACAAATCCCCCTGAATGAATCCATGGATGACCAAACAATATGAAGAAGAACCACCCAAACAATGTTCAATGTCACTTTACAAGATATGAGGCATTAAGAGTTAAATGATTCTGACAATATTTACCACAAGAGTGCATAATAACATAAATATAAATATATGTTCATTAGATAAATTTCAGTTTCAAGAGTGATGCTATAATAATTTTATCCCAAATAAAATTTTTATTTATTTCTTATATATTTTCCTACCCTAATTTAAAGAAATGAATATCTCCTTCAAGTGTAGGAGTAATTACAATGTAACCATGTGCATAAAATAATACTAAACATACTCACTCTCAAGTTCAAAAAGTAAACATCAACACATACCAGAGTAAGATAAACTAACTTCTTTAACTGATATGGTACCAAGTGTTTTCAAATGATGAGGGAATACAATGTGCCAACAATTGTTTGGAAGCAATCTTCGATATGGTATATATGTTCATGGTTCTCTAACTCATAAAAAAATATTGGAATGTACTCCTTTGATATGTTATGCATGTATTCCCTAGCTTGATGGCTTCTCTATTGAAAACTTAAAGGATTTGGTTAAAGGCAAGAGAGAAACTCTTCAATCTTGGGCTCCAATGTTTTTTTCCTTAGGTTAACAATGTGGTTAAGGGGGATTCTAGGGTTTTTCTCTTGATGATCTGCAACAATTGTTTCAGAACAAGTTCCAATAATATTTTGTTCCCCTAATGGTTTATGGTTAAATTTTATTCGTAGGGTAAATTCTCAGTGGTGATAGGGAAAGTTTCCAAACTCACTCCCTTTTCCGATCTAGAAGATATGACATTACATTAGATAGGGGGTGAGTAGGAAGAGTAGGTGTTTTAACTTGTTATCCAACATGCTTGTTGGGATTAGGGTTATATTTTTGTTGCACAGGTAACTAGAACCATATAGGAGAATGAATTGGTAGTACATTGGACAAGAATTTATGTTGTTCATAAAATTGATTTTGCATGGTGAATTACCCTAGAAAATGAGCTCCAAACCATCCTTAAGGCTATGGGAATATTTGGCTTGAGGGAGAGGGCCATTGTGGCCATAAGGGAGGGTTTTGAATCAAAGGAGGAATATAAGGATTCCATGGATATGTAGGGTTATAAATCTACTGAGGAATCTGTTGTGGACAATAAATGTTAGTCCAAGTATTAAATGATGACGAGTTTTGAGTTATGCCTGACGAACTATTTATATCCCACCTTGATTTCTTAAGTACTTGTTGAAACCATAGCAATGATTGCTTATAATTTATCAAGTGATCCTCCTTTCAATTCTTATTTTCTTCCTGCAAATCATCCGATTGTAAATTTAGAGAGCCTTTCCTAACTCCTATTTTTGTAGCAGATTTCAAAAATTGCGAGGAAATTTCTTGAAAATGATTACCAATCTTAGAGATTCCTCTTGAATACATAATACATAATTCAAAATATCATCATATGGTAAGTGAAAAACATCACTTTCTCCTATTATATTTAAATGTTCTAAAAATTCATATTTGATTCCTTTGAGTAGGAGTGTTTTCAAGCCTCTTCTACCAAATGTTTATGTTTTGATTTTTGAAGGTTGTATCGAAATTGTTCCACATAGTCCTCCAAAATTTCATATTCCCCTTGTATCATTCCAAAAATATATTCATTGATCATGTATTAGTTTTGGTACTTCTCCAAAAATACATTCTTCATGTCTTCCCATGTTTGAATGTAGCTCCCACCAAGGCTCATGAACCATCAAAGAGTTATTGATTTTAGAGTAAGGGGAAACAATTTCAATTTTTGAGTATTAATACAAGAATCATATCCTATACAAAGTGATTCAAACTAAAATAAGGATGTATATGGGTATTCATTTTCCAAACCAAGAAAATTTGGTAGAGCATATGGGGGAATGATGTACATCTATGCCACTTCTCCTGGATCTATGATAGGGAATTTAAATGCAATGATGTGTGCCATTTCGTCCCAAGATAAAAGTGGTTCTCCATGTACTAATTTGATACTCCTTCTTCGAATTTTCTTGTCAACCAGCTAGTGAAATAAGTGCATTGGATGATTGATATTAGCCTCAAACTCCTTATTGAAAAATACCTTGAAATACCATTTTTTATTCTCAACAAGCTAAATGGCGTATTCTGTCAGTACATGGATTAGTATATATAAGGGATTATTACAACATCTTAAAAATTAAAATAAAGTGTGCAGGAAAGAAATAAAATCTTGCAAGAAAAACTAGGTAAAGAGAAATATCAAACTGTAGTAGGTTACCAAAGTCAATCCACTAAGTGCCTCCTAAGAAAAGATACACAAATGTTGGTTGTAGTGTAATGTATTTTTATGGAACAAAATTTAATTATCAATCCGAGGGTCTGTGGACTTCGAGACACAACACACGAAATGCTAGAGATGGACTTCAACAACCTGAAAAACAATTCCCAAATTTGTCTTGTAAACAACAATCATTACCCACTCCAATCCTACAATCAAAAGCAATCTTTCGAAATGAAATCATAAACACTAATATGGAAATCTGTCAACAATATGTAAGAAATCCCTAGTTGCTAGCCATTTAAAAATAAAATTCACTCCTTACTCTAGAATATGTACTAAAAATCTTCCAAGTTCTTGAAAAAAATGCATAAAATCCCAACTCAGTTCCTTTACTAAGGAAAATATAAAAGAAAATCACACTGATCACTTTGGGCACTAGCTACTTCACTCATTACCTCATCAAGCCAAATGAAATCACAAATGAAATAAATGATCAAAAAATATAAAAAGAGCACAATCCTCAATCCCATAATTCTAAAAAAGTTCTTAAAAGAATCCAAACGAGTATCTAAAATATTCCTACACTATCTCAACTCACACTCTTTTGTATTTCCAATTACTGCCCTACTCACTCCTCGCATGTTGTTGACTCCTGCACTACTAAAACTTCTCGTTTCTTGTATATTCAAAATTAAATTATGGAATCCCTAATGTTCTAATTAAATTCATTTTCTTGCATAAAAAAAGAGATATCACTCTATTTTATTTTCTCAAACCCAAAAATGTCTTAAAACCAAAAATCTAAAATTGTGCATAAGAAAAATATTTGCAAAAAGAAGAAAATAAAACCAAACCCAAGAAAGATAAATGATAAAAACAATGAATCAATTCTCAATAAAACCCTTTACATACATGTCTATTTAAACATCAACGATACCTGCTTCACACATGTTCCAACTAAATAAGTTAATCACGTAATGCAATCTATTGCAATCACTAACCTGTCACATTGTGTGTAATATAATCTCATTGAAACCCAACTAGCCATTGATAGTGAGGTTATGAAAGCATTTACCATCAATATAGATTTGTAACTTAACCCAAGAGAACAAGATCACAAAATATGAAAATATCATATATGAAAGAGGAGCAGGTTCAAATCTCGTTCTTGAATATGAATTGAATAATTGCAAGAAACTTTATGGTTTAGAAACTTCAGTACTACTGCAATATACTCTATATCAAATAATATTCATGAAATAATAAATATATCCTCAGTGTTTTTATCTAAAATGATTTGAAAATTTCGGTTGTGAAACCAGCTCCAAAAATAGAAGAAAAGAGAGATCAACACCTTAGAAATAATCCACTTCGAGGGGGAAACCTCCAATACATTACATAAATGAACAATTATTGGATGATACAAATGACAAAAACCTCCTTCTATATATAGGAGTCCATGGGGCCACAATATAATCCTATTGGGACCACAATGTAATCCTAGCCGACCTAACAATAATAATGTAAGGGCACAATAATAACAATATGTGGGTTAGAAGGGTACAACAATAAAAATAAGGGGGGCTACACTAACATAATAAGGGACTACACTATTAATATAGGGACTTAACATGCCCCTCTCCTTCAAACAAGTTTTGTCATCAACGCTTGATTATTTATTGATACTTCTGTATAAAATTCTCATCCTCCCATGTGGAATCTTCTACAGGAAAGTTCTTCCACTTGTTGAGATACTCTAAAATTGATCATACTTGTCGAGTTCTTGTTTCTGTGACTTCTTCAGAACTTCTTTCGATGTGATGTTGATCGTCCTGTTGTTTCATTAGATTATGCACCAAAGTTAGGTTATCCTTTGATCCTTCAAACCATCCAACTTAGCCTCCATTTTTTCTTTTAAACCATCTATGTCATCTTCGGTTTCTCTTCGTAAGATCGAAATTTGTTGCACTTGGTACCGTAATTTTGATATCTCATACTGCAATCCTTCCTCTTCATGCATCATAGTATAGCTTTCTGAGGGCTTAATGGGTATGGAATTAATTTTTAGAGGAATTATGGAACCCAATACTGATAAAAATTATTCAATATGCCTTTGGAATCACTTCAAACTTCTTTAAAAAAAAAAAACATTATGCAATTTTAAAAAACAAATACACACCTTTTTCTTGATTTTGCGGAGCTCAATATTGAAACTGAATTATCTCTGTGATTGCAGATTCTCAATATCTGAAATTTGGCCCTATAGTAGTCCTCTAAATCTTATTTCAAATGCCACAGGTCTGACTTGATTTGGATTCTTCAAGGAAAAGTTATGTCCAATGTCCCACAATGACCTAATTATGGACTGGTTCAATAGAGTGAACTTGTACGAATTGCTACGTGTCACTGTTTGCTCCTTTGGCTCTGAAATTTTTAGAAAGGAAACTATAGTTCATGTGATTCCATTCACTTTTTACAAAATTTCAATCTGATGCTCAGAGAAAGAGTTATGAAGATTTTCCCACAATCACCTCTTTGAGACGAAATTAGGGAGCTTGAAAATGACCTAACTTCCATAGATCATATCTCCGAAAATATTGCGAACCAAGCTCTAAAATTTTGCGACAATTTTCCTTAGGATCTCGGTTTCGTGCTATAAAATTTCATCTTCTGAACCTTTGTAGAAAAAAATTTATAGTGAAAATGCCACGATGACCTTTTTAAGTGAAATTCAGGATCCTGCAAAGAGCCCTACCTTCCACAAATCATATCTGCGAAAATATTGTGAACGAAGCTCTGAAATTATGCAAAGATGTTCCTCAGGTTTTTTTCTTCGCACCCTAAAAATTTTAGCTTCTGAACCTTCGCAGAAATTTTTTTATAGCAAATATGCCACGATGACCTGTTTGGAGCAGCGAAACCCTAGAATCCAAATCTCTGATATCAAATGTTGTGAAACTAGCTCCAAAAATAGAAGAAAAGAGAGATCAACACCTTATAAATAAGCCACTTTGAGGGGGAAATCTCCAATACATTACATAAATGAACAATTATTGGATGATACAAATGACAAAAACCTCCTTCTATATATAGGAGTCCATGGGGCCACAATATAATCCTAGTGGGGCCACAATGTAATTGTAGCCGACCTAACAATAATAATGTAAGGGAACAATAATAACAATATGGGGGTTACAAGGGTACAACAATAACAATAAGGGGGGATACAATAACATAATAAGGGATTACACTATTAATATAGGGACTTAACAATTTCAAAAGTAAATCTCATTAATATTAATTTGTCAAATTCTTTGGACCAAAGCCACCAATACAAAAAAAAATATTTCAAAAGAAATCTATGCAGTCACCAAGTCATATATAAAAATATAATATACGTTTCAAAATAGATCTCGTACAACCCAAAATGTATAATGATGGAACAATGTTTCAAAGAATAAATTATGCTCAGATCTAGGATTTAAGCATTCCACATCATACATAGTTTATATCTTTGAAGGGGAGAGAGTATTTAAAAGAAATGAAAGAATATTAAATAATTCATAAAAGGATACAATACTCAATCTTGTAAACATACACATCTTAACGACATATTTCAAATGGAATACACACAATAATACCTAATTAAGGAGTAACTATATGGACTGGTTGGGCCCAAACCAAATAGGTTGTACGCTCCTTAAAGTGAAACTAAACTACAACACAATGAGAAGCATTAACAAAATTTAACAACATTGGAAAGAGAACATGTCGTTCATATTTTTTATCAAAAAGATCACAGTCTAGATACATCATGAGCTAAAATAGTCCAACACCTATCAATCATAGGGGATTAGCACCCAAAAGATAATCTAACAGTATGAGAGTATCAAGAATGGCTTCCAATCCTATAGCCATATCACTATTTTTATATAAATTAGATTACAAAATGGCTTTAACAGCTGAAACAGTCATGAGAAAATTGAGTAAAAATCATAAAAATCATTGAGGAAGGTGATATAAGTATAACCACAAGCTATCTTCAGAGACATGCAAGGAAATTTATGTTCCTTATGCTGATTTTGCATTTCTAGGCATGATTTTGGAAATTTGGAAAATTGCATTTTTTTACAAAAATGCCTCAAAGAACCCCGCGTAACTCTTAAAAAATGACGAATTTTGGAAAAAAATTCTTAGAGATCCTAATTTTCCATATTCTCAACAAAACCCATGTTTCATAATTTTGAGATTCACCCTCATCTGCACGCAAATTGAGGATAAAGTTGGCAATTTGAAAACTATTGCAAATTTTGGGTTGTAGCTTTAGTTAATTTCTAAAAATTGATCCATATGACCTGGATGATTTTTTACTAATTTGGAGGTGTTAAAATATCATTTTAGATAGAAACCATCTTCAATTTTCCCCGAAAGTGTGCCAATCTATCAAAGCCCCAAATTGGTGCAGGCATGATGGTGTAGGAATGCTGGTGCAGGGATAGAACTGAGTGCAGGAACATGCCATAAATTGATGCACTTAGAAATAAATTGTTAACTCATGTATATCTTTAACCAGGGTTTCATGCATCTTCTTGAGGACTTGAAATAACACACAAAAAAATTATCATTAATAACAGTCTAGATATAATTTTTATTGAAAGAGAGGGAATATAATAAAAATAAATAATTACCATTTTATGATCCTAATTGTAGATAATATCCCAATAATGATAGTAAATTAGATAAAATCATGAGTAATCAAAGGGAAAAAGGATGAATTAAGTATGACAATTTCGGGGCCTGACACTAACTGTTGGGTTGTTCTGCAATGGGCACAATGTCAGCGACTTGTTTCTCCTTCTCTCGCTCAACCTCCATGTATTGCACCTATATATGCTCCTCAATTTCTCTTGCAAACTCCTCATCCTAATTTTATCTTCTTTCTTGATCTTCAAATTTTTTTTGTTGTTCTTCCTCAAGCTATTTCGGTCTCACTTCTTCTTCTTTCTTTTTTCTCAATTCTTCCCATGTCTGCATGTCTTCACTTTATTTCCTTTTGTTGCTCTTCTTTATGAATTTGTTCCTCCCCTTCCTATTATCTTCTTCCTTCTGATTCCTCTTTAATTCTTTATATTTCTTTCTCCTCTTTTCTGTTCCAATTTCCTCTATAAGAATAATATGATATGCTTTGAATTTTCGACTTCACTCTTCTTTTGGGTTATGCACAACTTTCCTCTTATACTTAAAACTAACTAGAGTTGTCACTTCATGCTGATTTCTTTCCTAGGTAACACTCTACTCATGTATTGCACTAGAAAGGCTTTCCTCTGTTCCTGGTACATCCGATCAGGAGGAATTATAATAATTCTTTTTCTTCTCTTCCTTTATCTAACTATAATACTCATAAGCCCTTGCAAAATGAAAATTAGCACAATGTCTTTTGCAAAATCCTCTAGATCATACTTATGAAAGCTCATCTCAATGAACCAAAGGATTTTAAGTTTCTCTACTTCTGCTTCTGTGACCTTTAAGATCTTGATCTCATAGGATCCCACTTGTAGAGGGAAGGAAGGCCAAGCTTCCTTCTTTTTCTGCAGCAACTAAGAAACACTTGTGATAATATGATAGTCAACCTATTGTATGACCACCTTATCTGTCACATATTTCAGCAAAAAATGTGGATGTTTATGAGAACCAAATACTTTGAATTATGTGCAATCGGGTGAGGCAAACCAATCTGCTACCTCCTACACTTCCTTCATAGCCTCATGGGACATGGAAGGATATTATTCCCAAATATTGTCTGATACAAAACCTTGAAGTGGTGCTTAACAATTTTCTCATACATTCCCCTGTAATTGTACTTGGACAACAATTTGCAATACACATGGATAGGGATCTATCTAAGGGTGCGCTTCCAATATAGACCCAGGAATTCATGGAGAGCACATATTCCATCCAGTAAGTAGGAAGACATGTAAAAATGTGGTTGCTTGCCTTGAGGTGTGTTTGTTGCCTTATCCAAGTTGATCTTTAGTTGCTGGGATAATAGATGGGACCAATTGAATATCTTACCTTCAATGACAAGTGGATACAACATGAAGATCCACCCTTTGGGGAAGGATTCAATATTTTTCCATCCATAGATCTAATAGAACATAGCCATCAAGTACTAGTACACTATTTTGACAAAATTGGTCTTATAAGTACCACCAGGCTTCTGGAAAAATTTTGATGGTTCTCTCCACCATGAATTGAACACTTATTTGGTCTTCAAATAGCCCAAAGTTGCATATAACCAAGAATCTAAGTGCTAATCAGGCTTGGAAAAGTTGTAAATTAGGTGAATATCATGTGATTGATAGGAGGAGATATTCTTCCCACTCACATTGTTTCATACAATGCTCTTGGTGTCTAGACCTTGCAATATCCACTTGATGAAATATACACACAGTAGCACTGGATATATGTATGAAATTTTATGGAACCCTGATCGCTAAATTTTTTCATAGACTTCCCTATCCTCCAAATATTCTGAAAACTCTGTTGAAGTTAATACATATTTGATATTGATCCATGTTACAATAGAATCCTTTTTTATATAACATTGGGTATGTGACAAGATATGAACTCTTGTCAAGGTATTCCCAATGGCCTCTTTAGTACTGCTTTCTATGACTTCATTTGACAATCCTTTATTTGGATGCATGGTGTTATTTGATGATGAAATACTAATATGTTCATGATCTGTAGTACTTGGTGTAGCATATCCACTCATGGCGATAACAAGTTACTTTTGCAAGAGATTAGCTAATCAACTTACAAGAAAAAAAAAGTTCAGTGAGAAAAGGGATTACACAGTGGTGAGCACAAGAGGGGTAAAATGAGTACTGGAAATGTGCACTGTGCAACTCCTTAAGGAGGATTGCATAGTTCTTGTTTGCAGGGGATCTTGACTGTGGAATATATTTGCGCAATGAAAAATTTATGTTGGGAGAGGGACCTGGATTACATAGTGCATAGTTATAGAGGGAAAGTAGGCCTCACTGGTTATTGTGATTGTGCAGTGAAAAGTTGGAGAGGCTAATGATTGTGTCATGTCCAATTGCAATTGAAAAGGAGAGGCTTCTTCTAGAAGAGATTCCAAAATGCGGAGTGAAGGATGGTAGAAAGGCCTAAGTATTTCTTAATATTCTTTGGAAGAAGGGAAAAATACAGATCTATTGACTGAAGGGAGTAAGGACATGGATCGACCCAATGATAATTCAAACCAATCACTAACATTGAGAAAAAAATATAGTGAAAAGAGAAGGACATACATGCGTAAATACATCAAGAAACAATAGTTACTAGTAGGTGAAAAGATAAGGAATGTGATGCGACACTTGAAAAGAAGCTCAAAGGACTGAAATGACACTTGTATAAGTTAATAATAGCATACAAACCACTTTTTACAAGAGGAATGACGAAAAATGACACATGAAAAAGAAAAAGTAGCAAAAGAGAAAGCAAAAGCGGCAAAAAGAGACACTTGAGAAACTTTCTCAGAAAAACAACGCAAATGGAATCCAAAGTTAATTGTGCTTGTGAGAATGGCTAAAGCTCCAATGAAAAGTGTGAGAATGGCTAAAGATCCAATGAAAAGTGTGAGAATGAGATCTATGAGCCTTTATTATATATATTATCACTTACGAGAAGAGGGTTTGTGTTTCAGGTTTGCATGCCTAAAATTAAGGAACCACCTCTAGTTAACTGACACATGTCTGCAGATGAGATTGGAAACGTGTGCCACACTGCTTCATAAAGATGAAAATTTCCTATTTTCTAGGAGTACACAATTTACTGATTCCAAGAATTTCAAATTTCGTTGGCTAAAGGGAATACATAGTTCACTGAGACAAGGGATTATGTAGTTCCATTTATCAGTGAATTGCGTAATTTTATCTCACATAAGGATTGCGCAGTTTTCTTTCGTAGTTGACTATTAAATTGTCCGAATAAAAGGATTGCACAGTTCACTCCAGTAAGGAGTTGTGTAGTTCACTGTGACACAACATTTCAATATTCAAAAATAAGGGAATGCAATTAGTGTTGATGAAGTCAATACATAGCTTGTGATCAAGAAGTTTTTTTCTTTTCTCAAGAAGTTGAGGAACTGCTGCTGACAAGGCATAACTATCACCGTGGATGCACATTTAAGACATAAAAATCTTAACATGAAAGAATACGTCATTTCGATAATTAATAAACAGGAATAACACTTGATTTTATTTAAAACTACATTTCTTATGGTTGAAGGAAGGCTCCAAAATCAAAGCGTAGGCAAATTTTGCAGAGGGTTTTTAGCAATTACAACAGTTGGATACACATTGGAAGAAATCCAACTTCTCTTTATGGGTCTAAATTTATATAACAAGTCTAGCTTTCTAGGAAGTATTATTTCATTGTGTAGATCACCATAGTTTCCTTACTTACCTCGATTAAAGATACATTTTCTTCTATTCCTTTCACTGGACAAACACTTTTAAGATCAAGTCACACCTCACTTGTTTCGATTAGGGGTTAAGAGTATATAAGAACAAAAGTGTATGATATCAGAGTTTTAAAATAATATTTGGTGTTTCTCTACTACCAGTAGGCCTATTTAGTACCCTGACAGAGTCACTTTAAGGAATCATAAGCATCGCTTCGCTGTTGGCAAGCTTGTTTAGTACCTCGGTGAAGTTGTCTTCTTCAACTCCTTGCACGAGAATGCTTTCTCTTCTTTCAACCATTTTTTATTTAATAAATTTATGCTCATTGGATTTTAATCAGCGTTTATATCACCACAGCTAAAATAGGGATCCCGACTTATTTAACGAGCAAGATATGTTGTTCCTTGTTTTACAGATACTCTTAAATATATACCTCTAAAATAAGTTAGCTCTCTTAAACTTTCCTTATTTTCCTTCTCTACTCAATCGAGTTGACATGTTAGAATGAACTAAACATATCAGAGGCTGGCTCAAAGAAGAATATCCTATTAAATATATAAGAATCGTATATCTACTAAGGTTTTCTTTTAGAAGGAAACATATTTTCCATCTAAGCATCATGGATTGAAAGAGATACAAGGCCCGTGCAAAGAAGGGGATTAAAAATTAACCAAGTGTTAATAGTTACCCAATGGCCTCTTTAAATTTTCCAAGCTTGTTCAGAACCAAACCATACAAATTTAATATAAGGCTTATTACAAACAAACACAGAATGAAATCTCAAAATGAAACAAAAAACAAAATAAAGAGCTATCAAAACAAACAAGAAAAATACTAAAATAAACCTACTCCTAAACTAATAAAGGAGAGGTCAGAATCATGTGAAATAAAATTTCCAATGTAACCACTGAAGAAATTCCTGACCTGTCATTATATGTTGATGTCCATACACATCTAGAGAGCCTTCCATGGAATTGCATTCATTAAAACTTTTAATATTGGCAAACATCAAGAAAGATTAAAGCTCGTAAATGGACTTTCCAAGAAATAATCTTCTAACCGTTCAACGATCGAGTCATGATAACAAGGTGAAGAATATTGGAACTGAAAGAGAGTTTGATTTTCGACATGTTTAGTTAATTCATAAAGATTTTCTCATGATGAAATATCCACATGATCATGTTTGGAACACTTACTAATATCATGAGATCCTGACATGACCATCAACAAAGGCTAAATATCCTTGTCTTCTTTACAAGTTTCCAAACTATCAAACAATGAATAATCGAACACCGGTGGCATGGAAATATTGATAGATGAAAGTGAAAAACCATCACTAGATGTATTAATGAACAAATTTAGAAATCCACTAACGAGATCAAATTTCACATTCAATTCTAGGGACTCTTCATAACAAAATGAATCAAATGAAGGATTTTATTGAGTATGAGGAGTTGAAAACTCCACTTCTTCACATAATAAAGGTGGGCAATGAGACAAATCATGAATAGTGGATTCTATCCCTTCTTATTTCAATTGGAAATCAATATCCCTCCACTCTTGATTGCAATAAATGCCATTAATATTAAGGTCAAAATCATTGAGGGGGAGAACTGCTGTAACATATTCATTAAAAATTTTAGGAAAGTGAGTCAATAGTGAATAAGAAAAGGAAATATCAAGTGAGGGATCACCTAAAATGACTAATTTTTGTTCAAAATCTTAGTTCCACACATAATCATCATAAAATATAATGTTAATGAAGGTAAAATATTCATAAAGGACTGATAAAACAGGTTGATACGATGAATGAAGGTAAAGAGGATCAGAGGGAGTAGTTGATGAAGAACATGAGATATATCTTGAAGATGGAATATCATCAATCAAATCAGATTCAAGTTTTAAACAAGAATTCAATTTTTTATTATGAGGGGAATATGGGAATGAGATTGGAGCAATAATCTCATCTTCAAGTTTTCCAACATCAACATTGGTACATTGTGTTGTTTCATTTGATAAAGGAATGAGAGAAGATGAAGAGTAAAAAAAATATCATATTATTCCTTTGAAACTTTAAGAGCTCCATGAACAAGAAATGTTTAGAGGCTTGTAAGAGGGTCAGATTTAATAGGTTTCAAATAAATCTGCACTAGATATTGAAATTTCTTTCATAAAATCATAATCTATAAAGAACCCATAGATAAAGTGAAGAAAGTGATGAATAAACTCTTCCAAGGATTCATCATATTTCATTCTAAGATGAAAATTTTTATTATATACACTTTGATAATTGAACCTATCAAAGGCTTGGTGAATATCCATGACAAGTTGTTCAAAAGAGTGAATATAAGCATTCGTAAATGTATCACACCATTTTTTAATATGCCATTCAAGAGTGAGAATGAACAAACTACAAGCAACATCCTCACAGTTAACTTTGAAAGAATGAAAAAATTCAAGAAAGAGGAGTGTGTGCTTAACAATAGTTATTTCACCCTCCCCATTAAAATTTAATTAGACAAGTTATGAATGATCCACACGGGAAATTTAAAAAAATTTCAACTCTAGAAAATATCACGGGGTTATAATATGGGAAGAATCCATTCAACAAGGAATATAGAAACCATACTTCATGGGCTCATCTTTTCATCTAGCCCTACTTCTAGCATCAAAATCTTGTTGACGGTGTTGGATGCTGACAACAGGAAAGCCCCCCCGCCCCCCATTGTGAAGTCCCAATTATACCCCCATTGGTTGGAGTAGGAGTCCCAACCAGAAATATAGACAGTTTCGATAACAAAAATATCAAAGATGTTCCTTGTCTGAAATAAACACATAAGAAGATATACAGATAGCTTTGGTGAGAAAAAGTGAGAAAAAGTTATGAAATATCAATTGCAATGATTAATAGGTTCTTTCACACAAAGGATAAGAGAGCAAGCCTCAAGAAGAATAATAATAATACTATCGTAAAAGAGATGCACAAACATATGGAATAATATTTAGTTAGTCTACAAAATAGTTTGCAAGATAATAAATATCATGTAAGCACATACAACACACATTCAACAAGATACATACTAGCATTAATGGAATAACATATACCATAATATTTAAAGAATACTCTTACAACATCCACGATATATGCATGAAAATTTTGTTGACTTTGAGAGCTTATGATTATTAGGTGAAAGTTACAAGTATACAATACAATGATATGAAAATATCCCCAATAGTGTAACATGAGGCCACCACTTGCTTCTCTAAAGAATTATACTCACTCCTATGCTAGACTAGAGAAGCCAAGGCTACAAATCTCAAGTTCAATGCCCTTTCCTTGAGTTATGAGAGTTTATTTATAACAAATGGGATGACCCTTCATCTCACCTTTTGACCTTTGAGTTTCCCTCATGACTCTTGGACTTGTTTTGTCTTTATTCTAACTATTAACTCTTGGACTTCCACTTACATTTACACTTTCATTATTTTCTAAATACAATAATACAAAAATCCATACAAAGGACAAAAGTTTGGCTATAAGACAAAACTTTATACATTATGCTCGAGTTTGAGGAAAGTCTAGCTTATAAACTTCCACTTTTAGCTCTGTCGTAACATATTGGTACCAAGATTTATACTATGCTTCTCTATCCTCAAAATTGGATGGAAGATATGGATTATATCTGTCTCTTGCCTCTATAGCATCTATATATATAGTTTTGGATCCAGTTTGAACATTATTCAAAATAAGAACAAATTCATGTTTACCTTGGCAAATCCGACTACATACATATGCTTCTTCCTTGTGATTTCTAAATATTCTTTAGTGGTAACGTGCCTCAAAATTTTCAAGTATTCTTGTATTTCCTGCTCGATAAAATTTCTTCCCTTTTTATTTGAAAATTATCTAATGGAAGGTATATTGTGCACTCTTACCAAGGAATACAAACTATGATACAATCATGCATAGGTGGTTATATTGCTGGACACATATATAATGAGTTTCTTATTACTTCAAAATCATTCTAACCTTAACCTTTTCCAATTATGCTTCCTGTAAAGTTTTTCTGGCCAACTCTATTGGTGCATTCCTATACTTAGTGTCCCATTCCTAGATCGCGTTTATGGCTACTTTAATCTCCTTCAAAAGGTTATCACTCCCCGGATCTCTTTTTCATTTCATGTAAGGGCACTACCGCCTTGTGAAGGGTGATAATCTATTCATAAATTTATCTATTGATGTCTCCAAATGATTGGATTTCATCAAATATTTCTTCCCATAACTCCTTCAAGTGATAATAAATGAAAGACAATATTTTATTCTAGGCTTGGAGATGATTAATCTTTTGTCTTGTAACAACTAGATCCTTTGCAAATTGTTTGTTTCCCTCCATCAAGAAATATGAGTTTACTTTTCTAACTCCTGCAAAGGCTATAATTTTTATTGTGACTCTCCTTGGATTCCTATTAGTATTGGGCATAATGCCCTGTCTATATGAATGGAAACAAGATGAACTAGGTCATTGTGAAAATACTTGTACCTTTCTTGTATTATTCTATTATTTAGCTGATCAAAGGTCAAATTGGAAATATCCATGACCATGTCATCATCTAGAGGATATATTCCCATTTTTTTGAATGGGATGTAGCCACTTGTAAGAGGAGGTGAGGGCCAACTGTTGGATTGTTCTTCAATGGGAACAATGTCGGCATCTTGGTTCTCCTACTACCACTCAACCTCCATGTCTTGGGCATGTATGTTCTCTTCAATTAATCGTGCAAACTCTTCTTTCTAATTTTTCCCACTTTCTTCATCTTCCAATTGTTTTTGGTTTTCTTCCTCAAGTTTTTTTGTCTCGCTTCTTCTTCCTTGTTTCTCAATTCTTTCAGTTCTTTCATGTGTTCTCTTTTTTCCTTTCTCTCTCTTCTTTATGTATGAATTCCTTCTCTTTCTTTTGTTCATTCTCCTCTCTCTCCTCTTCTTCCTTATGCTTCCTATTTAATTCTTATGATTTATTTCTCCTCTTTTCTTCCATAATGGTTTCTCCAAGAATGATATAATATGCTTTGAATTTTCGGCTCCGCTCCATTTTTGTATTATGCACAACTTTCCTCTTATACTTAATACTAACTGGAGTGGTAACTTCCTGCTAATTTTCTTCTTGGGTAACAATATTCTCATGTACTCAACTAGAAGGGCCTACCTCTTTTTCCGTTCCATGTGGTCAAGAAGAATTTTAACAATTATTTATCTTCTCTTCATTTGTATGACTGTAAGACTCATAAGCCCGGGAAAAATGCAACTTATCACAATTTTTTTTACAAACTCCTCTGAGATAATACCTGTGTAAGCACATCTTGCTGACCCTAAGTACTTTAAGTTGTTTTGCTTCTAAATTTGTGGTCTTTAAGCTCTTGATCCCATAGGATACCACTTATAGAGGGAAGGAAGGGCAAGGTGCTTTCTTCTTATTTGGAAAAAACTGAGAAACACCTATGATAAGTGGATAGTAATCCTCCTACGTGACTACCTTATCTATCACATATTTCGAAAAAAGTTATGGAGGTTTCTAAGAATTGAATACTCTGAGGTATTCCATCAAGTGAGGCATCCTAATCTTCTACTTATGCCACTAACTTCATAGCATAATGGTACATGCAAGGAGATTCTTCCTCAAATATTATCTGATCCAAAATTTGAAGAAGTGCTTAACAAGTTTCTCATACATTCCCCTGTAATTTTACTCTAATAATATTTTGCAATACACATGGATAGGGAGTTATCTAGGGGTCCACCTCCAACAAAGACCCAAGAGCTCATGGTCAGCACACATTTCATCCACTTAGTAGAAAAACATGTAAAATTGTGGTTGATTGCCTTGAGGAGTGTTTTTCCCCTTATCTAAGTTTATCTTTGACTGCTAGGATAATGTATGGGAAAAATTGAATATCTTGCCTTCCATGACGAGTGGATACAACATGAAGATCTACCCTTCAGGGAAGGATTCAATATTTCTCTATAAATAGATATGAAAACACATATCCATAAAGTAATGGTACTCTGTTATGAGATACTTGGTATTATAAGTACCATAAGGATTCTGGAGAAATTTGGCTGGTTCTCACAACCATGACTTGATCACTTCTTTGGTATTCAAAGAACCCCAAGCTAAATAGAATTGATAATCTAAGTACTTCTTAGGCTTGGGAAACTTTCAAACTAAGTGAATGCCATGTGGCTGATAAGAGGAAAGTTGCTGCCCACTAACACTATTTAATGCCATTCTCTTGATGTCTAGACCCTGCAATATCCACCTAATGACATTAACACACATGACAACATTGGATATTTGAAGGCACATTTATGGAACCTTGATCGTTGAATGTTTTCATAGAATTCCCTATCCTCTAGATCTTCTGCGAACTTTGTTGAATTGAATACATATTTTATAGTGATCCATGTGATAGTAGAATCATTTTCGATATAAGATTGGGTATATGAAAATATAGGAACTCCTGTCAATATACTGTCAATGTATTATTCAATAATTATATCTATGACCTCCTTTGATGATCCTTTCTTTGGAGGCATGGTGTTTTTTTATGATGAAAGAATAATATGTTCAGGATCTGCACTACCTGGTGTAGAAGATGCACTTGTGGAAATAACAAGTTAATTCTACAAGATATCAGCTAATCAAATTACAAGTAGAAAATATTCACTGAGAAAATGGATTTCGAAATTTTGGGAAAAATAGGGTTAGACTAAGCACTGAAAATGTGCACTCCACAATTTTTGAAGGGGGATTGTGCACTTCTTGTTTTTAGGGGAGCTTGACCATGGACTGGATTGTGGAATGCTTAGTTTCTATTGGGAGAGGGGCCTATAATGTGTAGTGCACAATTTCATAGGGAAAGGAGGCCTCACCTTTTCTTGTGATTGTAGTGCGCAATTGGGGAGGCCAGTTATTGCACAATGCATATGTGTAGATGGTAAGGAGAAGCCTCTAGTCGAAGAGATTATGCAATGATTATATGAGGAGGAAGAAAGGCCCAAGGATTACAAAATCTTCTTTGACATAAGGGAAAATTACAGATATGCTAATTGAAGGGAGTAAGGATGTGGATCAGCCCTAGAATAATTCAAACCAATCACTAACATCGAGAAAATAATACAGTTAAAAGAGAAGGACATGCATGCATAAATACACCAAGCAACAATAATTTCTGGTAGGCAAAAATATAAGGAACGTTATGTGACACTTGAAAAGAAGCTAAAAATGTTGAAATGACACTTTTAGAAGTTAGTAATAGCATAAAATACACCAATTACAATAAGAAAAAGGAAAAACAACACTTGCAAAAGAAAAAGAGACAAAATCAAAAGCAAAAGCAGTAAAAGGAAACACTTAAGAAACTTACACAAAAATTAGTGCGAATGGAATCCAAAGCTCCTTGTGCTTGTGAGAATGGAAAAATATCCAATGGACAGTGTGAGAATGAGTTCTACGATCCTTTCTTATATATATTAGCACTCACGAGATTAGGTTTATGGTTTCAGGTTCGCATGCCTCAAGGATCCACCTCTAGTTAACTAACACATGTTCGCAGATGAGACTGGAAACTTGTGTCACACTACTTCATAGATATGTGAACTTCCTATTTTATAGGAGTGCGTAATTGAATGATTTCTATAACTATGTAGTTCGCTAGATTAAGGGACTGCACATTTCACTGAGAAAAGGGATTTCACGATTTAGTTTCCCAGTGGATTGTGTAGTTTTATCTCACATAAGGATTGCACAGTATGCTTTCAAAGATGATTAAGCACCTACTTAGATCATATTATTTCACATTTCACTCTGACAAGGAGTTTCATAGTTCACTGTGATAGAGGTTTGTGTAATTCCAAAAATCAAGGCATCCAATCAGTGTTGATCAAGGCACAACTTAGCTTGTGTTCAAGAATTATTTTTCTTGTGTTCAGAAGTTGAGACATCAAAAGATTAACATGAAAGAGTAAGTCATTGTGACAATTAATAAACAAGAAGAACACTTGATGCCAGTTAAAACAACGATTCTTATGGAAGAACGAAGGCTCCAAAATCAAAGTGTAGGAAAAATTTTGGAGGGGGGTTGTAGCAGCTTCAACACTTCCTAAACCTCAATGTGCATGGACGAATTGTGATGTTATCTATTTATAAGAATTTCAAATGATACATATTGGATACAACCCATAATCCAATCGACAAATAGAGGAGGGAATCATGTCTGAGTGAGAATGAGTTTGAGATAAATCCAAATGACTCTATCATAAGCTTTTGAAAAATCTATTTTGATTACTACCCCTTTAGTTGACGTATTTTCATACTTCACAAGCCTTTTTGGGAAAATCCTATTGCTTCATGTATTTTTCCTCTCTCCAAAAACTCAAACCGTTCTTTTTTAAATTTCTCTTGAAATAATTGGTTTTATTTGTCGTGCTATTATTTTTTCAATAACTTTGTAAATGCCATTACATAGGGAGATCGGTCAAAATTATTTGGAATAATAAGGATTACCCCCCTTTGGAATGAATGAAATGAATGTAGAATATAAAGAATCCAATAATCTCCCTTATTCTTTGGATTCATTTACCACTTTAAGCATGTCAGGACCAAGTACCTAAGACAATGCTGAAAATGCTTCAATCACCCACCCATCTAGCCTAGGTATTTTATCTTTATGAAAACTAGAAAAAACCTCCTTAAAATCCTCTATAGAAACATCTACTTCCAAATCACCAATATCCTCCTCCCTTACATAACTTTAGAACAACTGCGCAACCTGTAAAATGTCTACTATCCAATTTTGAGGATCTTCCCTGAAGAGATGTTAAAAGTGAGACTTCCCCATCTCTGCTAACCCCTTAAAAGATGCCACGTATCTATATTCTTAATTATTCATGCTCCATATTGTGTTCTACATCTTTCTCCATTTTGCGTATGCCTGAAATAAATTTTTGTTTTCCTTTTCACATTCTAGCCATACTTCTCTGCTGTTTAGACACCAAGTTACTTCTCTTGAGGCCAGAATGTCCATCCTTTTTTTCCATTGTTAATAGTATTTCCTTTGAAGCCTCAATAGAAAAACCTTCCTATCCTGACTTTGATAACACCCTCAGATCTTGATCCACCGTCAAAAAAAATATTCCTCCTCTTTTTATTTTTTTACCTTCACCCAAGCCTTTATGTGATAGTTTAGGTTCTAAAGATTCGATTCAAATTGCTTCATTTTTTTGCTACCATCCCTTTGGTAAATGATGTTCCAGTGGTTCTTCACTAGATTTATGAAGTCCTCCTCTTTCAACCATGAAGATTTCATATTGAAAGGTCTCCCAGGTTTATTGCTTCCTACCATGATTTATGAGAAAATATGGGAGTGATCTGATTCTCCCACTACACCTATCCATTTCCTAGACACATTTTGTATGTCTATAAATTTATCAAATAAAAATAAGCAATAGAAATTTTTGGCCACTCTACTGGGAACAACCTGTTTATTTCTCCATTTTGGCTTTATATTAATAATTTTAATATCAATCAACTTTTTTTGGCCAAATGGTGTAAAAAGTAACCTAAAAGAAGGTTTTGAGCAGCTCTAGGTCCCCAAGACTCTGAGTCACCCACAAAGAATCTTAAGCCCCCTCCCATGATTAGGATTTAATTTAAGAGAAATGAATTAGAAAAAATAGCATCCTAGAATTTTCTTTTATCCCCATTGGGGTCATATAGGTTGATTATAGTAAAAGTTATGTACAATTCCAAAGGGTGTAGCTCTAAAACAAGGCCTGATTTAATGCTCCACAAATCCAAAGGTTTTATACAATGGAAATTCCAACCTATTTTTATACCTTACGAACTCCTCTGAGCATCAAGGGATAAAAATATCTACAAGATAAATAAAGACTCTAACAGTCTAACTACTCCATCACCATCCCCCAAAATTTCTTGAAAGAGGAGAATATCAGGATCATGATTTGAAACAGGATGTTTGAGGGAAATTTTCTTGGAGGAATTTTCTAGTCCTCTACAATTAAAATAAATATCTTTCATTAAGCCACCGTGCCTTGGGTGGCCACTTCTCTGAGTTCCCCATCAATGGTTTGTTTTCTACCAACTACTAGCATAATATGTGACTTTTATTTTTCTTTAGGAATATTTTATTTTCTTCCCCTCCCTCTTTTACCACCATATATGTGATCTATCTTCCTTAGGACTCCTGACAAGCCCCCATTGTGGGGAAATAATGTTTATTTCTCAGGTTATGAAGGAAAAAAAATACTAGATGACTCAATATTTGATGGAGCACTAGATACATGTATTAAGGGACGGGAGGAGACTTGATATCCCATGGGTATATCACATGCAACTTTTGACAAGGAAAGGGAAGTGACTAGTGAACAAGGAATCACATAATACCTATTCTCAGAGACCAAAACCCATTATTTACCCAGATTAGAAAAATATTGAATAGGAGAAGTAATAGGAGTCACAAAAACTAGAACACCACTAGAGGAGGCTACTAGAACCGTAGGTGTGGTGGGGTGAGATGGATTGTCTCCTACCAGTGTCTGAGTGGTTCCCTCTACAATTTCCTCTTTAAACTGAGGAAGAATCATTATATTTCCTATGGGAATATTCGAAGAGATAGAAGGGGAATCATCCCTCCAAATACTTGGACCAACATCAAATGAAGGAACCTCAAAAGACTTCTTTGGAAGAATATCCTTTTGAAACTTCTTCTTTTTGAATGATAGTTTGAAAAACTCAAGAATGTGACCATACTGGTGACATCTATGAAATTTGAATATGACCCCTTCATATTCCATCAATTTAATATTTCTTGGACCATCCCCCATATCCAAGGAATTCGATAAGCCCTCCCTTAAATCAATATTTACTCAAACCCTTGTGATTGACTAGTATTTGGTTTGTAGGATGATGTAAAAACCCTGGGTTAAAATTTAATGTAATAAAGGTTGATAAAGGAAAATAAGACCAAGGTCATGGGATGAATATTCTAATTTGAATGTTGGGAAATGCACTACAATGGGCATCACTTTCGGTTTATTAATGGCTAAGGAACTTGGCAAAGGAAAATAGGCATTACTCTGCATTTATTTATGAAAACAAAGGAAAAAAGGAGAAATGGAAGGTGAAGAGACACATATTTGCATGAGAGGGGAAATAGAAGGAAAATTAAGGAAAGTGAAGAAAATATAGGCCTCAATGATAAAACTTATTTTTAGGATAAGTTCATGGCTTTTGCTGGTTTAGCTTTTTTCAGTTTGGCTTTGAAATTAGTTTCAGAGAGAGAGAGAGAGCAAAAAGAGGAGAAATCAAGCAAGAAATAAAAGGAAACAAAAGGGAAAACAAGGGAATGGAAAGGAAAACAATGGGAAAAAGGATAAGCAAGGAAATAAAAGGAAATCAAGGAGAATGTTGCATCAACAAATTTAATAGGAGGATTTTGTAGGTAGTAAGTTGCATGAGTGATTTCCTAGCTAAGGTGTGAATTCATGGTACATGAATTTTTGTATTTGGTTCATTTGCTATCATTGGAATGAGTTCTTCTAGTTTTGACAGTAGTTTCAACCTTGCCTTTCCATTTCATGGATAGCCATAGTGTTATGGAATTTATTTATTGGTTGAGCTTTGGATTGTCGGAATATTTTGGATCAAGGTGAGGTGGTCTCAATTAAATTTCCAAGGGTTGGGGGTGGAGATGTTCTTCTCTGGGAAGCCCTTGATGACAACTTGGTGGAGATAGGAAAATTCCTCAAGGGATGGTGTAAGAATTTTGAGGCATCGAATATTTTTTTGGTTTTGTGATCTCTTGATCGGTTTTGGTGAGATCGTGGTAGTTTGAGGGTGGAGGTGGTTTAAAAATTGTATTACCTTGGTTGATTATGTATTGGTTTATCCCATGATATCCCACATTCATGCTTGGAATATGGCACATGGATGTTCGATGAATCAAATATTTGGTTCAACTGAATCTATTGTTGGGTGGTACGTGGAAGCCCTTGACTTGGTTGGATTTTTCATATGTTAATAAGAGTTACTTTCCTATTGTGATTTATGAGAATTTTTACTTGTTATTATGTTGATTTGATGGTTGTTATCTCATGGTTAATATTATGATTATATGTTGGTTATAATCATGGTTTATGATGTCCTCTGACTATGGCTCTTATTATTCTTGATAAGTTAATGAATGTTTGATGAATGCATGGGATAAATAGTGTTGTTGTAGCTAAAGTACAAATATTTACACTTAGATATGCATTCATGACCTATATCTTACATGTTTACCATGTGTTTGACGAAGTTCCTAATATGTTCTAGTCATTCTAGGTCAAGTTTCTAATTCAAGTTTGAATTATTAGGCTTCTTGTCATGTTAAATATTATTCTATAAAGTTACAAGAAGTTTTGGGTAGTGGACTAGAGAGTAGCCTAGAAAAGTGGTTCGGATTTGAGACCACGTGCTTTGGACTAGAGTTTTGGGGTCATAATCACATGGAGAAAGTCTTGTGAGTGTGGTTGGAGGCTCACTACCACATGCAGGCAATGTCAAGGGTGATGTTATATTCTTGAGTCACTGAAAAAGGTTCCAACTCAGGGGTTGGTCACCTAGGATGGTTGTTCAGCCTCAAAGTGATTTGTAATCCCTGTAGGATGCCAGTTTGTGGTCATAATGTTTTTTAAAACTTATGGAATCTTGTGTATTATGTTTGAAGTGCCCAATGTTGCGGGTGAACACTTCACCCATCTTCAGGGGCAAGAATTTTTTAGTCATTTTGTAGGCCCCACTTCCTTAAACAGAACTAGGAGGTTGGGTCATGTCATAGTGGCACTTTGCTTCACATTTACCCATAGGGTTTGTCAAAGCGAGTAAATTTGGGGTGGCGCATTATAGAAGAATTAATATGTCACCGAAAATGTCCCCAAACTATTTCCCAAATCTTGAAAGGGCCCCTCCAATAAATTTGGTGGCAAACGAGGGAGCCGAACCTAGATTGGGGATACATCTAGTCTCTCCCGACTCCCATCGAACATGGGTGACCAAAATTTAAATATAATTGGATTCAATTTGATGCTCCAAACCCTCTTTGATATGGCTAGGGATTCCTCATGTGATTTACATTCTAGCTATATCTATCCTTTTATTAAAATTAAAACTTGAGGGGGGTTCGAAAAAATTGAACTTACTTTAGCAACCACACAAGCTTATAGCAATTTGATATTGATCTTCCATACTCGTGTCCTTTATAATAGGTTTCTTTCTACCATAGCCACAACTTACTACATACACATGTCCATCCTTAGGCTTAGGTTGAATTCTTTATGAGGATTCTTACTTTTGATGACCCTATCTTTCTTTCCCTTAACTTTCTGACTTGATTCCCATAATTGATGTAGAGATACACCTTTCCTATTTTGAATCTTCTGGTTTCCACCCCCAAAATTTTTAGCCCCCTCTTCCCGGAGCTCACGAATATAAGGGTTTTGAAAAAAATTAGGATACTACTTGAAACTGAGTTAAAACCCCTAGTTGATACCAATATTGTGAAAAATTGTTCAAGTAAATTTTGCAGCGAGGGGATCATTTCCTCTAGGTACTTTGTATTACTTTCCCTTTAAGGAGTAAACTTATTTTGTGAGAAAGGAACGTTTACCTAAAGAAAATCCTCTGTAACCAAGCTTTATTTATTTTTCAACTCCCTATAAAACAATGGTGCTAACATATTTTTTCTCCATAGCCCCTCTAGATTAGCCTCATAATTTATGTGGCCAGGGGACAAAACTGGTTCCTGCCATGGAGGCTCTGTTGCATGTGATGGTAACCCTTTCATCTTTGTGACCTCTCCCTGAACCTTCTCTGAAGCTTTACCTGAATAAGGTGTTGGATACCATTCTCACCCCTCTATGTCCTATCTCCTTCCTTGCCAAAGGGCTATGGTCTCCAGGGTGTTTCTAAAAATAGGGCTTCTATCAATGCTGACCATTTTTTAATCCACCAGATCATCCATGACCATGCTGGAGTCTTCCACGTAAAACAATGCTAGATTAGAGAAATGTTTGGCCCACTGAATTTTGTTTCCCCTGTACAGTCACAAAACTTGTTGACTTCCCTCCGTAGAATCAAATGCATGTACAAAAACCACCCCATTGATCTCTCCCCTCAAAATTGGGGTCAAGTGAGGAGAATGGATAGATTTACTAAGGGGGAAAGAAGCTTCCCCACTAGTTAATTTTCTGAAACCATATCCCATAACCCTTCCACATTAACCCTATCACTCTCGCCTCTATTCATACTCATTTGCATCACTTCCTTTTGTATTTTGATCTTGGTTATCTCAAATGAACATATTTATTTCTATATATCCCCTATGTGCATGGAAATAACAATGGTTTTCAGATTTATATGGTTGGAATTTGAAGAGTTACCAAAATATTCATGTTTTATTATCTACATTTTGGATCCATAAGAGGATCCATCATCATGACACAAAAACTCAAGGGAAATAATGCTAGGAAGTCCATATAGATATATGTTTTGTAGTATAATTTTTGCTTCCTTTTGTATTTTGATATTGGCCCTCTCCAATAAGCCATGTTTTGTTAACTAATACTCTTCTCTCATTAGCCCGTTGGGTTATTTATTCAAGCATCCCTTTACATATTTGAAGTGCTTGTCAACTTGTAATTATTCTTTGATTATTTATTTTATATATAACTCATTGAAAATTATTGTTTCCATATGTATCATTTGCATGCTCTTGTTGAGTGCATTTTCTACTCAATTTTCCTTTCCCTTAATATGCCTAACCTAAAAAAAAACTCAATAATAAGGGCCATCGACCTAGCTTTCCTAACATTCAGTTGAGGATAATAAAATGGGTACTTCAACCCATTGTAATCGATCATTAATGTAAATTTCCTCTTGAGTAAGTAGTGTATCCACATTTTTTAAGCATGCACTATGGTTGTAAGCTCTAAGTCATGCATCACGTGATTCTTCTCATTATCATTTAACTTCTTTGAATCATATATAATCACATTCCTTCTTTCATGATAACTCCACCAAGTCCTTCCTTGCAAACGTTTGTATAGAGTAAGAAATCCTTATCTAGATCTACAATCCTTAAGATGGGGACATTTGTTAGAATATGTTCAGCTATTTAAAGCTTAATGTGTATTTTGATGTCCAATTAGCATTTACCCCTTTATTATACAATGAAGTGATTGGATTCCAAATATTTAAAAATATTTGAATAAATCTCCATTAGTAAGCTACTAGTCCCAAAGGATATTACTTCTACTAAATTTTGAGGTATATGCCATTCCATGATTTCCTTAATCTTATCGGGATCCATTGTCATTCCTTTCGAAATGACATGACCCAAAAAACGCACTCGTGATTAAAATAATTCACATGTATTGGACTTGGCATAAATTTGGTGCTCCCATAGCACTTTCAATACTATCTTGAGGCACTCTTTGTGCTCCTCTTTGGTCTTTTAATACAATATGATATCATCAATGTAAACCAACACAAAATTATCCAGGTACTTACTAAGGATACTTTTCGTTAGGCACATAAAGGTAGCTAGTGCATTTTTTAAACCAAATGGAACCACTAGAAACTTGTTATATCCAATATACCTGGTCCTTAATGCAATTTTGTATATATCCTCATCCTTGATCTAGAATTAGTGATATCTAAAACTTAAATATATTTTTGAGAACATTACGGCTCCTATTAGATGATCAAATAGATTAACAATCATGTGCAACATATACTTGTTCTTGATGGCCATCGTCTTCAACTCTTTATAATTGATGTAAAATTTTAGGGTAATATCCTTCTTCTTAAGATGTAATGATGATTCTCTCAATAGAGACAAATTAGGTTTTATGTATCCCTTGTCCAAAATTTTCTTTAGTTATGTATTCAACTCTACCAGTTCATGCATACTCACTCTATACAATGCTCTAGACGCAGGCACTACTCTTCGTGTGATTTTTATTGAAAAATCAATGTCTCTTTTGGGATTAAATATGGGTAAATAAATCTTTTTACTCTCATAGTATTGATTTGTCTTCGAATTTTAGCTTGTTATTTTTAGCTAAATTTTCAATATTTATGACATACAATGTACATCATTTTCGACATAATTTATTCACTTTGATAGCTGAAATATGTTTTATGGATACAAGCTTTTGTACTCCCTAAAGTACCCTTTGATATGTTTGAGTAAACAAGGTATTACGTATATAATGAAAATATTTAGTAGCTACCCACACAACTAGATAAAATATCACAATACAAATATTTTTACATGGTTAAAACCCCTTGAGAGAGAAATAGTCCATGGCCTCAGCCAACATGGCCACTTGAGGAAATTTTGTTAATGCAAAAAAAAACATTTCACATAATAGAGTTCTCACAATCGATCATTAGCCATGACCCTCCATTGCTTTTAAATAGAGAGCATGGACTAGTCAGGTGTTAATGCATGGATCAATGAATATTAGTATGGATGAGAATATGAGTCATTAGATCACTCTATGTCTATAACATATCATGACCATCAGATTACAATGAAAATAATGCATACTAAAGAAACATGTTAAGAAACACACTTTTACCTAAGAGACACATTGGACCAAGTTGAACTTAACTAACTCTGAAGTGTCTAAATGTCATAACATCCCCCATTAAGAACAACATGGGATAGGATTGAAGGATATAAAAAGGTGAAACAATAGGAATAGGAAGGTGACAACTTCCTAAAATCCTAACATAGATTGAAGTTTAGAAAACTTCACTTCTGTAAGAGAATTTGTCTTCAAATTCATTATCTATAGGGAAAATTAACACTTTAATAACTATATCATGAATGAAATTTTCGATGAAGTGAATTTGTAGCTCAATGTTTTTGTTACACTGACGTTGAACTAGATATTTGGCAAGCTTTATGGAACTTTGATTATCACATGAAAGGGTGGTAAAATTTTTGCTAGAATAAAAAAATATAAAGGATCTATCAAAGCCACAAGGATTGTTGAATTGTGTTAACTTATGCTCAATACTCTACTTCTATGAAAGAAAGGGAAATATTCTACTACCTTTTACAAGTTAAATTGATAGGTCCATAATCAATATTGAAAGAATAACCTACGATATACTTTTGTTCAATAGATTGGTCAGCAACAAAATTTGAATCTGTAAAACCAATCAACAAAGGAGTCCCATCAAAATTGTAATGCATTTCAAATTGAATTGTTCCCTGAATATATCCAAGTATCCTTTTTATTTCGAATGACTTTCATGTGGTGTTTTCATATACTGAGAACGAGATCAAAAACAAACCAAATATCAATTTTCGTATGAGTCAAATACAAGATGCTACCAACTAAATGATGGTACAAAATGCAATCAAATTTGGTTGTAGTGCAAGTGGAATTATGTTTGAATATATATTAAAATGGGGAAGGGATGTTTTACAATATTCCATGTGAAGACAATGATAATATTCACATGCATACGTAGATTGGGAAAGATAAATTCCTTTTTCAGTTTGCAATACTTGGAGGCCAAAGACATAATGAAAATATCCTAATTATTCCATGGGTACAACTTTTAGGGTCACTATTAGTGAGGATAAGGTCACCAACATAAAGAGAAAGGATTATGAGATAGATTCCTACTTTCTTGTTGTAGATAATCATGTCAAAATGACATCTAGAGAAGTTAATTTCAGGAAGAAATCTATCCATTTTGCGTACCCATAAATAGGAGATTGTTTAAGACCATAGAGAGATTTCTTAATGTGAAAAACAAGGCTAGAGTCACTCTAAACATATCCAGGAGGTTGTTCCATGTATATTTATTCTTGTAGATCCTCATGCAAGAAGTTATAATTAACATCTAGTTGATGGATCTCCCGTCAATGCGAGGCAACAAAGGCTAGAACAAGGCAGATGTAATTCATTTTTAAAATAGGGGAAACTATTTAATTAAACTCAATTTATTTAACTTGAGAGAATCCTTTAGAAACCAATTGGGCCTTATTTATTTCAACACATCCATTTTATGCATACTTAGTTCTGTATGTCCATTTATATATGGAAATTTTTCTTCCTTTTGGAAGAGGTACAAGTTCCCAAGTATTTTTTGCCATCAAGGAATGGTATTATTCATTCATTGTTGTTTCTTAATTTGAATGGCTCAAAGCATTTGTAAATGTTTCCAGATCAAGAGTCTGAAACTTTTTCCAAAATAGGGGAGGCTCATTCGAACAATGAAAAAATACAACATTGATATGTAGGATCACCGACAAGGTCACTGACTACTTCATGTGTTGAACATACCTATTTAGGAAGTTGTGGTTTTGGTGCATGTTCATGTCCAATGGAATCATCTGGAGGAATGCGAGCAATATGAGTTGGCTTTTCATCCTAATTTTGATCATTTGAAGAATAAATCACAATAGGAATAGAAGGTGGCACATATGCCAAATATGGCTCGCAAGCCAAAGAGGGAAAAACCACCAAATTAGGCTCGCAGGACAAGGTATTATCATCAAATTTAAAATATATTCTAATCATTATTTCATTTGAGTGAGGTTGAAGAAGTATATAACCTTTTACATCTTCAAAATATCCAACGAAAATATGCTTATCACTTTTAGGCTATAAATGTTTCCTTTTTTCATTAGGAATGTGAGCCCAAGCTACAATACCAAAGATACAAAAGTGGATTACATATAAATTAATGTTAGTCCATGCTTATTATAGGGTTACATTGATTAAATGATTTGTGGGAGTGTGATTTACTATTTAATTTTCACATTTGATTAATTTCATCCAATAATCAAGAATTAATCCCTTAGATTGAATTATACAATTAATTGATTCATTTAATGTATGATTATTTATTTTAAAAACACTATTTTGTTGTGGTGTGTATGGAACAATATGTTGCATTTTAATGCCCTATATAGTGCAATAAGTTATAAATTTATTCATGACATATTCAACTCCATTATCTGTTCTTAACCTTTGTAGTTGATGTCTAGATCATTCTTCTAAGAGGGGCTTATAGGCCAAGAACAAGTCAAAAAATTCACAACTAAGTTTTAAGGAATAAATCCTAGTGCATATGGAGAGGCCATCAATAAAAGTTAATAATTAATTGAACCCAAATAAGGAAGGAGAAGAAATTCGACCACATAGATCACTGTGAATAAGCTACAAAGGGATGAGGTGTTCCAAGAGGCACGTTTGGTAAAACTATCTCGACGATGTTTTCCAATAACATGATTGGTACAAATATCACATCTCCAAGAAACAAGAGAAGGATAAATCAACATATTTTGAGTAGATAGTTTCTGTATTGAGAAATATTTTAGATGACCAATTTGCTCATGCCAAATTTTTCTCAAGTTATCACTATGAGCAATACAAACTAAGGGGAAATAAGATGAGCTAAAGTTGTCAAAATTGTACAACTGGGTAATATCATTGTGACTATTCCAGTGGAAAGGACATGCTTAGGATATTTTAAATCCTTAATTACAACTTGGTGGGGTGAAAACTCTACTATTTTACCTTCACTTGAATGAGAAATATGTTATATTTATAGAAGGTTGTAGGAAAGACTTGGAAAAAATAATACATCATTGAAATAAAAATGATCTACTTTAATTATTTTAGACCCTACAAAACTAAGAAATATATCATCACCAACACATATTTGTTTGGTGTTACAATTGTTAGGAGTAGAAAAATTTCTTTATCCTTAGCCATATGATCAGATGCTTCAGAATAAATAACCCATTCATAAGAAGAAGAAGTAGAGGTTGCATTGAATGAGAAACTAGAAGTGAAAATGCATGTCCATGAGAAGAAGTGTTAGAAGAAGAGGTAAGGTGGATGTTTTGCTTCTTAATTACTATTTCCAAGGCCTCCATCTTTTTAATTTAACATTTGGACTTTAAATGACCATTTTTCCACCGATAGTTGCAATTTCCATTAGTCTTATTACTCTTTAAGTTTAGTTCTTTATCACCATTATGAGTAGAGGCCAGTTGAGAGGGTTTGGGACACTTATTTTTCTTTTTTTTCTTATTTGGATGCTTGGTTTTATACTTCTATTGGGGCACTAGGGCCTTTTTAGATGTAACTATAATTGTAATAACTCCAATACATAAGTGATCGTCTTGTTATCTAATTAGAGAGCCAAAAAAAGTTTCAAGATAAGGTTTTTAATAGGTAGTCCCCAAAGCTACTCTAGTGGCATAAATGTATATATAAAAATAGAATAAGCAGAACCAAGATTTGAAATAATATTATATATGAAATGTTCCTCGTCTATAATAACTTGACAATATTTATACAAATATCTGAGTGTTTTAAACTTAGATAAGTACTATTCAATGCAATGAAAATCATTATGACTTAAATTCACGATATGATTTTCAAGAAGATGAGATCCAACAATATTAGGTTCACCAAATATATTTTTTACCTTTTCTCATGCATCATTCGGAGCATCAAATCCTTGAATATGGAATCAAAAATAGGGAGAAATGGACATCCCAATTAGTACACGTGTTTTTTCATTCATATTATCCTATTTGGCTTTCTTATTAGGATTAATAGGCATCTTTTCTTGTCCCAATATAATATGGTATGATCCTTTACTTCTTATTACATCGTCCATGTGGGATTTCCATGAGAAGTAGTTGGTACTAGTAAGCGAAATTTCACTTGGAGTGACCATATTAAAATATGTATATAATATGCTTTCAAAAGATAAAACTATTTGTCTAGATAGAATGTGCTAAAAAATAGGCTTTTAAAAAAAATTGCATGAAAACATGCTTCAATGTGAAAGTTATGCCCTTTTTAAAAAATGACATTAATGGTAACAAAGAGGCATGTGGTAGGTACAATTTGGCCCACATGGTGATATATGTTGATTAAAAAATAAAAAATATTTGTCTTCACTAACTTTGTCTATAAGATCCCTTTTACAAATAAGTTACTTTATGAAGTGACTAACTTTCATAAAACAAGTGAGAATCACATTTACAATGAATTTACTTTATAAATGAAATTTGTATGCAAAGCAATTTTTTTTTTAGAAAATATTAAAGTTATTTATGATTATTCACTTGTATATGACAAG
Organism: Pinus albicaulis; assembly: GCA_034641835.2. Classification (NCBI taxonomy): domain Eukaryota; kingdom Viridiplantae; phylum Streptophyta; class Pinopsida; order Pinales; family Pinaceae; genus Pinus; species Pinus albicaulis. The sequence goes on along the minus strand of CM076577.1, from coordinate 463,652,278 downwards.
TGAAATAAAATTTACAATAAAGTTATGAAATAACCTAAATTTGCATGAAGCTTTCCAAAACATCACTTAAAAAATAAGATTTAAACTCAAGGCCTCTTACTAAAGAAGTTGACATTGTTGTTTTTGTTAAAGCTTTGTTTTGAACTACGTGCTTGCCAAAAAAGATGTGCTCATCCAAAAACAAATAGTTGTTTGATTTTTTTTTTTCAAAGCTGAACAACAATGGGTTTAGATCTTGGTTAGCTTACCTAGAAAATACAAGTTTTCTCATCATTTTTTATTTTCCAATGTCTTACAAAACACATGTAAAAGATCATACATAGTCTATAAAACACTTTCTTCTTGGTTTTTGATATGTCAATATCACACAAAGTGTTGGGTAAAGAGCATACATAGGCCAGAAAGATTAGAAAATTGGGAATATACTAGAAAACTGAAGTATGAAGTTTATTCTTCTTCTTATTTTTTTCAAAAAAAGACATATTTGGACTATATATCTCTATATTTGATGAAAAATGATGTGTATTGGGAAAAAATATGCCTATTCAAATGAAACTAAAGGAATTCTTAATTGAAAACAAAATTCAAGGTGCACTAGAATAGTTTGTTTAGGACAAAACAATATGAAAATAATAGATCTCGGAAATGCAACAATATGGGATTTAAGACCTTGAAACCAACTGGATTAGTTATTCAAACGAGTGTTGATACCATGTTTGAGTAAATAGGTTATTCCATATAGGATGAAAACATTTATTAACTGTAGAAATTTGCTGAATAATGATTAATTACTCACCGAGACTATCCTGATCACATACAATTCGAATTTATATGCAACACATAATCTCTTCCACTCAGATCATCACACATGCGGAAATAAAATCAAGCGATAACACATCAAATCATCATACACATTAACACAGTATGTATGGGGAAAGCTTATAGCTGAAAACCCCGCAGCTATTGTGTATATTATAATGGAGAAATCATGTAACAAACTCAGTACAATACTCCTCACAAGTACTCAGTACTTTCTCATGAAGTTACACACAAACTAGCTCGGTTTTGAACAGGTTACTGGTTCAAAACTCACCGCCAATTGCCTTGCCTCTATTGCGCAATCATGGCCTGTCTATATAGATATCCAAGGTTTGAATCTCCTTGGCTTGACAGTGCAATCATCATGGGAAATTCCTCCAAGTGTGGTGCAAATCTCATGCACAACTGATGTCGCCACTGATAGCTAACTCCACCCTTTCATCTACCTCTTTCTCTGGTCTCCACTGAACTGATCATGCACTGTAGTGAACTGATGTGTTCTTGAGTTGAATAATGAGTTACTAATTAATGAATTAAATAATATTTAATTCACTCCACTCATAACTAATTGATTAGCTAGTTAAACTATTCTCAACTAGTTCAACTAAAATAAACAGAACACAACTCCACTAGCTGTCTCATTAACTCCACCAAACTTCTGCCACTGAAGTCCTAACTGAAGTCAACCATGCATGATGCCATCGAACCCTTGGGAATAGCGTAATTCCTGCATGTATGCACTGAACCCTTCCCAAGGCTCGGGCGAAGTGCTCCCGAGAGAGTAAGCGGTGTTTAGAAATTCCAAATATTATTAAAGTGAAAGCAATATTTGACTTCCCTATGCAAGATATACGAGTCTAAAAATAGACATCGACCTATCGACCTATAGGTCACAAAAATAGAGTCCCATCTATTTTTGCAACATGTGTCTCAGAGAGTGTTTTATCTGCCAACCCCTGGACCATGCTCCATATGTCTAAAAATAGACATAGTCTAAAAATAGACTTTGCGCCAGAATTCGCCTGCGGGCCCACTTAGTGAAGGCGACTTCATTTCACTAAGCTCCATCATCTTGCTGCATTTTCAACATTAACCACCCACAAAACTAGATCAAAGATCACAATGGTAGTATTTGTACGTTGTTAAAACCCTCTAAGAGGGAAAAAATCCATGACCTCGACCAATGCGGACACTTGAGGAAATTTTAATAACACAAAATAAAATATTTCATAAAAGGTTTTTCACGATTGATCATCAAACATGACCCTCCATTCCCTTTAAATAGAGAGCATGGACCAATTGGGTGTTAAGCCACATATGAATAGTCGTTAGTATCAAGGATAATATGAGCCGTCTCGTCACTCTATGTCTAGAACATATTGTGATTATTAGATTATAATGCAACTAATGTATACTAAATAAAAACATTAAGAAACACACCTTTATATAATAGACACATTATACCAAGTTGAACTTAACTAACTAGTAAGTGTCTAAATATCCTAACATGATGTCTTTCGTCTTCTATGCATTCCAAAATTTTATTGTAGTAGTCCATTTTTTCTCTTTGTGCTACTAGCTAAGCCATGCCAATAAACATGTCAAATGACCCCAGAGGCAACGTGTTCATGGTATATCATTTAATGAAGCTACTCATTTTGAACTGGAATGATTAAAATAACATCATTTACTTTCCTTTTTTTCCTTATAACTAGTTGAACCAAACATGAATTTGTATGTTTTTTCTCTATAAAACACACTCCTTGACAATCTATAGTGAAATATAATTTAGGTTATATTTGGGTTCAATTATAATTGAAATAGGATGGTTGGAAAGTATGCCTTCTATCTTGACCACTTGGTCTTGAAAGTCTGCTTACATATTCTCCACAATTGCATAAATGTGGGGTACACTCCTACCCATGTCAATGTCAATAGTGTTCTCTTAGAAATTGTATACCCTTATACTATATTTTTTCTATGTGGAAATTTTTTTAACGAGTGTTCTACACCTCATCCCCAACATTTCAATGTATTTTTCACGGGATCTTCTGGCTCTAATTTTATTGGTTCATACCCACTTGGAGTGGAATTTTTTTTTCTGAAGCTTTCTTTTAGCTAGTACACAAAACTTAATTCTCTTCCAAAATTCTTTGTAGACTTAGGTTTTTAATCCTTTATTCATGAATCTATTCTTCTTCTCCCTTCTATATTTTTTTGGGATTCAATCTTATGCTTCGATTAATCATAATAATACTGTTATTTTCTGATATTGTCTTTGAGTGTCTTTGATTTATCAAACTCAATTATATCTTGATAGGAATACAACAATGCAATGAGAAATGATTGTATTTATACTTTCTCATTTCTAATGTGAGGTACATACCTCAACAATTTTATAAATATGTTGGCATTGTTAAGAAATATAAAGGGCCTACAGTTAGGGTGATTTCTCTTTACTTGATAATTGTTTGTGAAGTTTTGTTGACTTCTTATTACTTTATTATGTTATGTTAATCAAACAATTACCAAAACCATAAACAATGAAGATCAAAAAAAGACAATGAACACAGGATATAGGCTCCAAGCCAGGGGAAAACCCCTATAAGGGGAAAACCCAGGAAAAAATATTCTCTTCTTATATAATCAAATAAAATGAGGAATACAAGACCCAAAAAACAAGACCAATACATTCAAAAATATCTAAGTCAAGCCTCCTCCCAAGCTCTTCTAGCAAGATAAATTCAACTCAAGTCAAAATCCTTTAGAAAAGCTTCCAACTTTAGATTTTTGGCCCCCAGCTTCAAAATTTTAGATCTCAACTTCAGAACTTTGGACCTACAACTTCATCCCTTGTAGCAGCTTCGAAATTTCACATGTGTGAAATATTAAAGGAATATTCTAGGGAAAAAACTTTGATTTTATTATTTTCTTATTTTTCTTGCTTCAACAAATTATTCTTCTCTTGAATTTCACACTTATTATTTTAGAGATCGAACTTGCTTGGTTCTTATTTCAAATCATGAGGTCAAAATATCTCTATTCATACACATTTATGAGGTCAAATTTCCCTTTTCTAGGTTGACTTGAAGAGGTATGGCCGTCTTGGTCTTGTAGACACAAAAAATAAGCATTTTTGACTCAAATAAATTTCATTTTCCATTTTCTCTTCAAAGTCCAAATGGGACTTGAATCTAGGAAAATATTTTAACTTATGAAAAATATTATTTTGACTCAATAAACCCTAAAATCATGAAAAACATACTTGACCTAGATAACCAAATACTTTGAGCATAGAACCCATGCTTGAAAAATAATATTTATTTTTCTTCCTTTTTATCTTCTACATAAAATACATAATGATACAATTACAATAACAATTAAGAAGACTAAACCTAGCTACATTTTCTAGCATGCATATGTCTTCATAATGAGTTTCCCTAAATTTTGTTCATGAAACTATTTAATATTTCCATTATAATACCTTCCACAAAGGTATTTCTCACTGAAGTATTTCTCAAATTTACTCTAGGTTAGATTCTTCTCATGGATGCCCTTGAAATTCTTTAGGTATTCCCATCATAAATCATCATTTCCTGTTAGATTAAATATGGCTACTTGTGCCTTCATATTCTCAAAACAAATATGTATCCTAAATTATTTCTTCAGGCCCAAAATCCATGCTTCACCTTCTTCATTCTTCCTAACTTCTCCATCAAAGCTAGTACGTTTTCATTCTTGAATTATTTGGGAAAAAATATATATAACCTTCTTCTTATTTTACTTGTGAAACATTAATCTAGTTTTTGTACTAGACTATTAAAACTACCATTTCCATCTTCATAAGTGTATGCTAAGGTGTTCTCATTAGTTGTATAATATTTTACACTCATGTTCCTCTTCCTTGACCTAATTATGTTTTCCTTATTAGTTGGTCCATATTTTCAAATTTCATATGTAATAGGAACCTATTTGGACTTATACTTGTCCATGTTACTATGAGCTAGCTCATGTTGTCTTTGAATATGTAGTCTAATCAACTTTGTAGCATTACTGTGATTACTTCTTTCTTTTCTTAATATTTTATAATTCTTATATTCTCTTCCTTATAACTCCTAAGTTCAATCCTTAAACTTCTAATAGTTTCCATACAATAAAGGTGGGTATCCACTACCTTTCTCTCATTTGATTCATCTTCTATATTATGTGAAGCCCTTTCTAGGTTATACTGTACTATTATATTGGAAATTTCCCGTCTTTTCTAATATTGGTAAGTATTTTTATCTATTGAAACAAAAACAAAAAATGATTGGTTTTACGAAAAAAATCATAAAAGTACCAAGATATATATTTTCCCTTGGCTTGCTCAAAATTTACCTTTGTTGGTCTGAAATTTATGTTCTTTTGTTTTTGTACATCACACTCATACGTGGTTAAATAAATCACCTAAAAAATAATTCCATAAATTTTACTATATCAAAACTTTAACAATGACATGATTCAAATCAAACATTCTCTTAGGAGCACATTTATTATAAATGTTGCATCACAACTATGATATTACTCTGTAATGCAACTAGCCCCTTCATACCAAATTAAGACTATGGGGTATCCATGCCCAACCTCCGAGGCCAACTTGAGGAAATTGGGTGATGAAAGTCCCTCTTTCTTAAGCCACCTAAAAAACTTATTTCCAAGGCCACCGTTGTCTTATACTCTTTAAGATCTTTACCGTGATACAAATTTCATATAAATCTTTGTTTCAAAAACATGGTTATGCCCATTTGAATATTTTCCTCCAAATGCCACATAACATTTGTACCATTTTCCATGTGATAGACATCTGAAATCATGTTTCCCATGTATTTCCATCTTATAATTCCATGTCATTGAAATGAATTATCCTTCACCATGTCATATACCACTCAACATGCCATGTCTGGATTCTTATTAGGATTCAATAGTTCCAGGAAAAAACCCTAATAACTTTCTCTCAACATATCGACACCCAATGTTATCACCAAAAAATTATCACCTAACCTTTTCTAACTAGGTGGATTGAAGTACACCATGTAAGATCAATTTTACCATAGTAAAATTGCTTTCACTATACGAAATAATTTAATAAACCGTATTTTTTTCAGTTATTTCTGGTTAAAACAATAAACCCATGGGGAATAATCAAATAAATCATTATTTATTTGATTTTCCTCTAGGTTTAATTAATTAAACCACCTTTTAACTAATATTCCTTGTCATATTTGACCAAATTATGAGAAATAATTAGAAAAATCATTATTTTTCTTATTTTTCTTTAGGAATAATTAACTAAATCATTATTTAGTTATTATTCCTTGTTAAATTTGACTAAATCACCTAGGAACAATTAAATAGATCATTATTTTTTATTATTATTATTTAACCACATTCTTGAATTGAAAAGTAAATCATTTATTTTTTTATTATTTCTAAATAAAGGCATTTAACCAATTTAAATATCTTTTCCCTCCAACAAAATATAATAAATTATTCCAAGCAGTTACATCTAAATTACGGTTAATAACATTTCATTATTCTCCATTTTCGAGGATAACTCAATATTTTGTTATAAATAGGAGGAGTTTTCCTTTCATTCTTCACTTAAAGTAGATGTGCAATAGAAAGTTAAAACAAATCCTGCAAAAACCCATATCTATGCAGGAGAAGCAGTTAAACGTAAAAAAAATTAATAACTGATGCAAAAGTAACTCTAAACGACTAATAGAAAAGGAAAGTTTAAAGAATAATTTCAGTATTATATAACACCTGGTGAAGGAAACAAGTAAAGTGTTACTAGTCCCCCTCAAATGGGATGGGTTCTTGGCTGTCCTCAACGCTTCCGCTTTGTGAGTATTTCTCTCTCAATGATATGGAAACCCGAAATATGTGATGAAATCAAGTGGGAGCTCACATGGAAAAAGAAAATGGCAGCGAAAATGAGAATGATAAAAGTGAATAATGAATGGAAAAACTCTCTTATTTATAACAAAATATTGAGTTATCCTCGAAAACGGAGAATAATAAAATATTATTAACCATAATCTAGATCTAACCACTTGGAATATTTTATTATATTTTTTTGGATGGAAAAGATATTTAAATTGGTTAAATACATTTATTTAGAAACAATAATAATAAAAAATGATTTATTTATCATTTCAAGGATATCGTTAAAGAATAATAAACAAATAATGATTTTTTAAATTATTCCTAGGTCATTTAGTCAAATTTAACAAGGAATAATAACTAAATAATGATTTAATTAATTATTCCTAGAGAAAAATAAGATAAATAGTGATTTATCTAATTACTTCTCATAATTGGGTCAAATGTGACAAGAAACATTAGTTAAAAAATGGTTTAATTAATTATTCCTAGAGGAAAATCAAATAAATAATTAATTATTTCATTATTCCTCAATGGGGTTTCTTGTTTTAACCAGAAATAATTTAATAAAATATGGTTTATTAAATTATTTCGTATAGTGAAAGCAATTTTTCTATGGTAAAATTGGTCTTACGTGGTGTACTTCAATCCACCTAGTTAGAAATGGTTAGGTGATCAATATTTGGTGATAAGATATTTCCCCCCAACGTGGGAGTGTAAGGAGAAAATCGTATGACCAAAGTACGTTGTAAGAACATAATCACTAGATGCCGAAGGGGAGTTAGAGAGAGAGGGACATAAATGAAGTGAAGTGAGAGAGGACATAAGCTGAGGGGGCGAGACCTGCAAACTGACATAAGTGTCCTTTGATGTTGTAGTACATGGTCTCAATGAGGTGGGGGAGGCATACCCATACCCGCTGAGATAACTACGTACAAAGAATAATGATGAGCCCAACAATGTCAGATAGAGATAAAAAATTTATGATACATGATACATGAGATGATGGCATTAATGGGCCAGAAAATAATACAATGGATCTCATATACATAATGCGCTTGGAAAAATAAAGGCGAGGACTAAAGAAAATAACATCTGAGTACATGACACATAATTCCCCTCCATATGACATGGGGAGGGGGGTGGTTATAACAACCAAAGAAGCCCTGCTAAACGGGAAAGGGCTCTACAAAGTTGAATGGATAATTTGAATGAGACATGCATGCTATGGGCACTACAAGCGGCTGGAACCGAACCCATAAAATCTGCAGAACTATATCTAAGGTTGGAGCATAACCTGAGGTCATTTGAGCATTTGGGGGGGTACCTTAAGGTCGACCCCCTCATGAGTTCTGAAACATCTCACACACACCTGAGAATCACTGGTACAATCTGCTGGATCACTAGACCATTAAGTGTATGATCCTCAATCGTGCGATAATGAGCTAGGGTCGAGCACGTGAAAAACAACCAAGTCAAAGGGAAATAATGATTCCCTTTGCTTGATTTGAGGCATTGAAAAATAATTAAAGCAGGAACCAAGGCACATCGCCCTCTAGAACATTCTTCTGGAATGAATGTGCTAAAGTCAACAAAATAGGACCTTCCATATTTGAGGCAATGAGGAATCCTCAACTAAGGCGCAAGGGATCATGGTAGAGTAACTAATGTAATGACATCAGGGATAATGATGGGAGGAGGGGAAACTGAGAGGTGGATGCATGAATTCTCTTGTCAGAGCATAAAATGCATGATGGAGGGCCTAGCAACGACTAACTTGATTCCAAAGGGGAAGATGAGGGACAGTATGGATGGAGGCCACAAATGTGCAACACGATATGAATGTGACACAAATATGGATGGAATACTGTAACAAGAGATAATGGTACTTCGGAAAAACTCCATGAATGCGAGGATGACTCAACTTGGATGCTCTAAACAAGGGTGACTCGATGCTGCTGCCACACAGGATAGACCTAGGGGGGAAGATAAAAACATGAGTAAATAATGGCTAACCATGACGAAAATTGACACATGAGGCGACAAGTTCTAAGGTAAAGTGGGGCCAAAGCACAAGCAACTCATATGAAGAAATTCAATTCAAATTGGTGGAAAAGTGAAACTTCATGGAAAAATGGCTTCCAGTTGAAGTGTCAAATGAACAAAAACAAAAAGAATACCCATGATAGTACTCAGTGAGAGATTTACAATGGTGTAGATGGTTCATCAAACCGAGCTATGGTTTGGTCGCAATGGATGACAAAACAAACTAGGGTTTTTCCTATAAAAGAGTGTTTTTCCTCTAATTTCAATTCATTTTCTAAGTGAGTTGTGGTGAATTTAGCGAGGAGGATAAGGGCCTAAATTGTGTGGAGATCATAGTGAAAAAACTGGCCATCGGAAACAGGATCAACGACTTTCAGGTTGGTGACTGTACTTGCCTAAAATGGCCTTAATGTTTCTTGGAAGGATGGTTACTGGCGAAGAATCAAGGTAAGAAAGGAATATAGGAATGAACTACTAGAGAAGGTCTAAGATCATCCTCGCCCACTAATTCAAACATGGGGACAAGGATGGGAAACGTGGCATCACATAGAGTAGAATGTTTGAAAATATGGTATCAAGCGTCTACAATATGCAATGTATGTATATGGCTCGCCGGACAGGCAGGGAGGAAAAAATATCCAAGGAATGGAAGGATAATCAAAGATACATAGATCTTTGGGATCTAGGCCGAGACCTATGTTAATCATGCGAGAAGGTGGCCAGCAGAAATCATGTCCCCAAGCATGGGATACTACCCCCCAACATATGTGATGGAGGGGACTAGTCTGGTATGCAAAGGTGGGAATGATGCCCCTATCTAGAGGAGTTTGTGGATTGCCATGATGTTGCAAGTGCTGAAATAATGGATTCAAGAATTCAATCTCATAGGCACTAAATAATCAAGAGGATATTGAGTAGATATAGGGGCATAGGCTACCCCAAGCATGCTATGGGCATGCCAAATGTATTTAGAATAGTGGACTCTAAACACATTTTGATGATGTGGTTCACCATTTTTTTATGTTATGGTCATATCCCTGTGGGAAGAATGGATAAATACAGTTATAGAAAGGAAATGGTGGATTACCAATATCATTTGGCACTGCATATATGAATCAAATGGACTAAATTTCCAAGTTCGCATGCATGGTGTCACTATACCAAATAGTGGCTTCAGATATAATGAATTGGCGCTCACCTAGAAAACATTGTGGTTGGTCAAAAAAAATGTCTAAGGGACTGGTTTGTTGATGTAAGATGAAGGAATGATTAAGTGGATCATCCCTAGAGTGATCTGAAGTGATATGAGACTCTAGAGGTTCTTATAAATGGGGAATAATAATGGTACTGGATTCAACACTACCATATGCACTAGGAGGGTTGGGGAGAATTACTTCTCCTCCACTCTCAAATATGGGTGCCCCCTTACCCAAAATTTGGGTGTCAATGTGATGACCACAAGGTGTATGTAGTTCGAATGCATGGGTTTGAAGTAAGGGGTTATTGAACCAATAGACCTTACTATGGATGAAGTTTTTGGACTCCACAATGTATTGGTCATGGGTCTACTACAGAAGGAAATACACACAATGGTGCATATTGTACCAAGGATTATTAGGTGTGGTCATGGCCTTCATGATGTCTTCATCTGAATGGGAGATGGGAAGACTAGAGAAATATATACCACTTCATGTGGAGGGACTACCTGAAGCATCGTCATGAGAGATATGGTTCACATGCGCATCGGCAACAGGAGGGGATGAATGAATATTGGATGGAATATCTACCGATGTTGAGACATAGATATCCGCCGAAGAAGGTTCGACCGAATAAAAATGGAGAACTCCAACAGATTCTCCAGATGAGGATCCCATGGATGAAGATAGGAATAGAATGGTAGCAATGGAATCCTTAATCTCAATATTAGGAGGAGGAATAACAATGTGTGGTTCCTGTTCTGGTTCAACAATGGTGCTAGAATTCACAAGTAAAGAAGCGGTTGTTTCATTATGAGCGATCTCAATTTCATGAAGTGCCTGATGGGTATCGCGAAAACATTCAAGATGAGGACAGTGATGAGATTAGTGGTCAAAGTTGTCACACAAATCACAAGGGTGATTCGTGCGTAATGATTTTTTTCTTGGCTGACTCAGGTAAGGTAACATGGACCTTTGGGATGCAAGAGTTGGGAAATTTATCGTCGACCACCTCTTTGAGACGAGGGAACTTAGGAAATTTATTTGTGGCATGCCCAAAAAAATCATACAAAGCACACAGAGGTGTCATATTTGGAGGCTTAGGTGGATCTGGAGTTTTTTGGGGAGGCTTGTCCTTATGTTCCTTCTTTTTTTCTTTGCCCCCTCACCTAATTCTCTCACAATAGGAGTGGGTTCCTGTTGAGGTTGTTGTGGAACTGAAGCAAAGGGAGGGGTCATCATGACCGGTTGAGCTGGGGTCAAAGAGGTATATGGTTTGAGTTAATATGGTCGAGTGTTTTCAGGGGAACCAATGTACCAGACTCAGATCCCTTAGATTAAATTTGGTAAACTCAACGTAGCCATAACAGGAACATAAAGGACTCTAGATGGGGGAGCTAAAAATATTATCTGGCCTGAAGGGTAATAGCCTGGCGGAACGGGTCCTGGATGGTTAAGACTTGGGGGAACTGTTATTGGTTGAAAAATATGAGGATAGACACCAGCAGAAGGAGATGGTCCTTGAGGAGATGGTTATGATGACTGGGTCAAGTTAACAACAATAGGTTGCAAAGGTGTTGGCTACTGGGTAGTTTTACTAGACCACTTGTGGCTAGCCCATGATGCTTGCAACATGAAAACACTCGACGAGCTGGGCTCAGAAGGGGTAGGTGTTGCACCATGAAATGAACCAAGAATTGTGAAATCTTTATAGACTCTTGGAGAGACATTGGTGATAGGCGAGATAGGTTGATTTTCGATCATTAACGAGATGGTAGAATGGGGTGATGTATGAGACTTCAGATCGAAACATTTCAACTGATCAACGGTAATGATATTTCCATTATGGGGAAATCACATCTTACGGTGAATCGAATATGCGACAACTGACATCGCATAGGTCTAGCTATGACCCAAAAGAGTATTGTAATCCAAGGGGGCATCGATGACTTCTATGTCAACACAAACAATCTTGCCTACAACTGTGACAGAAAAATTGCAATACATGCCAAGGGGCTAGGAAGGATGACCGTTGAAAGTTGATAAAGTGATGGTGGATGGGGACATATCAGGTGACCCGAGTTGTTTCCAAATAGTGACAGACATCACACATGTGGATGTGCCTTCCTCTATGATATACCACTTAATATTGTTGTTTCGAATGACGAATAGTATTTGAAAAGTAGCAGATGAGGGTAAAGAAGGATGTTCTGAATTATCAACATTAAATATTATTAAGCGATCATTTGAAGGATCCAAAATTCCCAGAGTATATAGTAGATATTTTCTTTGGGATGGTCATTTCTAGAGAAATTTTGGCATTGACATGGTGGCAAGATACTGTGCCAAGTCCTCTATTATCTTGTATGCATGAGCAGCTTTGGAAGAAGCAACATTACGCCATAATGGCCCTTTGGGGATCTTGGGAATGACCTCTGTCTTGGGCTGAGGGATATGTAAGTGACCATTTGGTGTCAGAATAGACTCTTTCGATAATTTATTTTAGGACTCGGTTGCAGACGTAGTGGATTTCGTGTCATATTGGCATGACTAGATTTGAAGGTTGACATTAGTGGTATTGACCTCATCAGATTTCATCATGATAATTTGGTAATCAGTGTGACCAGACTGTTGAGGTGGGGGAGCGACCTAGCCTTGTGGAAGTTGGGCAGGTAGATATCCTTGCTGAGGGAAAGTATTAGTGAGCACAACCGGTTGAGCTGGAGTAGTGTTCGAAAGAAGCGACATCATGGGTTACTTTCCTCGAGACGTTTCTTGGGCATCCCACATTTGACGCATCTAGGGTAGAAGGGGACAATCATGTATGTAATGGAAACATGCATGAGGCTTGTTCGTATGAATGACCTTGTTTTTCTCGAGCTGATCACCATGTGGCTAGGTTGTAGTATTTGGCTAGTTTCCCTAAGGTGCATTCGGTTGAGTACCTTAGTGACCCTTGTTACCCTACGGCTTTTGGTTCTGGTTTCCTTTTCCCTTATTCCTTTTCTTGGAATTGGGGGGATTAGTCACACTCTGTTGAGCATACACTTGAACTTTAGGAGGAGGTATATGTTGTGGAAGAGGATGAGAAGGCGTGGGAGACGGGGGCACTGATGCTGGAGGGGCTCAATTGTTAGGTTGTGCATACGGATAAAAAGGATATGGGGAAAAATTATGTTAAATAGGTTGAGAAACAACTGGCTCTAGCATCAGTTGATGTGGTTGGGAAAATGCATAAGACGTGCTTTGAATGGGATACAAGTTGCCAGGAGGGGGATAATTGTTGGAGGAACTCGTCCCCACCTGAGGGTGACCATAAATCATCTGAGGATGAGCATATGTAGATTTTTGTGAAAGGGATCCAATGATACCATCGGTGCTATGAGATGCCCCTAGTGCAATGGCACCATTGGGCCTAGGAAGATTCGGTAAAACAATATAAACATAACCTAAGTCAACATAAATCCAATCATATTTTAAAGCAATCTGGAGAGCTTCTTCCTTAGTCTGAGGAAAATGAGATTCGACATATTTACCTATGTGGGCTAAAAGCGTTCTAAGAAACCAATCCATATAGACACGACCATCAAATGTAGGAGCTCTACACATGCTCCTCCTTCTACGCCATTGATGGACATGGTCAGAATGGTGATTAGTAGAACTTTGATGAAATGTGGTCAACAGCTCGGTACCAGTATCATAATGGAAGGGTAATGGGAAATATGATAGAAAGTCTTTACCAAGAGTTGAAAAAGTGGAATGAAATGTGGCGGGCTGGTCAATGTACCACTTTTTCGCTTCTCCAGTGAGCGTACGTTGGAATAACCAAAGATGAATGGAGTCATCGGTGGTGGATTTTGATGAACACCACATGTGGAAGGAGTGAATGTGATTGGTGGGGTCCTCTCCACTATTTCCTTCAAAATTAGGGATGTCATAAGGAATCTAAGTTGACATAGTTGGCCAACCAGCATCATGAGAAATTACATCATTGATTAGCTGGCTAAAATCGGGAAGGCCTAAACCCACCACGAAAGGTAGCAAAGGAGTAGCCAGGACAGATCCTGTAGTGGTTCCACTAAAAGTGACTCTAGGATTAGGGCCAGAGCCACCACTGGATTGGCTTCCCACACCTACATTGGCACCTGAAATGGTGAATATATGAGGATGAGAAGAAGCAGAATTAGAGGAAAAAATTGATGAGCCAGAAGAACCATAGTCAGAATGGGGACTCGGGGGAGGACTAACTCGGACTCTACGGGGAGGAATGAGACGTCGTAACGGAAACTGGAGGTGAAGAACTTGAAGTCTCTACGAAAAATGCCTTGGGGGTGCAATGATGGCAAGACACAATGGACATGGAAAGGTTGAAGAGTGATAGACAAGGATATATGAGGTATATTAATTAAATTATGGTGTTTATGTCTTGGCTTGGTAGTGTAAACCAAGCGCTCTTCGGTTTAGGTGTGAGCATGTGCAATAAGTGTTTTTATTTTAATTAATCCCAGATGATTGTTTAAAATAGAAAAAAATGTTGAAAATTGTAAATAAAACTGAAATGACAATAAAATAAACAGCTAATCATTCATAAATCCAACCTAAAAAAGGCTCTCAAATAACAAAAATAAATGGGGGAAAATTCACCCAAAAAAGACTTAAAATCCACAAGATCTAATGTCGATGGGAATGGTATCTAATGACTCTATGCTACTCAAAATGACGCAAAAACAACAAGAAACGAGAGGGGGAAAGTGCTACAAAAGATAGGGATAAAGGTAAAAAACCTAGGGAAAGCAAGGGGACCCTAAGGGAAAAGACAAAACAAAACTCAAGAGGGAATTTTGGATGAAACAATAACCTATATTAAATATTTGAAAAAATGACGGATCGGACCCTGAAACAATTGTTGAAAACAATGCAAATGTCAGACTACCTACTCAGCTCAACTTCTCCTAAAAGGGCAGAAGTGTACTGAAACCCTAGGGGGCTTGGTTCTTCTTCAAGAAGACAAACTAAGCATATATAGGCCTAAGACAGGCTGAAACAGAGGTCAGAGAACCCAAAAAAGTGCTCTCAGCAGATCCTGACAGTTTCAGAAAAATATTCTAGAATGTAGATTTTGACCTGGAAAGAGGTGATATCACACTTTTTGAGCATATACGTGTGATTTATAGGAGAAATCTCACTTTTTGGTCTGAAAAATGAAATTTTTGCTCCTGATTTCTCAGGCGGGAGGTTGCGGAAAACACCAGAAAACCTTCAAAATTTAGAATTTTGACTGAATTAGGGGGAAAAAGCTAGAAAGCAACATTAAGATACTGAAAAAAATTGAAGAAAAACCTTGATCGTTGAAGTTAATGGTCACCTAGGAACCTGAATTACAATAGTGGAGTCAACATTTGTTAGTGTAAAATATTTCGGCAAGTGTACCAAAAATACCTTACTTAAGCTACAGATGACTTATAGACCTAACAACAAAAATGGTTGCTTAACCCTTTAGATCTGCAATAGAAATTTGAAACAAATCCTGCAAAAACCCAGATCTATGCAGCAAAAGCATCTAAACAACAAAAAAGAAATAATAATTGATGCAAAATTAACTCCAAATAACCAATAGACAAGGAAAGTTTAAAGAATGATTACAATATTATATAACACCTGGTGAAGGAAACAAGTAAAGTGTTACCAGTCCCCCTAAAATGGGATGGGTTCTTGTCTGTCCTCAATGCTTCAGCTTCGTGGGTCTTTCTCTCCCAATGATATGGATATCCGAAATATTTATAACAAAATATTGAGTTATCCTCGAACATGGAGAAACTATGACTCTCTTAAGGTAGCCAAAGGCCTCGTCATCTAATTAGTGGTGTGGATGAATGGATTAACGATATTCCCACTGTCCCTATCTATTATCTAGCGAAACCACAACCAAGGGGACGAGCTTAGCAGAATCAGTGGGGAAAGAAGGTCTTGTTGAGCTTGAATCTAGTCTGACTTTGTGAAATGACTGGAGAGGTGTAGAATAAATGGGAGTCGTTTTTGGCGCAAGTTAAATACCACTACTTTTAGCATTATTTTACTTATTCCATGGGGCAAAGACGAGGCACTACCCCTGTGTTTTTTTTTAAGGCACGTTTTGGCGGGTTGATCCAGGTGGAAGACATTATCAGGTGGGTAGTTTGGCTGGGGTGACACATCTGTTAGAAGGTAATCCCTGCGGATGCTGAAACAATGTGATTTATGCCCAGCGCTCTAAATATCAAAGTGAAGAATGAATGGAAAAACCCTCCTATTTATAACAAAATATTGAGTTATCCTTGAAAATGGAGAATAATAAAATATTATTAACCACAATCTAGATCTAACTGCTTGGAATATTTTATTATATTTTGTTGGAGGGAAAAGATATTTAAAATGGTTAAATATATTTATTTAGAAATAATAATAAAATAAATGATTTATTTATCATTTCAAGAATGTGGTTAAATAATAATAAACAAATAATGATTTGTTTAATTATTCCTAGGTGATTTAGTCAAATTTAACAATGAATAATAACTAAATAATGATTTAGTTAATTATTCCTAGAGAAAAATAAGAAAAATAATGATTTATCTAATTATTTCTCATAATTGGGTCAAACGTGACAAGGAATATTAGTTAAACAATGGTTTAATTAAGTATTCCTAGAGGAAAATCAAATAAATAATTATTTATTTAGTTATTCATCATGAGATTTCTTGTTTTAACCAGAAATAACTTAATAAAATATGGATTACTAAATTATTTCATATAGTGAAAGCAATGGTACTATGGTAAAATTGGTCTTACATGGTGTACTGAGTTGATCCACTTAGTTATAAATGTTTAGTTGGTCAATTATTTGTGATAACACCCAATACCCAAAAAAATTGAAATATGATATACCACCATCAAATAATGGGAAACCCAATTTTACAATTTGAATAACATTTCAATTTCTCTTCGTAATGGCGGTAATATGAATATAAAGGCCCTAACCTCTTGAAATATTGAAACCTTTAAACAATTTATCTCCTAATATGATAAGAGCTAACATACCCCCATGCTCCACGTCTTGATTATTTAATGCTCTATTTTCTAGATTACTAGAACCACCATTCTGACAATAAAAAAAGGAAACTAGGTTCGCAACCACTTTACCTATATAATCAACGAACATCAACTGATGGGGATATTCCCTTTACTCATAGAATTTTTATGATCCATTAGTATAGGGTACTTAATATGGATCCAATAGTTTATGTGGTGAGCCTTGGTATTGCAGCAAGAGTGTTGAAAATCCCAAGGGCTCCTCAACTCAAATTATCAACCCGAGGTTCGTACAAACTTAGAGGTTGCAATGTTATATGCACAGTAGGTTACACTCTACTCATGTCACCCTCAGTCATGGAATTAGATCAAGATGTCCATAGACCACCGCTACAACTTAAATATAGTGAGGACTTCTAATGAAAGCACAATTGAAACTGATTCTAACTATAAAGGTGAAATTTCCATTCATTCAACTTATAGATGCTAATTAACATTTCATGAAAGAGAGAGGACTAGTATACTTGTAGAAGTAAAGCTACTCTATTTTTCACAATTCATCCAATCAGTAACCTACTTGCATGTATCATTGATCTACGTTACATTTTCTTGAAAATAACAAATCTGACTTGTAACATGCTTGTGAATGAAAACACTAATTCTACTCTAGTTTGCAATGAGGAAAAGAGGAGGTTGGAGTGGTATATAATCTTCTATTTATCAGAAAATCACAATTTGGGGGTAATTATTCATCTTGACTGAGCTAAGGTTGAAGTGGGGGAGAAAAACAAGTCAAGGAAAATGGTGCTACAAGCCTACAACAAGTGCTGCTATAGGAGGCCTTGAATTGCTACAAGAGGGGTTATGAGAGCCTTTTGAGGGTGGAGATGGTCTCTTGAGGGAAGTAGAATATGAATGAAGGTAGTAGGGAGTAAATGAAGGTTGGGGAAGCCTCATAGCCAAGCCCAGGACCTATCAGAGGTTTGTCTTGTACCAAGATGGATGCCCATGGTGTCCTTAATTGCCTAAATAGAGTGACAGTGGAAATTGGGAGAAGTGTGAAGGGTAAAGGGAGAATATGGAGACGTCCAAGTGGAGATGAAAAGAAGTTTCCACCCCCACAAATCAACACATCCCTGCAACTATCCAAATGCATGCATCAAATGATCAAAAACATAGTGAGATAAATTGTCGTGGAAAAGATGAGTTGAGTTTGACTAACATATATTATATTTCAAAATAATACTTTAATAACTAAACTAACTCCTAAGTTGCAGAAAATAACCATGAAAAAGGATAACTAACATCTATCTATTTCCAAGAAATCATCAACAAATATTTTTTGACTGAGATTGTAAATCTTTCCAACCATTCTCCCATAAGAGAGGTGATAGGGAAGCCTTCAATCACGAGATTTTACAGCTGAACATCTACTACAATAAGAGAAATAAAAGAAATGGTTGGAAATAAGAAGAAGAAAAAAATACAAAAGAGGGACTAAAGCCTCTGGGTTAGGCCAAACCCAAGGGTTTCGGTCCTCTAAAACTAGCTCAAATGCATCTCAATAACAAAATTGGCATTAGCAGAAAATACTAGCCGCATACATCACATGAAAGTTAGAAATAACAATTCCAAGCTCTGGGTTCAATATTTATCCTAGTTGAATAAAAAATTTGAATCCTAATGAGCATTCCATCTAGTTTATTTATACAAAAAGGTAGTTGATAGTAGTTTCCTTGAAAATAGGAGTGATTCCCTCCTTAGTCTCAAAAATTGCGTAGATGGTCCTTATTAAGCTTCAATTTCACTTGGAGTTACTTGTATGTTAGTGAATTCGAGCTTGTGAGTGAGGATTTGGTGATCTCAAGAAAAGTTAGAGAGTTAAGGAGGTGGACAATCCTCCCTAGATTCTCTCCTAGTTGTCTTCATTAAGCCTCTGCATAGTAAATGCCTAAAAAATGCTTATTTTTCTTGCAATTTAATCCCATTAAGAAACCATCTAAAGGTGTTGCACGTCCTATAAGAAACTTATTCATCCATTATAATCTCATTCATGGCCCTAGTGGCCTCTTTGACATCCAAATGCACCTCATATGGTGTGCCTTCCAGTGAATAAAAACCTGCAATTGTCTCAATCTCTTTCCACACCTGTTGTTCCTCTACTGGGTTTCTTCCTTCTTGAAAACCCAGCAATAAGGGTGGACTGATTTTGAGTCCTATCCATTTTTTTTTTAGTATTTTCATTATTATTTTGTACAATGGGGTTCTTTCCAAATCATTTCTTAGCCTCTCAGGAGAGTGATACTACATGGTTCATAGATTGTGGGGTAAGGCATGTAATCTCTTCTGACAAGCTTGTAAACCTTATGTTCCCAACATTCTAAAAATGTCCTCAAAATGAATAATGAATTTCTCTTTCGTTTTTATGTACTTAGGTGCTAGAGAAAAATCATAGAAGACGAGGTTATGATTGTTGATGACAACCTTAGGGCTTACTAGCTCTGTTATGATATACAAGGACTTCTCTTCTTTTGTCATCACCTTTTTCACTTCTTCAACCCTTGCCTCCTCATGATTCAACCAAGATGAAAATGGCATTAGTTTCATGTCTCCCAATATTGAATTGGGATCCTAGAATTTCAGATCTGTTAGAATGAAATTGTGCATATAGAATTCAGCTAGCTTTTCCCTATCTTTCATACTTTCCAACTTGCAAAACTAAATAAACTGTTTGTAATTTTGAAAAGGAAAAGACCCATATTATGCTAGTGTCTTAATTTGGAATTGCATCCATTGTTCTTTGAGGAAAAGAGCATAGGATTTTGATGGCTCACTGCATTGTATGACTTCCATAGATAGGCTTTCCATAGTGGCAAGTTTTGTTTCTTTCTCTTGCAGCTACTCTCTCAACCTTTTTTTATGCATGTAGCTTCTCCCTCATAATTGACTCTCTTAGTCTCAAATCATTCAACTCCTTTCCCATTTCGGTGACATTCTCCTCCATGAGGCCCACATCTTCTACATTTCTATATTTGGGAATTTTCATCCATCTATGTGTCCTGCCTTTTTCTATCTCCAGCTTATAGAGGAGTGGGACTGAAAACTCTTCAGGGATAATCCTACATCCCTCAACAAATTTGTAGTAGGACTCTAAGATAGGATATGGATCAATATCTTGAAGCTATTGGAGGCCCTTTTCAACTACTTTTGAGGTGGTTTCCCCTTCCTGTAGCATTCCATGTTCCTCTCTTAGTAACCCATGTTCCTCCTGTAGCTCCTTTTTTTCTTCTTGCTCAAGGGAAATTTGTGTCTTGGGTCTCTTAAAGGTCACTACCCTGGTGGTGGTCCTTCCCACAGATGTCACATGTGTCTTGTTTTTGGCCTTAGGAGAGGTAATATCCTTAATTTTTCCTGCACTAGGCCCCTCTTCTTCCTTTTTACTTGGTGACTCATCAATAGTGATAGGGACCTATAAAGGTAGTTGTGGTTTCCCATGTCTGATCCTAGTGCTCTTCCTTGTTTTAAAATATAGGGGACCTTGCCTTGGTTTCCTCCTTTTGGGCTTGATAGGTGTGCCCAATGTAGCCAATGATGCAACCACTTCATACTCAGTACTCCCTAGAGAGGGACTTGTCTAATGTCCTTGTTTCTGTATTTATTGGGCTTAGAATTAACCTAAGGGCTTGATTTTTCTTTTACTTTTTTATTTCCTTATTATTAGTTAATATATGCTAATTCTTCCTCTATTTATGTTGCCTCTTCTTCCTCTATTTTTTCTCTCCTACCTTCAATGCTAGAGGTTGGTGTTTCTGATGAGCACCATCATTAGGTACATTATAAGGGGTTCATTGTCACCTTTTTAGCCTAATTATTCTCTCTCACTCACATTTAATTGCATTTTGTCATATTTTTCTTAGTGATAATGGTGTATTAAGGGTTTTCATGTCACAAGGCCTAATGTGGTTTAAATGCACAAAAACCATGGGAATATGCCACTTTTTAGGAATATTTCACAATCAGAGATCAAAGTATACAAAAAGGAGTGATTATAGGAGGGTTGAACACCTCCTTAACTCCTAAATGAAGCCAATATCTCTTTGAGATTATCCTCCAACAACTCGAAATTAGAGGAAGCCAAGCAACTAAAATAAAAAAGGGAGCTAAGCTCCACTTCTCTCGAGTTCCAAGGAATCAATACCTACTTTTTAGGGAGTTTTTGGTAGCTACCCTTTAGGATAAATAGGCCAGAGCAATATCTCACTAGGATTCGATTTTTGTATGTAGCTAGAGAACTCTTGGCTCTTATATTATACATTTCTAGCATTAACATGTTATGTATAAGAATCGTTATGAAATAAAATGATCATTTTGTTTCTTCTCTGCTGATTTAGTTTTAGGGAGCTGATCTTGTGGGTTAGGGCCCAATCCAATGGCATTAGTCTCTATTATGTACTTTTTTTTCTCTTATGTTGCAATAGTTAATTTATTTCATTTCATGTTCAGTAGCATATAAAATCTCAAAACTATGTGTTAAGCCTCCCTCTCTCACCTCTTCCAATGGAGCTTGATGAGGAAAGTTTTCACCAAAGAACAAAATGTATTTTAGCTTATGATTTCTTGGAAAAGTTAGATAGTTTAATTTTCTTATCATGAAAATGTTGTAGATGTAGGGGTAGATTTCTGTTTTAGTTGCATAGGTAGGTTTATTTAAATTCAACTCATGTTTTCCACCATTTTTAGGATAAATTTATCAATGATGAATCCATGAACAAGTAGTATGATTTCAGGTTTGAATAGATTAGCAGAGGAGGACCCCTTCAGCACCATCATCTTCAGTCTTCACCCTTCATCAACCACCTTCCATCCAAGTCACATTCAACCCTAATTTTTTAAATCACCACCACATCATCGAGAGCCACCTATGAGGTGCAAGACAGCCTTTGTCAAGAAGTTTGAGCTTGGACAAGGGCTTGCCTACCCTTCGTCCACCTAGATGTACTTTCACCCCACCTCTTCTAATGTTTTCCTCACCAGTTCTAGCCTCAAACTCCACACGACCTATTTCTTGTAGCATTTCATGACATCCTATAGCAGTACAGGAAATCCTATAACAGCTGCTATAGTAGTGCCAACCACTCTCTCCTTCAACCCAAAATCAGTTTTTCACCTCATATAAGCCTAGCCAATCCATCAACAGACTTTGAGCCCTGAAACTTTGGGTCAGGGACTCTCTTAGACCACCTCAGTGCCTCCTTCTTTTGATGCAAAACATAGTCATTCAAAAGTGTGATTAGCTCATTTCTAGATGCATCATCAAACACAATAGTTAAGCATAAGATAGATAGGATTCAATTAGTCTTTTGGATTAGTATGTGTTCTCTATATTAGTTTCCTTTTTTTCAATTCAATTCAACAATTTAGATTATGAATTACACTTAGTGTAATTTCCTTTCTTACATTATCTTAAGTGTGAATCAGTGTGATAAATTAGTGTGATCTAAAGTAGTTTCTTTCCCCGTTGATAGAGTAATGGTCATGATTTATTTCTAGTCTTAGATTTTGATAGAATTCATTTCCTAGAAGGAACCCTGGCAGTACCACCTCATTGTAGAACTTAAGATGATGGCATGAGTAGAACTCATCTGTTGTGCATATAGCACTGTCACCTCCAAGTTTGTACGAACCCATGATTGATGAAGTAAAGTTGAGTAGCCTCTAGGAGTTGCAACACTCTTGGTGCAATACCAAGGCTCACCAGTTTATGGCGCCATCTCCGAGGAGGTGTCTAAGTATATTTTTTTTTATGCTTTAGCATTATTTTATGCTTTTATTTTACATTCAGTTCCAAAATATTGAAAAATACAAAAACAGTTTGAATTTCATGCATTGTAGGAGAAGGGATAACCAAGGAAAATTCTTACAAAAAACCCCCACATCCCCACACAATCACCCTTCACTCTTCTTCAGTGACTATGAGGTTGAACACACCATAGGTGAACCACTTGAAAACTTTGAAGAACCTATTGGAGAAGAAGAGGAACTTGCTTCACCAGTTCAAGCCATGGCTGAAACTAGGAGCCAATGCATCTCTCCCATTAGAGAAATAGATGGAGAAACTAGAATGAAGAACATTAGTCCCTCATCCCTTCCGCATTTCCATGGCCTTAATTCTGAGGGTCCTGACACCTTCATGTTCGAATTTTCTTTTTCTGCATGACTTATTACCATGCCTCATATGACCAAAATCTAAAGATGTTCCCATCCACCCTCAAGGATGTAGCCTTGTGTTGGTTCATGGGTTTGCCTAGGAAAAACATCACTACCTAGGTACATATGAAAGAATCCTTCAACAAAAAATATAGATACTACTGCATATCCAAAGAGACTAAATAGGAGATATTTAGGATGACCCTAGGACCTGATGAATCCCTATAGGATTATGAAGAAAGATTCTAGCTAAACAATAAAAGAGCCAACTACACCCTTGATCCTGGATCACTCAAATTGGTACTTATCCGAGGGTTCAGGGAAGACGTTTTAAAAACCATTAATATGTTATCTAGAGGAGACATCTACCAGCTACCTTATGAGGAAATCAAAAATGTCCTTAGAAACCACTCTAGGGTAGGTAGGAAGAAAGTAGAGCTAGCCATAACATGACCAACACCCCTTCCTCTTCCACTTCCATCAAGCATGACATTGGGAATATGTTGGAGGACTTCCAAATTAAGATGTTGCACACCTTTTATTTGGAAATGGACACAATGCATATCAAGAAGAAACAAGAGGAAGCATATAAGTCATTGGCTATGTTTTTCCCTAGATGTACTAGAAAACACCCTCAAAATGAATGTCCACTAAATGTCATAGAGGTTTGCATGGTCTGTGAAGAGAATCATGCCAGATAATTGTCCCTCCTTACCTCATCTCAAAGCTATATATCAAGGTGGGGAAGGAGGACCTGAGAGCAACTTTGTTTCATAAATCAGAGAAAGCCTTGTTGGGGCCCTTGTTTTGAAACTTAATAGATTTTGAGTTGTGGCTAGTACATGGCGAAATGCAACCACGATAGGAAGAAAGATGTCAAGGCTACGAAGGATCAAAGGACAGGTGTCACGGTTGTTGCAGGAGCAAGCACAGATGGCAGAAGAGCATGGAAGGAAATGAGCAGTGGAACTCCCGATGAACAAAAAGAAACAGAAGACAACCGAGCGAGAAGAAAGGAGGAACTGTTCGTCACACTGGTAGAAGAACAAACAGGCAGCCAGCCAGCGGATAGGAAGGTTGGTGCAGACGGGAATAGGCAACCGGGAGCCGCAGGAGAGCTTTGTCTGTGTTGTACTATTCTCCATTCCTCTGTGTTTCTATATTTCTCTCTGTCCAATAGGACTTCTTGTATTCTTCTTTGTTCATACTCACGCAGTTGAGCCTTGCAGTAGTTTGTCACTGATAGTTGATGCTTAATATAATCAGAAGTTTTGTTTCGAGTATCTATTATGGTTTTGAATGAATGGTTTTGCAAGCTCCTTTTAAAATTTTATTTATTGCAAGTCTGAATGCATTTCTAAGAGATATATGTTATGGAACATTGTATTATGACTGTTTAGACTTCCAACATAGCTTTGATTCAACCGTGTCAATGTTGTTGTTGGGGTGATACTGATCGAATCCCTACCATAGTAAGGTCGCGGCATGCCTCGGGTGAGACTCTCGGCTCTTTGGAGCCGGGTGCAAATGCCGGCGTGAAGCTAGACTATGGCGAAAAACCTTGTTGGCCCTTAACCTGAACTCAGGTCTTCTCTGCGAGACCTTTTCTCTCGCCAACAGGCCTCAAGGGCCTCGGTCATATTAGCAATGCATGCAAGGTGCACCTTACTCCTACTACCATACAAACCAGAATGCACCTATGTAGTATTGGTAAACATCCACTCCTCCATCATGGCTTACACATCCTACTTGGCCTTATAATTTTCCATATCTCCCTCAGCCTGTAAACCAACCCTTCCAACACTTTGTTCCTAAACAACCTCAGTGGAGCAACCCATCACAAGGGTGGAGGCCCCAACATAACCAACCACCTACTTTATTTCCTCCACCCCAACCTCAACCTCAACTCAATCACTCTGCTCCACCTAATTTTACTTAGATATATGCCCAACCTAATCTGAACCCAAAAAACAAGCAGGCACAACAAGTTTACATTGGGGAAACTTCTTTATATAGCTTATGTTATGGATATACATGAGATTAACCTCAAGTATGGAAGAAAACTCCTAGAAAATCATCCTCCATATCAACCTGCATAAGTTTAGGAGGAAAATGAAGAGATCAACACTCATACCAATAAACCTCCTTTTCCTGAGCACCTAATCCACTTTATTCAACACACCCCATAAGAGACTTAACTCTTTAGATAATTGAAAAATATGTGTGTGAAAATACCCCTTCTCTAGGCCATTAAGGATGTCCCTATTTACAATAGGCTCATTAAATAAAAATGTTTTAAAATCCCTAGGAGAAAGAAGAAAGACACCCCCACCATTAATGTTGTGGAACCTATGTCCAAATTAATCTTAGGGAGGGTGATCTTCCGAAGTACCTGGACCCTAGAAGTCTAGTAGTAGATGTACACATCGATGGTGTCATAGTACCCCACACTCTAATCGATCTTGGGGTTTCCATCAATGTGATGACCAAGAAAAATATGCTTAAAATAAACCTCCAAGGAGCCTTGAGAAAGACTACCACTGTTATGAAACTTGTAGATAGATCCAGAGTAGCTCCAAAAGGAATTTTTGAGGATGTGATGGTCTCTATTTGCTCCCGTGAGTACCCCAATGATTTCCTAGTCCTCCAGCCAAAAACTAAGTTT
The DNA here is from genome assembly GCA_034641835.2 of Pinus albicaulis. Classification (NCBI taxonomy): domain Eukaryota; kingdom Viridiplantae; phylum Streptophyta; class Pinopsida; order Pinales; family Pinaceae; genus Pinus; species Pinus albicaulis. The sequence goes on along the minus strand of CM076577.1, from coordinate 463,626,352 downwards.
AATGGATATCCTCTCATTCTAGGAATACCTTGGTTGCCTATTGTTGATGCTTATATTAGGTGTAGGGCCATAAAAATGACTATAAATAATGGACCCTTGTCCAAAAAACTGGCATTATATCGTCTTGCACGGCCTTCCATTGACCATGACCTACCCTTTTGGTTGAAGGATGAAGAAGAACAGGATGAAGTGTACAGTACCACACCTTACCCCATTTGTACCATAGATAATGTTCTTAGAGGGGGGAAACCTGATGAGGATGATCTCATTGAACACAACATTCAAAGCTAACCCCCCACTACCATTCCACTCACTGACCTAGTGAGAGAATATAAAATCCACCCTTGGATTGAGCTGCACTCAGTTGACTCAACCTCTATAGACATCAAGGCTGTAGAATTTATCCCATATAAATCCCTGAATATTAACTCATCCCTCTCGGCCAAGGAGGAAGAGAAACTATGCTAGCTTTTGAAGGAAAACTTAGATGCTTTTTCTTGGGACTATAAGGACATGAAAGGGGTGCATCCCTTAGTGTGCACACATCATATTTATATTAAGGAGGGATGTAAGCCTGTGCGCCAGCCCCAAAGGAGGATGAACCAAGACTTAAAAGACATAGTGAAGGATGCAATGCAAAATTTGATTGAAGCGGATTTCATCTACCCCATATCAGATAGTGAGTGGGTGTCTCCTCTTGTTATAGTCCCAAAAGAAAAATTGAAAGTGGTGAATCTTTGTTAACTACCGAGAAATAAAAAAATCCACTAAAAAGGACCATTTCCATGTTCCCTTCATCGATCAAGTTATGGATGGTATTGCAGGAAATAATTTTTTCACTGTACTAGATGGATTTAGTGGGTTTAACCAGATTCAAATCAACCCTAAGGACTAGGAAAAGACCACTTTAACATGTCCTTGGGACACCTTCTCTTGTAGAGTCTTTCCCTTTGGTTTGTGCAATGCCCCTTCTACTTTACAGAGAGTAGTTCTAAGAATTTTTTTTGAGCTAGTCCATGAATCTGTAGAGATCTACATGGATTACTTCACACCTTATGGATATGATTTCCAGAAGGCTCTCTCCAATGTAGGAAATTTGTTGAGGAAGTTCATTGAAATATATCTGCCTAAGCTTAAAAGTGTGGATTTCTAAAAAGGGAAGGGATAGCCCTAGGCCATTCAATATCACAAGCAGGAATACAAGTAGACCCAAACAAAATCACCATCATCAAAAGGGTGCCTATTCCTCAAAAGTAGAGAGATGTCAGAAGTTTCATTGGTTTGGTTTGCTACTATAGGAGGTTCATTAAGGACTTCAGTAAAGTGGCTTTGCCATTATTCGGATTGTTGGCCAAATATTATGAGTTTTTCTAGTCTATTATCTGTCAAGAGGCTTTTGATCTCATCAAGGAAAAGCTAACCACTGCCCCTATTATTCGAGTTCCCAATTGGGATTTTCCCTTCCACATTAATACAAATGAATTAGATAAATCTGTGGGGGAAGCCTTGGGGAAATCGGAAGACAAATTACCCTATTCCATTCATTTCATTAGTAAGAATATGTCCAAAGATGAACTTAAATATACTTTCACTAAAAAGGAGATCTAGTCATTTTCCATTCCCTAAAATAATTCAGGCACTACATTATTGGTTATCAAACCTTTGTACATACTAACCATGAAAAATTCAAGTACTTACTGAATAAACTTGATGTTAATGTTAGAATCATAGATGGTTGTTATTATTGCAACAATTTATTTTGATAATTGTTGATAAACCATGAAAGGAAAATGTTGTTGCAGATTTATTATCTAGACTAACTTTATATGCAAATGAGGAAGGAATGGTGGATGACCAACTTCCGGATGAACATATATTCACTATCTCAACACTCTCTCCTTGGTTTTTTAACATAGCTAACTACTTGGTTGCTGAGAGGTTTCCTCCAAACCTTTCATCTAAAGAAGAGAGTAGGATTATAGGGATAATCACACCTTCCACTTGGATTGGTGGAAATCTCTTCAAATTACGCTCGGATAAAATTCTCAAAAGATGTGTGAGGGAAGAGGAGGTCTTTGAAATCCTCTCAGCATGTCATGATGGTCCCTATGGGAGTCATTTTTCTTCCAAGAGGAAAACCTTAAAAGCTTTGCAAGTAGGCTATTATTGGCCCTACCGTCCACCAACATGCTAAGAGATACATCAGTAGATGTTATTAGTGTCAGAGGATGGGGAGACCTACACCGAGGGATGAAATTACTTTGCAACTTCAGGTGTCTTTAGAGCCATTTGAAAAGTGGGACATGGAGTTAATTGGACCCATTGATCCACCATCTGGGAAGAAGAGATATATCATATTTTGCACCGATTACTTGACCAAGTGGGCTAAAACAAGGGTTGTAAAGGCATCAACAGAAGATAAGGTAGCTGAGTTTTTGAGAGAGAAAGTGCTCTACAAATTTAGATACCCCAAAGTGGTAGTCACTGATCAGGGGGATTGTTGGGTCCTTTTTTTTGGACAAGAAAATTTTGGAGTTGCAGAGATATGGAAGACAGGTGGCAGAGCACAATCAAGGTAGGCAGGGAGCTGTCATAGTTGCAGAAAACCTGAAGGCAGATGGAGGGGCATAAATATATAATGGCACAAATTGCAGATACAGGAGGCAAGGAACAAGTAGTAGAACTCCCAGTGATGAAGAAGAAATAGAAGGAAACAGAGTGAAGGGAACAACTGAGCGTAAAAGGGGCAAAGACTGAGAGTGTCAATCAGTAGGAATAGATAAGCAGGAAAGAAGCAACTCTGAATTTATTTAGTCAGTCCAAGAGAGGTCGATAGGAGAGTAGATCCTAGGGACAGCTCTCCGGAGACATATGTACTAAACTGAATTGTAATAGACTCTGCGGAATATGTTTAAGTTGTTTTGAACCAAGTTAATGGAATGAGACTCTTGTTGTGCTATAAATTATGGATTGTTTGATGCTTGATTGATTATGGTGAATGTATGCCTATTTAAAATTTTTAATTCAGTACTCTGAACATGTAGTGGTGAATTATAACATACTTCTTAGAGTTGAGATATATAAATGTCTTTTGTATGCTCATAAGATATGATCGACAATAGTAATATTTCCTCGACGTCAATGGTCTAGACTCTAATCTCAGTAAGGTCGTGACATGCCTCGGGTGAGACTCCTTGCTCCCTTGAGTAGGGTGAAAATGCCGACGTTGTACTAGACTATAGAGAAAACCTTGTTGGACTCAAGCCTAAACGTGGGTCTTGCTTAGAGACCCCCTTTTTCACCAACAAATGGTTCTGTTACTGGGACCTGAAAATTTTTCTAGAAGCTAGATCATGGTATTGAGGATCTATGAGGAGGAACTATGTAGTTTTTGGTATAATCATGTAGATCAGTTTTGTAGGTTTTAACCCTGTATGGAAATTATCTACAAACAAATCTTAAAAACAGAAAATAAACAATAGCGGCAGCATAAAACATAAAAAAAAATATACATAGAGATTTTCCCCTGGATCCCAACTCGGGACGACCAGTTTGATTTTTCATTATATTCCTTTCAGTGTTACAACACATATATATACATGCCAAGCATACATAAACCCCAATCCATTAACCCTGGATTAGAATATAATCGTAGTTCCCTTGACCGGATCTACAAAATACCAAGGGCCGAAAACCATCATCCCCCAAAAGCATGTAGAGCTTAATAATCAATCTTGCTCTACAACACCCATTGTTTCTCTACATCAAGAGAACTTTTGAGTGCTCATAGACTTCATCAATGCATCTGCAAAATTCTTCAAAGTGTCGACCTTTACAAGCAATACCCTTTTATCCTCAACCATATCTCTCACAAAGTGATATTGAACATCAATGTGCTTTGTCTTTGAATGATAAGCAGGGTTCTTAGCCAATAAAATTTCACTTTGGCTATCGCAGTCTATCCTTATAGCTTGCTGCACCAACCGCATACTTGAACACAATCTCTACAACCAAACTTCTTCCTTGCTTGCATGAGTGGCTGCCATGTATTCTACCTCTGTATTTGAAAGAGCCACTACAGACTATATTTTACTCATCCAACTGATTGTACCTCCAAATAGGCTAATAACATACCCACTTGTACATCTTCTTTGGTCCAAATCTCCAGCCTAGTCTGCATCAACAAAACCACGAATGTCCAACACTCTTTCCAATGTTGGTCTTCCCTTGTAGCACAAGCCATAATCACTAGTGCCACACAAATATCTGAAAACCCACTTTATTTTTGTCCAATGCTCCTTCCCTGGGTTTGACATAAACCTGCTCAATACTCCCACTACATGTGCAATGTCTGGTCTAGTACAGACCATTTCATACATCAGGCTACCCACTGCACTTGAATATGGAACACGGGACATATCCTCCTCTTCTTATTGTGTCTTGGGACACTGTTCAACAGACAGATTTAAACCTATAGGAATAGGAACATTCACTAGTTTACTATCCTGCATATTGAACCTCTGCAATATATTCTCTACATACTTCCTCTGGTTTAACCAGAGCTTCCTTTTTTCATGATATCTCTTAGTTTCCATGCCCAAAATATAGTTTGCAGCACCAATATCCTTCATGTCAAATTTGGAGAAAAGTTGGGTCTTTAAATCTTAGATAACTCCTTTGTAATTTCCAATCAACAACATATCATCCACATACAAGACCAAATAAATAACACGGTCACCAATTAATTTAAAATAAACACAGTGATCCTCCTTTCTTCTGGTGAAGCCAAGTCCCCGTATATTGGTATCAAATTTTTGATACCACATCCTTGGTGATTGCTTTAACCCATGCAGAGACTTCTTTAACATGCATACCAGCTCTTTATTCCCCTTCACCATAAAGCCTTCAGTTTGTTTCATGTAGATCTCCTCTTCAAAATCACTGTGAAGAAAAGTTGTCTTCACATCCATCTATTCTACCTCAAAATCAAATGCAACAGCAACAGATAAAAGTAATCTAATAGAAGTAACTTTGGAAACAGGAGAAAAAAGATAACCAAAATCAATTCCCAGCACCTAGGAATAACCTTTAGCTACCAACTGAGCTTTGTATTTATCCACCTTGCCTTCTACATTCATCTTCTTCTTAAACATCCATTTTCTCTTGATTGGCTTCCTTCCAGCCGACAACTCCACCAGATCCCATGCCTCATTTTTATGCAAGGATGCCATTTCATCAACCATGGCTTCCTTCCACAGTTTTCCATCCTGTGAATCTACTGCCTCCTTGATGGTTCTGGGATCATCATCAGTTATAGTTAAAGAAAAAATTGAACAGAAAGTAGATGGAATATACCTTTCTGGTTGTCTACTTTCTCAAAATGATCTTCTCACAACTGGAGTTTGCAGCTCTTCCTCTTTCGAGTCTTCTTTTGTTGTAGAGTCTGATTCATCCTCCTTTAGCTCAAACTCTATCTTCTCAGGTTCCTTTGGTAGGACTTCATGTTTAAAAACATTTTTCACCTCTCTAAACACCACATATTGGTTGTACACAACCTTCCTTGTTTCTGGGTTCCAGAGCTTGTAACCTTTAAACCATCCTTATACCCAATAAAGATGCACCTTTCAGATTTTTTTTCCAACTTGGTCATTTTCTCCTTTGGAACATGTACATATGCATCACATCCAAATACCCTCAGATGTGAAAGGGAGGGTTTCTTACCAGTCCATACCTCATGTGGAGTCTTATCCTTCAATGCCGATGAAGTGATTTGTTAACCAGTTAACATGCAGTCTCCACTACCTCTACCCAAAATTCTTGTCCTAACCTGGTACCACTAAGCATGCTACTTGCCTTTTCCAACAGTACTCTGTTCATTCTTTTTGGAAATTCATTTTTCTAAAGTGTGTATATAGTATTATTTTGTCGTGGTATACCACACTTCTTACAGAACTCTTCAAATTCCTTCTTGAAAAACTCCCCACCATTATCTGTCCTCAGCATCTTTATCTTCTTATCTGTTTGGTTTTCCACCAGAGCCTTAAATTCTTTAAATATGTCAAAGACTTCAAATTTCTTTCTCAAGAAATATATCCATGTATTCCTTGAGAATTCATCTATGAATGAAACATAGTACACAAACTTACCTAGTGATGGAACCGACACAGGTCCAAACACATCACTGTGCAAGTTTGAATATACACCTCCTTCGCCCTCTTAGCACCATAAGGAAAACTCACCCGATTCTACTTCCCATATACACAATGTTCATAGAAATTGAAATCCAGAGGGAAATTAGACATACCTTCTACCATACCATTTCCATGCAGTATCTGAAGGCCCTTCTCTCCAATATGTCCAAGCCTTTGATGCCATAGCATGGTATTTTCTCCAGATACCTCTAGGATTTCCGCTCCACTTACAGGAACCAAAAAAATGTTGCACCCATCAATAATAGTGCTACCTTGAAGCTTTTACATAGTTCCAATCCAAACTCCCCGCATTAATACTAGTGCTCCCTAAACCATGTTACATGCATCCTTCTCGAACACTTTTTTTACACCTGCATCATCCATCTTGCTTATAGAAATTAGATTTCTGGCCAATGCAGGAATGTACAGAACACCAGGAAGTGTTCTAATCCTTCCACCTTGCAGCTTGATCTTGAATTTTCCATGTCTGACGATTTTGGCCTTCCTATCGTCCCCTAGGAAGACATCACGACCATCATATTTCTCAAACTTGCAGAACCACTACCTATGGGGAGTGAAGTGAAAGGATGCACCCAAGTCATTCAACCATGACTCATGATCTACATGTTTATTTGAAGAAGAAGCCAAATACACATCCCCACCTTCATCCAAGGTGGTTTTTTCCTCTGCAGAAGGAGCATCATCAAATCCCTTTCCTTTCTTAGGAGATTTAGATCTACATCCATTTTTGTAGTGCCCTTCCTTTTCACATTTCTAGCACACCTTTAAAAACTTTATAGGATATTTAGATCTCCCTCTAGATTTAGATCTCCCACTCAAAATGTTATTCTTGTTTCTGTTCTGGGACCTTCCTCATACAGATAAGGCATCTCCATTTGACCCTCCATATTTCTCCGTCTCATTTCCTTCGACAACAAGGCTGAGACAATGTCATCAAAATTCAAGGTAGTTGTATTGCTACCTATTGCAATAACCAGACTGTCCCACGAATATGGTAGAGAACACAACAAACTGATGCACTTATCTTCATATGCGATTTTAATATCAACAAATGACAGATGGCTTACCACAGTATTGAAGGCGTTTCGATGCTCTGTCACCGAGTCTCCATCCTTCATCCTCAGGTTATACAACTTTTTCTATAGGAAAAATTTATTCACCAGAGACTTAGATTGGTACAAATTCCCAAGTTTTTCCCACAAATTCTTCATCTTAGCTTCCCTAGATACATTCAAAAATACCGAATTTGAGACACATAACCATGTTGTGCTCTTCACCTTCTGATCCAACTTCTTCCAGTCTTCATCTGAAATTTCCGTTGGTTTAGTACCTGGATATACCGCGATCCATTGATGTTTATCCACCAACAGGTCCTCCATCTTGAGCTTCCACAACTCAAAACTCTGACCATTAAATTTCTTAATCTTTATCTTTCCACTGCTCGCCATCTTATTTCATCGCAAGAATCGATCCCATAGATCTCCCACTGAATAGGGTCTACCTCAGGCCCAAGGAAAAAAAAAAACCCCTCAGCAGCAAAGGCGCCCCTTGAAGCCGAAACAACTCTGATACCAAATGTAGGTTTTAACCTTGTATAGAAATTATCTACAAACGAATCTTAAAAATAGAAAATAAACAATAGCGAGAGCATAAAACATAAAACATATATACACAAATATTTTCCCCTGGATCCCAAATCGAGACGACCAACTTGATTTTTCATTATATTCCTTTCAGTGTTACAACACATATATATACATGCCGAAGCATACATAAACCCCAATTCATTAACCCTGGATTAGAACATAACCGTAGTTCCCTTGACCAGGTCTACAAAATACTAGGGACCGAAAGCCATCGTCCCCCAAAACAGTGTGCAAACCCATGCATAAAACCATGAGTGGGTTCGCCCATGGGTGGGTCTGCCCATTAGTGGGTCTCCGTGTGGGACTAATCATGGAAAGAATATAACACATACCAAACAAGTTCATATCACAACAAGTGGAGCTTTGACAGTAGAGGGAAAAGGCAGTCAAAGATTAGGTCCTGTTTTCTGACTCAAAAAGTGACTTGTACAAAAAAATTTGGGGAAAATTTCTCAAAGAGCTTTACAACTGGTTTCGGAGACTCTAGATCAAGTCACTCCTTGAAGGATTGCATCGATTCTTTCGCAGTTGGATGCACATAGATCTAGCAGCGCTACATTGATTAGATACAGATCTAACCTGAGCAATAGATTTTTGGGTAAAAACTACCTTAGAGGGGTACATTGCAGAGTTTGCAGCTGAGTGCTACCAATATTTTACAAAATTTGAAGACATATTTAAATCTAGATTGTGGTGAAAATTATTGAAATAAAAACCATTTTGGATTGAAGTTCTGATGGTGGACGAGGGCCTAATGTTATTCCAAAATCCTGAGATGGAGACCTAAACCTCCAGTACTGGGGGAAGGAGTTGAGTGAAAGATGATACAATTAAGGAAAAAGGGGGAATAGGGATATGGATGTCGAAACCTCCAGTAAGTTGAGAGAGAAAAGAGCACATCGGAGGGTGCAGATTGCTAAGAATTGGCGGGAAAGGGAAATACGAGAATTTGAGAAGCAGGAGAAGAATCAACAAAACAAGGAAAAGGTGTTGTAAATGACATAGGAAAGATAAGGTCAGATGGGACCCCAAGGAATGGAATGGTCTGTTAAGCAATTTAGGAAAGTTTATAGGAGCCCAACCCGAAGAGAAAAGGGGAAAAGTACAGTGAGGAGGACAAGCGGCCTGAGGAGGAGTTTGATGTGGAGCTACATGATGCGATGGAGAAATTGTTTCAAGAGAGGCCAACAACCATAACATAAGGTAATCCTATTCCCCAAGTTTCAAGTATCACTAGTCCTAACCTTCCCCTGGTAGTTTATCATCCACCTGATAAGTTCTTGATTAAGTTACGGGAGTTTAGAAAGTTGAGTAGTATTAAATCCACAACACATATATCTACTAGAAATAGTGATGGTAGTGGAATCTCTCAGTCAGGAAGTAGAGGTTTTATTTCCATACCACCAGCACAAGGAAAGATGGCGGGATCGTTCACCTGGTACCCATAATTCTCTGGAAAAGGTAATGATGATGTAGAACAGAACTGGTATCTCTGTGAAGAAATTTGGAGAGCTCGAAAGACACCATATGCAATCAAGTTAATTGAGTTTCAAACCACATTAAGGGAAATATCTTTGTGCTGGTTCATAAAATGGTCAGAAGCACACTTGAACCCAGCAATAGATGATGTTAAGGGGGAATTCGTCCAAGAATTCAAGCTACCTCAGATGAATCAGCAAGGATTTTCTGAGCTATGGGAAATAAAATAACACGAAGGAGAAACAACCTGGGATTTAATGAGAAGATTTAAAGATGTGATTGGAAAGATAAGTTACCCAATCAATTCAAATCACTAGCAGGACTGGTTCATCAAAGCACTCCTACCGCTGAAAAGGACACCTTTGACACAACAAAATATTAATACCCTTCAAGATGCTCTCGAGAAAGCAATGAAAATAGAAGCAATGGCTAGATACCTGCAGGAGTTCAGAGGGGGGACAACAGTACAAGATCCATCCATACTAGGACTACAACATCAAATAACTAGTTTGATGGAGAAACTAAAATATATTCAGTCAGTACGACCCACAAGGCCCAATGTGTGGTATACACACTACTTGATGGAAGGAAATGTAGCCACAAAATTTCCGAGGTTGCTGGGAGAAAACGTTGGAACTTCAGTGACCGGAACACAGGGTGCCCCACTAGTCGGTGGAGTTACGCAGATAAATACTCAAGGTCTATACCAACCTCAACCCCACTTCTTGGTGTTCCCCAATCAACCGAATCAAACAATAGTAGAATGTTTCGAAATATGCAAAGGTATTGGTCATCCTCCACGACTATGTAAAATACTGCAAAAATACTCAAATGTTCCAAACAACATTTACTGTGAATTTTGTGCCTCTACAACTCATAATATGGATCAATGTAGAGCCCTTGATTCATTGGCAGAATGATTAGATATATCATCCTATAGAGTAAATGAGACTCCAAAGGGATGAGGAGGAGGAGGAATGAGAGGTAGCAGAACTGGAGGAAGAGGACCGGTAAGGTGTTATAACTATGATCAGGAAGGTCATGTAGAGAGAGAATGTCCACTACCCAGGAGACCATGGTGATTTCAATGTAGAGTAAATTCACATGCTACTGAAGACTTCCCAGAGCTAATTAAGAGGTGGGAAGAGAGAGCCAGACAAAGAGGAGCTAAATTGGTTAATGCAGAACCAAGGATTGTAGAGACTAAACCTTTGCAAAGTGTAGCTATAGTGACATGAGGAGGGGAAAAATATAGGAGAGGATGCACAAGACATGGACCTGATAAAGATAATCAAACCTACATCCCCAAAGAAATATTTCAGCTCAGAACGATATAAGCATTAACTTAAATAAGCACTAGAAACATTCTCACAGATAGGAAGACATTAGAGTATGGAACTTCCATAAACATCTAGTGAGGGAGGAAAGATAGTCCATACAAGCACACCTATATAAGAGTGGTTCTGACTGTTCCTAAAAATTGTAAACAATGAACATATGCTGGAACAACTAAAGCAAAATCTAGAAATAGTCATGCAAGGAGGAGCAGGACTTAGAGACTTAGGTAACACAACTAAAAAATATATAATAAGAGTAGAAATAAATAAGAGAAGGACTGAAAAAGAGTTCTGCATAAACACTCAAGCTTTGGGATTCAAAATCAGAGACCCAATGCTAGATCTCGGATCATATGTCAATATTATACCATGAAAGACATGGGAAGCACTAGAAAAACTGAAGCTGTCATACTCACCAATACAACTCATAATGGAAAATTGATACTGCATTGTACCAATAGGAATGGTGGAAGAAGTTGAGATTGATGTTGTGGGAGTAAATACCTATACGGAATTTGAAGTAATAGATATCATGGGTGAAAAGGATCCTTATCCTACCTTGCTGGGAATAGATTAGGCCTTTGAAAATTACGCAGTCGTTGACTTAAAGAAAGAATTAATGAGATTCAAATATGGTGAAGTCAGAGTGGTTCAGCCATTGGATCTGTATCAAGGACCCCGATACACAGACACTGTTGAAAACAGAGGAGACACACAACTTCTATATCAACTATACCAGATGACAACAGGAAAGAGAGAAAATTACATTAATCCTATAGCAGGAAGAACAATAAGGTAGAGAAGTGTTCAGAGTTATGACCTAGGATCAGAAGTGGCTTGGGATGATTGGCAACAGGGAGGATATGAAATCAACACCAGAAAATGTGCCAACGTTTGTAGAGCCAACTAGACTGGTATAGAGGTAAGATAATACCCAAATATTTCAAATATGCATGTTGTGAATACATTTATTACCAAAGTAGAAGAAAAGGTACCAATAGAACACAGAGTCCCTCTCATGGACGTAGCACTAATACACTTCGACAAGGTGGTGGGAAACCCATCACAACTCTCTTTCACAAAGGGAAGATATTGTCTGAGCATTAAGAACAAGATTTCATGCGGCTTCAAGACCGCAATTGGGACAAAATTATCGAGGGAATTCCAATCCCCTAGTACATCTAAATAGTTGCGAGTACAAGTGAAGGAAAGAGGAATATCCAAAATATTTATGGGCCCACAACTTTATACATTCACTAGACACCATTCTCCAAGCTTGGTACTTGATAAGAGAGAAGAAGAGAGGAACAGGCACTTGGGAAACAGTTGCGGAGAAATTCATGCAATTTTTTCATTCAAGAGAGACACAGACCAAGTTACAGAGACCCTTCAAGAAATTAAAATAATATTATTCTTCCTAGAACTTGAGGAAAATGAAGAAATATCTTTATCAGAGAACAAAGTCAAGGATTCAATAGAATGTAAAAGAATAGATCGGGAGATATACAACCATAATTTAGAAAATCTTTGACATCTATACTTTGAATAAAAGGAAGGAGAATGGGAAATACAAGAAGAAACACCTACTAAGGGATTACACCTATTACCATTGAAGACAAAGAAGCAGAATATTGGAAGCGCATAGAAGCCAAATATTGCATCCATTGGAGATTATTAGGATACAGAAACAACAAAAGAAATCTTTGACATGCTATAAGAGTATGAAGACCTATTTCCATCTTTAGTGGCAGAGCTCAAAGGAATCAAAGGCGATCTAGGGGAGATGCACATAGTCCTGAAACCGGATGCAAGGCCAGTAAAACATAGACCTTACCATCTGAATCTAAGAGTAAAAGAAAAGGTTAAAGTAGAGATAAATAAAATGTTGAATGCATGCTTGATTTTTCCAGTTGAGGAATCAGAATGGGTCAGCCCAGTTGTGATACAAATTAAAAAGGAGAAATCATAAATTAGAGTATGTGTGGACTACAGAAGTCTAAATAACACATGCATTCATGATCGGTTTCCGACTCCATTTAGCGACGAAGTTCTTGACAATGTAGTGGGAAATGAAGCATATTCTTTCACATATGGCTTCTCAAGGTATCATTAGGTGAGAATAGAAAAAGAATATAAAATAAAAACTACTATCACAACCGAATGGGGATCATACGCCTATCATGTCATGCCTTTTGGGCTAAAGAATGCACCATCTGTGTTTTCACGGATAGTAATAGCAACATTTAGAGACTATATCCATAAGTTCCTAGAAGTGTACATGGATGATTGGATGGTGTACAAGAAACTAAAAGCCATGCAACTCTACTGAGGATAATGTTTTATAGGTGCAAACAGCTTCAAATTTCTCTGAATCTCAAAAAGTGCATCTTTGCAGTACCCTTTGGAATGCTTTTGGGACATTTCATCTGCAAGAAAGGTGTATGAATAGTTGAGGTGACTACTGGGACACACAGGATACTATAGGAGGTTCATCCACAACTATGAAAAAATCATAGCATCACTAGAAAAGATGTTGCGGAAGTCAGAACAATTCATATGGAACGATGAATGCACTAAGGCATTGGACATGTTCAAAGAGAAACTAGCAAGTGCACCCATTTTGGCACATCCCAATTGGGATAAACAATTTCATGTACACATTGACACTTCAAGTATTTCTTTGGGGGCGGTGCTAGCTCAGTCGGGAGAAACCTACATAAATCACCTAGTTTACTTCGCGAGAAGGAATTTTTCAACGACAAAAAGGAGTTACACAACAACAGAAAGAGAGGCTCTTGCTATGGTATACTCTCTACAGAAATTTTTCCACTAATTGGGAGGCACAATCAAGTTCTTCACATATCACTCAGCATTGAAATATCTAGTAAATATACCTGTGCTTGAGGGCAGGATCTGTGGATGGATCCTACTATTCTAATAATTCACTTTCAAAGTAATATTAAAACTGGGGAGGCTAAATGTTGGTCCCGACCATTTATCAAGGTTGGAGAACAGATAAAATGGGGAACCACTTGATGACCAGCTACTAGATGCTGATATTTTCTGAGTAGAAGCCATCCCATATTACCTAGAACAGATAGCAACATACTTGGCCATAGGACAATGCCCAACGGAATACATAGCAACCCAAAGAAGACATTTAGTAGTTAAAGTAGCTGACTAACAACTGATAGGAGGGAAGTTGTATAAAATGGGCCTAGATCAGATCCTACGGAGATGTGTCTTAGATCATGAAAGAGAAGAAATATTTTGGGAGTGTCATAGTGGAGTTGCGGGAGGCCATGTCGGTGCAAAACCCACTGCAGAAAAGATACTACATGCAAGATTATGGTGGCACATTGTGCACACAGACAAAAAATAATATGTGAAGAAATGTGACATCTATCAAAGAATAGGGCGACCATCACATCACGATGAGCTTCCCCTATAACCTATGAGGGCTATGCAGGCATTTGAGAAATGGGCAGTTGACTTCATAGGACTAATTGCACCAATGGCACGGCACTCACAGGAAAGATATATAATCACCGCAACTGACTACCTCACAAGATGGGCAGAGGCGGCACCAGTAAAGGAATGTACAATAGATACAACATCCAGATTTATTTTTGATAACATCATTAGTAGGTTTGGTTGTCCAAGGAGCCTAACGAGTGATCAAGGCATGCATTTCATTAATTCTACAATTAAATCACTACTAGACAATTTTATGATACAACACCATAAGAGCAGGCCGTACCACCCTCTGGTAAAAGGAACCATCGAGGCTTTCAACAAAATATTGGAGAAAGGGCTAACAAAGATATGTAACGATAACCGCGATGACTGGGATGAAAGGATATCAGCCACGTTGTCAGCTTACAGGACAACCATAAAGAGACTGCATAATCAAACTCCATTCCAGTTGGTATACGAGAAAGAGGCAGTAATACCAACTGAGTTTATCATATAAAGCATTTTAATTGCCTCAACAACACACATGATAGAGGAAGACTCCATCTCTACATGCCTTCATGAGTTGCAGGAGCTTGAAAAATATAGATTTCTTGTCGATTTCCATTAATCAGTATAGAAACAACGACAAAAGTCTTGGAATGACCACCACATCAAGCACAAAAAATTCACTATTGGTCGAAAAGTATTTCTCTATAACAGAAAATTATATAATTTCCCAGGGAAGCTCAAGATGCACTAGATGGGACCATATTATGTCATAGAAATAAGAGACTTAGGCGCAGTAAATATAGTGCAACTGGATGGAGAGATACTTCAAGGATGGGTGAATGGTGCATGCCTTGAACCCTATCATGAGTAATCAAGACAACCCTTTTAATTTTAAATAACTCTCGCACCCGAGAGAAGTCTGTAGATTAGAGTCACTAAATCTCTCACAACAAAGATGAGCCATAGAATAGTTTATGTTTTAATCTTTTCAGTCCATTAGAGTAGTAATCCTCAATAAGAAACCTGCAAAGTCGCGCAAAAACAAAAATCACCCTATTGTGATGTGGAGACCACATCGTAACCAATTGTGGTCGAGGGGGGGGAGTCTACAGTGTTACATAGCTTAAGCATGCCAATCATCATTCACTCATAATGAGCCATCATACCATTTTTAGTGCGTAATATTATCCGAATTTGAAAAGTAACTGCCATTATTAGTAACCCCCATACCGTTATAAAGTTTCCACATTAAGCCATAATTATTGCCCATCATGTCTACCTGACTTCCGAAGCTAGTGACAATACTGTCAGAGTACACCTCACCATGATAAATAATCACATGATTATAGTCGTGAGGAAAGACAACAAGAATTGATTAGTTATGGTGTCGC
The DNA here is from genome assembly GCA_034641835.2 of Pinus albicaulis. Taxonomy (NCBI): domain Eukaryota; kingdom Viridiplantae; phylum Streptophyta; class Pinopsida; order Pinales; family Pinaceae; genus Pinus; species Pinus albicaulis. Next base: position 463,610,822 of record CM076577.1, on the reverse strand, counting down.
ATCAACATCATTCGGGCCAGTAACGCTACTTAACCCGCATGAAGGAGGAAACAATAGAATGCTAGAAAATTCCAAGTTATTAGAACAAGAAACAACTATAATGGTAAGCTCTATTCCAAAAATAGAATTTCAGAGCAATATACATGCATCATCAGAAGAAAGACAATGATGAATATTGCTACCTCAATGGTCGAGCCCAAGCTCGATGGAAGAATTGAAAGGGTGGGGTCACTGATAGGAAAATATGACACTGCCACACTAAGAGATACCAACTTCACAGACTCATACCAGTTCCCAGCAATGAAAAGGTAGGTGTACATTGAAAATCATGTGAAGGAGGGAGGAAGTGAAGCAACAAAGGTGCACCCAGATTTTAGAGGCATCTAGAGGTAAACAATACTACACCCTAGAAGCCTTCCAGTGTTCAGGATGTCGAGAGCGGCAATGCAGTGCACCAAGTTTTTATTCACCAGAATTAAGAATGGATCATTATGGGTTGGGAGGGAGATCCCAATTCACATGGAGGACATACACAGAATCACAAGGTTATGAGTTGTAGGAAACGATGTCTCATCATCCTTCCAAAACATGTCTAAGATAGCTAAGAAGATAGGAGATTGTGACTACTACAAAAAGTATGAAACAAGGAGAGGAGGAAAGGGATAAAAAATTGATCTCATCAACAACCCAATAGTAGAATTCAATTTCTACTTAATCCCTGGGAAAACTATGAGGCATTACACCAACGGGGAATGAACCCTTTGTTATGGCCTAAATCTACCTCAGGCTGAGAAAGGCATAATATAGGGTAACATCAAACCACGCTTAACCTGGTAGCTAGCCCTACCAGATCGGGAGAGGGCTCTCTCCTTGTCAATCTCAGCAAAAAATGATGAATGAGGCTTGAGATGACTTAAATGAAAACTGATTTTAGGCTAGGTATGTGTGCAAAGGAGCTTGATTGATTTTTAATGATATTTTTTTGGCTCAAGAGGAAAGGCAAATTTGGGTCTGGGGAATGAGGCTCAGTTTTGCAGAGATCTCAATGGGGCAAGGCAGGAAATTGATTTGACACTTCCAATTGAAAGAAATGGAGAGATTTAGACAGGTGAGGAGTTGAATAGGGCAAGAAACCTTCAGGGATCCTCTTCAAACAACTGAAAACATATAAAATTAAACAAACCCTAGGTAGAGCACTGCAAATTTTAATGAATTCTACCTTTATCCTTTTTTGTTTAAGTTAAGAAGAAATAAGAGAGAAATTGGTATAAATAAAATGCTAGTAGACTTAAATTTATAGATAGAAACACACTATCAAAGAAAAATTCCACATGAATCCCATAGAGTGTTGCAAACCCTGGTCTATTCCTTCGCCAAACTGTAGAGATGAATGTACAATGATGCTCAAAGAATTCCCAAAAGTCCAACCATGCTAATGACTGAAAAACCACAAGATATAGACAAAGAATAACTCATCCCAGCTTCTAGGGGTCAAGCTTATAATTTTAGGAGTTGTTCCAACAAAATCTAAACTGATAACTAGAAAGTAGGCAGTGGAACAGCTTGCCTCTAAAAACTAGGAAATTGATTCATTCAGTTACAATTTACCTTTTGATGGAAGAATCTACCTCTATGAGTGAAAATTTAGAAAAATTACATCAAGATCCATAAAATTAAATTAAATTACATCATGAGTTTGAAATTTAGAAGTAAAAAAGTCAAACTGTCAAAAACTAGGCAAAAAACAAAGTTTCTGGGTCAAAAATGAGCAAAATCTTCCAATGCTCCGCGCCTGATTTCCCTATGTGTCGCGCCTATTTGCAGCTCATTTTGGAGGCCTTACCGGTGTCCAAATTTTCTCTAAGTGGTAATTTTGGAAAGATATACCTGTCTAATTTCCCGAACAAGTGGAATTTTCGAATTTGGCCTCCATTTGCCCCTCCAAAACTAAGTTCTCCCAAGACTGCTTCCTGTGTGTCAAAAAAGGGGCAGAAAGGTCATTTTTGGGGTGTTTTTGACATTTTTGGAAGCCCAAAACCTATCAAAATTTCTTTTCCATTGGTAGGAATGCATATTTTTCCATCACAAATCAAAAAATTCTGAGTTTTCACCAAAATGAGGTCTCCATCAAAAGCGAGCGCCAAGTGGCGCGGCGCATAGAGCAGAAAACTCTGTTTTTAGGCCAAAAATTTCAAAAATGGAAAAATGTCCCAAATTTTTTGAAAGTTGGGCTGATTGTTCTTCATCAAGTGTTGTGTTGGGCTAAGGAAGCCTCAGCCAATATCTGAATTTTATCATGCTCTTTTTTCCTCCTCGATGCTTTCTTCAACTTGGCCTTCAAGATCCTGATTCTTGCCTTACACATATGGTTTCTCGCCCAGTAATGTTTGGCCATGTGCCTCAACATGTTTTTCTCATTTTTGGCCTTCTATATCATCCTTTCCCAAGTGCAAGTTTTTTCTCTCATGCCAAGATTCCCGGTCATGTTCAATCTTTGGCTCATACCCATGATCACTGTCTCTTTCCATTGTTTTCCTTTGGTTTTGAAAAATGTGGTTGTACATGGATGGTTTTGTGGATAACAGTGTGAAAATATGGTAGAGGAATGAAATGGGTAGAGTGTATGGAAGAGAGTGTAAAAATTTATGTGTGAACAGAGTTTAGGGATGGGAGTAAGATTTTTAGGGATGTGAGTAGGGTTTAGGGAGTGTAGGGTTTGGGATAGTGGGATTAGGGATATGGGAATTAGGGAATTTTTGGAATATGGGAATTAGGGAATGAGTGGATGAGAGTGAAGAATGAATTAAGGAGTGAAAGAATTAGGGAGTGATGGAGTGGAATTGGTAGCAAAGACACAAATGCAGCCCTAGACAATTTTTTTTGAGCAAATTTGGAAGGAGGTAGGGTTTGAGTTCTATCACACTAAACCATCATAAATTTTAAGAAAAACCTCTTCACTAGCAATGGAAGGAATATTAACTTACTTTCACACCATGGATTTGAGAAAATTTTAAAATTTTAAATAATTTTATGGTGAAATTGGGCTTGCAGCTCTATGCACCGTGCCACAAACCCAACGCGGCACGCCACAAACCCAATGCGTCGCGCCTCTTACCCAATGCGTCATGCCTTTTTGCAGGAGACTTTTGGAGACCTTCCCAGTGTCCAAATTGGGTGCAGGATATCTTTTTGGAAATCTCTTTGTGTCTAGTCATCATTTGACTCATCAAGAAAGTCATTTGGCCAACCAAGCTAGGAGAAAGCTTGATTTTACCAAGGTCACTTCATAGGTGCATCAATTCTCCTAAGGCAACTGTATTTTTGAAATTTATCTAAAACCATGACACCTGTGTAAAAATTGAAGGATTTTTTTCTTCCTTTGCATATTTTGGACAAAAACCTCTCTCATTTTTCCCGAATTCATCTTTTATTGCTCAGAACCATCATTGGAGTAAAACCTATCCCGATGTGTGGAACAAGGGATTTGTCGAAATGAAGAAAAATGAAGGGGATAAGGGGCTTATAAATTCTTGAGAAAATTTTTGGAAGTAGGGAGGGATGTTAGGAAGCAGGGGAAAGTGGAATTTCAAAGATTGAGTGAGGGGAAGGAGTCAAAAAGGGAAAAACACAGGCCTAGCCTAGAAAATTGCCAAATTGTAGCAAGAAACTAGGGTTTGTGCGAAAATGAGGAATTTGAGGGATATCAGTGATGGGAAGTGTTTAATAAGGTACATTAAGGATAGGGGAAGGTGTATGGACATCAGGATACAAGTTTTTCTGATGATTTGACCATCCAAGAGAAATTACCTCCAAAACCCTAGGAGAGGGAAATGAACCTTACCTAGGCACAACTGAAGCATGAACAAGGTATAAAATGACCGAGTGGAACTTGACATGATGATGAAAACCATCTGAATGATGGTACACTTAGTTGAATGGTGACATGGAACGACATTTGGAAAACTTTTAAAGGAGTGAAAACAAACCCTAGACCTAATACCTAGTGACCAAATTTTACTTGAAGACTCACTGAAATGACAAAATTTGACCTTGACACCTTAAAATCACTTTGTAAGAGCATGTTTGATCACTGGAGGAAGGCTGCAAAGACTGAAACTAACATTGGCTCCAATGGGGATGGTAGCTCCTTGGAGGTGCCAAGAACGACAGATCTTTGGGAGAGCAGATAGTGCCTTCATCCATTGGGCAATGGAATAAAAAACTCAAGCTGAAATGCATGACTGAAAACTGACGACTTTATGACACAAACTGACTCTCAATCAACTAAAAACTGACTCAATACTTAAACACAACCGACCAACTGGAAATGATGCTCAAAGTAGAGCTTATTCATCAAAACCTACTCTAACAATTTCATTCATCACCTGATCAAGTGAAATGAAACAACCAATGCAACTAAGTAAGTTTTCCGACTGTTGTTTGGATTCTCCGCAAGTGCTCACTTATGAACAACAAGAGAGAACTACTGAAAGGAAACTCCCATGAAAACTTGTGAACATATCCGTTGAATACTATGGATTCTCTATCCGCCTCCAAAAACACTGCATAAGGATCTTGAAGTTCATGCACACTGGGACTTAGCTCATCTAATGGATTACTTCTCTTCTTCTCATACCATGAATGAAAACTTTGCTCTGAGCTTTGTGATGAGGCTCCTGCTGAAAATGATAAAGGAAACGGATTCTTAGGATCGAGTTTATATCAACTCACATTCAAGCTCATATAGTCGATGGAGAAAGACTTTGAAATGACTTTGACTACGAACATCATCCAACAATCCAAAGAATTTGACTACAGACATCATCCAACACATCAGCTATTGGATCGTGAAAAAATTGAAAAGACTGTTGCAACCCATTTTCTATTGGTTCCGATGAGATTACATTATTTCCTACAGGCTTCTCATTTGAAGATATAATATGCAATTTACCCTTCAAAAATTGAAATGATTCAAAACAAAATGGTACAGCATCATCTTGTATCATTTTATCATATGTGCCAGCTTCCATGTCTTCACCTCCAACTTGACAATCAATGTCATTCGGGGGCTGCAAATCCGGATATGAGAAGTCTTGAACAAGATTTTTTATTGCCCTCAAGATGGTCCAAATCAAGACTTGTCGACAGTTGATTTCAGATTGCATGAATGTTGTCTTTGATGAACTAAAACGAAGAAAAAAAAGAAGGAAAAGATCCTTCACTTACTTCAAAATTTGCCACACTTTCCTCGTCATTTCCATAGCTGATATGTGATGGTTGAACATTGTATTCGAGCTGCTGAAAGTGAACTTCTTCGTCCTAGAAACTAGCTGCTGATTTGTCTGCAAGATTAGCTTCTGTTTGGAGAAAATAATCATCATCATACTGATCAAACTGAGGCAAATCATCAGTATAAAACACGTCATCAAGCATACATGTCATATCAACGGCTCTCTCTTCTCCAAGATGATCTATAAAACAATCATTATCAGACCTATGACAACTAGGATAAGAAACAAAATTTTTTGGATCAACAACTTGTTCTTCTTCAATCAGCGAGCCATGGGCTTGAACATTATACTCATTCCTTGTGATAGTCCTTTTCATCATCTCTTCCACTGAACTTACCAAAATGTCAAGCTTAACCTATAGAGATGTCAATTCCTCCAGATCTATGTTTTTCATCTCTTCTTCCTTCAAATTTTCCTTTCGGATCAACAAATGAGCCTCTGCATCTACTGCACTATTATGTATCTCTTCAAGTGTTGCTAAGTTCCTTTCTCTCAGCTGAAACTCCATTTCCAGATCAAAGGCACCCGGGTAGTGCAAGAGAGCGGATCCAAGAGGAGGTCTTATATTAACTGGCATTGAATAATAAACTTAGTTAAATCTGGAAGAAAATTGTTGTACTGTCTCCCCTGGCAGTCTTTTTAGCTGGTTATATTCTTCTATAATCAAGAAAGGGTTCTGTCTGATCACCTACCTATCGAGGAAAAATTTGACGAACTGCTGGAAATCTGAGATGCTCGCCTCAGGCAGGGTTTTGAACCAACTCTTGACTTTGCCTTGCAAAGAAAGAGAAAAAAGCCTAATATTGAAATATTCTTCATCAAATTCAAAAAGGTCAAGAAAAGATTCAAAATTCAGAACATGTCTCTTAGTAGTGATGTTGTTGCGTTCACCATCAAATCTTGGTAGATATAGATCATGATTTTTAGGGAAAGCATGGGATATAGGAGGTAAAATCAGAGGCTTGTATCGATATGGAATTTTACAAGGTATAGGGGTATGTCTAGAAGGTATAGAATCAGTCGTGGTCTCTTGAGGCTCATCATTTTGAAGACGATCATCACAAGATTCAGAAAAAGGGTCTTGATCAAACTCAAAGGCATGAAAATATTTGGTATTTACAATCTTCAAAGGGAAAGAGTCAACTTCAGGCCGAGGGTCTTTTCTCAAATACAATATACTTTTCAAAGCCTTCTTGACATTCTCGGGAAAAGAGAAGAAATAATTTATGAAAAAGAACAAAATGTCTTGGATGAAATTCCAACTTGAATACCTAATCTTTCCATATTGTCCTTTCATGTTTCTGCTGGTCAGGTTCATCCTCCAGTGGAGTCATTGGATTTGATCTCGAAACTAATTTAGAATCGCCAGGTGAACGATTTCAGCCTTGCGGTGTCTGATCGTTGTCCACCATCAACAATCAGATCTGAACTTGATTAGATCTTACTGAGGAAACCAAATGTTTAGTTCATAAACTAGACCGGAGATTGACTGAAGCAACATTCATCTACTTTCGCTAATGCAAAGCAAGAGCGTTTCGAAGGCTACCTGGCTAACTTCAGGCTCTGTCTGTAGTTTATAAAGAAAACAACAAAATTTTCTTCCCCAGTATGGTCGCCACTATGTTATGGCCTAAATCTACCTTAGGCTGAGAAAGGCAGAATCTAGGGTAACATCAAACCACGCTTAACCTAGTAGCTAGCCCTACCAGATCGGGAGAGGGCTCTCTACTTGTCAATCTCAGCAAAAAATGATCAATGAGGCTTTAGATGACTTAAAAGAAAACTGATTTTAGGCTAGGTATGTGTGCAAAGGAGCTTGATTGATTTTTAATGATATTTTGTTGGCTCAAGAGGAAAGGAAAAATTGGGTCTGGGGAATGAGGCTCAGTTTTGCAGAGATCTCAATGGGGCAAGGCAGGCAATTGATTTGACACTTCCAATTGAAAGAAATGGAGAGCTTTAGACAGGTGAGGAGTTGAATAGGGCAATAAACCTTCAGGGATCCTCTTCAAACAGCTGAAAACATAGAAAATTAAACGAACCCTAGGTAGAGCACTGCAAATTTTAATGAATTCTACCGTTATCCTTGTTTGTTTAAGTTAAGAAGAAATAAGAGAAAAAATGGTATACATAAAACACCAGTAGACTTACATTTACAGAAAGAAACACACTATCAAATCAAAATGCCACATGATTCCCATAGAATGCTGCAAACCCTGGTCTATTCCTTTGCCAAACTGCAGAGATGAATGTACAATGATGCTCAAAGCATTCCCAAAAGTCCAAACATGCTAATGACTGAAAAAACACAAGATATATACAAAAAATAACTCATCCCAGCCTCTAGGCGTCGAGATCATAATTTTAGGAGCTGTTCCAACAAAATATAAACTGAGAACTAGAAAGTAGGCAGTGGAACAACTTGCCTCTAAAAACTAGGAAACTGATTCATTCAGTTGCAAATTACCTTTTGATGGATGAATCTACCTCTATGAGTGAAAATTTAGCAAAATTACATCAAGATGCATCAAATTACATTAAATTACATCATGAGTTTGACATTTAGAAGTAATAAAGTCAAACTATCAAAAACTAGCTGAAAAATAGAGTTTCTGGGTCAAAAATGAGCAAAATCCTCCAATGCGCCGCGCCTGATTTCCCTATGTGTCGCGCCTGTTTGTAGTTGATTTTGGAGGCCTTCTCGGTGTCCAAATTTACTCCAAGTGGGCTTGTTGGAAATTTCTACCTGTATAATTTCTAGCACAAGTGGAATTTTTTAATTTGGCTTCCATTTTCCCCTCCAAAACTAAGTTCTCCCAAGACTGCTTCCTGTGTGTCAAAAAAGGGGCAGAAAGGTCATTTTTGGGGTGTTTTTGACCTTTTTGGAAGCCAAAAACCTGTCAAAATTTCTTGGCCATTGGTAGGCATGCATATTTTTCCATCAAAAATACAAAAATGCTTAGTTTTCACCAAAAGGAGGTCTCCATCAAAAGCGAGCGCCAAGTGGCGCAGCGCATAGAGCAGAAAAGTCTGTTTTTTAGGCCAAAAATTTCAAAAATGCAAAAAATGTCCCAAATTTTTTGAAATTTGGGCTGAGTGTTCTTCATAAAGTGTTGTACTGGGCCAAGGAAGCCTCAACCAATATCTGAATTTTATCATGCTTTTTTCGCCTCCTCGATGCTTTCTTCAACTTGGCCTTCAAGATCCTGATTCTTGCCTTACACATATGGTTTCTCACCCAGTAATGTTTGGCCATGTGCCTCAAAATTTTTTTCTCATTGTTGGCCTTCTCTAGCATCCTTTCCCAAGTGCAAGTTTTTTCTCTCAAGCCAAGATTCCCGGTCATGTTCATTCTCTGGCTCATACCCATGATCATTATCTCTTTCCATTGTTTTCCTTTGGTTTTGAAAAATGTGGTTGTACATGGATGGTTTTGTGGATAACAGTGTGAAAATATGGTAGAGGAATGAAATGGGTAGAGTTTATATAAGAGAGTTTAAAAATGTATGTGTGAACAGAGTTTAGGGATGGGAGTAAGAGTTTAGGGATGTGAGTAGGGTTTAGGGAGTGTAGGGTTTGGGATAGTGGGATTAGGGATATGGGAATTAGGGAATTTTTGGAATATGGGAATTAGGGAATGAGTGGATGAGAGTGAAGAAAGAATGAAAGAGTGAAAGAATGAGGGATTGATGGAGTGGACTTGGCAGCAAAGACACAAATGTAGCCCTAGACAATTTTTTTTGAGCAAATTTGGAAGGAGGTAGGGTTTGAGTTCTATCACACTAAACCATCATAAATTTTAAGAAAAACCTCTTCACTAGCAATGGAAGGAATCTTAAATTACTTGCACACCATGGATTTAGGAAAATTTGAAAATTTTGGGGAATTTTATGGTGAAATTGGGCTTTCAGCTTTATGCGCCACGCCACAAACCCAACGTGTCGCACCACAAACCCAATGCGCCACGCCTTTTACCCAATGCGTCGTGCATTTTTGCAGGAGAATTTTGGAGACCTTCCTGGTGTCCAAATTGGGCGCAGGATAGCTTTTTGGAAAGCTATTTGTGTCTAGTTATCATTTGACTCATTAAGGAAGTCATTTGGCCAACCAAGCTATGAGAAAGCTTGATTTTCCGAAGGTCACTTTAGAGGGGCATCAATTCTCCTGAGGCAACTGTATTATTGACATTTCTCTAAAACCATGACACATGTGTAAAAATTGAAGGAGATGTTTCTTCCTTGGCCTATTTTGGACAAAAAAAATATCTCAGTTTTTCCAAATTCATCTTTTAGTGCTCAGAAACATCATTGGAGTAAAACCTATCCCAATGTGTGGAACAAGGGATTTGTCGAAATGAAGCAAAATGAAGGGGATAAGGGGCTTATAAATTCTTGAGAAAATTTTGGGAAGTAGGGAGGGATGTTAGGAAGTAGGGGAAAGTGTAATTTTAGAGATTGAGTGAGGGGAAGGGGTCCAAAAGGGAAAAACACAGGCCTAGCCTAGAAAATTACCAAATTGTAGCAAGAAACTAGGGTTTGTGCGAAAATGAGGAATTTGAGGGATATCAGTGATGGGAAGTGTTTAATAAGGTAAATTAAGGATAGGGGAAGGTGTATGGACATCACGATACAATTTTTTCTGATGATTTGACCATCCAAGAGAAATTACCTCCAAAACCCTAGGAGAGGGAAATGAACCTTACCTAGGCACAACTGAAGCATGAACAAGGTGTAAAATGACCTAGTGGAACTTGAAATGATGATGAAAACCCTATGAATGATGGTACACTCAGCTGAATGGTGACATGGACCGATATTTGGACAACTTTTAAAGGAGTGAAAAAAAACCCTAGACCTAATACCTAGTGACCAAATTTTACTTGAAGACTCACTGAAATGACAAAATTTGACCTTGACACCTTAAAATCACTTTGTAAGAGCATTTTTGATCACTGGAGGAAGGCTGCAAAGACTGACACTAACACCCTTGACACAATATCTGTCGCAAAGCATTACATCCAAGGGGCATAGCGTAATTGGTGCACGTTCTTATTACAGGAGCTATTTGAGGCTTTCAATGACAGCTACAAGCGGGCCACAGGATTTATATACAGTTATTTGATCATGGCTCTCACAATGTGGAAGTGGAGTCCACCAGGAATTAGGCCGCTTGCGAATATTACCCAAGACCAACCGATGGCACTAAGGTTCACACCATGGAAAATATCAGGGGACTCGAGTACCAAAGAGGTAAATGAAGAAGCTTTTGCAACCTGGTACCAACAGATGGTCGATGTAGTTAGAAGTCAGCAAAGAGTTCCAAGAATCCTGCTAGATAGATACTTCTCACATGTTTGGTTTGGGTTGAATAATAGCCTAATATATGTTCATCCAAGTTGCATTGATGAAAATAGCTTCCATAAGAAGCCATTGAAGTTCCATATAATAGAGGAAGCTTTCCACATATAAGTTTCTTCATGGCCAGGAGCGGTAATGGATATTAGAAGCGGGATCTCGGTTTACTCATTTGATGTGATGCTCCCTAAGGCAATTCCAGGGGAGACACAAAATTAAACAGTGCAAAGGATCTCCCAATTACAACTACGGCCACTGCTGGACCAGCTAGACACTCGGGTGAAAGGCTTCAACAAGGTAATAGAAACTCTCAGCATCACATCTACTGTATTTCCCATTTTTTCTGAATTTTAGACATTGAATTATGCATCTCTATCCACCACCACTCCCATCCCAACTGCATTACCATCTACTACATTCCACTCTGCTTCGCTTCCCACTATCACTCCACTCCACAAAAACAAGCCAATGAAACCCCCAATGCCAGGACCTAAAGGGAAAAGAGCATGAACCATGGGATCCGAGCAAGAGGTCGATATCACAAGAGAAGACCAACCATAGCCAATAGTGATGGGAATTTTAATTCAAGAAGAGCCAGAGGTCGCCACCCAAACCACCTCTGTGTTACCAAAACTTGATATATCATCAGTTCTTAACACAAAAATATCATCGCCACTCAATACGCACAATTCATCACCGCACACCTCATTCACATCCAAGGACCACCCCACCCACACTCCATCCACCTTCACAACCATTTCAGATCTGATACCACCAGGAACTCTAATGAATGTTGATACCGAGACAGAAGTTAACTTGGGTACAGCTGGAGTACCTAAGGTTAACCAAGCCATAGTGGGACACAACACCTTTTTAGATTTATTAATCCATGAAGGGTCCCTCATTTCCGATACAAAACCCACCACACCATAGCCAAAGCCATTCTAGCAATCCAATTTATTGTTGCATCAGTTCATGCCATCCACTAATCTCCACATTCCTAAACCCCAACCGAAGAAACAAAGTCATCTACCATCCCCACAAGGACACTCTGAAAGATCAATTTCCAGTGGGAAATCACTGAGGGAGAGACATCCAAGCCAAGAGATGTGGAGCAGTGGGGACATGCAAACTGGGGACCTAGCTAACTTTACAGTTTCATTCAGATGGTAGCACGACAAGCAGAAGGTATACAGAATGACCTCTTACAAATATTTGAGCAGTAACAACAACAAGTTATTGCGCTTACTGATGAGCGTAATCAACTCTAGGGTGAGAAGGATAACCTAAAACATCAACTAGACCAAGTAATAGAGGTCTTAAAAGACCTATCGCTGACAATCACTTCCCTAGATAGTAGAACACCTATGGATAATTCATCATGCTCAATGGTCGAGAGATTCATTCGAGTCAAAATGGCATGTACAAGCCTGGAATGAGAAAACCACGAGCTAAAAGAGGTGCTTGCAACAAGACCAACATTACCAGATCCCTCTGCAGTATATGCCAAGAAAGTAGCGGAAAGGCAGAGAGAGATGTAGAGCATGAAGGACACACTTGGAATGATAGTCAAGCAAGCATACAACCTACTGGAGCAACTACACGAGTGTTCAAATTCACTAACAATGAAGGCACAATCTGTTTCAGAGAAACTACAGAATATTGTCCTTGAAATAAGGGGGACCACATATCCAGTCAATAGAACTCAGTTGTATGATCAAGAAAACCTACTTGAAACAAATATTCAGGCCATCAAGGAACACTCAGCAACAACAGAGCAACTTCTCAGGGACCTACGATAGCCTTTGAAACAAAAGGCAGAGGAAACTCAGCAGTTGGAATCTGAAGCCAAACCAAACTCTAAGAAGTGTTCAAAAAATTGCCACAAGTAATGGATGCAACTCAGACTGAAAAAATAATCACTGAGACGGAGCTTGTGATTAAGGTATGGCAACAAGAAATAAATGAGTTCATAGAGCTCATAATAGTAGCAATGAGCAAGGTTCCTGAGTTGGGCCCTTTTTTGGAAGAGGGAAAACCAGAACAAGAAAACACAGAGATGGAAGCAACAGGGGAAACTAGGCCAGCACCAGAAGCTAATAGACCACTATAAGCCACAACAGTAGGAAAATATTGACTCGGGATGAGTCAATAGCATGTGACCGGGCCTTTTTGTGGCCTTTTTTTTGGACAAGACAGTTTTGGAGTTGTGGAGAGCCGAAAGACAGGTGGCATAGTGAAATCAAGGTAGGCAGGGAGATTTCATGGTTGTGGAAAACCTGAAGGTAGGTGGCGAGGCAGAAACAAATAATGACACAAATGGAAGATATGGGAGACAAGGAACAACCAGTAGAACTTTGATGAAGAAGAAACATAAGGCAACGGAGAGCAAGGGAACAATTGAGCATAAAAGGGGGGAATACTAACAGTGTCAATCGATAGGAACATATAAGCAGGAAAGAAGCAACTCCCGAGTTAGTTAGTCAGTTCGAGAGAGACCGATAGGAGATTAGAGCCTAGGGAGAGCTCTGTGGAGCCATATGTACTGAAATGAGCTGTAACAGACTCTGTGGAGTATGTTTATGCTTTTTTGAATCAAGTTAATGGAATCAGACTGTTGTTGTGTTGTATATTATGGATTGGTTGATGCTTGATTGATTATGGTGAATGTATTCCTATTTTAAACTTTTAATTCGGTACTCTGAACATGTAGTGGTGAATGATAACCTACTTCTTAGAGTTGAGATATATAAATGTCTTTTGTATGCTCATAAGATATGATCCACATTAGTAATCTTTCCTCTACGTCAATGGTATAGCCTCTAATCTTAGTAAGGTTGCTGCAAGGTGAAAATGTCGGCGTTGTCCTAGACTACAATAGAAACCTTGTTGGCCTCAAGCCTGAACCTGGGTCTTGCCTAGAGACCCCTTTTTTTGCCAACAGGGATCAATTTACATCTCATCTCATTGATAACCTTATGAGGCATTACACAATAAAGCACAAGACTTCCACTACCTATCATCCTCAAGAAAATGGCCGGGTGGAAGTGACAAATAGAGCCATGGAGAAAATATTAACCAAATTTGTGACCAAAAATAGGAAATACTAGGCAGATAGATTGGTGGAAGCCACTTGGGCTTACAATATTTCTTGGAAGACAACTACAAGGTTTACTCCATATGATCTAGTTTATGGGAAGAAAGCTTTACTTTCCATTGAGTTTGAATATAACACCATGAGGGTGGCAGCTCAATTGGACTTGGACATCACAAAGGCACAACAAGAAGGGTTGTTGGACAAAATACCCCTTGAATAAGAAACTTATAGAAAGAATACGCAGATCAAGGAGCAGAGCACACAGTGCAAATTACATTTTGATTTTTAGGGGCTTTGGGGTGGGTCAAAGCCCCTTATTTTGTAAAGAGATGGGGACATTTTGTGAAGGTTGAACTCCAACCATGGTTTTCATACCATGGTATTGTAATGTAAAATACTATATAAAGAGTCTAGATTAGATCTTGAGGATAACTTGGAAGTAGAATTGATGAGATGCACCTGGATGTAACTTTGTTTTGATTCTGAGTCTGTGGTTTTGGGTAGAGGAAAGGCTCCTGCAATTGAGTGGGAAAAGAGCTTAGGGATTTTGCACCTGAGTGCATAAGGCAGAAATGATTGTATGAGAAGGATCTAAACATTAATGAAGTAATTTTTAAGACAGATCACTGTTTTGAGTTGATGTGTTTACTTTACTAGTATTTCATGTTCTTTGTGCTAACTAAGGGTTTTGATCTATAATTTCACAATGAAGTTTTTTTTTATGGTTGTTTTCATTATTTAATGCTTGAATAAGTAAGATCGTGCAGTCTGCAAGTTAGTTTAATAGATGTGTTGAACAAAGATGGCATAGTTGATAGATTTGTTCTGGGATTTTTTTTCCAAGTATAGAAATGAAATGAAGCCCTAAAGCCACAATCCATTGTCCCTCTAGATGTAGAAACCTAGTTTTGGCATCCCCCTATATTACCTTGGGTGAGACTTGGGTCTTCCCAAGTAGATAATTGTCGAAAGGGTCGATAATAATGGGTTTTGTTGGTTCGCAAAGCCATATTGTGAACCTGGGCATAGGTCCCATTAAGCCAACAAATGGTTATGTTAATGGGATTTGGATCTGACTAAGGGATGGATGGATGTGGAATCCATCTAAGAAAGAGATTCAAGACTAGGTAGATCTAAAAGAACGCAAGTTTTTTGTGCAAGAAAACAAAAATCCGTGCATATCTACTGAAGATTGGTTACATAAGTATATTTTTACACATCAGTACAAGATCTTTTCTCATCATTTACTAGTGAGATGTACAAGTGGATATCAAGACTTGTTTATCAAACAAGTTGTTTCAACAATAATCCAACTGCGTGGACCTCGAAACTGATCAAGCAACTGAAGAAGACTAATAATGAGATTGCAAGGGCTGTTGAGTATTAGATAGATATTATCCTTGAATGGTTTATCACTGAGTTCGTGATCAATACCTTGGTATCCTACAACGAAGCAGAGGGAAAATTTTCAAAATTATGTGAGGTAAGTACCTAAATTCATTGGAGTTATGGATTAAAATTCTATTGTGTGAAAAGGGTGTGATACAAATGCACTCTGATTAATGTTCAGAGAAAGAGGGCCTGGTATTACGCGAAGCGATAAAATATTTAGGACAAATTGGGGTACTGACGTTGAAACTGAATATAGTCTGATGTTTGGGTCTGAAGGAGGAGAAAGCAACTCCTCTACCCCAAGAAGTTTGTTGCTGAGATATGAAAATAATTAGAGCACTGCAGAGAATCCTCAACCTTCTTCCTTCGTCATCATGCACCCCCATTTCATTCCTCCACCTCCATCTCCCCCATTCACCATGGCCCAGCCACCAAAGATGCTTGTGTTCAAGGGATTAGATGATCCTGAACATTTTTTGTTTGTTTCATAATCAATATGGAGTTCACAGAATATTACGAATGAAAATATGAAGAAAAAATAGTTGGTTACAATGCTGCAAGACAAAAAGTTTTCTTGGTATATGAAATATACTATGATGAAAAAAAAAGCTATATTGGTTTAGACGAAGACTACGTTGAATGTTGAGTTCAAGAAACCAAAGTTGTGGTCCCAATGTATCACAAAGATCAAAGAAATTAAGCAGTTGGTTACTGAGATTGTGTGGGAGGTAGGCTAGAGATTTAAGACATTACTAGGCCAAATCAACTTTAAGATCCCTGATGAACAACATAAAGAATGGTTTATTGTTGTGTTGTTTCCTCATCTTATATTTCCATTGTCACAATAGAAGATTGCAACACAAGCGGAAGCACTAGAGATCACGATGAAGCTTGAAGCTTCCCTGGTAGCAGATACTAGTGTAGGAGTTTAGCAGATTCAAACTCAGTTGACGAGCTTGCATATGGAGCTCCAAGATATAAATAAGGGAAAGGAGGTTAGGCCTGATATAAGGTTAGAAGTTTGGTGTATCAAGTGCAAAGCAGAGGGTCACTATAAGGAGAAATGCCCTGTTTATAGGGAGTATTTGGGCACTGGGATGTCGAGTCCATTGAAGCCTGGAATAAGTGTTGGGCCAAGTGTAGGGCCTAACGTCTGGTGTATCATATGTGAAGTGTTAGGCCAGCATTCCACTGATTATTGTCATCTGCTACAAAAATATGTCAAATCGTCAAAGAAATTATTCTGTAACTACTGCAGTTGGGTCGGACACAATGAACAACATTGTTGAAGCTATGATCTCATGATGCATCACAATCCTGGTGCATATAGAATGAAAATAGAAGGACGAGAAGCTCCGGGTTTGCCAACAGAATGAGGAGGTTTCTAAGGCTGAGGGCATGGTCGAGGAGGAGGTGTTGGTCATGGACGAGGACAAATCATATGTTACAACTGTGGACAACTGAGACATTTTGCCAGGGATTATCAGAATCCTACAACATATTCCTGTAAGTATTGTCAAGATTTTGTGATGAAATCGAATATTATCCCATATTATTAATTAAAATGGAAGAGAAGAAAAACCAATAGCTGGCTTAGAACATACCAATTATGAGGGCTGAATCGTGCGAGATAGATCTGAGTGTTAACATAGTAACATGCAGCAGTGTGAATACTGGAGAATACCGCGCAGAAGTAAAGCGACCTATGATAGAGACATGAGTTTGAAAAGCTGAAGATAAGAATGTTGGGTTCAATATACAGTGTGAGAAAGAGACATTCATGGAAGCGAAGAAGAAATTTATGACTCTTGAAGCTTCGACATCAACCACACGGAGAGAGTTGTTCCCGCTGAAGAATAATTCTGCGGAGAATACTGAAGCAAAGGAAGCTGATCCATCCATATTGGCATCCTTTTTGCAGATGTGTATGAAATTTCTAAGGGATCATAGGGATGTAGAGGGGTTACAGGATCTGATAGCTAACTACGCTGGCAAGGAAAAGCCACGATTAGAACAATGTGCAGTAAACAAAGTGTACAAAAATAAGAATAGAACCGATCGAGAGATGCGGTTGACTGTGCAAATCAGATATTATGATATGGATCACGTCATTATGGATCTGGGATCATATTCCAATGTTCTACCTAAAAGGACATGGGAAAGGATGGGAAGGCCTAAGCTGCAATGGTCGCCAATTCAACTGAGGATGGAAAACCAACATAAGATCATTACTATGGGCTAATAGTATGGCTTTAGCGTAGATATTAATGGAGCAAGTGTGTTAGCCGACTTCGAAGTTATTGATATCATTGAGAATATAAATCCCTATCTTGCGTTGCTTGGATTTTATTCGGCTTACAACATGGACGCTATAATCAATCTGAATAATAGGTAGATGGTATTTGAGAAGGATGGTACCCAAGTTGTTTTGTTGTTGGATCCCTTCGAAGGTGCACGTTATGCAGAGCATGTCTAACATGAATATGGTGATATTAATTAGATCTATAAATTTACTACGAAGAATGAAGATTTGATTAGCCCCACGGCTGATGGAAGAATATGTTGGGAGCATGATAGTTTGTGCGTTTCAGACTCCAATGAAGAGTTGGAGGATTAGAAAAATCGCTTACATGAAGTAACTACGAAGCGCTGTAAGAGGGTTACCAAAGCACTTCACAGTGTCACATGGGAGGTGCATGACTTTCTGTTTTATGATGAAACTGTGAATGTTGTCCTATTTCTAGAAGAATTTGAGAAAAAGGTGCCTACGGAACAAAGGTAAGAAGCTTTGGACTTCACATTAGGGTCCACTCCAACACGATGGTGGGGTTCACATAAAGAAAGCTTAGACAGATGGAAGTACTTTGAAGACTGATCAAACTCACATTTGGCCATGTAGACACTAAAATCACAAAGAAGTAAAATGGTAGATATGATCCTCATGAGAATTTATCTCACTGGACCGCAACTTGGGGTGAAGAACCTCAACTAGAGTGGGTGCACATTTTATTTCATTCCTTAGATACGATACCTCAGAAATGGTATCTTGAGATGGAGCTACGCCATGGTACTACTGATTGGTATGATATGAAAGAAATATTTTTGTTAACATATAACTTCATCAATGGCTTAGAGTGTATTAATGAGGCCCTTCATGAAGTTAAAGTGGGAGTATTCTGAATCACCAAAGAACCCAGGGATCTGGTACAACGTGATTGGGTTGAGCAGTTGGAACAAGCCTGAGAATGTTACAACCTGACTGTGGAAGAAGGTGAGGAGGATCCACACAATTTTCATATTCATGAGTCAAAAGGACAACACGACGTTGCAGGGCCTGAGGTAGAGATGCTAGACATAACACAACCTATCAGGACTCAACAAGTCAACATATGCTTAGAGGCGAAGCCCAAATTTGTGAATATTGGGGACTATTAGGATGATGACACAGTAAGAAAGGTCACAAAATTGCTGCATGAATACTAGGATATGTTCCCAATGAATCTCTCGGAACTGAAAGGAATTGTAGGAGATTTGGGAGTTATGAACATTACGTTGAGGCATGATGCAAAGCCAGTCAAGCAGTGCCCATATCGGCTGAACCAAAAGTACAAAGAGAAAGTGAGAGAAGAACTTGGCAAAATGATCAGTGTTGGCATTATTGAACTAGTTGAGGAGTTAGAGTGGGTTAGCCCTATGGTGGTCCAATAAAAGATTACTAAAGGGGAAATAAAGATTTTCGTTGATCTCAGTAATATGAACGATGCATGTGTCCATGATCCATTTCCAAAACTATTCACAGATGAAGTATTGAGAATGTTGACGGAAAAGAAGCTTACTCATTTACTGATGGATTCTCAGGGTACCATCAGATTAGAATTGCAGCGGAGGATAGGAGCAAGACCACCTTCACTAATGAGTGGGGTTCATTTCAGTACATTGTCATGCCATTTGGATTAAAGAACACTCTAGCCATATTTTCTAGAGTTATTGTCGTAGATTTCAAATAATATATACAAAAGTTTATGGAGTTTTATTTTGACGACTGAATGGTCTTTGGCTTGTCAAAGAAGCATGTTTCTAGTCTGTGTTTGATGTTGGATACCTGTAAGAAATATCAGATATCCTTAAACCTGAAGAAATGCATTTTCTATGTACCATATCATATATTATTGGGGCATATTGTCGATAAACACAGATTGATATTAGACCCCACGAAGATTGTCGTGATTATTAACTTGGAATCCCCAACAAGTGTAAATCAGCTACGCACGACACTTGGACATATAGTCTATTCTCAAAAGTTCATTAGGGCGTATGAGCCGATTACTGCGCCATTGGAGAAACTATTAAAGAAAGATTTCAAGTTCTACTGGGATGAAGATTTTCAGAAAAGTCTTGATGTATTGAATGAAAAGATGGTGACTACGCCCATTCTTGTCTTCCTAGATTGGAAGAAATAATTTCATGTACATGTCGATGCGTCCTGCATAGATTTGGGAGTTGTGTTAGCATAGCCTAGTGAAGGAGATCTTGATCACCTTGTAGCTTTTTCAAGTCGGAAATTTTCTAAAGCGTAAAGGTACTACCCCACCATAGAGTGTGAAGGGTTAGCAATAATGTATTCACTACAAAAATTAGACACTATCTGTTAGGCGCACACTTCAAAATGTTCACGGACAATTCTATTTTGAAGTACCTAGTCAACAAGCCTGTGTCGGGGGAGAATATTTGTCGATGGTTACCGTTGTTCCATGAGTATGATTTCGAAGTAATTGTCAAAACAATACGTTTGAATGTCAGACCAGATCATTTGCCTAGGATCGAGACAGGCGAGGAACCAATGAATCTTGAGGAAGACTTACCTTATGCGCAGTTGTTAGCTATCAAGGTTGCAGATGAGTATTTCCTAAATATCATTAAGTTTATCTCTATGGGAATTGCACCTACAAAGTACACTACGCAACAGAAGAAAGAGATGGTAGTAAAGGCAATAGACTTTACTTTGATTGCATGACATCTGTACAAGCTCAGAGTTGATGAGATTTTGTGAAGATATGTTCATGAGCATGAACGATAGAGTATTTCAGCTGAAGCACATGGTGGAGTAGCTAGAGGTCACTATGCAGGTAAAGCCATTGCACAGAAGATTCTACGAGCTGGATTATGGTGGCCTGCAGTGCATAAAGATTCAAAGGAGAATCGTAATGCATGTGATGTTTGTCAGAGGACTGGAAGACCGTCGTGAAGAGATCAAATGGCGTTGCAAGCCCAAGTCACATTGGAGGCTTTCGATAAATGGACGATTGAATTTGTGGGACCATCGATCTTCCAAGAAAGAAAACAAGTGCGTGGTACATTATTACTACGACTGATTACCTCAATCGATGGGATGAGGCACAAACATTGAAGAATTTTACTGCATCCACGACGACGAAGTTCATTTTCGAGCATATTGTGTCATGGTTTGGTTGTTTGAAAATCTTGATGAGCGACAGGGGCACACATTTTCTTAATAGCACTATTGAAGCCTTGACTGAAGAGTTCCAAATGGGTCACCAAAAGAGTACGCCATATCACCCCTAGGCGAATGGCACGATTGAAGCCTTCAAACAACATTCTAGAGAATGCGCTAACAAAGGTGTGCAACGTTAATAGAAATGATTGGGATTTGTGCATTCCTGCAATTTTATGGGCATGTAGAACTACCTGTAAAAAGTTGACAGGTCAGACCCTGTTTCAATTAGTATATGGCTAGGAAGCAGTGATGCCGATGGAGTATATTGTACCTAGTCTTTGCATCGCAACAGTGACGAATATGGCAACCAACAAAATTATGGAGAAGAGATTGGTGCAATTGCTCGAGCTACAAGAGGATATGTTCAGCGATGGGTTTCACCAACATGTCTAGAAGGAGAGGGAGAAGGCTTGTCATGACCGACACATTAAGAAAAATACGTTCAAGGATAGGGACCTAGTTCTTTTGTATGACAACAAGTTTGTGAAGTTCCCAGGAAAGTTGCAAATGCACTGGTTTGGTCCTATTGTGGTAAAACACAACCCCCCTATAGTTTTTTGAAAATATATGGGCACCCTTAATTGATTTTGGTTGATGTTACTTGCATTAGGTTTTTGTTTGATCGCTTTCCTTTACCCCACATTTTAGAAAACTCTCTTCTTTATTGGAATTTGGGTGACTCTTGATTTCTCTGGTCTTTATTGCTTGACTTTGGGACTTTTTTAGAGGTTTAGGTGATTGTCATCATTGTCATGCTCACTTAATGGATACCTTTTGTGTTTATGACGACATTCTCTTAATCATCACAAGGGAGCAATATAGCACCTTCGATTTCTACAGCATCTATCATTTCACGTTTGGTTACATTGGTTGTATGTCTTCTCCACTTCCAATAATATATACTGCATTAAAAAAGTTCATAAATAGTCATTAACCATTTTTTTTCTTTCGAAACCTTAACTTTTTCTTTAAAAATGTTAGGGAATCAAATTAAAAGCACGTGGTAAAAATAATAATAAAATAATAAAATTTTTCTTATGCCATGACTCAATTATATTATTTTGTACATCTTTCAAACTTAAAGTGTAATTATATATATTATAAAACACATAAAATATGTTAGTAATAAAACTTTTTGTACCTATGATATATATCAACTTTGTCACATAACTTCATGAGCGGTCAACGTCAAAATGAGATATGATAGTGAGAATTTAAATAAAAATTCTCGATCTTGTTGAAATCGAAGGTGGTGTGTTCAAACTCTTTTAAAAAGAGCATATCAAAAGGAAAACGCAACATGTCAACTCAATTTTCGAGGGAAAACTGGAATTAAGGTTTTAAATTCCATTTACGTGACAATAAAACATTAAAACGATGTGTTTTACTACAATGTCCTTCTAATTCTCAAGTTCACGCATAATCTATGCCAATTTAACCATATCGCACATTATGAGACGGGAAATCTATGCATAGTCCGGGAAAAGCAAATTGAATCCACCATGCAGCAACTTCGAAATTTAATTCATCACCATCCAATCCAGAAATCACCTGAACATGAATGATCATCAAATTCGCCCCAATGGCATATGCATCAAAGCCCAGTGATTAAATTCCCAAAAATGAATTATTGAATCATGTTAAAATCGGCCCAATGATTAATAAGTCCCACGGCATAAGGTGCTTGGACCATAAACAGTTCAAGGATAAGGAGGGAGAACGTCTTCAGGGTCCTCTACGGTATAAAAAGAAGCGAGGCACAAATGCTACCAGGAAGGGGATTGGATTCCACGCTACACAAGAGGTAGCCATCCACCATTATCATTCAATTTGTGCTCATGCACTACTGTTTTGCACAGAGAGTGATTGTAGAGATTGAAAAAGGGTTTTTGGCTTTCTTTAATTGCTTAGAATTATTGCATAAAATAAGATCATAGGTCTGAAATTCTATTTTGTAATAAGTTTTGATACTGTTTAAATGAATTCCTATTTATGTATATTATTTCCTGAATGTTGAATTTCTATATTTCTGTCAAAATTTTATCATTGATTTTGATCTTTATTCTAAATAATATTTCTGGTTGATATCTAAATAACTATTTATCATTTAATCCCAAATTTATTTTCTTTTTATTTCGTTAATTAATATGAACTATTTCTTTTAGTTAATGGAAATCACATTATGGATTCATTCATAAACCAGTCTTTCCCCGTGTTTTATTTAATTTGCTCTCGGATTTGGAGAGGGTTATCCCAATCTAGTTCGAGATAAGATTTTCGTTTTAAATTAGTTTTTCATTTTCTAAATTAATTCTGCATTAAGTCCCCTTTAAAAAGACAATTATTAAGGCGTGGTTTGATCAAGTCATCAAATTGATCAAACCTTCATATTGATCCAATTCCCTTCATATTGATCTAATTCTTTAATCTTTATCATTAATAGATAAATAGAAGGAATTGTACATTTATGTATATAAATTTGTGTTTTTACTATAGTTTTGATCAAACCTTCATATTGATCTAACCTTCATATTGATCCAATTTCTTCATATTGATCTAATTCTTTAATCTTTTTTATCATTAATAGATAAATAGAAAGAATTGTACATTTATGTATATAAATTTGTGTTTTTACTTATAGTTTTTTTTTTGTAAGTTCAGTGGGTCCAGTCCATTTTCTATTTATATCTGTGAAGGCAGGCTACATAATATAAATAAGATCTGTTTAGCTTGGCCTCAACCTGCCCGCAGGAAACCAGGTCTGTTGGCCATCTATATGCATAATACGCTGTCCAAAACTGAAATTGTTTCATCCTCCTATACTTTTCCTCAGCTGTCTTTTCTATGATTCCTATACTTGCTTTCCTAAAGCATTTAATACTTCTATTTTTAAACAAAATTATCATCAAAAATTAAAACATCTGTGCATTCATACTGTCTAAAAACATACTGCTATATTTCTGACGAAGAAACTGGGGTAGGGTCTTTTGCGCTGGTCCCCGGCATATCCTTCCTACGTTATCATCCAGCCTGCTAACTCTATCCACCGTCTGGTATTGAGTTATCTTTATGTGCTGTAGTTGGTCTTGAATTTCTTGAATCTGGGCCTGCATGCTTGTCCCCTGCTTGGCAGCTTCTACTTGAGTATACTGAGGATGGAAGCTTTGCATGGCTTTCGCTATTAAGCATTTGACTATCCAATATGTATGGACAGTCTGATTGAAAAGGGTAAGTCGTCCCCGCGTGTTTCCTGGGTCTTGTATGAAGTCCAAAATATCTTCTTCTGACTCATTATCTTCAAATTCTGTTTGTATGTCCCTCTCCCATCCTCGAATGACCTGCCTTGTGTTAGAGGAATTGCCAATGACATAGGTAGCAGCTAATGTTTCCAGGTGTTCCTGGTTTGTCTTCCGTCCCCTTTTTTCCTGGACTGGTTCAGCTTGCACTGGCTGCTTTCCTTTGGCAGCCTCTGTTTTCACTTTTCGTTTTCCCATTAGCACTGAAACCCTATGGACATGCACCAGTGCATCAACAGGAATAGTAACAATATAAAACGTTAGATTATCATGTACAGTGCGCCACCTTTGGATGTCCATCTCCTGGCTGCCATGCAATCTAATAGACTTAACATTGGTACTTAAACTCTGAGAATTGTTAGACAAAACGACTGTATTAACCTTGGGACTTTGGGTCATGAAATACAGGTTGAAACACAGATTAATATACCAGAGCAGAGCCTTTCTCTGGGCTCTAGGGTTCAGGCCATGACAACAGTTAGCAGCATTGAAGCCAAGTTTGGTATCTTGCCCTACACTATGGGCATTTCTTGTGATACGACCCCCATAAAGCTGGAACCAGAAAACCCAAACCCAAAACCGCTGAGAAATTGCAGTAAGACCACCTGCGAAGATGAAATTGCTAAGACTCCAACTTACGCCCTTCTGAAAAGGGCTCATGCACCTAACAGTCCTAAGTTTCAGGTTCTCACCGATACCAACAAAATCACACACAAAGAGGAGCTTAGAGCCTCTATGACTTGGTAATGAGCCAGATTCTAACCCCAGAGGCTCACGCAGTCTTCCCCTTTCATACATTTCCAGATGGGATAGTTTTTTTACTGACTCATACTCAATTATCTCTAGAGTACTAGCAATGGCGGACAGTAACAGAACCCAATAAACAAAATAAGCTAGACTACCACTGGGGTATCTAAAACAGGGCCAGATTGGTTTCTTTAGAGGTGTTAATGGATACAGAATTCTACATAAACTCAGCTGGTAATCTTCTGTAAAGCGTCTACTACAGGTAACAGTATCAGGCTTCATTAGAATGGTTAGGATGCTTCTTACATACCGTAACAAGAACAGATGGAGCGCCGACTGAGTACTGGAGCTTCTCCTTCGCCTTCGTTTTTCCTCAGGATCCCGCACAAGTTTTTGCATGCCAGAATGAGAAGGTGGAGGACCGTCTTTTATTTGGGCGGCAGATTGTCTTGTGTGAGCTGACCACACAGCCTGGCCATATCCCCTCTTCATACCTTGCATTGATGTTTCCTGTCCTGACTTCATAATTATCCTGAATGCGGTGGCATTAATCCGTGTGCCCTGTTGCCACGACTCCCGTTTCCAATTGACAAAGGATCACCCTGATCGGGGGGTTGGAGATCTTTGTTGACTATCACTTGGAGAGAGTACAATTCTACGTCCCATATTGGATCCACTGGGCGACCTTCTATTTTGCGATCTACATTTTGACAACCCCAATTTGCCATATAGTCCGCCGCTTTGTTTCCTTTTCTCAGCACATGGGAAGGGATAATATACTCTATCCTTTTCACCAAATGACTGATTTCTTCTATGAGGCTTGCAGTTCTCCAACTTTGTGAGATCTTCTCCCAGGGGTTACCTTTTTGAAGTTTTTTTAGGATCTCTGTAACCATTGCAGAATCGCCCTCTACTATAATTCTCTGATAGGCTTCTCTTATAGCAATCTGAAGAGCCCGTTTGACTGCCATTAATTCGGCTTCGTTATTAGTTGCATGACCCAGGTCTAACGCATAGAATCTACATACTATTCCTTGAGAGTTTCTGAAAATTCCACCTGCCCCGGCTTGCCCTGGGTTTCCTTTCGACGCTCCATCATAGTTTAGCTTTAAAAAACCTTGTTGTGGGGGCATCCATTGTTCTTGAGTTGATTGATTGGGTGGTCTGAATTTCCATGATCCCTGGCTCAGCATTTCCGGTTTGAGATTAAGATTTTCTAGGATCTGGGCTTCTGGCCCCACAGTTTTCCAGTCTTCGTCTGACCATTTTTCTGTTAGGATGGTTTCTCTGATGTTGCCCATTGTGTGTTGCCAAATATTATTCATTGGTTTCTCCTTGTCCTGGAATACTCTCATATTTCTCTCTTTCCAGATATTCCAGATCAGGAAACCATATGACAGGGCCCATGCTCTATTGATCACCTGACACTGATATCTTCCTTTTCTCCAGTTGGTTATTGTTTCCTTTATGCCTGCATTGCTTTTATCTATCTGCCTGAACAGTTGTGCTAGGTGCTGCCATAGTAATTGTACCTGCCTGCAATGAGTAAAGAGATGTTCTGTCATCTCTTCTTCAATGTTACAAAAAGTGCATCGAGAGGGACCTATCATGCCTCTTTTCCTGAGATTTTCCCATGTTAAAATTCTGCCATGACTTACGAGCCATATGAAATATGTTACTTTTGGCCAATGATTCATTTCCCATATCTTTTTCCATATTTGCTGCGCATTATCCTGCCTTTGCTGTGTTTGAATATGATAGCCTTCTCTGATTGTAAACAGACCTTTAGGTTGATGTCCCCAACGCAAAATGTCTGATCCTGAGATGTTACGAAGCTTTCGAGTACTTAGTTCTTTAGCAAAATTATTCCATTGTAGCGTTTGCGGAGCTTCGGGCCAACTATTTTTATCTTTCCATTGTCGCCATATTCCATTTGTGTTGTTTGACCAGTACTTATTTACTATCCTGTTATTTGGAGTGTTCGTATAAAGGAAGATTTCTCCCAGTTCTAACCTTGTAAACAGTTTGTCACGCTGTTGCCATGAATCTTCCCAGAACAAAGCTGTTTTCCCGTCTCTGATTTCCCAAAAGCTGTGGCTCCGAATTAAGTTTCTATTCATGGCTGCCAGATTCCATATTGTAGATCCATTTGGTATTCTATCACTTTTCAGACACCCTGCTATGGTTGGTGGCATTCCATACTTGGTTTGCCAGATCTTTTTCCAAATATCTTGTCCTCCCATGAGCCAGCGCCACCAAAGTTTTGCCCCCAGCACATTGTTGAGGATGAATGGGTCTCGGAGTCCTAGTCCTCCTGCTGCTTTCGACCTTTGTAATTTATCCCAAGAGAGCAGTGCCCATTTTCTGTTTACTTGGGCTCCTTGCCACAAGAATTTTTTAAAAATGTCTATTAGTTGAATACATATACCTTTCGGGCAAGCCCGTCCTGATAGCTGGTAGATGGGTAACGCTTGCAGCACCGCTTTCAGAAGAGTGAGCCGAGCTGGTGCATTCAGAGTTCTAAATGACCAATTTTGAATTCTTTTCTCGATTCTGACGATTATTTCTTTCCAATCTATTATTCGCGTTGGACCTGGGTTTAAAATCATCCCAAGGTACTTCAGAGGGAAGGTTCCCTTTTGAAAACCCAATGTTCTGACCAGGTGATTCTGCACTTCAATTGGACAGTTAAAAAAATATAGATTTGACTTATCTTTGTTGATTTCAGTGCCCGAGGCTGCCATAAAGACTTCCAGAATTTTAAGAATCGTTTTACATTCTCTGAGGGAGGCCATGCAAAATAGGAGGGTATCATCTACAAATTGTTGATGAGTTAACGGTAGCTGGGGTCCCCACAATTGTAATCCCTTTAGCTGTCCTTCTGCCACTTTAGCTTTAATTAGTCTTCCCAAACCTTCCGCTGCTATGATGAAGAGAAAAGGGGACAGGGGGTCTCCTTGTCTTAGACCTCTGGAGCTATTAAAAGGCCTTGAAGGGCTTCCATTCACTAAAATTGAGAAATGTGGAGAGGAGATAAAAGAGTGGATCCATTGTACCCATCTTTCTTCAAACCCGAAGGCTCGCATCACTTCCCTAAGGTACTGCCAGCTGATGCGGTCATATGCTTTTGATAAATCCAGTTTGATTAGAAGACCTCTCTTTTTATCCTGCTTTAAGGTATGCATAGCTTCCTGTGCCACTACAATTCCATCCAAAATTTGTCTCCCCTGTACGAACCCTATTTGTTCAGGGCCAATTAACATCGGCATCAGAGGTTTGAGCCGGTTGACCATAATTGTAGAAAGAATTTTGTAAATTATATCGTTAAACAGGCTACCTGGCCTAATAATATTCATCTCGCATTTTATCATTTTATAACATTAAATTGTTGAGCTATTTTTAATATTCAATTAATATTAAAATTAATTAAATTCATTTTAAACATAATATATAGTTGTATTTATTATTGAGGCATTAATTTAATTTTGTATCATGTATATATAGTAATAGTAACAAGTTTTAGATAAGTCATTATTTAATAGTAATATGTTTATAGTTAGGAATATTAAAACATTTACTTAGGATTAACATTTATCTTTAATGTAGTGTTACTCAGAAGTATATATACATATATTAGAATAAGGAATATTTAGTTAGAATTAATTAACAATAATATAGTTTATTATAGTAAAGTAGTGTATTAATAGTATTATAGTTAATGAGTTAGGATTATATTATAGGATCTATATTAAACATTAGGTAACACTAACATAAGTTCATTTAGGACAAAATTAACCTAATATAGGACTCATATTAATATAGATTAATATACAACATAGAATTAGTATTAAGGCAATATTAACATTTATTTAACACAATATCATAGGACTACCAAGTAATGTCAACTTGATATAGGATAGATAGGATTATGCTAGAATTAACATCTATCAAACATGATAGGATTAACAATAAATATTACATAGAATAATATAATGTGGTGTGAATAGATTAAATCTTAGTTTAGGCTAGGTTAAATTTAGGGCAGAACTTACTGGTGGTTTTGTTGTGCCGTTAAAACAGCTTAAGGGTCATTCTCTTGCCTGATTAGCAAGAAGAATCGATCTGATGTCCCTGCCTATTGGTAACTAAAGACACATATTGAACCAGTAGCAACAGGGAAAAGGTTACTAGACCTATTTTATACAATTAGAACCACCATTCTAAACAGAAAAAGAGTTGATCTAAGGTCTGGACCGGGTGGTCTCCCTTATAATGTTGAGGTGGAGAATTTTGAGCCATCAACATGTCATTACATCGCTAGGAATATCTCGGAGGGGGGCGCAATCTAGATTGCGAAGATGAATGGAGAGTTGTTCCCTAGACGTATTAATGGCAGCCGCTTGAAACTATACAAGGACCGCTCAGTCCCTAAACATTCACAATGACTATATGGTCAATGAAGGGTCTTAATGCTTCGCGCAATTGATCGAAGGCATAAGACTATAACAAAGTTGCAAGTTCAGCCCAGCATAGTTTGGGCGAGCATGAATCAAGCGAGTAGGCTTCAGCAGAGTGTGGCTCAAGCAAGCAAGGTCTGTGATTTTGAAAAGCAGTGCGCCGA
The DNA here is from genome assembly GCA_034641835.2 of Pinus albicaulis. Classification (NCBI taxonomy): domain Eukaryota; kingdom Viridiplantae; phylum Streptophyta; class Pinopsida; order Pinales; family Pinaceae; genus Pinus; species Pinus albicaulis. Next base: position 463,581,509 of record CM076577.1, on the reverse strand, counting down.
AGCAGCATCAAAGAAAATATCAATGGCACACCACCATTGTGATTTGGGACGAGTCATAGTTTTGTGTTTGGGGCATGTTGGACATAGTACCCCTCAAAGAAGAAATTTAGAGAAAGACTCTGCAGATAAAGGTACAAAGCATCTTAGAAAATTATATATTACAGAGAAACGGAACACATAAAATATGCAGAAACACAAACACATAAATAACATATAAAACAAGAGAGACACCGATATTTGTGATTCACCCAACTTGGGCTACGTCCATGGAAATAACCAGTCCTTCCTTTTTATTATCCCTCAAAATGAAGAGACACACCCTACAACAGATCTGTTGTAATATCATCTACTCTCTCACACAGTCTCCCTTTCTATTTCTTGCCCAAAATATACACACGATACACAACTGCAATAAAATACCCTCATACAATAGAGGGGTTGCCTTCTAGGGAAAAAAAACCCTAAATTAAACATAACTTCTACCGTTAGATCACTCGCCTAATGAACGACCTAGATTGACTATGAAATTACAATATTTTACAAGGCAATTTTACATTTGTTTTTAGCTTTGGGGGTGCTACCCCCGAAACCCCCTTCTAGGGGGGTTCCAAAAGGTCATTGTCGCACCACCCTGGACCCCCTTAATGACGATCAAATGACTGGCGGCGTTTCTGCCTCGTTAAAAAAGGGATCCAATGCGGCAATACATCTAAATAAAGAAAATAATCAGGCTCCACACCCAATAGAGCACACAACGCGAAGTAAATTTTAAGTCTTAGGGGCTTTGGGCTGGGTCAAAGCCCCTTATTTTGTAAAGGGATCGGAATATTTTGTGAACATTGAACTTCTCCCATGGTTTTCAGACCATGGTATTGTAATGTAAAAGACTGTATAAGGAGTCTAGGTTAGATATCGAAGAAAAATTGGAAGTAGAATTGATGAGATGCACTTGGCTGTAACATTTTTTTTTAGTCTGAGTCTATGGTTTTTGGTTAGAGGAAATACTCCTGTAGTTGAGTGCGCGGAGACCTTAGGGGGTCTGCAGTTGAGTGTGCAGATTCGTGCAGCTGAGTGTCCAGGGTGGAATCGATTGTATGAGAAGGATCTGAACATTAATGAATTAATTTTAAAGATAGATCAGTGTTTTGAGTTGATGTGTTTTCTTTACTTATATTTTATGTTATCTATGCTAAGTAAGGGTTTTGATCTATAATTGCATAGAAAAGTTATGTTTATGGTTGTTTGCATTGTTTTATGCTTGAATAAGTAGGATCACACACTCAACAAGTTAATTTAATAGATGTGTTGAACAACAATGGTATAGTTGATAGATCTATTCTGCGAAGCTCTTCCAAGTATAGAAAGGAAGCAAAGCCCTAAAGCCACACTCCATTATCCCTCTGGATGTAGAAATATAGTTCTAGCATCCCCTTATATTTCCTCGTGTGAGACTTTGGTCTACCCAAGTAGATCATTGCTGAGAGGGCCAATAATAGTGGGTTTTGTTGGTTCCCACAACCATAATTTGAACCTGGATATAGGCCCCATTAAGCCAGAAAAGGTTGTTGCGGCTAAATGGTTTGGATGAATTCAAAATGTAAGCCCTCCTTCACACAAAAGTGATCTAGCTACAAAGAAAATTTTGGCATGACAAGCACATCAAAGAAAATACATTTCACGAAGGAGATTAGGCTCTACTCTATGACTCTGGATTCAAGGACTTCAAGGGAACATTAATGAAAACATGGCTAGAACCTTATCAAGTGAATAAATGCCATGACAATGGGGTTTTTCAGATCACAACCACATATTAGGAGGTTTTGAAAACCTCCATGAGGCAATCCTAGAGAAAAAAAAAAGAAAAAAAGAAAAAAAAGAGAGAAATAAAATATCCTTGGGTGAAAACCTCTTTGAGGCGCCCAAGGTAGACTTTTTGGTTGAAAACCTCTGTTGAGGCAGCCCACCTATCTTCGAAAAAAATGAAAAAAAGAGAAAAATAAAATAAAATTTAAAGGAATGAAACAACACCTATGCACTAACCTTCTTATGTCTTACGGGTTGTTGATCAAGGAAAATTTGGACAAAAAGGAGCAACATACCTTATATCTCTTTCTCTCTTCTACCTATCCACTCCATGTCCAACCCCAACATGCATTCATTCATCTCTTTCTCCCACCAGGTGAGAAAAAAACCCATTTTCCCCTTACTCTCTACAGTGTTACAAGATGTCCTAGTCTACTACTGGATTTCTTGTAGTGCTACAAAAAACGCTTTGATTCCACAGGTAAGTCACTCAAGGATGAATAAGCTCACCCAAGGCCACCTAACCCTCTAAAAGACATGAAAAATATTTTTTCTACCTATACCTACAATTCCTAACCATCACTCCACCCCATGCATAAATATTCACTCATTAAACCCTCTATTTCGCCATTGTGAGTAGTTTAGCTAAATCCTCACATAGAGCCTCTCCTTTCATATCCTCCTCCACTACACCACTCCACTGACTTCCTAACACCACCCCTATGTTGTGAAGATAAATCCCCTCTGTGGACAAAGGAAATCTCTCTATCCCTAGAGTGGGTCTAACAACTTGTGAGACTTTCTATTGCTAGCTAGTTTTATTTTATCTTTTTTTCGAACTTGGTAAAAAATAAATGAAAATGGAATCCCCAGTGGAGTCGCCAATTCTTTTATGAAGATAAATCCCCTATGAAGATAGAGGTGATCTCTCTAGCCATAGATTGGGTCTAGTAACTTATGAGATTTTCTAATGAAAGCTTCCTTAGCTAATATTCAAAATGAGACAAGAAAGGAGATATAATTACATTTTCCTGATGCTATCCTTGAACACTTTGATGGTGGCCTTGATCCATGATCCCTCAAGTTCATTCCTTGCTACTAGTGGCATATGATTACCTACATGAGATCAAGAGGCAACAAAAAATTTAATCCAATACATAATATTCATGAATATCAGCTATCTAGCAGATCAAGGAACATTATACTATTTGTGCAAATGATTAGAAAATTATAGAAATAAAACATTAGATGTTTTATTAATGAATATAGAAGAGAGAGCTTACAGCCCAGGCCTTAATGTTAGAGGCCTCCCTTTGGTGATGACTGAGTCCTTCACTAAAGCTCTAAAGCATTCCTTCTCTCGAATAGCTTATGCGTTATAACAATACAGGAGTGTAAAGGGAATGGATGATCTTACCAGCCCAACAATGAACAACCAGTAGTGGAGGTATGGGGACCAATTTATAGGAAGGGAGAAGAGGTTGGGAGCCCATGAAAGGAGGAAGAAGGTCTAATTTCTAAGGGATAAACCCCCATTGATAATATCAAAGCTCTAAAATAAGAGAGCTCGACCATATCACCATTGAATAACAACCAACTCGCCGCAGTGGAGCTTCTAGAGGTTGAAGCTTCTCCCCCATTTTGAGGAAACATAGTTACCAAAAAGGGATCAACATGGTTTTCCCAAAAAAAATGGTGCTAACAGTGCTAGGCCAGAACTATCAACCTGCCATTAACATAGATAGGTCACTAGAGAAGCACATTGACCCAAAAAATTATGTTTTTGACAAAGTCTCTCTAGTGATCTTGCAAGGAAGGTTTCTTTCATTCTCCAAAGGATATCTTTGTGTATTTTTCCCAGGTGGATATACTGCACAAGACCTATCACAGGGCACTTCAGGATCAAGGACAAGAAGTGAGCAGGGTGAAAAATTACTGTGTAATATATGCCCGCTTGTTGTCAAGATAAATCTCCTCTATGGACAGAGGCGATCTCTCTTGCCCTAGAGTGGGTCTATCAACAGAAGATACTTTCTAATGCAAAGCTCTCTTAACTAACATTCAGAATGCGACAAGAAAAGAGATGGAAGTACATTTTACCCAATGCTGTGTTTGAATCCGTTGATGATGACCTTGATCCATGATCCTTTTAGGCTTGCTCCCTGCTACTGATGGCACACAAATACCTATGGATGATCAAGAGGAAAAAAAACGTAATCCAATACATAATAATCGTAATAATTAGTTATCTAGAAGATTAGGGATTACCCGAATATTTTTAATATTTTTTATTAACTTTTAGCTAGTTAAAATATTAATTTTTTCTTGTCTTAATTAAGTAGATGAATAAAAGGGTGGAGGGAACCATAAATCTAGTAGTGGAATAAAAACCACTTCCTTAGTGTGAAAGTGGGACAACGCAGTAGTGGCTGGGGCCAAGAGGCCAAGAGAGCAGCGTAGTTTATGTGGAGGATAAGGACCAAGAGTACAACGTAGTTATGATGTGGGCCTAGGGGTGTGAGGGTTCCACAAGAATAAGAAGGGGGTGAGGGTATCCATGGAAAGCATTCTAAGTTATTTTATTTTCCTGTCGTTTACGACTTGAGCATGCTTGAGTTGTTTAGACGAGCCTGCAGTGTTGTTTAGCACATGGGTGTCCCTGAGCAAAGATCCCAACCTCGTCCTTTGGGGCCTTCAAGTTCCCATTAAAGAAAGGATTCCTACTATCCTTGAGAGAATATTTCATTATTTCGACATTGGCCGCTTACAACCCCTTTAGAGGAGCACAGTCACTCAATGACTCACGCAATATAGCAGCATAGACATTCAAGAGAGGGTGAAATTTCAAGGCACTTTAACTTGGAATAAAGTGAAGGGATAAACCCTTCAATAGTTGAGCTACGAGGGAGTTTTTGTAGAATTTTATCTATCATTTCAGCCCATAGCTCTACATACCCAACAGAACTACGTTTTCAAACCCTAGTTGGGTGATTTTCCAGAATCAACCAATCTGGAAATCATTTCTTGGTTTTTCTGGGCTTTGAGAGTAGAGTCCGGTGTTCAAATCTCGACATATTTTTAGTACCAAAACAACCTCATATACGCAACCCTATTTAGCTAGCAACAACATTTCTAGTAGGTTAGCGCAGAGGAAGAGTCCAACAAAGTAGTAAAAGAGCAATTTTTTAGTGAGAGAGCTTGAGGGCCATCACAGCCAGATTTTTCGGCTTGAGTGCTATAATTTTGAGCACTATTGTATTTTATTTTCACCTCCATATTAATAAAATGGCTCAATAGTTTCTGGCTCTATTTTGGTGTTTTTATGAATTTTCTATATTGCTGCATGTTTTGTCTTTTTTTTCTATGAATTGCTACTAATTTCCTATTAGGAATATTACAATGGTATCAGACCACATAAACATGGCTCAGCCTGTGGAGCAACCGGTCTATGACATCTAAAGATAGAGAATACATTATGGACCAGAAAAGGAAGTATAGAAACAAGGAGCACATGGTTGAGATCACATCTGGTGTAGGGGTCTGTGTTCTAGTGGAGGAGGATAAAGAGAAAGCTGCAATGGAAAAAGAATATGATGTGAAGGAGTTTGGAAATATCCTCCTCAAATCAGTGTAGGAGCTAGCTAGAGAAATTAAATAAATGAGAATACACAGATAGAAGGAAATCTTGTGGGTGTTCCAAAATGGAGAAGGATCAGGGACTTCTCACCATTGGGCGGAGCAACCAGTGGTGCCATAGGCATAGTTCCGCCATGCCCACTTTCTTAGTAGTGGGTATGGGATTAGGACCTAAGGAGCAGGAGGATCTGGGTGATTATTTCACAGAGTACTAATCTCATACCCAGGAATTTAGAGATCATCTGACTTTCTAGAAATTTTTCCAGATTAAGGATAACCAAAGACCCCGCAACTATAAAAGAGGAGGAGGGTACACACATGGAAATGACCTGCAACGTACCGTGGGTATATTTTTTCTGCCTACTATTGATGGGTCTTCCAAGAGTATGACAAAATATTGGGTGGAAAAGTTAGACATCTATTTTAGCTAAATCAGATGGCAGAGGTAGAGGCCATGAAGGTGGCAGTGATGCACCTTGAAGGAGAAGCTCCCGACTGGTGGTTCCATGGGATGTACACATTGGGTCACGTAGGGGTGACTGTCTATGCAGATTTCACCAAGAGGCTAGTAGAGAGATTTGACCGAAGGGACCCAAAGGATCATTTCATTGAGTTAGCCAAATTCAGGCATACAGGAAACCCGAAGACTTATATCTCTGAGTTCTCAAAGTTATCAGTAATGATTCCAGATCTATTCCTGGCCAGAAGGGTGTATATGTTTGTTGATGGATTGGCGGAGCCTCTCCATGGGTCAGTCAGATCCACTAGACTGGCTACACTTCAGAATGCATCTGGGAGGACTAGGGATCTATAGGATGCCTTGCCTAGAGCGAGAGCTTCATCTCCGTATAAACCAACATTTCAGTCGAAGGGGAAAGACATGAGGATTCCACCCCCAAAGGGGAACCAGGACCTAGGGCCTTTGGATGATGATACCCGCAGGGACTTAATATGCAAGAAGCTATGCTTCACTTTCCAGGAGCCATGGGCACTATGTCATCGATGTGCCACGGGGAAGGCACACTACATTGAGGTATTCTTTGACAGTGAGGAAGAAGAGGAAGAATATGTGGAGTTGGAGGGATATGCAGATGCTTATGCACCAGGGGGAGATCATCCACCTCCATCACTACCAGCGGAAGGGGGAGGATCATTTGCACCCATTGGAGGAGTCCTTGCATGTTTTTCAGGGGTTCCCAAGTATTTTACATTGAGAGTATGAGGCACGGTCCAAGGAAAATGTGTTACAGTGTTGGTGGATACAGGGGAAACACATAATTTCATTGATACTCAAATAGTGCAAAGGAGGGGCGTAACAACCGAGAGTTTTGATGGATTTTCTGTATTAGTTCTAGGTGCCAGAACCATGCAGTGCTTGGGGTATGTTCCATTGTTAGTTGTAATCATGGGAACCTATACGGTGACAGATCATTTCTTTGTGGTCGACATTCTAGACAAATATGTGAAATTGGGTGTATAGTGGATAAGTACACTGGGAAAGGTAACTACATATTGGGAGACATTGGAGATGGACTGGATAGATAAGAAGAGCGGGAAGTGCCAGTTGATCAGAGAAATGCACACATATCCACCCCAGATAGTCTTGACACAATGGATGTTGGTATATTTCCAAAAGGGGAACATAGAGTGGGTAGTGGAGCTACGTTTTTTAGAGGTAGGAGTCATAGGGTAGCCTGTACACTCTAATGTGCAGTTGATATTAGATCGCTACCCTTCAATCTTTGGGGACATACCATTAAGGCGACCACCAGACCGAGGATTTGAGCACACTATTGAGTTATAACAGGGGATCCAGGTAGTGATCACCAAACCCTATAGGAACCCTAAGGCCTACAGAGATGAGATTGAAAGAGCCATCTAGGAGCTCTTGGCATTAAGACACATCTGACCCAACACTAGCCCCTTTCCTTCTTCTGTGGTGTTCGTGAAGAAGAAAGACACCACTTTTTGGATGTGCATTGATTATAGGGATCTGAATAGGAAGACAATGAAGTACTGATACCCCATCCCTAGGATTGATGAGCTGATGGATGAGCTGAGGGGATCAAAGTTATTTTCCAAGATTGATCTAAGGTTGGGGTACCATCAGATCAAGGTGAGGGACCACGATGTACCAAAGACTACATTTAGATGCCACTATGGCCACTTCGAGTTATTGGTGATGCCCTTTGGGATGAATAATGCTCTGAAAACTTTCCAGTCTTCTATGAACCACATCTTCTGTGGTCAACTGAGGAAGTTTGTGCTGGTTTTATTTGATGACATTCTAATTTACAACTGCACTTGGGAGGAGCACTTGTAGCATATATGGAACAAAATTTTTATGCCAAACTATCCAAGTGTGAATTTGGACTTACAGAGATGCTCCACATAGGGCATATCATTGGAGTAGATGGAATAAGGTTCCATGAGGAGAAGATCTGGGCCATTCAGGATTGGTCGGTACCAAATAATGTGATAGAACTTCAGGGCTTTGTAGACATTTTCACCTATTATAGGAAGTTTTTCAAGGGGTTTTCACAGCTCAAAGCACCCCTCTCAGATCTCACCAAGAAAGGAGCCTTTGGGTGGACAAACATTGCACAAAAGGCCTTTGAAAGGATAAAGGAGGTGATGAGCAGCTGTTCGGTGTTGGCATTGCCAGATTTCACACAACCCTTTGTGTTGGAGTGTGATGCTTCAGGAGAGGGAGTTGGTGAAATTTTGATGCAAGAGGATCATCCTATAGCTTTTGAGAGTTAGAATCTCTTTCCGAATGAGAGGTTGTATTCGATATATGACAAAGAGATGTTTTCCATCATGTATGCATTACCAAGTTCTGAAAGTATTGGGGGGTAACAGATTTCGAATGAGGACTAACCACAATAGTCTCTGGTTTTTTCTTGAGTAGAAGCAATTGTAGGAGAGGCAGCAGAAGTGGGTCATCAAAATCCAACCTTATGATTTTTACATCGAGTATGTCAAAGGGAAGAACATTGTGGTGGTTGATTCCTTATCATGGAGACCAACATCTCTGTCCTTGATGAACATTGATACAGAATGGAGGGCCCAACTATTAGTGGAGTATTCTAAGGACCACTTCACATGTGAGATATATGATGGGAAGGTGATCGATGATAGGTATCGGGTGATGGATGAGGTCATCTATTACTGGGACAGGATTTTATTGACAGAAGCCTCTTGGATCAAGGAGAAGATCTTGCACAGAGCACATGATTCAACACTTTCAGGCCATCAGGGGTTCACCAAAACATATTAGGCCATCAGAGAGAGGTTCTCATGGAGAGGCCTCAAGGAGGACATACTCCAGCATGTTACTGAGTGTGAAGTTTTCCAGAAGAACAAAGGAGAGTTGAGCCATCCCGCGAGGTTGTTACAATATATTCCCATTCTAGAGGGGAAGTGGGAGATCATTTCCATGGATTTTATCATAGGGTTGACTATGGTACAGGGAAATGATTGTATCTATGTGGTTGTTGATTGATTGATGAAGTATTCACACTTATTCGTCATCTCCACAAGGTACACTACTTCACAGGTGGTTGAACTATTTTTCAGGCATGTTTTCAGGCTTCATGGTCTACCCAAGACCATAGTGAGTGATATGAACAATCGTTTCGTGGGTGGATTTTGGTAGGAACTTTTCCGTTTCGTGGGTACCAAGTTGACACCTAGTACTATTCATCACCTACAGACGGATGGATAGACATAGATAGTAAACAAGTGGTTGGAAGGCTACCTGGGAAACAATGTCTCGGGGAAGCAGAAGGCATGGTTGCACTGGCTTCATATGGGAGAACACTGCTACAACACAACATTTCACATGTCTATCAGTATGTCTTTGTTTTGTGCTTTATATGGTTATGATGATTTAACATTTGCTGATGTGATTTTTGGAGCAAGAAAGGGCCCTAGGGCCAATGATTGGATCCAATAGAATCAGGATATACTCCATGCTCTTCAGGAAAACATTGCTACAACTCAGAACTAGAAGAATTTGTATGCATATTGAGGCCACATGGAGAGGTAGTTTGAGGTGTATGATTTGGTCTACCTTCATATTCAGTCGTACAAGCAGTCTACGTTGAAGCAGAAGGGAGCTGAGAAGCTCAAGCCCCATTTTTATGGGCTATACAGGGTGATCCGACGTGTTGGAGAGGTAGCATATTAGTTGGAGCTCCCAACTGGGAATAAGATCACAACATTTTCCACATCTCATGCCTGAAGAAGGATATTGGCCAATTGATAGTTGCCAATGCTGAACTCCCGCCTATTGATGATGAGGGGCATCTGGTTTTATAGTCAGAGGCCATTTTAGACACTCATGAGAGGCAGCTGAGGATCAGATGGATGAACCTTCCAGATGAGGATGCCACTTGGGAGGGAGAGAAAATTCTACAACATCTAGCATCACAGTTGTTTGAGGAAAAGCAACATTTTGGTGGGGAGGACTGTAATATTCCTAATTAGCTTTTATCTAATTAGAATATTAATTTTTTCTTTTCTTAATTAAGTAGATGAATAAAAGGGTGGAGGGACCCATAAAACCAGTAGTGGAATAAAAACCACTTCCTTAGTGTGAAAGTGGGACATCACAGTAGTGGGTGGGGCCAAGAGGCCAGGACAGCAACGTATTCTATGTGGAGGATATGCACCAAGGGTACAACGTAGTTATGATGTGGGCCTAGGGGTGTGATGGTTCCATAAGAATAAGAAGGGGTTTAGGGTAGCCATGGAAAGAATTTTGAGTTATTTGATTTTCTTGGCATTTACGACTTGAGCACGCTTGAGCTGTTTAGTCGATTCCAAAGTGTTGTTTAGCACATGGGTGTCTACGAGTGGAGATCCGAACCTCATCCTCGAGGGACTTTGAGTGCCTGCGCAAGAGAGGATTCCTATTTTCCTTGAGATAAGATTTCATTATTCCAGCATCAGGCCACTTACAACCCCTCTAGAGCAACGCAGTCACTTAGTGACTCACACAGTCCAACAACAGAGGCATTCAGGAGAGGGTGAAATACCCAGGAACTTCGACTTGGAATCAATTGAAGGGATCAACCCTTCAATAGTTGAGCTACGAGGGAGTTGTTTTAGAATTTCAGAATTTTCTCGGGTTAGCCAATCCAGAAATCCTTTCTCGGTTTTTCTGGGTTTTGTGAGTAGAGACCAGTGTCCAGATCCTGAAATTTTCTAAGCACCAAAAAAACCTCATATATGTAGCCATATTCAGTCAGCAACAACATTTCCAATAGGGCAGCGCAGAGGAAGAGTCTAGCAAAGTAGTGTTTCCATGAGAGAGCTTGAGGGCCATCCCAACCAGCTTTGTTGGCTTGAGTGTTATCATTTTGAGAACTGTTGTATTTAATTTTCACCTCCACATTAATAAAATGTATTAGCATTTTATAGCTCTATTTATGGTGATTTTATGCATTTTCCATATTGCTGCATGTTTTGTCTTTTCTTTCTTTGAATTGCGGTTAATTTCCTATTAGGAATATTACAATATTTGCATAAAAAATTAGACAAATATAGAAAGAAAACATCAGATTTTTTATTGATAAATATAAAAGGAAGATCCTAGAACCCAAGCCTTAATGTTGGAGGCCTCCTTTGGTGAAAATATGAGTCCTTCACTGAATCTCTAATGCATTCCTTCTCCTAAAGACTTAATCGTTATCACGATGCAATGATGCAAAGGGAGCGAGAGTTCAGACTAGCCCAACAATGACCAACCAAGCTAACATTATTGGAATGAGGGGTATGAATTTATAGGAAGGGAGAAGAGGTTGGGAACCCATGAAAGGAGGAGGAAGTCCCACTTTCTAAGGGATAAAACCCCATGGATGAGATCAAATTTCTGAAATAAGAGAGCTTGACTCTATCACCACCGTTTAACAACAAACTCGCCACCCTTGAACTTCTAGAGGTCGAAGCTTCTCCTCCATTTTAGGAAACACTGCCAAAAAGGGATCAACATGGTTTTCCAAGAAATAAGGGCGTTGGAAACACTAAGAAAAAACTATTAATATGACATCATCGCGAGCATGACACCAGGAAAATCACTGACCCAGGAAACTAGAATTTCACCAAGTTTCTTCAAAAATCTTCCAAGGCAGTTTTCTTTGAATCTTCATGGGATTTGTTAACATAAATATTCATGGTGGAAAAATTGCATAGTATATTTCACGGAGCATTTCATCATCAGGGATGAGAAAATGCACATGGATACAATTACTATGTAACATATGCCCCCTAAAGCATGAAGGAAAAAATTGGAGTGATGGCTGAAATGGTTTATAAACCAAGGAAAAGAGCTCAGACCACCTCCGATAAAACCTACCAAATCAAACATATTACAATATATGATATATCTGATATGAATATGCCTAACCACATAACTTTGCACTAGGTATCAAATAACAGATGAACCCACATAATGGTTGCAACCATCCGTCTAAAGAGATCATAGAAATGGATCTGTGGTATGGACACAACCATCCGTATAAATATGATCATGTATACAATCAAGAATACTCAATAAATCCTTGTAGTATGGATAAAAATCAGATGTGACCCAGGGAATTCACCACGATATTAATCAACCCAATGTAAAAATCTATCCATGCGAATAAATGTGTTGGTGTCGAACATGGTAGAAACCACCTGATTCATAGTCAATGATGAAAACCATTATTAGGCATGAGAGAGACAAATAATAATGATGATGGACCTGAAGGTACAACAACACAATCTACAAGTGTGAATGAATGTGTTGAAGTCGAAGGCTTGCATAATCATCTGATCGAAGACCAATGATGTGAACCTATTTTCTAACACGAAGAACTTTTCATTGAGGCATGCAAGTTCCAAGGTGCTGAAAAGAATTTTCTAAACCACCTTCCTTGATAATGAGCTGAAGTCGACAGGAAGTGATTCATCGAAGGAGGGCCATAATGATTCCCATATCATCAACACTGAAAACATATATCTCAAGATGATAGGAGTTATTTGGGATTGTAACTGAGGAGGTCAGATAAGCAAATGATGTTTGACAAACAAGACTTCTCTTGAACATATTGGCGAATCGACTCTAGAGTGTGGCAACATTTGACTCAAATAGGATCAGAGGTCACGTTGAAAAAAATTGGTAATAAAATGAGAGGAAAATGGGTTTCCCAAACCCATGGAGGAAAAGTGATGAATGTAGGATTCCCCCAACCTGACACAAACTGCATGTGAGTTTCATGTTCAAGAGCGACAAGCTGCCAAAAATACACATAGGATGTTCATTTTCAATTTTCCCCTGTTATTTCTAACGAGTACCTATTTATTTTTTATAGCCAACGTGAAGAGAATAGCATATTTTTAGCATGTAATTTCATTCTTCGAATGAATCCACCCTAGTAAGTTTAACGAGCCCTAGGAAGGAGGAACTCAGTCTCATCATGGTGACAATTCTTTCATCGTTTAATGTTTAACGAGTCCAACAAAAGGGTAACTTGGTAACTTTTCATGTTTAAGGAGTTTGAAAATAAACAAAATGAAAGCTCCATCATGTCCCTTTTCATAACTCGTCTCTTGAATCCAAAAAGGTAGAAAACAATATTCAAGAGAACCTCTTGACCATGTTCGATCAAGGTATTCATTTTTCGTAAATAGTGAATCTCAACTCGAAAAGGGGTAACTGTATATGGAGGAAACTTTATTTCATGCACTTTAACGAGTTTGAAATGACAATTACTCGAAAATATTTTCATTTTTTGGGAGTCAGAAAAGAGATAAACTATGACTCCTCCTGGAGGAATGAGTGGTATAAAAGCTAGCAACTGGTTCCGTTGATGGTGGAACTACTTGAAACATGTAAAGTTCAATAGGTTGGCTAACAAGACCACTCATTGCAGTGGTTCCCTAGGCACGATTAAAACAACAAAGTGAGAGTGTATGATCGGCCATGCAGATAGTGATGATGGAATGATAAAACCAAGGTTCATCTGGCAGAAGAGGCAGATAAAAGGGTAATCATGAGAGGTGTAATGAGGATGGTTTCATTTTTATACAAACTTGAAAGATGGGAAACTATGCTTGATATTGGTTTCATTTTTCACAAGCTTGAAACATGAGGAAAAACTATGCTTTAGAATGGTTTCATTTTTACACAATCTTGAAACAAAGACAAATTGTTCTTGAGAATGAGTCTCATTTTTACACAATCTTGAAACATAGACAAAATATGCTTGAGAATGAGTTTTCATGCTCCCAACATGGTGACTCAATTCAAGGTACATGCCCCCCAAGCTTCATTTCATTCACCTAAGTAGAATACTATTTATTAATAGGTGGATGGAATGAAGGTTCATTTACAAGATCAAGTGAAAGACTCGACTGCGAATTTACGAGCTAAAATCAGAGACTTGAATTAGAAGGGGATTTGTTTCATATTTTAATGATCTTCACATAGGAAAAGAACTATGCCCATAGGAACCTATTTAATTTTTAAACGAGGTTGACACAATAAAAGAACTATCCTCATGACACCTTGTTTCATTTTTTAACGATCTTGACACAAGAAAAGGAGCTATCCTCCAGAGACCTTGTTTCATTTTTTAAGGAGCTTGACACCAGAAAAGGAACTACGCTCCAAAGATTTTGTTTCATTTTTTAAGGAGCTTGACACAATAAAAGGAACTCTACTCTGAAAACCTTGTTTCATTTTTTAAGGAGCTTAACACAAGAAGATGAACTATGATCCGAAGAAACTTCTTTCATTTTTTAAGGAGCTTGACACAAGAAAAGGAACTCTGGTCTAGAAAACTTGCTTCATTTTTTAAGGTGCTTGACACAAGAAAAGGAACTATGCTCTGAAGAAACTTGTTTCATTTTTTAAGGAGCGTGACACAAGAAAATGAAATCTGTTCTGACACCTGATCATGGCACATAAAAGGTCATGGCTTCCAAGAGGTTCTCATCAGACGAGAGAACAACACTTTGGAAATCAGGGTCTAATGCCCCCAACACATGATGCACTATATCACTAACTAGATCATCAATAGACACAGACATGGAACAAGTGGCCACATAATTAACCCGTGGCGGGGAAGATACCACTTGCATGTAAGAACCATTAAGGATGATGGTTGATTGGGAGCAATATTAGGACCAATGAATGAGATTTGATCAATGGTCACAATTATTCCTTCATGTGGGAAGCACATCACATGAAAGAGAGAAGAGACAAGAGCTCCAATGCCACAAGTATAGTCACACCCATGGAGTAAGTTAAAATCCAAAGGGCCTTAGACAACCATCACGTCTATATAGGTAGTATTTTCTCCCAAATTAATAGGCAAATTCAGAAGAATCCATAAAGGTTGAATGGTTCCTCTATTAAAAGCTAACAAATTCTGGGTAACAGGCACAAGCCGCGGAGAAAAAAAATCTTTCCAAGTAGTGGAGGAAATAATACTAGCATATGTGCCTTCATCTATTATTTTTCTAGGTACAAACACATTATAGGCCTATATTGTGATCTCAAATGGCACGTAGGAAGGAATAGGATATCCTACCAGTCAACTCCAATCAAAGGAAGTGACTAGACTACTTGGAGGGGG
The DNA here is from genome assembly GCA_034641835.2 of Pinus albicaulis. NCBI lineage: Eukaryota > Viridiplantae > Streptophyta > Pinopsida > Pinales > Pinaceae > Pinus > Pinus albicaulis. Next base: position 463,566,441 of record CM076577.1, on the reverse strand, counting down.
TGTCGTGGGAATGAGAGAACTGCCCCCTTGTGTTAAGGGAATGGGAGGATCACCCTCCTATACCATGGGGATGAGAGGATTTTCATCCAATTCATGGGAATATGAATAAAAAAAAGGAACCTAATTGGTTTGTGGTTCACTCTCTACGGGAAAAGCACAATCCACTGAGGGTGGAATCAGGTCAACTTTTTTCTCAATCAACGGTTGGTCAGGAACATTCTCATGTGATTCACATTTGAAGAGAGTGGGATTGACCAGGGATGAATTCTGATCAATCACTTGATCAACTAGCAGAGGATCAGGAGAAATCTTCTAGTATCCAATAGGAAGATGAGGCTGAGGAGCTGTAAGGTTGTCCAATACTTTGGAGGCTTCATCCATATAAGGAAAAAGGTGAATGGAATGGTTCCCTTCACATAACTTACAGGGAAATTTGACTTTCCACTTTTTCCCATGGCCCTTACTATCACTATTTGAGGGCTTGCCACCAGCATGATCTCCAAAGGCCGATGACAAAGGCCAATTTGGGCCAGCAGACCAAATTTCTAAAATCTTCGGAATACCAGGACAATATCTAAGAAGGTGGTCACCCTTACATAACTTGCAAGGGAATCTGACTTTGCGGGAATGAATGGAAATTTTTTCAACATCAGTTGCATTGGTAGCAATGGTCGCTTGGTCTCCCCTTTCTTATTTTTCTTCTTCTTCTTCATCCTCTTCTTCTTATTATTAGCTTCATGGTTACTAGAATCTAGACTTTCACCAGACAAAGATGAATAATGGGATGAAGAAACTGGTGAAGAAGGTGAGGGGTTAAATTTAGGATCAACATGATGTCGACATTGTTCAGATGAAGGAAATATTATTTGAGAAGCAACTTGGACATTTGGAGCCATGTGGGTTGAAAATAACAAAACTGGAAAAATAATGGTTAATCGCGGGAGGGACAACGTTGCCATATAGGGAGTACCAATATTTCCAAAATAAGGAAAAGGACTAGGATTCCCATCTGAGGGGATTCCTTGATTGGTAAAATTAGGAACTGTTGCCATTAGTCTCAACCTAAGATTTGATAAGAAGTTGTGCACAGGTAAGATGTTATTCTGTGGGCAGTAAATGTTTAGAAATTAGGCACAAAATAAATAAAAAAGGGGTCAGCTAGGTGAAAAATATTACCAGGTATCTGTGAACTGAAAAATACCTCCTGGTGAACTAAGAAGTACGGGAAAGAAATCTCCCAGAATGTTGTGTTCACTGTATCATGTTTACAAGGCGACTGACTTGGTTACCTATGGCAAGCTTGTAACCTAATGGTATCTCCCAAAATATATGTTATGATACGTTGGAGTCCAATCCATAGTAGTGTTGTCTAATGCATAACCATTTGGTGAAAGTGCCCCAAATATACGTATCATACATCAATATACTTCCATATGTGCGATAAGATATCACCCCTGGATTGCAACGTAGACTGTTAGCGACAACTCCTACGTTTAAGGACGTCAGAACACGTCTCTAGCCAAGACCTCTAAATGTTTGTGTTAACTTCAAATTCTACTTAGGTTAATTGGAGTTCATTTTAAGTTAATATTGATTAAAGTTTCAATTTCAAGGCTCAAAACAATGTAACCTGAATACCTATAATGCAACTACCATGAGAAAACAATTCTTTCAATTCAATGAATGCTATCTTGTTTAGGGAAAAGTTTCGAACAGTGATGCAAAAAAAAATAATGCAGCAAACGAAGCTTTTCCTAACCCAAATCCCTTTCACTATCCGAATTCAAGTCAAAACATTCAAAGATGAAAATTATTCAATGTAATCTATGCATTTTTTTTCCCGAAAGCTATGCAACTGTAATCTATGCACAATTTCCTTTTTATTTTTGATGAATAAGAATGCACTCAATGCACTTTTCAATGGAATGAGAATCTACTTAATGCACCTTCCAATGAATGAGAATGCACTCAGTGGACATTTTAGCTTTCAATCATTAAACAATGCAATCTCAATTAAATGATAAATCTCAAAAATGACTTTTCAATGCAATCTGATCCAATGCACTTTAATGAAAAGTAAACTTTGAGATGAAAACTAAATGAATGAAAAATAAATTTATTTTATGGTCTCAAAATAACTAATAATACTCAATCAACAAAAAATCAGTATTCCTTGAAACACACAAGAAGAAAAAAATAATTTTAATTGACTCATAGAATCAAAGACTCAACCAAAATTCAATTTTACCACTTCAAGTATAGGATGGATTTTTTCACACCAAAAAGACAAAATTTCATGCACACAAAGTAGGAGGATGACTTCAGAGATTGTGATACACTAGGAATTTTATAAAAAACCCCAAAATTTCTCAAATATAAGGATCAACACTACTTTACATAGCAAAAATCTTGTTGACAGGGTCTTCAACGCTACTTTAGACCCCCAAACCCATGATGGCAGTGCTACTATGGATATAAAAAACAATGATGGTCTTCGGAATTGTACCAGAGCAAGGAGAAAGTGAAAGACATGATTTTCAATGAGATTTTACTTATAAATATCTGCACTGGCAGCGCAACTGTGTCTGAAAAAAGGCATGCTGGTAGAGGAATTCTTAGGAAAATAAATCCAAGTCGAAGTAGGAACTTAGAACTGAAAATATAAACCAAAAATCAAACCCTCTGCCAACCTATAGAGACCTAAACAGACATAGATCTCAGTGATCGGTCAAACTGATCCAAGATCAGTCCGAGGATGGAAGGCTAAGAGGCTAAGCTCCCCCAACAGAGTCACCAATTTTGTTGTCAAGATAAATCCCCTCTGTAGATAGAGGTGATCTCTATAGCCCTAGAATGGGTCTAGCAACATGAGATAATTTATAATGCAAATCTCTCCTAACTAACATTCATAATGCGACAAGAAAATATATAGAAGTACCTTTTTCCCAATGCTACGTTCGAATCCGTTGATGATGACCTTGATCCACCATCCTTTTAGGCTTTCTCCCTACTATTGATGGCACATGAATACTTTTGGATTGTCAATAGGCAACAAAAAACATAATCCAATACATAATAATCATAAAAATTAGCTATCTAGCATATCAAGGTGTACCAGAATATTTACATAAACAATTAAACGAATATAGAAAGAGAACATCAGATGTTTTTATTGATAAATATAAAAGGAAGAACTTATAACCCAAGTCTTGATGTTGGAGGCCTTTTTTGGTGAAAATATGAGTCCTTCACCAAAGCTCTAAAGTATTCCTTCTCCCAAACACTTAGGCATTATCACGATGTGAGGATGCAAAGGGAATGAGAGTTCAAACTAGCTTGACAATGACACACCAAGCTAACATTATCGGAATGAACGGTATGAATTTACAGGAAGGGAGAAGAGGTTGGGAGCCCATGAAAGGAGGATGAAGGCTCACTTTGTAAGGGATAAAACCCCATGGATGAGATCAAATATCTAAAACCAGAGAGCTCAATTCTATCATCACCGTTTAACAACCAAATCGCTGACTTGGAACTTCTACAGGTTGAAGATTCTCCTCCATTTGAGGAAAAACTGCTAGAAAGGGATCAACGTGGTTTTCCAAGAAATAAGGGTGCTAGCAACACTAATTCGGAACTGTGAATATGAAATCAGCACGAGCATGACACCAGAAAATTCACTGACCTAGGAAACTAGGAATTTGACCAAGTCTCTTTAGTAATATTCCAAGGCAATTTTCTTTTAATCTTTAGGGGATGTCTTACCATATTTATTCATGGTGGAAACATTGCACAGGATGTATCAGGTGGAATTTCAGGACCAGGGATGAGAAAATGATCATGGTGACAAATTACCGTGTAACACCCCTAAAGCATGAAGGCAGAACAAGGAGTGGTATGTGAAATGCTTTACGAACCAAGGCAAAAGAACTCAGAATACCGCAAGGAAAATTTCCAAATAAAACAAAGTACAATATATGACATATCTGATGTGAATATTCCTAATAAAATATCTGTGGACTAGGCATCAAATGAAATAAGAACCCATGGCATGGTTGCAACCATCCGTCTGAAGGAGATCATGAAAACAGATCCACGGTATGGTCACAACCATCCATATAGACAGGATCATATGTACAATATTGAATACTTAATAACTCCACGCAACCTAGATAATGAAAAATATGATCTAGGGTCTTCGCCGCAATATCAATCTACCCACGTGTGAATGTAGCCAAGTGAATAGATGATTTGATGTCGAACATGGTAGAAAACTCTCATTATCAGTCAATGATGAAAATTGTTAACATGCATGAGAAAACCACCAATAATGATGATGGTCCTCAAGGTACGACAACACTATATACAAGTGTGAATAAAGGTATTGTAGTCGAACACTCACAAAATCATTGGATTGAAGGCCAGTGATGTGAACCCGTTGCCAAACATGAAGAAATTTCCATTGCGGTGTGCAAGCTTCAAGGTATTGAAAAGGAGTTTCTAAATCGTTTTCCCGGATAATGTGTTGAGGTCGAAAAGAAGTGATCCATCGAAGGAGGGCCATAATGATTCCCACATCATCGACACAAAACAATGAATATTTGAAGATGTTAGGATTGAGTCAGGACTGTAACATAAAATTTCATACAGGAAGAGGATGTTGGATTTTGACAAAAAATATTTCTCTTAAACATATCGATGACAAAACTCTGGAGTGTGGCAGCATTTGACTCAAATGGGATCAGAGGTCAGGATGAAAAAAATGATGATTGAATAGGAGGAAAATGGATTTCCCAAACCCACAGAGTAAACATGATGAATGAAGGATATCCCCAACCCGACACGAATTGCAGACAAGTTTCATGTTCAAGAGTGACAAGCTGCCAAAAACACACATAGGATGTTTACTTTCAATTTCCCCCCCATTATCACTAATGTGTACCTCTTTATTTTTGATATCCAACATGAAGAGGATATTATATGCTGCGCGTATAAGTTCATTATTTGAATTAATCCATCCTAGTAATTTTAATGAGCCCTAGGAAGGAGGAACTTGGTCTCATCATGGTGACAAGTATTTTGCCTTTTAAAGTTTAATGAGTCTGACAAAAGAGTAACTCAATGTATTTTTCATATTTAAGGAGTTTGAAAAAGAAATGGAAAAGAAAACTCCATCATGTCCCTTTTCATAAATCGTCCCTCGAATCCGAAAAGGTAGAAAATAATATCCAAGAGAACCTCTTGACCATGTTCAATCAAGGTATTCCTCTTTGGTAAATAGTAAACCTCGGTGCACAAAAGGGGTAAACATATATAGAGAACACATTATTTCATTTACTTTAATGATTTCAAAATGACAAGTACTCGACAATATTTTCTTTTTTCGAGAGTCAGAAAAGAGCTGAAAGGTGACTCCAAGGGGGTTCCCTTTTTCATTTATTTTTTACCAAGTTTGAAAAAGACATAAAATAAAACTCGCTTGAATCAGAAATAATCATTGTTAGTGTAAATATCCTATTACTACATAAAAAATGACAAACATCACTGATATTGAGGAAAAATAATAAAATAAGGGTGAAAATATTTTAAAAATATATATAAATAGACAAAAAGTAAATTAATTTTCACCATTCTATTTTGAGTAAATTGTGAAAGTGCATTTTACCCCTTTTCCCTTCAAACTTCAGATCAGTGGTGCGGTCGATCGAGGACACCATTCAACAATCTATTAGCTATAGGTAAGAGCTCAAACTCTCCTCTTCATTTCAATTACATTTTTAAGTAGTTTGTCTCATAAATTTTGTGATTTGGGGGGAATCTCAAAATTTTATTTTCGTTGCGATCAACACGGATTCGAGCTTCGTATTTGCGCTAGTCACTTTTAGCCTGAAAGGCGACCGCGCCACCAATGCTGTTTCAAATTTCACAATTGAAATGATCACAGGGAAGAAATTAAAATAATAAATTCTCCAAGTTGTAATGGTTTATTTCCAAAACTACTCCGATGAAAGTCCTTAAAATGTAAATTGAAAATGTTTTGCAAGTGATTTCAGTAAATACAGTCAGTGAATAGAAAGAAAGAGGCCATGAGGTGGAATATCACCAAGCACTCCAAGACCCAAATTGTGTAAATGCATTGTAGAATTGTAGATTGCTGAAATTCTTCCAAACATAAGGGTTAAGAGCTTAGTTGGAGATACTTGAGTATTTGATTGGGATATGGGATGTAGATCGCCAAATATTAATAATTGGAGACTAGGAACTTGAGTTGGATGTCATGGACGTCTGTTTCACTATAGGGTTATCCAGGAGAGGGGAAAGAATCCAACTCTTCAGAGCTCGTGCTAGAGGTTAGAGTAATAGTATGCTCATTTAAAGACACTGTCACAGGGCTAAAAAGACTCAGAGCGGGAAGGTAGAGATATAATCTATCGAAAATATTCCCTTACGCGTAATATTACATTACATGACTTGAGTGGTCGAAGCCTAGGTGTTGCATGAGGAAAAAAAGTCCCAATTCCAGTACACAGTGGACTGTTTGGATTCTACTATGTTTAATTGGTGTGAGGGGTTATTAGCTAATATTAAAAGCCAAATGACCAAGTGAAAAATAGGCTAGCTGAAATAGTTTGAGTATGGGTCCATCTTGGTTTCTTTCTCTCTGGAGAGGGTTCCTCTATTTTACTATCAATAGTTGGAGATCCATGATCTAGCCCTGAGGGACCCGAGGCAGTTGAGATGGTGTGAAATCATGCCTCGTAAAGGAGGGGGCCAACAAATGCATTTCCCCGACTACATTCTTCAACTGACTGTGCCATCATAAGATCGTGGTTGAGGACTACGCATAGGCAGACATTGACTTTAGGGGAGACCTAGATATACCTGTTCCGCCAGGCTAATAGTGGTACGATGTAGGTAAAATGTGTTTTTTGGATTTTTTACTTTTTAATGTTTTTGGTATGTATTCCGAGATATAAACTCATGATAGTTTTCAGATGCAGGATTAGTAAGACTAGTTGATATGTCTTTGATTGTCAGGAGGGTGGCATGATAGGTTGAGGATGCTCCCTATGAGGAGGGGGAAGATCCAATAGCAGAGATGGAGCATAATATAACAGGCCTAACTAGGGGTATACCAGAATACACAAAATTTGACGAGATCATACTCCGCTATTAGAGGCATACCATGGGGGTCCCAGGTCAACTACGTCACTTACTCTTGCGAGTGATCCGAGAAGTCACATGCTATCACGAGCACCATGTGGGTGGATATAGACCTTTTGTTTTTATTTTTTGCACTAATGTAGGCTCATAGAGCCATTGTGTCATGGAACACAATATTTTTTGAGATTTTTATGGAACATATGCATGTTTCTATAACCCACTAAGTTTTCATGTATCATGATGATGAATTGGTTTTTTACATGTTACACAGATGTCTATCTAATAAATAGTTTGCTAATTTATCTGTCAATGTATTCAAATTTCTTGGAATGTGTTGATATGTAATGTAAGAAAAATTCCTTTCCAATACCCGAAAACGTAAATACATGCAAAAAATACCAAGTTTTCTAACTGAATAATGACCATTCAATTGTAACACAACGAGTTGTGAGTCTAGCTTGACAACTAAGTCTCTGATACTGAGATAAATCACGTCAGATAATAATTCGATAACCAAACTTTATTAGGAAATGTTATTAGTTGTTTGGACTAGACAAATACCTTGTAAATTAACAAACTTGCCATCAATGCAAAAAAGTTCCCATGATGCGGAAGATAGTTTCTGCATGCTACAGATGGCACCATCAGCAAAATTGATGTAACAGTTTGACGACATCCGCAAGCCAAGTGGGACACTAGGTAAGTAGGGGAAACATGTCTGTGAAGAAAACAATCACACCAAAAATCTAAAAAGAACATTAATGAATAACACACTAATGTAGAAAGTACCATACCTTTGATCAAGCATAATACTTTTTCAGAGAGAGCCCATTTTGGGGCTTAGCCAAATAATTTCCTTCATATTATACTAGCTCATAAGCATCTCTTTCCAATACACATTGAACAATATACAACCCGTGCCACATTGGCTCGAGCTTCCCGAATCCCAATTGTCATGGGCTTGATCATAAAGGAGGACCAAGTCACCTTTAGAGAAAATGTGAGGGTTGAAAGATATTTCATACTAAGCCTTAACTCATTTATTTTGTGCTTCAATGACTAATGTAGCAAGTCTTTAGGTCTCATCGAGACGCTCGAGGTAAAGAAAATGTTCCTCTTTTAGCGAAGTACCAGGAAGTAGCTTGATGGCTAGTTTCAGAGAAGGTATTTCACACTCAATCGGGAGTGTTTCTTCCAGACCATACACCAGTGAAATGGTGTAAACATAGTATAATTCTTATCAGATGTTAGATAAGCCCACAAAGATGATAAAATCATGAGATGCCAATCCCGTTTGTGTCTCCAAATGGTTCGTTGAAACATTGTCACAAAAAACCTTGTTAACAGCTTCGACTTGGCCATTTTCTTGTGCATAGTAAGGAGTGGAGCTATCATGGTGTAGCCCCAGCTGAGTAGTAAGCTTTTTCATCATATGATGTCGAGAATGAGAGCCATGGTCAGTGACAATGGTTCTTGGGACATTGAACCGAGATATGAAATGAATAAATAGGAATTGCATCGCATTTTGACCTTAATTATCATATGTAGGCATAACCTTGCCCCAATTTGTAAAATAATCGAAGAGAATGATAATATAACCATGCCTCCTAGTCAAGCGAGGGTTACAGGTCATGAAATCGATGCCCCATTTTGAAAATGGACCGACGGTCACAAGTGGGTGCAAGGGTGAGGGTGGGGCATGTTATTTCCGAGAATATATTTGGCAATCATGAAATTTTCGAATGGCAAGAATGCAATCCTTAAAAATAGATGACCAAAAGTATCTTTCTTGAAGGATGTTCCAGGTGGTAGCATAATCAAACATGTGATCACCACAGGCCCCAGAGTGGCAGTCATTAAGACTTTCTCAACTTCCTATAGTCTCATACATCGATAGAGGACAGAGTCAACACCAGTGTGATACAAAGTATCTCCAATAATGCGATAAGGTTGGGACTCTCCAAGTGAGATACCTCCAAGTGAGATACCTCTGGTCGAAAGGTTTAGGTTTGGAGATAAATGATGAGATATCCATACCAAGGGTCAATAGTACAGATGAGAAAGAGATATTCATCTAGAATTGATTCTTCAAAGGGAGTGGGATCAACCATAGTGGGAAGATCACAGATCAGCTCAACAAAGACAAGTGATTTCTTTGATTTGGTTGCAGCAAACTTTAAGTCAAATTCTTGGAGAATAAAAATTCATTTCCAGTATTTTCCCCAAAGCAACTGGCGTGTAATAATGTAAGTCATGGGGTTGCAGTTGGACATCACAATATTTTTACGAAGGAGAATGCAATGACGAAAAAAATGAACAACATACAATGCGAGTTTATCAACATGAGCATAGCGGGTCTCAGCATCGAAGAGATTGCAGCTCATGTAAAGTAAAGTACATGTTCCTACCTGTCATCATTATCTTGAACTAGCACTATAATGATAGTTGTCTCTGCTGTGGTAAAATACAAGAAATAATCATAATGATAGTTGGGAGGATGCAATAAAGGAGAACTAATAAGGGATTTCTTCAAAGCATCGAAATATTTATGGGAAATTTCATCCAAAATGAATGGGATTCCCTCTTTCAGTAAGCGAGTGAATCTTCTGGCAAGCTCAGTGTAGTTCGGGACGAACTAATGGAGAGAATTGACCTTCCCCTGCAAGGTTTGTAGTTGATGCATGGAAGAGGGAGGAGGAAAATCGATGATTGCCTCAACTTTAATAGGATCTATCTGAATGCCTTCTTTAGACACTATGAAACCTAAGAGGCGACCAAATTCTTTGCAAAAGACACATTTATGAGGATTTAACCAGATATTATAGTGTTGACAACGAAGAAATATTCCTCTTAGATGGTTGGGGTGATCTTGAAGTTTTGTAGAATGAGCTGGAAGTCCATCAAGATATGGTTGAACTATATGTTTACTATCATGAAAGGCCTAAGACATAGCTCTTTGGAAAGTGGCACCAAAATTTTTCAAATCAAAATGGGAGTTTCCTATAGGAAAAGGTTCCCTATGTACAGATAAAAGTGATTTTATGTTGATCAACAGGAGTGATGTTGATATGGTTATAGCTATAAAAACCATCCATAAAATAAAATATCTCACTCCTAGCACATTATTCAATGATTTGGTCGATAAATGGTTTGGGATAGTTATCTTTAGGACAGGCTCGATTGATATCACAGTAGTCAACAGAAACTTGGATGGTAACTTGTTTCTTAGTAACGGAAACAATATTAGAGACCCAATCCGTCAATGGTATGGGATATATGAAACCAACCTTAAGAAGTTTTTATAATTCCCCTTTAATGGAAGAAACCTTTCTTGGGTGCACAGGATGAAGCTGCTAACGATGGGCTTCGAGTCCGGAAATGTAGGGATTTCGTGCACGACAATACTAGGGTCTATTCCAGGTATTTCCTCATAATACCATGCAAATACATCACATAATTCCTTAAAAATCTCGGTGTAAATCTTGATCTCATCAGGAGAAGAAGAGGCACCTATGTGAACATTCTCGACAATCCTTGGTTTGACAAAGATGTCGATTGGAGTGGTGGCGGAAATATTCCCCATGTTTCCTTCAAATAGCACTTCATGAATCAAGATGGGATTATGAAGTGGGCCGTTTGATTCAGACGAAACATGAGACTAAATATAGGTGTATATCTCACCAAGGCTTGGGATAAATGAGGAATGATGATGGCCATCGTCCAATGGATTTTCTTTGAGAGACATAACCTCCACGATACTCTCGTTATTGGGGATGTGTAATATTCCAAAATAGGAAAAGCAGCAATATTGAACACAATGATGGAAAAGAGAAGTAAATCACAATACATCAATCATGAGCCAAATATATTTCCATGGTATTAAGTATAAAAACAACAAATGTATACAATATCTTGGAGAAAAAATCCCTCAAGCTAGGAAAGAGAAGCCTCCAATACCCAAAAGCACCAAAACATGAAATGTAACTGCTACACAAAATACTTAAAGACAATACAGTGTAGTTTTAGTGAATAACACTACTACTAGAAAATATTAATATATTGATATGATAATAAAATGTTCATACAATACTAGAAATGGAGATCTATGCTCCCAAACACCTTTCTTAGACAACTCAGAAAGGGTTTCCAGAAATGCACAAAATATCATAATGCTGGAATGAAATCCTAGGGCTAAATAAGCTATGCAACTGGGTACCTAAAAGGAGGTGGCTGAAACTGATGAAGAAATGAATGAAACTCCTCCAATGGACTCTTCAAGTGAAAGGTTGATCCCTCCATTGAAAAGAAAACACTCCAAATGGAGCACTGAAATCACCCCTGCAACGACTCACTGAAATAATGCAGTCTAAGACTGAAACTGAGTTGTAGGGAATGATGTTAACTTGGCTTGGTGCTAAAATGTGAAATGATGCCCAAGGACCTCCCTTGTTGGCCTCCCAGTGGAAAGAATGCTTCCTCCACTAAAAACAAGCTCAGAAATGGCCATGTCAAACCGTCCACTACTGTAACCCTACAACACAACACAACCCTGACAAAAACGATAATGTAGAAGAAACCTATAGCTTGGCATTATGAAAACATGTGGAAATGTAGCCCAATAACCTCTCTTTAGTGGGCACTCGAAGTCATCCAAGGATGAGGTTGGGATTCCCGCTCAAGAACAACCTTGTGCTAAGCAGCATTACAGTCTCTGCTAAACAACTCAAGAGAGCAACAAGTCATAACATACCATAAACAAAATAATACTTAAACATGCTTTCCATGGCTGCAATTCCCTTCCTTATGTTCTTGGTGAGCTTCCTCCCCTTGGGCCCCACTCATTAAAGCCACTACTTCCATGCAAAGACTCTCCCTCCAAAACTGCGTTGTCTCTCATTGATTATCCACACCCTCCACACCAGCACCGTTGATTTGGTCAAAGTTGACCCATTCCACATGCTTCATCCCCTATTCACACATAAGGGTGCTTTATCCAGCTACTTTGATGACCTCCATTCACATTAGGAGTGATTTTATTCCTACTAAGGAGATTTATGGGTCTCCCTACCCTATTATTATTCTAACTAAGAAGAAAAAACAAAATTTTGATATTCCAACTAGCTGAAAGCTAATTGGGAATATTACAATCCTCCCCTCCCAAATGTTGCTTATCCTCAAGAAACTGTAAAGGTGAGTACTAAAAAACTTCTCCTCCTTCACTTGTGACACCTCCATGTGATAAGCTCTCCTCATGAACCAAGTGTCCTCCAATCAATCCATCCATGAAATGCTCCTCCCAAGTGCTTATGAGATGCATCTCCCAAGTGCTCAAGTTAATTAAATGGCTCATACTATAAGGAAAAAAGAGGTTTAATGTAGAAATCATGTATTGCCCAATGTTATCCCTGAAGCACAAGGCAAAATAAATGTGGAGAATCTCATTCACAATGGGCACATCCAAACTATGTGTCATCCCTCCAATCATGCCCACAACAATTATAATAATATCATCAACATATGGGATCACAATCAAAATAATATTAGCTTCCATATGTAATACCGGAGAAGGATAGTGGTCCCTCAAGTGCAACTAATGTAGTTTTTCTCCTAACTGCCTTAGAATATGATATGATGAGTGGTTCCCAAACCACTTTCTTGCTTCCACAATCCTCTAACATACTTGGAGAAGGTGAATGATGTGTGGTGTCAATTGAGCACATCCTGAATAAGGTACCATCTCCCCAAAACCTCCTAAGGAGTGGCCATCCTCATCAGTACTTATGGTCATAATTAGACCATGAAGTCTATAAGAAAGAGTGGCCCCTCTTGGAGAAATGAGTTGTACATGAATGGTAAAGGAATGCGAGTACTCATCTAGTAGATCATTATCCACAAAAAATAATCCTTACCATATACTTTGAGCAAGCTTGTGATGTGGCTCATAGGTGGGCCTACCCTCATCTCCATCGGATAAGGACATGGCTGTGACAACTCTACCAGAAATTTGTGCCTCTCCCTAATCTCCAAACAACCCATGCATCTCCTGATATGCTAGTGCACCTCCTCTTTGAAGCCTTCCCAAGTAAATCCCTCCATGATAGTACGGTATGCTCTCGTGAAATCAATGTGGCTAGAGAGAAAACCCTCATATGCTGCATGTAGTAGCTTCTCCTTGAGTTTAGAGGCTCTAGTCAAGAAGATCCTACTCGAAAAATAGATGACCCCATCTCTCACTGCATATCTCTCATATGATAGTTGGCCATCAAGTATCCTACATGAAAATAGATCCTTGTATTATTCCACCAACAACTTGGATATCCAATAAGGATCTATACTCCATAATGGTAGCACTGCTGATCTACCATGTAAAGCACATGTCACGTTTCTTCCCTCTTCTTTGACATCTCCTATGCCAAAGTCATATGCTGGGATGCTGCTATCATGCCTCTGCTACTCCTCCTGTAGCTACTCATGCTCAAATAAAGGTTGGAGTTTTTGGAGGTTAGCCCTCCATGGGAAGCTATCACCCATCCAAAACTTTTTGAGTTTGGCCAATGTATGCATGAGTGGCCACAAACCTCTACCATATGTGTAATATTCCTCCCTATGTGGAAGTATCTTCTGATTCTCCAAAGCCATGGAGTGGTCTCCTTGCACCATGATGGTGCCATCCTCCATCCCTAAAACATCTTCTCTCAACACAATATTTTTTGTGAGAGTTGGTAATATTGATATTGGGAGAACATCTCCCTCCTCCTTGAGCCTACCCAAGACTCTCTACGATGTGTCAAGTCCTCCCAAGGCTCTCACCCCTCTTGGATCTATGAGTGGTGCAACCTGTTGTGAGACATCTCTCATCAACTTCTGGTCTGGTGGTTTCCCAGGTGGAATGCCTCTAAATAGTAATGTGTCATGAGCCAAAGTCATCTACATAACTGATTGGATTGTTAGGTCCTTGCTCCCACTGTGCAAATCCAACTCTATTTTCTATGTGGAAGCTGTCTGAGAGGGATAAGTGTGCATGCCCCTAATCACTTGATTCTTACCACTCTTTTTATATGTCCATTCCATCTGTAAATTCTCTCAATCTCTAGTGACCTTCCTCAAAGTAATCAACTACTACACACCCAACATCATATTGGTGTCAGGAGTCTTGATTACAAAGGAATGGTGTATTGGAAATATTGTCATTGATGGAAAAGGAGCACAAAGGAGAAGCACCAGAACTATCATTAAGGAATAGGAGCAGAGAAGCAACAACAATAAGGAAAATAAGTAGATTAGGCAATAATGTGATAAGAAAGCATAAAAGAGAGGCAGAGGAGAAACAAAGAGACAAGGAGTAGTAGTAGACCATTAGCAAAGGCAAAGGAGCATAGAGGAGCAACTTTAGAATTAAAGGAGAAAAGGAAACAAAGGAAGTAAAGGAGAAAAGGCAACAAAGACACAAAGGCAGTAGAGAAGAAACTAAGGAAGAAAAGGAGAAAAGGCAACAAAACATCAAAGGAAGAGTCGTGAACGTGCTGGGAAAAGTCATGCATGGTTTGGTCAAGTCGTGAATGCGAGGCAAGTCGTGAATGTGCACAAAATAATGAACGATTCAAGTATTCTACGCACAAATAGAAAGAAATGAATGGGCACAACCAAAGAAGCAAAGTTAGAAAACCAGAGTAAATATACAGTGAGGACCATTGGATCTGGTCACTGATCAACGACGAAGGTTAAATCACATATCGCATATCGGCAAGTTTTACATTGGTATGATAAGAAATCACAAGTTACACTGTTTAGAGTGCGATGCGAAGCAGATCACCAAAGGAGAAGCGTGGACTATTGGATCAAGGCATTGATCAACGGGAGAGGTTAAATCGCATATCGCATATCGACGAGTTTTACATTTATATGATAAGAAATCGCAAGTTAAACTCTTCAAGTTGTGATGCGATAAGTCACAGAAACTGTGAAATGCGAAGTGTGGGTGATGACATACGAAGATGATGTGGCAGATGATGTGGCCCTGACCCCACAGATCGCAGGTAATTTATGATGATGTGGCAAGGTGATGTGGTAGTGACATGGTAGGGTGACGTGGCACGATGACGTGGACCTAGCCTACATACTGCACATCGCAGATCACATAGGATAATTGTATTGTTAAAAGTTAAAAGTTGCGGGTTTTGACAGGGAGTTCACTGCGATTAACGAAATCACAAAATCGCAAGTATTATGGAATTGATATAATCTAAAAGTTGTGAAGTGAGATAAAGAGGAGCAGAAAAAATGGAGCTTCAAAAATAAAGTCTAAAGAATTTAATGTCCGACATGGGACCCATCCACATACCGCACATCGCAATCCGTGATTCTTACATTTACATGTTAAGACATTGCAAGTTATATGTTTTACAATGCGATAAGAAGTTTGATCTGCGATGCGATGCAATTGCATATTGTTTATGTTAAGAGGAAAATTGTTAGCACTATGAAATAAATCTTGCGAAGTGTGAAAAGAGCCCGGATGCGATGTAGCGCCAAAGTCAAATTGCAAAGGATTTCAAATCCAGATGTAAAGCCGTTCTAGTGTTAAATCACATCAAAAGTGGAAAAGGGAATTGTAATGTAATACCTTTGATATGCCAAAATATGATATCAGACTGGACGCGATAAAGTTCAAAGTTAAGATCTAATGTATTTCAAGTCCGGGGCTATGTGGTTTTATGAAGAAAACGTTGGAAATAGAGGACAACTCAGTTTACAAAGAAAATACTGAATGCAGGAAAAAGACTCAGGTGTATAAAGAAAATAATGAATGAGAGTAGAATCGAGTAAGACTTGACTCTAAGTGCAGAACATGTCATGTAGATGTGACTTTGAGTTAAAAAGGAAAGGTTTAATGCAAGAGAAAAGACTCTGGGCAAGTGACACGACACTCGTGCTGAGGTGTTATGCGGCTGCGGTAGTTTGATAACAAAGAGTGAACATGGTGTTGGATGGATAAGTCATTCTTGTGGACAAGACAAACCTCCCAAATGTCCTACGGACAGCTAGCAACAAACGGACAAACAAAACTATCTTTCTCTAGATATATTGCGATTCATAATTAAATGCTATAAAGGTTTAACGATCTTACCTTTGATCCAACACTTTTTTTTGTAGTAGTCCTTTAGTCACCCGAAAGAGTTATCTTCGAAGATCTATAATCACAAAAAAACAAACATCAAATAGCACCTGCATAGCATATATTCATAAATCATATCCATTATGGTGATCAAGGAATCCATAAAATAAACCAATCAATTGACAGTTTATTGAGAAAAACAGATTTATTTGTATTAACTTAAATAAGGAAGAGCCATCCTTCCGTATGCATGGATTTCAAGGACTACTGAGATTTGGGGCTGTCATTTCCTTTGTATACGGTAGGCCTTGTCACCACCAGGAATGTAGAGACAGTCCTCACCATGGTCAGCCTAAGCATCTAAGACTTATGTGCCTGCCTCAACAACCTTGTAGTCGCTATAAACATGATGCCTGCCTCTTTTTATAGTGGAAGAGAGGAGGTTACAGCTCCATACAAGAAGGGATAGAATCCTCCTTCAAAGTGATTAGTTCCTTACATCAAGGGGTTAGCTCCTTATTGGATGGGATGCATGAACATGAAAGGAGCGGACTTTCCACCACATGAATGTTTCTAGAAGCTTCCAAAAATGATTGAAACTGAGCTTCTAGATTTTACTTGTGCCTTTTCTAACCTTTTACTGGGGTCCACTCTTTTAATAAACAGAAAGTGCGATTGGCTATGCATGATTTATAGCCAAAAGGTGTGGGACCGCAGGAAAAACTAGGAGAAAGTGCAGTACCAGAGTTTTAAGGCTTTTATGAGCTTTTCTCTTAGTTTCAAGGCTTGACTTTGGGAACTTTGATATTGTAGACTTCCAAGGGAGTACTAAAATTTCATGGTGACAAATTTCAGTGTAACGAGTTGCCCCCTAAAGTGTGAAATCTGAGAATATTCAAAGAGTGATGTGCTTTATCATTTCAAAGATCAGCCTATGGACAACCCAGTCGGAACCCTGTAAAAAAAATTCAACGCAACACATATACATATATATCATCGCTTAGGTAAGCATTCCCATACTCAAATCAAAACTAACTAAACTTGTTCTGATACAGAAATGATTTTAATATTACATCAATAGTGTAGACACAACGTGGGTGCAAACATATGTAATGAATCGTCTACTGCATAATGAATAATAAAACTCATCATAGCCTAGATGGTAGGAACTAGATCCAGGGTCTTGATTTTTTCTTCTCGAACTAGTACGATTCTATCCATGCGATTAAATGAGTTGAAGTCAAACATGGTAGAAACCACTTGATTACCAGTCAATGATGTGAACTGTTAACAAGTGTGAGAGAAACCACCAATAATGAAAATGGCTCTCAAAGTAATTAGTACAATCCACGAAATGTGAATAAGTGATCTGAAGTCGAACATTTCATGGAATGGTTCAATCGAAGGTCAATGATGTACCTTGTCATCGAAGGCGAGAAACCTGCCATTAAGGCATGCATATTCCAAGCTACTGACGAATTCTAGATCAACTTCCTAGATGATGAGTGGTCATCAATAGAAAGCGATCCATCATAAGCAAGCTCATGACACGAAACCATAGATCAAGTTTTGAAGAAATTTCTTGCAAGGACTGATTCAAGGATGGTCAATGCAAATGGACACAAGTGTTTGTAGATGAATGGTTTGTTTTATAGTCCTCTTGAACACATAACGACACTGCAGATGGTTTGGTGACAGTTACCCTAAGCTAATACCCAGAAACCGACTGAAGACTTTCAATGATTCATTTAATCATGGCGACTAAAACTTTATTAATCACTTCAACTAAACCATTGGCCTGTAGATAATATGGTGTAGAACAGTCATGGAGGCCAAGCTGGTCCGTTAACTTGGTCATCATGATATTTTGAAAATGGCTCCCGTGATCAGTAATTATCACTTGGGGTACACCGAAACGAGCAATCACATGATTGAGTAATCACATGATTGAATACGAAAGTAGCTGTAGTTTTTCCATCTGCCGCAAATGTAGGCATCGCCTTAGCCCATTTGGTAAAATAGTCTACTGCTAGAATAATATACCCATTTTGTTGGACAAATAAGTCATTCTTGCAGACAAGACATACCTCCTAAGTGTCCTATGGACAGCTAGCAACAAACGGAAAAAGAAAACTATCTTTCTCTAGATATATTGCGATTCATAATTAAATGCTATAAAGGTTTAACGATCTTACCTTTGATCCAACGCTTGTTTGTAGTAGTAGTCCTTTAGTTGCCTGAAAGAGTTATCTTCGAAGATCTGCAATCACAAACAAACAAACATCAAATAGCACCTGCATAGCATATATTCATAAATCATATCCATTATGGTGATCAAGGAATCTCTAAAATAAACCAATCAATTGACAGTTTATTGAGAAAAACAGATTTATTTGTATTAACTTAAATAAGGAAGAACGTTAAAACCGTTTCCACCTTGATGTCATACAAGCCTTCTTGGGGTCCAAAATAGGCATTTCCTTTACTCTGATCAACCTTTCACTCTTCCAACCGAGATACATACAAGTATTTAATCCTTCCCACATGAAATATCAGCTAAAAGGGTCTAAGTTTCAACAGCACTTCGTCTCCAACAATACTAAAACTTAAAATCATCCATTGTAACCCCTTGAGGCTGCCCTATGCCTCTTTTTGTAGTGGAAGAGAGAAGGTTACAACTCCATATAAGAAAGGATATAATCCTACTTCAAAGGGATTAGTTCCTTACTGTTAGACTCAGTCCTGTCAGTCCCTTCAGAATCAAATTCACCAAGATTCATCTCTCGTCATTTGCAGTTATTAAATGCCATTTGGGTCAAAAAGAGTCATTTTAACTTGCACGGGTATTTTGTGCTTATCTGAGAGAGAATCTCAAGACTACATTAAATGTGTTGGGTCCTGTTGTGGGAACTAATTTATTAGCTGCAGAAAATGGACTGAACCGTAAAGTATTTTGGTGCTTGTTTGTGGTACAATTTTTTGTCTTTCTAGCTGATGCCACTAGAGAGAATAGATGGTTGGCAGCATTAATGGCAGAGTTTGGAAATGATAGCAAGGACGTGCTTCTTGACATTGGAATGATACATTGAGATATTCTATGTCAAGTTGCACTTATTGAGGATTCAAAGGCAGTGATAAAGAAAGAAGATGGCAATGTTCCACTTCCAGCAGTGTCACAACTGATTTGGATGTGCATGCAAGTGACATTGATGATCGCTTGCCAGCTTCTGTTGGGCATTATATGGATCTTATTTCGAATCAGCATAGGCAGTCATCTGTTTGGAATGCTGAGCCTCAAATTTTTGATCTGATACATTTATTCCATGATATTGGTCACCGTGCACGGCTTCAAAGAAGGTTAAACATTGATTCCTCTGCCCGAGGACGACAAGCCTATGTTCGTCAAGCACAATCTTCTAATTCTGATGAAGGCTCTTCCAGAAGAAAATTGGAAGGCAATAAGCAAAAGTCACTCCATGCTTTTTGCCATGAGATATTAAGGTCATTGTCATTTCACATAAACCATTTGTTTTCATAACTAGGAAAGGTAATGCATCTACCCTCTCGCCGTCGGGATGATTCTCCTGCTATCAGTCCTGCTTCCAAATTGGTTGCATCTACATTTGCAACCATCTTTCTGGATGATCTGAACTTTGATGGACATGCAAGTATATCACAGAGGGAGTTTCCATTCTCAATCAAATGTCGTTATTTGGGTAAGGTTGTTGATTTTATTCAGGCTGTCATTGTGGATAGACAAGAATCATGTAACCCTGTACTATTAAATAGTTTCTGTGCACATGGTGTGATCAAGTTGATACTAACTACATTTCAAAGCTACAAGTCAATTGCTCTGGACGGTACTGCAGACGCCTGTCTTGATGGAAACAGACGGAGCCAATAATGATGAAAGTTACAAGACTTGGATATTTGGTACATTAGTAATTTATGCAAGGCTGATGGATCACCTAGCAACACCTTCTTGCATTTTTGGGAGTTCGTCATCAAGTATCCTAGTGCAGCCTGTTCCCAATGGGATTGTTTCTCTTCCAAAAGATTCAGAAATCTTTTCCAAGGTACTACAGTCCCAGGTCTTGAAGGTAGTTCGTCCTGTGTGGAACCATCCCTTGTTTCCCCAGTGCAGTGTGGAATTCATCACTTCAGTTTGTTCCATAATGAAGCATGTCTATTCTGGAGTTGATGAAAAAGTGGTGAAAGCTACAGGAGGCAGTAATATGTCAACTCAAGCTGTTGGACCACCTCCTGATGATTCAGCGCCCCTTCTATTGATGAGATATTTTCCACTTGCATTAAGTTGCTCCAAGCTAAGGACTCTCTAGCTTTTCCTTTGAAGGACTTGCTGTTAACGTCATGTACTGAAAATGATGATCGGGAAAGAGCTAAGGTTATATCATTTCTTGTAGAGCAACTCAAAAATTGTACTTTGGATCATGGAAAGGATGATAGCATGCTGTCCCTGACATCTCATGTTTTGGCTCTAATTTTACATGAAGACAATGCAGCTTGTGAAGTAGCTGCTGACAATGGTCTTGTTAGTGTTTTATTGGATATCTTGTTCAGCTTTTGCCTGTAGGCATCAAAAAGTGAGGGCCAACCAGATTTTAAGTATGTGACACCCATGCTACTAGTTCTTGATAATTTGCTATAGTTGAAGCAAAAATTTGATTCCAATATTCTAAATTCTGAACTGTCGAAGAAAAAAGATGGTGATGCTGAGAATCCTGAGAACTTGGAGTCTAATCAGCAAAATTGTACAGAGCACATGTTGAATGTCCCTGATGGGTACATAACTATTGAAGAACAGAAACAATAGGGCCATTGTTGACCAGAGCAATAAAAAATATGTTGCTGAAGACTTCTCTGAAACGAATATGGTAAATAATAATATAAGCAGTAATGAAACCAAAGCTATGGAGATGGAAAAGAGTTTGGATATAGAGGCAAAAGAGGTTTTAGATGAGGAACGGCCCTTGCTACTGAAAACAATCAATATTTTTCGTGAAGCTGCACCATGGATGGAGGAGGTTTCACTTTTTGTAGATGCGGTTGCTCAGCTCGATGAACTATTTTTGCTGGTTATAGTGGTAATTCTGTGTTGAATTTCAACTTACTCTAGTTGATCGGCTTATCAATTAGGTGAATTTAATTCTGGTAAATCGACAGTGATCAATGCTTGCTGGGAGATGTTACACTTAATGATGATAATTACATCAAAGCTTTGGAAGTTTCTGGCAACCGTTTTGCTCGTGCTGAGCGATCATTGGAAAGAAATGTATATAATAGAGGGGCTGACTGTGTATTGACTTCAGCGCGACGCACAGGCCAAATTACTTCTACGCTATGAAAATTCGATTTGTTTCAATGGCAGCCATTGACAATACTCTCGACGCTTGCTCTTGGTCAGGCTGGCCTCAATCTTTCAGGGATCGACATCTTGTGGCTTTTGAAGTTGTATACCAAAGTCAGAAAGAATTTATAGACGTATTTATTGCCCAACAGTTTTTGTTTCAAAGGCAATGGCAAGCAGTCCATAATTATGCTCAGAAGAAAGGCAGTAGGATTATTGGGGAGATGCCCATTTATGTTGGGAGGCATAGGGTAGATATATGGGCCAATAGAAGCCAATTTTGACTGAATAAAGTTGGCCGCCCCACTCTTGTTAGTGGTGTTCCTCCTGATGCATTCAGTAATGCAGGGCAGCTATGGGGCAGCTCCTTGTATGATTGGAAAAAACATGGAAAGAGAGAGTTTCTCATGGTAGGTACAGCGCATGACGCGGGCATTTGATCTTTTTGATGAATTTCGAATTGACCATTTTCGAGGACTTTCTGGCTATTGGGCCATTCCTGCAGAGTCAGAGACTGCCATGGAAAGAACATGGAAGGTGGGTCCAAGGGAGGCGTTGTTTAATGCTATCAGCAAAGCAGTTGGAAAGTTAGACATAATTGCCGAAGATCTTAGTGTTATTACGGTTGATGTTGTACAGTTGTGCAAAGCTATCGGTGCACCTGGAATGGCAGTTCTCCAGTTCGCTGCTCTCTCCAGTTTCCAGAACATCCATCATCCCCATGCTAGATGTTTTAGGCCTCGATAATTCAGCTCGAATGAATACACCAGCAACTCTATTTGGATTGGACATTGAATATTTTGATAAATTGGATAAAGAAGCAGAGAAATAGGAACAAATTTCCTATTTTTGTCTTCAGTTGCGAATTAAAAGGAATTTACACCTACAGGCTTCGCTTCTTCATTTGTCATCGGAAGATTTAGGTGGAGAGCTGTTCCTTTTTAGAAGAGGTGTTTGTTTTTTTTAGCTTTTATTAGTTAAATGATTAAATAACTTTTGATTTCTGGGTCGCTCTGTTTTCTCCGAGCAAAGTTTATTTATTGTATGAAAAATCATTTGTAAAGGGTTGAAAAAGTTCTGGGAAACCTGTAGAGAAATATAGAGAGCTTCATTGTACAGTTTTTGACAGAGATTTAATTGAAAGTTTGCAGCTCTGTCTCATAAGATCCCTGTGGTAACAACTTAGCATTATGTTTTTCTCTGTTTTCATATGTTTCTTGTTATGTTTATTGTTTCATTCATAATCATTGCCTGTTGAATAATTTTAAGTGTGAAGGGTAGAATTCAGCTTGCTGCTCTGCCTTGGGAAAGTATTCAAGTTCTATGTTTTCCTCCGTCTGAAAAGGATTCATGAATTCATGCCCTTTTTCAGCATTCTTAAACATTCTTTACACTCCATATAATTTCAAATTGAATGCTTAAGCTCTTGCCTATCTTGCCTTATGGAATAATCTACGTCTTTCATTTAATTTTCTTGCTCTTGCTGTTCTTTGTCCACATACTGCCCAGAAAACCCAATCTTTTATTTAAAACCTCATTCATATCTATTTACTAGTCTAAAATCAATATCAGTGTTTCATTTAGGTCATCTCAGGCCCTATTGGACATTTTTGTCGAGATAGACCCGTAGAGAGCCCTCTCCTGTCCTCGTAGGGCTAGCTACGAGGCTGAGCTTGGTTTGATGTGGCCTCGAGTTTTGCCTTCTTCAGCCTGAGGCAGATTTGAGCGCTAACATAGTGGCGACCATACTGGGGAAGATGGTTTGCTGTTAATGTAACATTTGATTTGTAGATTGTCTTGCCCCAGTACATGTAATCAAGTTGCAGATCTTATCGTTGATGGTGAACAACGATCAGACACCGTAAGGCTGAAATCATTCACCTGGCGACTCCAACTCGATCCAGACATTCCAGTGCTCGCTGATCCATTCATGCAATGGTAGGGTATGTGGCAAACCCTGCACTTTGTGAAGCTGTAAAAGAAGTTAGAGATTGGTTAGCGGATATTGAAATTAATGAAGAATTTTTCAGTGTCTTGCTTCAATGTTTGAAATCTCCGAAGTTTCCTCTTGAAGCTAAAACTGGTTTCTGTGAGTTAATTGTTGAAAATTTTGAGAAGGAAATTCAGTGTTTAAATGATCAGATCCAGTCTTATGAATTCCGAGATCCCAAAAAGTTCATGGAAACTCTCCCTCCTTCAAAAAAAGAAACAATAGAGTTGCCTACAGATTTTTTCATTGACAGTGTGCAGCTGGAGGTATGTATTGCAGAGTTGGGGCAGCAAACGGAGTCTGGCTTTTGCGATCCTATTGCAAGGTACATGGAAATTTTTTTCAGTCTGAATGATAGATCAACTTGTTTTTTACATAACCAGACTCATTATGTTCATGTGGGGCTGCCAGAAATTGCATCTATGTCCTGGTTGAAGCACTCCAAAGCAGCATCCTTCTCAGGTTTACTTGAATGGTTGATCTGGCATTACAGTATTACCTGATTTATTGTTTTTGCAGCAAAGTAGGGTAAATTTTGTAAATAAATAAGCAGCCAAAAGGCAGCATTTCATTCTAGTTTCATTACAGTTTAGTTTGAAGTTTGCCGAGTCAGTTTTTCAATCATTTCAGTCAAGTTTCAGTCCATAAATGAGTCGGAAGTCTCGTGTTGTCTATCGAAATAATGATTCCATAGCCCAATGGATGGAGGCACTGTCTGCTCTCCCAAAGATCTGCAGTTCTTGGCACCTCCAAGAAGCGGCAGCTGCCATCCCCATTGGATCCAATGTTAGACTCAATCCTGTCAGTCCCTTCAGAATCAAATTCACCAAGATTCATCTCTCGTCATTTGCAGTTATTAAATGCCATTTGGGTCAAAAAGAGTCATTTTAACTTGCACGGGTATTTTGTGCTTATCTGAGAGAGCATCTCAAGACTACATTAAATGTGTTGGGTCCTATTGTGGGAACTAATTTATTAGCTGCAGAAAATGGACTGAACCGTAAAGTATTTTGGTGCTTGTTTGTGGTACAATTTTTTGTCTTTCTAGCTGATGCCACTAGAGAGAATAGATGGTTGGCAGCATTAATGGCAGAGTTTGGAAATGATAGCAAGGACGTGCTTCTTGACATTGGAATGATACATCGAGAGATTCTATGTCAAGTTGCACTTATTGAGGATTCAAAGGCAGTGATAAGGAAAAAAGATGGCAATGTTCCACTTCCAGCAGTGTCACAACTGATTTGGATGTGCATGCAAGTGACATTGATGATCGCTTGCCAACTTCTGTTGGGAATTATATGGATCTTATTTCGAATCAGCATAGGCAGTCATCTGTTTGGAATGCTGAGCCTCAAATTTTTGATCTGATACATTTATTCCATGATATTGGTCACCTTGCACGACTTCAAAGAAGGTTAAACATTGATTCCTCTGCCCGAGGATGACAAGCCTATGTTTGTCAAGCACAATCTTCTAATTCTGATGAAGGCTCTTCCAGAAGCAAATTGGAAGGCAATAAGCAAAAGTCACTCCATGATTTTTGCCATGAGATATTGAGGTCATTGTAATTTCACATAAACCATTTGTTTTTAGAACTAGGAAAGGTAATGCATCTACCCTCTCGCCGTCGGGATGATTCTCCTGCTATCAGTCCTGCTTCCAAATTGGTTGCATCTACATTTGCAACCATCTTTCTGGATGATCTGAACTTTGATGGACATGCAAGTATATCACAGAAGGACTTTCCATTCTCAATCAAATGTCGTTATTTGGGTAAGGTTGTTGATTTTATTCAGGCTATCATTGTGGATAGACAAGAATCATGTAACCCTGTACTATTAAATAGTTTCTATGCACATGGTGTGATCAAGTTGATACTAACTACATTTCGAAGCTACAAGTCAATTGCTCTGGATGGTACTGCAGACGCCTGTCTTGATGGAAACAGATGGAGCCAATAATGATGAAAGTGACAAGACTTGGATATTTGTTACATTAGTAATTTATGCAGGGCTGATGGATCACCTAGAACCACCTTCTTGCATTTTTGGGAGTTCGTCATCAAGTCTCCTAGTGCAGCCTGTTCCCAATGGGATCGTTTCTCTTCCAAAAGATTCAGAAATCTTTGCCAAGGTACTACAGTCCCAGGTCTTGAAGGTAGTTCGTCCTGTGTGGAACCATCCCTTGTTTCCCCAGTGCAGTGTGGAATTCATCACTTCAGTTTGTTCCATAATGAAGCATGTCTATTCTGGAGTTGATGACAAAGTGGTGAATGCTACAGGAGGCAGTAATATGTCAACTCAAGCTGTTGAACCACCTCCTGATGATTCAGCGCCCCTTCTATTGATGAGATATTTTCCACTTGCATTAAGTTGCTCCAAGCTAAGGACTCTCTAGATTTTCCTTTGAAGGACTTTCTGTTAACGTCATGTACTGAAAATGATGATCGGGAAAGAGCTAAGGTTATATCATTTCTTGTAGAGCAACTCAAACATTGTACTTTGGATCATGGAAAGGATGATAGCATGCTGTCCCTGACATCTCATGTTTTGGCTCTAATTTTACATGAAGACAATGCAGCTTTTGAAGTAGCTGCTGACAATGGTCTTGTTAGTGTTTTATTGGATATCTTGTCCAGCTTTTGCCTGCAAGCATCAAAAAGTGAGGGCCAGCCAGATTTTAAGTATGTGACACCCATGCTACTAGTTCTTGATAATTTGCTACAGTTGAAGCAAAAATTTGATTCCAATATTCTAAATTCTGAACTGTCCAAGAAAAAAGATGGTGATGCTGAGAATCCTGAGAACTTGGAGTCTAATCAGCAAAATCGTACAGAGCACATGTTGAATGTCCCTGATGGGTATATAACTATTGAAGAACAGAAACAACAGGGCCGTTGTTGACCAGAGCAGTAAAAAATATGTTGCTGAAGACTTCTCTGAAATGAATATGGTAAATAATAATATAAGCAGTAATGCAACCAAAGCTATGGAGATGGAAAAGAGTTTGGATATAGAGGAAAAAGAGGTTTTAGATGAGGAACGACCCTTGCTACTGAAAACAATCAATATTGTTCGTGAAGCTGCACCATGGATGGAGGAGGTTTCACTTTTTGTAGATGCAGTTGCTCAGCTCGATGAACTATTTTTGCTGGTTATAGTGGTAATTCTGTGTTGAATTTCAACTTACTCTGGTTGATCGGCTTATCAATTGGGTGAATTTAATTCTGGTAAATCGACAGTGATCAATGCTCGCTGGGAGATGTTACACTTAATGATGATAATTACATCAAAGCTTTGGAAGTTTCTGGCAACCGTTTTTCTCGTGCTGAGCGATCATTGGAAAGAAATGTATATAATAGAGGGGCTGACTGTGTATTGACTTCAGCACGACGCACAGGCCAAATTACTTCTGCGCTATGAAAATTCGATTTGTTTCAATGGCAGCCATTGACAATACTCTCGACGCTTGCTCTTG
Organism: Pinus albicaulis; assembly: GCA_034641835.2. Lineage (NCBI taxonomy): Eukaryota > Viridiplantae > Streptophyta > Pinopsida > Pinales > Pinaceae > Pinus > Pinus albicaulis. The sequence continues at coordinate 463,539,327 of CM076577.1, read as the reverse complement.
GTCAGGCTGGCCTCAATCTTTCAGGGATCGACATCTTGTGGCTTTTGAAGTTGTATACCAAAGTCAGAAAGAATTTATAGACGTATTTATTGCCCAACAGTTTTTGTTTCAAAGGCAATGGCAAGCAGTCCATAATTATGCTCAGAAGAAAGGCAGTAGGATTATTGGGGACATGCCCATTTATGTTGGGAGGCATAGTGCAGATATATGGGCCAATAGAAGCCAATTTCGATTGAATAAAGTTGGCCGCCCCACTCTTGTTAGTGGTGTTCCTCCTGATGCATTCAGTAATGCAGGGCAGCTATGGGGCAACTCCTTGTATGATTGGAAAAAACATGGAAAGAGAGAGTTTCTCATGGTAGGTACAACGCATGAAGCGGGCATTTGATCTTTTTGATGAATTTTGAATTGACCATTTTCAAGGACTTTCTGGCTATTGGGCCGTTCCTGCAGAGTCAGAGACTGCCATGGAAAGAACATGGAAGGTGGGTCCAAGGGAGGCGTTGTTTAATGCTATCAGCGAAGCAGTTGGAAAGTTAGACATAATTGCCGAAGATCTTGGTGTTATTACGGTTGATGTTGTACAGTTGTGCAAAGCTATCGGTGCACCTGGAATGGCAGTTCTCCAGTTCGCTGCTCTCTCCAGTTTCCAGAACATCCATCATCCCCATGCTAGATGTTTTAGGCCTCGATAATTCAGCTCGAATGAATACACCAGCAACTCTATTTGGATTGGACATTGAAGATTTTGATAAATTGGATAAAGAAGCAGAGAAATAGGAACAGATTTCCTATTTTTGTCTTCAGTTGCGAATTAAAAGGAATTTACACCTACAGGCTTTGCTTCTTCATTCGTCATTGGAAGATTTAGGTGGAGAGCTGTTCCTTTTTAGAAGAGGTGTTTGTTTTTTTAGCTTTTATTAGTTAAATGATTAAATAACTTTTGATTTCTGGGTCGCTCTGTTTTCTCCGAGCAGATTTTATTTATTGTATGAAAAATCATTTGTAAAGGGTTGAAAAAGTTCTGGGAAACCTGTAGAGAAATATAGAGAGCTTCATTGTACAGTTTTTGACAGAGATTTAATTGAAAGTTTGCAGCTCTGTTTCATAAGATCCCTGTGGTAACAACTTAGCATTATGTTTTTCTCTGTTTTCATATGTTTCTTGTTATGTTTATTGTTTCATTCATAATCATTGCCTTTTGAATACTTTTAAGTGTGAAGGGCAGAATTCAGCTTGCTGCTCTGCCTTGGGAAAGTATTCAAGTTCTATGTTTTCCTTCGTCTGAAAAGGATTCATGAATTCATGCCCTTTTTAAGCATTCTTAAACATTCTTTACACTCCATATAATTTCAAATTGAATGCTTAAGCTCTTGCCTATCTTGCCTTATGGAATAATCTGCGTCTTTCATTTAATTTCCCTGCTCTTGCTGTCCTTTGTCCCCATACTGCCCAGAAAACCCAATCTTTTATTTAAAACCTCATTCATATCTATTTACTAGTCTAAAATCAATATCAGTGTTTCATTTAGGTCATCTCAGGCCCTATTGGACATTTTTGCCGAGATAGACCCGAAGAGAGCCCTCTCCTGTCCTCGTAGGGCTAGCTATGAGGTTGAGCTTGGTTTGATGTGGCCTCGAGTTTTGCCTTCTTCAGCTTGAGGCAGATTTGAGCGCTAACAGTAACCCCTTGAGGCTGCCCTATGCCTCTTTTTATAGTGGAAGAGAGAAGGTTACAACTCCATATAAGAAAGGATATAATCCTACTTCAAAGGGATTAGTTCCTTACATCAAGGGGTTAGCTCCTTATTGGATGGGATGCATGAACATGAAAGGAGCGGACTTTCCATTACAGGAATGTTTCTAGAAGCTTCCAAAAATGACTTAAATTGAGCTTTGAGATTTTAGTTGCACCTTTTCTAACCTTTTACAGGGGTCCACACTTTTAATAAACATAAAGTGTGCTTGGCTACGCATGATTTATAGCCAAAAGGTGCGGGACCGCAGGCAAAACTAGGAGAAAGTGCGGTAGCAGAGTTTTAAGGCTTTTATGAGATTTTATCTTAGTTTCAAGGCTTGAATTTAAGAACTTTGATATTGTATACTTCCAAGGGAGTACTAAAATGTCATGGTGACAAATTTCAGTAACAAATTGCCCCCTAAAGTGTGAAATTTGAGAATAGTCGAAGAGTGATGTGCTTTATCATTTCAAGGATTAGCCTGTGGACACCCCAGTCGGAACCCTGTAAAAACATTCAACACAACACACATATATATATATCATCACTAAGGTAGGAATTCCCATAATTAGATCAAAACTAACTAAAATTGTTCTGATACAGAAATGATTTTAATATTACATCAATAGTGTAGACACAGCATGGACGCAACCATCTGTAATGAATCGTCTACTGCATAATGAATAATAAAAATCCTCGCAGCCTGGATGGCGGAAACTAGATCCAGTGTCTTGATTTCTGCTTCTCAAACTAGTACGATTCTATCCATGCGATTAAATGTTTTGAAGTCGAACATGGTAGAAACCACTCGCTTACTAGTCAATGATGTGAACTGTTAACAAGTGTGAGAGAAACCACCAATAATGACAATGGATCTCAAATTACTCAGTACAATCGACAAAATGCGAATAAGTGATCTGAAGTCAAACATTTCACGGAATCATTCAATCAAAGGTCAATGATGTAACCTATCGTCGAAGGCAAGAAACCTACCATTAAGGCATGCAGATTCCAAGGTATTGACGGATTCTAGGTCAACTTCCTAGATGATGAGCTATCGTCAATAGAAAGCGATCCTTCGTCAGCAAGCTTACGACACGAAACCATAGATCAAGTTTTGAAGAAATTTTTGGAAGGACTGACTCAGGGATGGTCAATGCAAATGGAAACAAGTGTTTGCATATGAATGGTTTGTTTGACTATTCTCTTGAACACATAACGACATTGCAGATGGTTTGGTGACAGTTTCCCTAAGCTAATACCCAAAAACCGACTGAAGACTTTCAATATGGTTTGATTAACTGATAGGCAAAGGATTTCCCAACCCAGGTAGAAGTGCGACAAAAGGTGTCATGTTCAAGAGTGGTGTAATGCTTTTTACAAATCAAAGTGTAACAAATGAATCTATTTTTCTCTCTATTTCTGCACCATTTTTGGAAAGTACCTCTTTATTTTTGACAAGCTTGAGGAGGATAACATTTGCTTTTTTATAAGCCCATCCTTTAGATGAGTCCAACTTAGTTTAAAATTGAACCGTAAGAAGAAGTGGTCCATTCCCGTTTGTAATCGATAGGACCTTTACTGTTAAATTTTAACGAGTCTAGTATAGGAGAAACTCAGTGTTTTTCATTTTTAGGGGGTTAGAAGAAAAACTCAAGAAAACTCCATGGGTGTTATTTTTCGTAAATTTAGTCGCTTAGGCTCGAAAAAGGATAGAAAAATGCAAGAGAGAACTTTATTGACCATGATTAGTCAACGTATACCTTTTTTGTAAATATTCCATTTCAGTCTAGAAAAGGGGTAATGAAGGGACGACCATTCATTTACTTTAACGAGTTCGAATAGTCAAGTTTTTGGTGATATTTTCATTTTTAGAGAGTATGAAAAGGGTTTAAAAGAGGACTCCATGGTTTCACTTTTTTTGTAAAATTTAAAGAGCCTGAAAAAGTGATAAAAGTTTACTCTTCGTCAAAAATGACCTTTTTGCCTGAAAAATCCGTTATTTTGCAAAAAAACTCGAAAAATTAAACATACCTGTTTCAATAATAAAAAATAGTTTGAAAAACCAACTTTTTAAAGTGAAAAATAAACAAATTTAAAATTCACCTATTCAAAAAAACTTATAAAAAGGATTTTTTCAAGTTCATTTTTACCGTTTGAGTTTGGAGTGAAGTTTTTAGAGCTCTGGGCAAAAAATGCTTCAGAAAATATTCTGGGCATACCGACTGTCGGAATCGAAAACCTTCTATTTCAGGTAATCCAAAACCTCCTTATCTTGCTTTTCATCCGTTCAATTTTTTAAATTAGGGTCATAATTTCATTTTTGGGAGGAAAATATGTTGAAAAAATCGCCCTCGGGGGTCCGCACCTAAGACGTTAGGTACCTACGGACCCAGACATTTTTCTAAAAAGAAAAATGTCGAGGCCCTACATGTTTAACACAGGGCCCATGCGTATTTATGCACTGTCCCTGAGCATAAAGTGCGGAGGCGCCGTAACAAATTTAAAAAACATATTTTCTTCCTAAATTACCCAAATTTTTTGCTTCAAAATGATTCTAATCCTTCATTTTACTTGTTGTAGAATATCTATAATGCTTATTTGGTGAGAATAAGAGCATGAAGAGGTACATGAAGTAGCAATAAATCATCAACCTACTTTGCAAGCTTTAAGAGTATGTAGCTTTACAAATTTTGGGCTATCAGTGGCATGAGAGCTCAAGTGGATCTTCTTACTTGGATGGTAAATAAATGGGATGTTTAGGACCAGTGTTTTGTGATCGGAGGTCACCGACTCGAGATTGAGCTGGAAGACATCTATTTCTTTACTAGTTTCTCTAGGAGAGGTGAGCCATTATCTCTATTTGGGGCTAGGCCAGGTGGCCAGTCTGTTGCCAGCCTGTAATTAGAGTTCTGCAATGATGAAGCAAATCCCCAAGACAAATAGATTGACATAAAAACAATCATCCATCCCAAGCTAAAAGTGATCGCTTTTACCATTGTCAAGTTGTGTGGAAGTGCAACTTTGCGTTCGAGGCACCATATTCAACTGGTACGAGGTAGAATTGGCAAATGTGAAAGGCCAACTTACCAGAGAAAAGAATGGGAAGCTAAAAAAATTTGGATATGGGTCCATTCTAGTCACCTTTTCTCTAGAGAGGATCCCCATGTTAGCCCCGCAACATATTCCTGTTGATGTTGGTCGACCTTGAGAGCCTAGGATGGTTCATTGGGTTTATTTTATGGCCTGCCACATCGAGGGTGGGGAGATTGTGCGATTTCCCTCTACATACTTTCGTTGGCTGGAACGCAAAATTTTTGTTATAGAGGATTTTCCTTATGCTGGCATGGATTTTTGTGGTGACCGGGAGATGCCCCTTCCTCCGGGAACTCAGTAGGACGAGTCAGGTAAAAAATCTTTTTTGACATGTTCTAATTTCTAATTTCTATTTTGTTTTTAAATCATCCAAAACTGATAACAAATAATTTCAAATGCGGATGTGGGTCCAACTCGACCAGCCATTCTCTGCCCCTTTGACCAGAGGCAAAGGGATGCAGCAGCACCACCACCACCCCCACAGGATTAGATTGCAAAGATCCTGACTGATTTAGAGCACCATTTGGAGCGGCTCACTATAGATATTCCTGAGACTATCATAGATGATATCTCACTCTGTCTACAGAGATATGTCATTGGTGTTCCTAGACCATTCAGGAGGTTTTTGACTAGGGTGGCACGAGTAGTGGTGTATTATCATGATCATCACCACGGATAGTGGATGATTGACTTGTAGACTCATTTTTTGTATCACTTTTTTCCGATGATAAAGCATTTTGAGCCTATGATCGAAGACGATGTAATATTTTTTGAACACTACATCTATACTATGATATACTATTATTTCCAGTTTACCTGTTCAATCATGTTATGGAATGTTGATTTGTTACTTTGTTATTGCAAATGTCTATTTATAACATTAGAAGTAATTGCATCTGCTAATGTATTTAAATTTCTTGGAATGTGTTGATACTCAATATAATCGAACTCTCATTCCAAGAGACGAAACCTTAAAAATGATCTTAATAATATTGGATTTCTAATGGCATATACTCGGTTTAACTGTAATACAACGAGTTCAGAACCTAACTTAACGATCAAACTCCAAATTCCAAATAAAATGGATTCTGATAATAATTCAATAACTGCACTATATTCGGCAATATTGTTCATCGTTTGACTGAGACTTACCCCATGCATCGATACTAACTCGTCAATGGGTGAGTAAATAACCCAAGCTGTGGAAGAGATGTTCTATGTACTACGACAAGCGCCATCAGAAAATCCAATATACATTTGAAAGGACGTTGAGATCTGCGATATCAAAAGTATCTAGATAAGCGGAAATAATAGTAAGAGCACACTTACGCTAGGCACACGTTTCTAATATATAGCACACCAGCTAAAACGTAACTAATATACAGAGAAGATCTCCACACAAATTCAAGCGTAATATCTCTTCAGATAAAGTCCATTTCTAGGTTTACCCAAAGAGACTCTGTCAAAATCAATCAATTCATATGCCCCTTTTGCAAGCTGTCGCTTGATAATGTAAGGACCATGCCACATGGGTTCAAATTTCCCAATCCCTAGTTTATCGTTGGCTTGATCATAAATCAAAACTAGGTCTCCTTCTGAAAAATTACGAGGGGTAACACTTCTATCATACTAAGCTTTCATTATTTTCGCATGAGCCTCGGTAGCTAATGCAACGATGTGCCGATTCTCATCTAATTGAGCTAAGTATAAAAGTATTTCTCCTCTTCAAAAGTGTTTGGTAGTAACTCTATGGCTAGTTGGAGTGACGGTATCTTGCATTCAATGGGTAATACCGCTTCTAAACCATAAACCAGTTGAAAAGGGGTAAAACCTGTCGATGTTTTTGTTGAGGTTCGATATGCCCAAAGTGTTGAAAAGAGCATGGTATGCCAATTCGACTCATTAATTCCAATGATTCGTTTAATCAAGGTGACTAAAAATTTATTAATCGCTTCAACTAAACCATTAGCCTATGGATAATATGGTGTAGAAATTTCATGGTGCAGGCCAAGCTAGTTCGTTAACTTGGTCATCATGATATTTCGAAAATGGCTCCCGTGATCAGTAATTATCACTTGGGGTACACCGAAATGAGAAATCACATGATTGAATATGAAAGTAGCTGCAGTTTTTCAATCTGCCGCAAACGTAGGCATCGCCTCGGCCCATTTGGTAAAATAGTCTACTGCTAGAATAATATGCCCATGCCCCCCGGCTGAGTGAGGGTTACATTTAATGAAATCAATGCCCCATTTTGCAAAAGGACTGACAACAATTATGGGGTGAAGAGGAGTAGGTGGTGCATGAATTTTTCGATCGAAGATTTGACAATTATAAAATTTTCGAATCGCATAAATACAATCTTTAAACAAGGACGACCATAAATAACTTGTGTGCAATATCTTTTGGGTTGTGGCATACCCAGACATATGACCGCCACATGCTCTGGAGTGACATTCATTTAAAACATTTTCGGCTTCATCATAAGTTAGACAATGTCGAAAAACCGAGTCCGCACCATGACGGTATAGTGTGTCGCCAACAATATGATATTGTGGAGACTAGAAATGATTTTTTCTTCGTTGCAACCATGAAATTTTAGGCCGAAAAGATTTGGTTTCAAGATATACAATAATATCTCCATACCATGGATCAATGGTGCTAATAAGAAACAAGGATTCATCCGCAATTGGTTGTTTCGCCACAGTTTCTATATCGGTACATGGGAAATCACACATAAGTTCAACAAATATCAATGATTTATTGGATTTGGATTTTTCAAACTCCAAATCAAACTCCTGCAGGATGAAAATCCATTTAGATTATTTGCCCCCTAGCAATTGTTTAGTCAAGATGTACATTATAGGGTTACAATTATAGATCACTGTCATTTTGCGTAAAAGTATGTAGTGACGAAAACGTTGGACAACTTGAACAGCTTCCAAGGCCAATTTCTCCACATGTGAGTATTTGATCTCAGTTGGATGTAAATTTCGACTAAGATAGTAAATCACATGTTCACTATGGAATTCATCTTCCTGAACTAAAACCATGCCTATCGTGGAATCGGAAGTGGCAATGTACACAAAGTAATCCTGGTTGTAGTTGGGAGGATGCAGTAACGATGCATGGGTCAATGCGTTTTTCAAAGCATCAAAATATCTATCAGCGACCTCGTCCCAAAAGAAAGGAATGTTCTGTTTCAAAAACCTAGTGAAACCTTTTGTTAACTCGGCGTAGTTAGGAATAAATTGACGTAAAAAGTTTTCTTCCCCTTGCAAAATTTGGAGTTGGTGAAGAGTAGAAGGAGGAGGTAAATTGATAATTTCCTCAGCCTTCGATGGATCGACACGAATGCCTACCTTTGAGACAATAAATCCCAATAATTGTCCAGATTCTACACAGAAAACACATTTGTGAGGATTCAAACGAATCTTATAGTGCCTACATCATGTAAAAATGGCTCATAAATGAGTAATATGATCTACTCTGCGTGAAGAATGAGCAGGCAAATAATTGAGGTAGGGTTGCACAATATTCTTAATGTCATGAAATGCATAAGACATGGCCCTTTGAAAAGTGGCGCTAGCGTTCTTAAGGCCAAAAGGTAATTTGCGATAAGAAATCGTTCGCCATGGACAAATAAAAGTTGTTTTAGGTTGATATGCAGGGAGTATATTTATTTGAATGTAGCCGGAAAATCCATCCATGAACGAGAACATTTCACTTCCAACATAATTGTCGACAATTTGATCGATGTAAGGGGTTGGATAATTGTCTTTAGGACAAGATCTATTTATATCCCTATAATCGATACATACTCTTATTGTTCCTTGTTTTTTATTGACTGGAACAATATTAGATACCCAGTCTGTTAAGGGGATCAGATAAATAAAACCTGCATGAAGTAATTTTTCAACTTCTTCTTTGATAGCGGCAGCTTTTCTTGGATGAATCTGACGTAATTTCTATCTGACGGGTTTGGCATCTAGGTATGTCTTAATTTCATGAACAATAATCGATCGATCAATTCCTGGCATTTCTTCATATGACCAGGCAAAGATGTCATAGAATTCCTGAAAGAGGGCTTTATATGCTTGAATTTCTTTAGGCGTACAAGAAGCTCCTATGTGAATGTTTTCAATAATTCTAGGTTTTACTGAAATGTCAAGAGGAACTGTCGTAGAAATATTTTCTAAATTCAATTTAGAATTGGAATGTGAGAGAGGATTCTAAGTTTATTTGACGTAATCAGTAGTAAAAATAGAGGAAAAATCATTCTCAAAATGATCGAGATCAGGTAAAAATGAAGACCTATGGTGTAGATCTTCCCATGGTAACTCATCTACTGACAAGAATTCATGAATATGTTCATCAGTATGGAAAAATTGTTGAGGAGGATCCAGAATTGGTGTCGAATCTAAACTCGATATTTAAAATGACTCCTGATTGATCACACTCACTGGATCAGATTCGGTTGAAGGAGTATCAGAAAATGACTGTACTTGCTGATATGCTAGCTCAAAAGGACTCAAAGGCATCGGGCCCTCAAAAGAATCCAATTCTGATTCTGAAGGTACTATCCAAGGATCATTGAAGGAAATATTACTTGATGTAATCATATTGATAGTAGAAATAGAAGTTTGTACATTGGGAGGAGGCAGGGAAAAATTTCCCAGTAAATCTGAATCTTTAATCAAACCTACTTCGACATCTGTATAAGGGATAGTTGATTTTCCGATATGTTGGATGCTATCAGTAGAGGCTGGGTCGGATGAATAATATGAGAGTTGATCTATATTAACGATATTTCCTTTATGAGGAAACATGATGAGACGAAAGATCGATGATACAATAGCAGTCATAGTGTAAGACCAACTACGACCCAGGAGAAGGTTGTAATCCAGAGGGGCATCAACCACTTCCACATCTAGATTAACCACTTTTCCTTCGACCTCTATTGGTAGATCTTGTAAAATACCATATGGTTGAAAACCTCATCCATCAAAATCTTTGAGAATACTTGGTGATTGGTTAATTATCGGAGAACCAAGTGATTTCCAAAATTTTAATGACATTATACACGTAGAAGCCCCTTCATCAACAACAATATAAAAGATACGCTTGTTTTTTACTATTATCGGAATCTGAAAATCCATTCGATGAGGTAGGTGGGGTGTAAAATTTTCTAAATAAAATATCATAAGGTTCGAATCCTGGAGATCTATGGCTCCTAAGGCTAACAAAAGTAATTTTCTTTTGGCTGGGCATGATTGCAATACTTCCAAAGCCAACATTGCTGAAGGGGAAATTGCCAAATATTCAACAATATTGTAATTATGAGCATCTCTCGCATGTGGATTAAAAGTTGATTTACGAAGTACACCTTTTGCAGGCGGTTTAATCACTGAGTTAGGATTTTTTTTCTCGTTCTATAATGGATCAGAAACTTAGGGAGATATAGTTGATGCATACTTGGATGTTTCTACTTCTTTACCAATATTTTTACTACCGTGATCTTGCGATCACGTCGCAACCATGAAAAAATCATCAACTGAATTGGAGGAAGATATAACCATGTTACTATCTTTAGTGGGAAAGGGATCCTTCAAGACAACAGGTATAGGCAAACCCTTAACGAATTTTGATACCTCGGCTCTATGCAGGCACTCTTTTGTAAAATGATCTTGGTCACAGATGAGACAAGGATATCGAGGTTTGCATTTTTCGTCAATTTCTTCGGTTGTATCAGTTTTCTATTTTGAATATTTTTTCTTTTTATTCTTACCTTTCTTCTTACCACAAGTTTTAGATTTGGTCATAGATGTCTCTACAATATGGATATCGGCGGAAGTTTCTAGGGAAGAATCTCCTTTAGGTGAATCGGGTAAAGTGATAATAGGAGAAGTAGTCTTGGAAGACTTCTTCTTACTCTTCCCATTACTAACAGAACCAATTACACCATCAGCGACATGAGAGCCAGAAGGAGTTGCAGTTAACTGACCAGGTCTTGGTAAATCAGGGATTTTATCATACAGAATACCCGACTAAGTATAGACAACGTCAAGGTACTGAGCCTGAGCAATAACTTTCTCTTCCGTAACAACGCCTCTTTTGGCCACATATTTAGTAATTTTGGGAAATAACGATTTAATAAACCATTCAGCTAAAATTTGATCAGGAATAAAGAATTTCACCAAACGCCTTCTACGCCTCCATTCATGAATGTGATAAGATATGTTTGTAGACATAGACTGCTTTAATGAAGTCATCAATTCTGTGCCATTTTCGTATCTGACAGGCAACTAAAAATGGGTTATGAAAGAAGTAGCTAGTGCATTAAAATTATTAAAAGAGCCACGTGGTAACTCAGTGTACCATTTGGTAGCTGGACCAATGAGAGTTATTTGAAAAAGACGTAATCGAATAGAATAATTGACTAGTGAATTGGATGCGCACCAGAGGTGATAAGTCATAACGTGATTAGATGGGTCCTCTCCTGACTTACCTTCAAATTTCAGAATATCATTGGGCAACTTGTTAGGCATTGGCGGCCAATACGGAAGATAAAAAATGTGATCGTTCGTAAGGCGCGACAGATTTGGTAAATATAAAGTTTCTATGAATGGTAACTGATGGCTAGGGTCTTGATAACCTTGAGTGATCAAACTAGTGCTAGGAGGAGGATAACTAGGATATACTGGAATCATATGTGCATTTGGAATCATGAAACCTCCTGGGTAACCAGGATTAACCGGACCATACTGGGGTTGTTGAGGTATTTGATAAGTATACCTAGGGTACGGCTGATACTGATACACTATATTTTGTGTAGCTTGACCAATTTGATATTGTCCCTGGTACAATTGATAAGTAAATGGAGGTTGAATAGAGACAATCGTACTAGTACCAGCTTGTCCTGTAGGCATCTGGACCGTAGTCTGAATTGTAGGTCCTGACTGTGGTATAGAGGCTTGAGGAATCTGCACTAATGCAGGGATAGAAGAAACCAAAGCTACAAATACTCTAGAACCAGGTGTTGTAGGTTGAACAAAGGTTGCATTAGTTGCAGTAGTTTGAGGCGGAGTTTGAGGTGTACTGGGCCCAGGCTAGTGAACAGAACCAAGTGCAGGGATTTGAACAGTAGGCTGAACAGGTTGCTGGGTTGGACCAGAAACTGAAGGTTGTCCAGGTTGATTAGGTAACTGCACATTAGGTTGCATAGTTTGTTGAATTTGGGATGGATTCCACACCATGTTCATTCTAGGGTATTTACCCGTAGAAGGTTGTACATATGAAGGACCATAGCTTGATTGAACATAGGGTTGATAATCAAGTGGTAAATTTCATGCTCCTTGTAAAAATGATTAACCGGAAGGTGGTTGGAAACCTTGAGTTGGGTACTGACCTTGAAGTTGATAACCTTGAGGCACGTACTAAATCTAGGGTTGATAAGGACCCTGAGGAATATACTGAGCCTGGGGTTGACCTTGGGGTATGTACTGTCCTTGAGGTTGATAACCCTGAGGTATGTACTGTCCTTGAGGTTATTCTCTAGGTAAATAATATTGTTCTATAGTTTTTCCTGGTAGAAAATTACCTTGAGCCTACCCCCTAGGCGGTAATTGAATACCTTGAGGTTTCCCCCCAAGCAGTAACTAACTACCTTGAGGTTGCCCCCCAGGCAGTAACTAACTACCTTGAGGTTTCCCCCCAGGCAGTAATTGACTACCTTGAGGTTGAGGATTTGGAATATTACCAGACATCATAAAAAAATTTTCTGCGTTCGACATTTCAGTTTTAGTTCCATTCATACCAGTTGATAACACTTGTTCAGTTGGTCGAGGAGTTGCTCCTAAGAAAGTACCAGAGAGTGACTAGTACCCCAAAGGAATAGAAGGACCACCGTATAAAAATGTTTCTAGTGATTGGGAAAACATAGATGACTCACTTGACATAATTGATGAAGGATAATAACTCCTTTGTGTAGGATGAAAATGAATTCAGGGTGGTGAAAAACTAAGACCCGGGTTCTCTAAAAAATCTGTCAATGACAAATACCAAGTATCACTTCTAAAAGGACTATAGAATATAGATTCACGCTCCCTAAGATTCAAAGTCTGTTGGGTTTTGGGAAGATTTACTTCTTCGTCTGGATCGACAAGTTCTTCAATGGAAATGAGGTCAGAAGGAAGATTTTCAGTAATTATATGTCTTATCGTAGGTGAACCAGGATCACTAGAAGTTGGAGTAACAAATCCTGAAGATGGTTCCAAAACAATAGGTTCAGTGTCAGGTTCAGAAATTTCAGGTTCTTCAGTGAATTCACTAGAAGGAGAAATACTACCAGTAAGCTCCGAAACTGAAATCGGCTCTTGAATATGTTCTATTGTTTGTAGTTGATAATTAGGATGAAAAACTATAGATGACTCTCCTACTTCTGTTGATATAATTTTACTGTCAGTAGGTGAAACTAGAGCTCGCAACCCTTTAAGTTGGCTTGGTGTATATTCAAGGGGCTTCCCCTGAAGTCTTCGCGATTGTCTTGGTAATTCAGCCATGATTAAAAATTATTAATCACACGCAATAAAATAAAAATTTCAATAAAAACTCCTAGATTCACTAAATAAACAAACAAATGAATCACATGCCTAAAAATCTAGGAGATCAAACCACACACAAACAGTAACTTCCCACACTAAAAACACTAGTTGGTGATGAAATCCAATGTCGTAATATTTAATGCAGAAAGGGCGGTTGGAACATTTACCCCGAAAACCTACTTAATGAAACAAATTGGTGCAAGTTTCTCCACTTAAACCATATCAAGTGAAGATAACCCTCTAGAGAGTCCAAGTGAGTCTAGTCGACGTCTGCTCCAGGTACAATGGGATCTTTCCTCCACCGTCACCTTAGGAAAAAACAGTAAGATTATGGTCACTATGGTTACCAACAGGAACTAATATACCTGGGGGAACAATATATAGTCCGACATTTGCGCAAGGGTAGAGTAAAAAAGCTCAATCCCCTTGAAGGCTCCTTTACATAATCCAAGGTATACCGACAAGTGACCCCAGGCTCCTCAACAATGGTCTATCCGAGGTTTACCGTTGTTAATATGCACATATCTTCTATCATTCCCAATGAGATAGAATTGATTATCTCACTGGTTCAGATATGACCTCGTGCTTGACTCCTTTAAGAGGAGCTCCCCAGAGCATAAAAGCAACTATTGGATTTTTTTCCTACCACAAGATCAACTACTTGCTTGTTTTAACTATCTTGGATAGTTAATTACTCCCTACTCCAAGACACTAGCCTAAGCTATATTGGTGAAAAGAGCCATAGAAATATAAAAGTTACTATATTAATTTTAATTTAAGCGTTTATTTTAAAAATATGTTTCTTAGGACAATGGGTGCGAAAGTGAAACCGATGAGGTGAAGTGACCCGACTCAAATCATACTAAAAATGCATCTATTGTGAGAAACAATCCATTTTCTTTCAATGAATTCTAGCTAAAGGAAGAGTTGAGAAATGCAATCTTTTATAAACAAATATTTCCTTCAAACAAGAATAAATGAAAATAAATCTAATTTCAATGAGAACTAAAAATGATCTATGGTCAATAAAAAAAAAAATCCCTTTTTGTTTAAGATCGAAACTGCAAACTAAGGTTTTCTTCAAAAGACACTACAATTTCTAGAAAAGCACTCAAAGCTAAAAAACATTAATATTGAGATCTAAAAATTCTAAGACTAAATCTGAATTAAAAATTCAAATATTTTAAGGATGTCTTACTTAGCTTGTAATCTAACTAAGAAATTCTTTGCTCGAATCCGAAAGAACTCAAAAAAACATCCAATTTTCGTTTTTTAAGTGAAATTCCAAACTTATTAACAAAAGTTTCGACGATTTGCAAATGAGAAAAATGGAATCTAAATCTCATAAAACAATTTCTGCTATGATGTCATACCCAACAAGAAAACAAGAGAATACCAGTGATCTAAAGGCATACCAAGGTTTCTAATCTTTGAGCTGGATGTAAGATAAAGCAAAAATCATTATAACATGCAGATCTTTTAGAAAATCATTTAAAACTAAAAATGTTAAAACAAACTCTTACCAAGGCTTTCTGACAGAAGATATAGGTCTGGGTAATCACTGAGAACCTAAAAAACTAATCCAGAAAAGAGGATTTAAGATTTTTTCAAAACTTTTAACAGGGTCAGTAGGATTCAGTGCAAACCAGTGTGGTCCCGCACTGTGGGTATAGGAAAAATGTGGAACTGCCCACACTATCTCTAAAGGAAAAGAGAAGAAACAGGAAAACAAGAGAAAAAACAAAAAAATCTCAAATATTTCTCAGGGATTCTACAGGATTAACTACCCAAGCCAATATAATCAATCAAAATCAGGAAACATAAATTTATAAATAAAAAGTAAAATAAATCAAAGCTCAAATCGATCCCCAGTGGAGTCGCCATTTTGTTGGACGGATAAGTCGTTCTTGCGGACAATAAAGACCTCACAACTGTCCTACAAATAGCTAGCAACAAACGGACAAGCAAAACTATATTTCCCTAGATATATTGCGATTCATAATTAAATGCTATAAAGGTTTAATGATCTTACCTTTGATCCAACGCCTGTTTGTAGTAGTAGTCCTTCAGTCGCCCGAAAGAGTTATCTTCGAAGATCTGCAATCACAAACAAACAAACATCAAATAGCACCTGCATAGCATATATTCATAAATCATATCCATTATGGTGATCAAGGAATCCATAAAATAAACCAATCAATTGACAGCTTATTGAGAAAAACAAATTTATTTGTATTAACTTAAGTAAGGAAGAGCCTTACAACCGTGTCCACCTTGATGTCATACAGGCCTTCCTGGGGTCCAGAACAGGTGTTTCCTTTACTCTGATCAGCCTTGCACTCTTCCAATCGAGATACATACAGGTATGTAATCCTTCCCACATGAAATCTCAGCTAAAAGGGTCTAAGTTTCAATAGCACTTCGCCTCGAACAATACTTAAACGTCAAATCATAAATTGTAACCCCTTGAGGCTGCCCTATGCCTCTTTTTATAGTGGAAGAGAGGAGGTTACAGCTCCATAAAAGAAGGGATAGAATCCTCCTTCAAAGGGATTATTTCCTTAAATCAAGGGGTTAGCTCCTTATTGGATGGGATGCATGAACATGAAAGGAGCGGACTTTCCACTGCAGGAATGTTTCTAGAAGCTTCCAAAAATGACTTAAACTAAGCTTCTAGATTTTACTTGCGCCTTTTCTAACCTTTTACAGGGGTCCGCACTTTTAATAAACAAAAAGTGTGCTTGGCTACGCATGATTTATAGCCAAAAGGTGCGGGACTGTAGGAAAAACTAGGAGAAAGTGCAGTTATAGAGTTTTAAGGATTTTATGAGCTTTTCTCTTAGTTTCAAGGCTTGAATTTGGGAACTTTGATATTGTAGAATTCTGAGGGAGTACTAAAATGTCATGGTGAAAAATTTCAATGTAACACATGGGTAGAATGAGACTCGGGTAAGTAACTCGACACAGAGAAAGGGAGGAGAGAAGAGCATAGAATGTTGTAGATAAGATATTCAATAGGTAGAGGAAGTGTAAAACAAAAGGGCATGGGTAAAGTTGGGCTAAGATAGTAATGCTGCAGGACAGTTGGAAATATAACTGCAGAAACATAAAAGACAAAGGGACAACAAGCAGAAGAGGATAGACACATAGAAAATCTAAGAAGCTGAAAGGGCTAAGTGAAATATTTGATTGTAACTGTAAATGTATTAATTATTTTATATTTTTTGTGATGCAAAGGCAAGTCTCCAAGGAAAATAAAAACTCCAATTTAACACTGAAACGAGTGTATATATTTTTGTAACATACTGAATATGCTGAGTGAGGAAATGAGTGGGTGGAAGGCAAGAGTCATGCCTGTTCACTTCATATTCCCATATAGAATGAAAACAACCATGAACTGATCTCTATAAATGATGTTATTTTAATATGAATAGGGAGGTTAGAGAGTAGAAGAATGAGAGATAAGGTGGAGATGTTGTGCAGATCCAGAGATGATATGAAGCGGATTTGAAGGCTAGAAGGGTAGTAGTGAAGAATGAGTAAAACAGAGCTGATATCTAGGTAAATCAGCATATAATTTTATTGTAGTGTGAGGAATTTGATGCTTCCATATCAAGTTGTAGCTTGATATATGTCTAGTTGTAGCTGGTCGAGGCAAAAGCCTCCCGTGGGTTGTAGCTTGCAGAAATTATATGGGAGTTGGAGCTTCCTTGCAAGTGGTAGCTTGTAGAATTTGAGGTAGTAGCCTCCTGTAGGTTGGTGCCTACAGAAAATCAGTTGTGAGAGGGAGTTGGAGCTTGCCTTTGCATCACAAAAATAATAATATGTGGTTTTATCCCTTATGTTTTTCCACTTATATCTGTTGTCTATGTGCTTGATGATTAAGTCTTGATGTGATGTTTTAATATGTTTAATTACTTGGTGTCCAGAAATTATGTTTTTTTTATCCATTATGTATTAAGATGCTTATGAAATTAAGGTGTAAATGATTTGAATGAAGAAGTATTTAAAATTCCATGAATGTATTAAATTGATTCACCCCCCCCAGTTTAACTAAGGTTTCATCAGTTGGTATTAGAGCCAGTTCTTTTTGTAGCAGTTTAACAACTGGAAGGAGATCTTAGGTCCCCAAAATGGCTAGCCTAGAAGGATGCTCAATAAATAAAACCCCATCTTTTACTGGCACAAACTACACTTTCTGGAAAATAATAATGAGCGCATACTTAATGTCCCTAGGAATAGAAGTTTGGGCTGTTGTGGAAGAAAGATATGCTTTGAAGGATACTGACACATAGAAAGAAGCTAAAAAAAAATTCATAGCTAATGCAAAAGCCATGAATGCACTTTTGAGCGATTTGTGTGAGCCAGAATTGATCAAATTAATGCACAGTGAGGCTGCCAAAGATATCTGGGATACATTAGAAACTATCCATGAGGGAGATAAAAAGGTGAAGATGGCCAAACTGTAAGCCTATAGAACTCAATTTTAAAATATAAAAATGAATGAAGATGAAGATGTAGCCAGTTTCTTCTTAAAAGTTGCGGAAGTTGTGAATAACATGATAGCTCTAGGAGAAACCATTAAGGAATGTGTAATTGTACAAAAGATATTGAGATATTTACCATCTAGGTTTAACCCTAAGGTTTCTGCCATAGAAGAAACAACAAACTGGGAAACATTGACCATGAACCAATTGCTTGGAAATTTGACAACTTATGATATGAGACTTCCAAAGGGGAATTAAAATGTGAGGGAGGAAACCTTTAAGGCAGATAAGTTGATAGAAGAGAAGGAAGGTACATGATCCTGCTCTGATGAAGAAGAGGCCAAATTTGTTAGAAGATTGGATAAAGGCACATGTAATTATAAAGGTAAACTTCCATTTAAGTTCTTTAATTGTGGAAGAGTGCGGCACTATGCATGTAAATGTCCTCATAAGAAAATAGAGAATCAGTCAAAAGGGAAAGAGAAAACCAATTTCAACAATAGGCCAAAAGGGAATAGATTTAATAGAATAACATTCTATGCTCAACAAGACAACAGTGCATCTAAGAGCTCAGAGGAATCCCCCAATTAAGAAGGAACATAAGAATTCATTTTGATGGCCAAGGAAGATCTACGGGAATTTGAAGAAGAAGGTGAGGTAGATCTTGAGGGGTAGCTAATTGGTGCCCTGGAGGAAATAGAAATAAATAAATCTTAAGAGTAAGAAACAAAAATAGATTCTTTTGAAATATGCAAAGATAGAAGAAGATTGAGAAGATCTTATTAAATTTAAGATTGAACTAGAAGAATCAAGGAAAATAGAGGATATTCTAAAAAGAGAAATAAAGGAGAGAAATTAGGAGCGAGAAAATCTAGAAGAAGAAGTGGTAAGCTTGAGGAAGAAATTTGAAAAGGACCAAATTGAATTAAATATAAATATTTCTCAAACGAAAAGTTGTGGACATTTGGACAAAATTCTAAATTCTCAAAGACCTCCTCATATAAAGGTTGGGATAGGCTATGAAGGAGAAACCAACAAATTCAAGGCAGAAGATAACAAGAATATAATTTTTGTAAAAGCTGTAAAGGATAATGAAGCAAAAAAAAGGGAATCCAAAAAATTAGAAACCAACAAGACCATGATATATAATGAAACAAATAGAAACAAGTAGCAACCTGAAGTGACAAAGAAAGAAATGAAGAAACAATAAACTGCAAAAGGCTCATATGCTCCTAAGGATCAATTGAACAAATTTGGAAGATGTCAAAGGAGGTTCCTTCCCCCTATGAGAATCATCACTTGCTTGGCCTACCACAAACCCGGACATATTGCGGCATACTGTAAGACAAAGAAAATCCAGTCCAACCAGCAAAATATGCAACAAATGAAAAGACTACCTCAAACAACTCTCTCTGCGAGAGATAGATACTACTTCCATGGGTATTGTTTTTTTTTGTAAAGTTTTTGGTCATAAAGCCATGAAGTGCAGAGTGTATATATAGAGTCAGGAGTATGGAAACTCATGGGGAATTAAGAAAAATGATGGATTCACTCGTGTACACAATATATTTAGGAAATACAATAAAATGTTTTAGCTACCATAAAAATGGGCACAAGTCTAACGAATGTCCTCTCAAAGACTAAAATCCATCTCCTCAAAAATATTATAGAGAAAATAGCTGCATGCAATGGAAAAGAAAGCTAAATAAATGTGATCTAATTCTAATTGCTGACTATCAGAACAATCAATGGTATGTGGACAATGGGTGCTCAAAACATATGACTGGAGACCAAATAAAGTTTGTAAGTTTTGATGAAACGAAATCTGGGAATGTAACATTCGGTAATGATAAAGTAGGGAAAATCAAGGGAAAAGGCACATTTAGCCTAGATAATGGAAGAGGAGAGGCTCAGGATGTACTGTTTGTAGATGGTCTAAAAGAAAATCTGCTAAGTGTTATTCAAATGTGTGATAAAGGCTGTGAGGTCCTTTTCAAAGCCCAAGATTGTGAAGTAAGGTCAATCACCATAGGAAAGACCTTGGTTAAAGGAATTTGAACAAAGAGTAATGTTTATATAGTAGAAGAAGATAATGAAGCATGCCACATCAACAAAATTAACGAATCTTGGCTATGGCATAGAATATTGGGACATCTAAAATTTGACCACATCATCAAACTGAGCAAAAATAAAGCTGTTAGAGATTTCGTACAATAAAGAAGCCAACAAATACCATATGTCAGTACTCCCAACCAGGAAAACAAACTCACACAATGTTCAAAGCTAAAGACCAACTATATACAAGTAAGCCTCTTCATCTTGTACACATGGACCTATGCAGACCTTCAAGAACAAATGCATCAGGTGGAGAAACGTATTTCATGCTGATAATCAATGATTTTTACAGATTAACATGGGTGGCATTTCTCAGATACAAATCCGAAGCGTTTGAGAAATTTAAGATATGCAAGGCACTGGAAAAAAATCAAACTGGATGTAAACTAAAATTCATCAGATTAGACAGAGGAGGTGAATTCATAGACGATGATTTTGTAGACCTATGTAATGAATGTGGGATAAAGCAACAATTTATTGTTGCAGGTACACCTCAACA
The DNA here is from genome assembly GCA_034641835.2 of Pinus albicaulis. Lineage (NCBI taxonomy): Eukaryota > Viridiplantae > Streptophyta > Pinopsida > Pinales > Pinaceae > Pinus > Pinus albicaulis. The sequence goes on along the minus strand of CM076577.1, from coordinate 463,518,789 downwards.
AAATGGAGTGGCAGAGAGACAAAACATGTCAGTACAATAGATTGCTAGAGAAATGATGCAAGAAAGAAAAATTCCCCAAATGTACTTGGCAGAAGTAGTACACACAACTGTTCATATTCTCAACAAACCTCATCTCAAACCAAATTGTGACAAGACTCCATATGAATTATGGCATGGGAAACCGAAATCAATCAAGTACTTTAGAGTCTTTGGCAACAAATGTTTCATAAAGAATAATGATAAAAAATTGGGGAAGTATGATGCAAGAGTTGATGAATGAATATTTTTGGGATATGCATCACAGAGTAAGGGATACATGTGCTATAATAAAATACTTCATAAAACTATGGAAAACATTGATATGGGATTCTATGAAGATCTACCCAATAGAACCAGAAGCACAAACTATGCCAATCCTCCAGATGATCATGAAGATGAGAATCAAGAAAATAAAGAATAGAGTAAGACAACAAAAGATATAGAAATAAAATAAAAAATACCCTCGAGACACAGTCAGAAGAACCATCCTGAAGATCAAATCATTGGAGACAAGAGTGCATGACTCCAAACTAGAAGACAACTATGTGAACAGACTGAGGAAGTGTACCTAGCGATGATGTCACAAATAGAACTGAAGAATTTCGATGAAGCCAACAAAGAAAAAAATTGGGTAAATGCTATGAATGAAGAATTATACCAAATTGAGAAGAACAAGACCTAGGAGTTAATGCCAAGACCTACTGGGAAAAATTTCATTGGCATAAAGTGGATATTCAAGAATAAGATGAATGAACAAGGTCAGGTAATAAAAAATAAAGCCAGAATTGTATGTAAGGGATACTCTCAAATCGAAGGACTTGACTATGATGAAACTTTTTCCCCTATATCAATAATGGAAGAAATTAGAATGTTTTTGGATTTTTCATGCTATCATGATTTCAAGGTATGTCAAATGGATGTGAAGTCTGCCTTCTCGAATGGAAATCTATAAGAAGAAGTCTACATGGAACAACCTGAAGGATTTTCCCTAGCAGATAAACACGACTATGTGTGCAGATTAAAGAAATCCCTATATGGTCTCAAACAAGCACCACTTGCATTGTATTCTAGGTTGGACAAGTACTTTCAAAAACAAGGTTTCTTGAAGGGAGGAGTACACAAAAATCTGTATATAAAGGCTGATGAAAATGAACTCTTAATTTTAGTAGTATATGTAGATGACATCATGTTTGGTATCAACAAGGATGAGTTAGTAAAAGGATTTGTAGAAGAGATGAAGTTAGAATTTGAGATGTCTGTGATTGGAGAGCTTACTTATACCTAGGACTTTAAATTCTACAAAAGAACAAAGGAATATTCATTTCACAAGAAAAATACTTAAGAGACATGCTAAAAAGATTCCAAATGGAAGACTGAAAAACTGTGTCAAATCCCATGATCACTGGATGCAAGTTATGTGCTGATGATGGATCTGCAGATGTAGATCAAATACTTTACAGATCTATGATAGGAAGTCTGCTATACCTAATTTCCTCTAGACTAGACATTATGTTGGTATTAGTACTTGTGGCAAGATATCAAGCAACACCAAAACAAAATCACTTGCTAAAAATCAAGAGGATATATAGATACCTGCAAGGAACTACAAATTATGGTCTATGGTATCTGAAAGGCAAAGAATTCACATTAAAAACATATACAGATGCATATTGGGCTAGCTGTGTGGATGAAAGGAAAAGCACAAGTGGAGGTGCATTTTATTTGGGAGAAAGTCTGGTGGCATGGTTAATAAAGAAGCAAACATCTATCTCTCTATCTACAGCAGAAGCGGAATATATAGCAGTAGCATCTTGTATCACACAAGTAATTTGGATGAATAAATTCTCCAAGACATGAAGGTAAGCATCACTGAACCTATTTCTATCAAATATGACAATACAAGTGCAATAAGTATATCAAAAAATCTAGTACTTCATTTGAAAACCAAGCACATCCCAATAAAGTACCACTTGCTCAGAGAACAAGTAGCAGAGAAAATAGTAAAGATGGAGTATGTACCAACAAAGGAACAAACAACAGAAATATTCACAAAACCTCTTGCAAGAGAACCTTTCGAATATCTAAGAGACAAACTAGGGGTAGTGTCTGCAGATGATACTCTGTGATATGATTAAAAAAAAAAAAATATTATGGAAATACACCAACAAAGGCTGCCATATAAGGAACTGAAAGAGTGCAGTAGACAAGTCAGTATCAAATAAGAAGCATCATTCCAGGGGGAGAGCAGCCCACAAAAATTTGTCACAAAAGAGCTAGAGCTATGGAGCTGGTAAAGATCTACATAGGATCATTACACTGTATGTATTTCTACAAAGTGTTAATAATGAAACAAAAATTTCTTAAGAAGGGTGAGTAAGAGAAATAGTTATCATGATTATATCATTACATCATTCATCAATTGGTATTTGGAGCAAGTAGCTTGCCTTTCATTAGAATAGCAAGTATTATTAGTGGAGCAATCGTATGGTACTGGTCCTCAAGATTAGAGTATTATGACAGAAGTAAATCAAAATTATAACACATTTCACCTCTATCAAGAAGTAAGGGACATCATTAATGAAATCTCAATAATTTTCAAAGTGTTCTCCCAACAACTCTTATACACCAGTCTGGAGCAGCAAGGTATAACGTTAGAAGGATAAGGCGTATACAAAACTCAGAGAGAAGCAATGCAAAGATGGAAACTACAATAGGAAATGTGCAACCCTTTTCCATTTATGTCAAAGGTAGAGGAAAAGCAAGCAGAGGAAGAAAGGCTCTTCTGAAAAGCAAGTAGAGGAAGAAAGACACCTCTCAAAATGAAAGGGGGAGGAAGTCTTGGAGGAAGTATTGGAGTGTTGGAGGAAGTGTTGCCATCAATGCTAAAGGGGAGACTGTTGGAAATATTGTCATTGATGAAAAAGGAGCAAAAAGGAGTAGCACCATAACTATCATTAAGGCAAAGGAGTAGAGAAGCAACAAAAATAAGGAAAAGAAGCAGATCAGGAAATAATGCACTAAGAAAGCATAAAAGAGAGATAGAGGAGCAATAGAGAGGCAAGGAGAAGAAGTATACCATCAACAAAGGAAAAGGATCAGAGAGGATAAACTTTAGAAGCAAAGGAGCAAAGGTAGCAACGATAGCAAAGGAGAAAAGGCAACAAAGAAGCAAAGGTAGCAGAGAAGCAGTTAAGGAAGAAAAGGAGCAAAGGAAGCAAAACATCAAAGGCAGAGTTGTGAACGTGCTTGGAAAGTCGTGCATGGTTGGGTCGAGTCATGAACACGGGGCAAGTCCTGAACATGGGCAAAGTCATGAACAAGTCAAGTATTCTAAGAACAAATAGAAAGAAACCAACGGTCACAACCAAAGAAGGAAAGTCGGAAAACCAGAGTAAAGATACAACAAGGATTGTTGGGTTTGGTCATTGATCAATGATGGAGGTTAATTCGCATATCGCATATTGGCGAGTTTTACATTGATATGATAAGAAATCTCAAGTGAAATTGTTTAGATTGCGATGCAAAGAATATCATCAAAGGAGAAGCGTGGACCGTTGGATCATGGCACTGATCAATGATGAAGTTTAAATCTCATATTGCATATTGGTGAGTTTTACATTTATATGATAAGAAATCACAAGTTAAATTGTTCAAGTTGTGATGCGATAAGTCACAAAAACTGCGAGATGCGAAGTGCAGGCGATGACATGGGAGGATGATGTGGCAATGATGTGGCGATGGTGTTGTAGTGATGTGGCAAGCTGATGTGTCAGATGACGTGGCCCCGACACCATAGATCATAGGTAATTTATGATGACATGGCAAGGTGATGTGGCAGTGACATGACAAGGTGATGTGGCATGATGACATGGACCTGGCTCACATACCGCACATTGCAGATCACATAAGATAAGTTTATTGTTAAAATTTAAGATTCAAAGCTAAAGTCTAGAGAATTTAACATCCGACATGGGACCCATCCACATACCACACATCACAATCAACGATTCTTATATTTACATGTTAAGACATCGCAAGTTATATGTTTTGCGATGCGATAAGAAGTTTGATCTGCAATGCGACGCGATCACATATCGCATATGTGAAGAGGAAACTTGTTAGTGCTATGCACAAAATCTTGCGAAGTGCAACAAGAGCCCAGATGCGATGTAGTGCCAGAGTCAAATTGCAAAGGATTTCAAATCCAAATGTAAAGCCTTTCTAGTGTTAAATTGCATCAAAGGTGGAAAAGGGAATTATAACGTAAAACCTTTGATACACCGAAGTGCAATATGAGACTGGACATGATAAAGTTTGAAGTTAAGATTTGATGTATTTCAAGTCTGGGGCTATGTGGTTGTATGAAGAAAACATTAGAAGCAAAGGATGATTCAGTTTACAAAGAAAATACTGAATGCAGGCAAAAGACTCAGGTGTATAAAGAAAATACTGAATGTGAGTAGACTCATTTAAGACCCGAATCTAAGTGCAAAACCGTGTCATGTAGCAGCCATGAGTTAAAACGAAAAGGCTGAATGCAAGAGAAAATAATCTGGGCAAGTGACTCGACACTTGTGTAGAGGTGTTATGTGGCTGTGACAATTTGATAACAAAGACTGAATGTGGGCAGAAGGAGACTCGGGTAAGTAACCTAACACAGAGAAAAGGGGAAAGGAAATTCATAGAATTTTGCAAGTATGATATGAAATAGGAAGAGGTGGTGTGAAACATAAAGGCATGGGTCAAGTCGGGCTAAGAAAATAATTCTACAACATAGTTGGAAATATAACTGCAGAAAGATAAAATACAAAGAGACAACAAGCAGAAGAGGAAAAACACAACAAATTTAAGAAGCTGAAAGGGTTGAGTGAAATATTTGATTATAACTGTAAATGTATTAATTATTTTATATTGTTTGTGATGCAAAGGAAAGTCTCCAAGGAAAATCAAAACTCCAATTTAATATTGAAATGAGTGTATATATTGTTGTAACATCCTGAATATGTTGAGTGAGGAAATGAGTGGGTGGAATGCAAGAGTCATGCCTGTTCACTTCATATTCCCATATATAATGAAAACAACCATGAATTGATCTCTATAAATGATGTTATTATAATATTCATAGGGAGGATAGAGAGTGGAAGAATGAGAGGGAGAAGATAGAGATGTTGTGCAAATCCAGAGCTGATATGAAGCAGATTTGAAGTTTGGAAGGGCAGCAGTGAAGAAGGAATAAAACAAAGCTAATATCTAGGTATATCATCATATGATTTTATTGTAGTGTGAGGAAGTTGGTGCTTCCATATCAAGTTGTAGCTTGATATATGTCCAGTTGGAGCTGGTCGAGGTAGGAGCCTCCTGTGGGTTGTAGCCTGCAAAAATTAGATGGGAGTTGGAGCTTCCTTGCAAGTGGTAGCTTGCAAAATTTGAGGTAGTAGCCTCCTGTAGGTTGGAGCCTACACAAAATTAGTTCTGAGAGGGAATTGGAGCTTGCCTTTGCATCACAACAATAATAATATGTGGTTTTCTCCCTTATGGGTTTCCACTTATGTCTGCTATCTATGTGCTTGATGATTAAGTGTTGATGTGTTGTTTTAATATGTTTAATTAATTGATGTCGACACATTATGTTTTTTGATCAATTATGTATTATGCTGCTTATGAAATGAAGGTGTAAATCAGTTGAATGAAACAATTTTTAAATTTCCATGAATGTATTAAACTGATTCACTCCCCCTCTTAGTTTAACTAAGGGTTCATCATGATCTATCATGGTGCATGTCCTCAAAATTGTAGAAAATGCCCGGACACACTTCCCCCACTACTCATTGTCACTGCCCATCAATACTGACACATGCTGCTCCTAGATTGTTCCCTGGTTTCTGCATGTTAGATCCTTTGGAACTCCTTGCAAAGATACAAGGGCTCCTCTTATTGGATAAATATCTCCATTTCCATCTCCAGGTGGTAATAGATATCCTCATGGTGTGACATCGTTGTTACCTCTTGCCTACTCCTCCCCTTCATCATTATTGGAGAATACCTCATCATCATTAAGAGGCCCTTTGTCTTGATCCTCTTTTGAAAAATTAGCCTCCATGTATTCCTTTTGAGAAGAGAGCTCTTCCTGAAGTGGGGATCTTGCCTTTGGCAAGGTATTATGCAAGTTTATAACCCCTTCAACATCATTCTAGAATGGAGTTGGTTTTATGGATCCTTCCAAATCGTGCAAAGGTTTTGACTATTTGGGCTTGGATAGCTCAACAAAGGATGTTTCAGAATGTTTTAGATCAAATATTTTCATTAATATCCTAGCGAAACCTACATAAGTAGCTAAATTTTCATGAATCAATGAATAGGAACTAAAAAACCACCAATCATGAGCCTTACATTCAAGATGCAGCACTGCTACTTTAATGGTGTCCTCTTCTGAAAATTGGTGCAGCAGAAAATAGGTGTCTAGATTCTTTACCCAATCCTTAGTTGTGCACTTAGGTGACCCATCAAAAGTAGGAAGAAATAATCTACCCAAAGCATGCTGCTTGCACCCCTTGCTTCTATTGTGATTATTTGGCCTTCTATTCTCCTTGATTTGGCAAAAACCTTGGAAGTTTAGATGCTCCTTGCACCTCTGAGATTGAGATTCATATTCTTGAAGATAGTCACCAAGAGTCTCTCCCTTTGGTGCATCCCCTTCCTCCATCTCTCTTGCTATGAATGTAGGCTTGGTAGGAATTCTTGATCTGATTGTGTGGTTGAGTGCTCACACCCATAATGTGAAAAACTAGAGATTCCTTCATGTACAAAGCCTCTTAGAGAATCTCTATATCTCTCCATTCTTATCTCCTTGATTTCTTTATTAATATTCTTCACAGTTTGAAGAAGAAGCCTTGAGAGCTTCTTTCCCTTCATTTCTCCTAATATTGGAATATTTCCTTTGTCTTCTCTATCATTTGTATAATCATATCTCTAGTTTATTTTGAGATACCTCTTCTCTCTATCTGTGAGAAGATCTCCCTCTTTTGATGACATATTGGCTGAATGCATAGGCTAAGCCAAGATTATGCTCTGATACCATTGTAATATTCCAAAATAGGAAAAGCGGAAATATTGAACACAATGATGGAAAAGAGCAGTAAATTAGAATACATCAATTATGAACCAAATAGATACCCATGGAATTAAGTATAACAACAAAAAATGTATACAATATCTTGGAGAAAAAATCCCTCAAGCTAGGCAAGAGAAGCCTCCAATACCCAAAAGCACCAAAACATGAAATGTAACTGCTACACAAAATGCATAAAGCTAATACAATGTAGTTTTAGTGAATAATAATTCTACTGGAAAATATTAATATATGGATCTGATCCATAAATTCAGATCCATGCTCCCAAACACCTTTCCTAGACAACCCAGAAAGGGTTTCTAGAAATACAAAAAATATCAAAATGCTAGAATGCAGCCCTAGGGATGAATAAGCTCTAAAACTGGGCACTTGAAAGGAGGTGGCTGAAACTGATGAAACTCCTCCAATGGACTCTTCAAGTGAAAGGATGATCCCTCCACTGAAAAGCAAACACTCCAAATGGAGCACTGAAATCACCCCTGCAACTACTCACTGAAATAACGCAGTCTAATATTGAATTTGCACTGTAGGGGATGATGGTGACTTGGACTAGTGCCAAAATATGAAATTATGCCCAAGGACCTCCCTTCCTAGCCTCCAGGTGGAAAGAATGCTTCCTCCACTAAAAAAAAATCTCAAAAGTGGCCTTGCCAAACCCTCCACTGCTACAACCCTGCAACATAGCACAACCCTGATAGAAAATGCACTGTAAAATAAAGTTGTAGCTTTTCCTTATGCCAGAATGTGGAAATGTATCCCAATAACCTCTCCTGAGTGGGCACTGTAAGTCTCCCGAGGATGAGGGTGGGATCCCTGATTGAGAACACCCTTGTGCTAAGCATCACTGCAGTCTTCGCTAAACAACTAAAGAGAGAAACAATTCATAACATACCATAAAAAAAATAATACTCAAACATGCTTTCCATGGCTGCCATTCCCTTCCTTATATGCTTGGTAAGCTTCCTCACCTTGGGCCCCACTCATTAAAGCCACTACTTCCATGTAAAGACTCCCTCCAAAACTGCATTGTCTCTCATTGATTATCCACTCCCTCCATACCAACGCTATTGATTTGGTCAAAGTTGACACATTACACATGCTTCATCCCCTATTCACACGTAAGAGTGATTTATATAGCTACTTTGACGACCTCCATTCACATTAGGTGTTGAGGAGGTAAATCCCCTCTGCGGACAGAGGCGATCCCTACTAGCCCAGATCGGGTCTAGCAATAATAAAACACGCTACAGTGCAGGTTCCTAATCGTAAATAAACCTACTTGCGAGGAAGGCTTACCTGGAATCCAATGCCGTCGTTTGTAGAAGAGGTCGTGCTCCCGTTCCTTTGCCCTGGCAGATCACTATCCTCACGATCTCCGTGATCGAACACCTGCACATGCAAGAAACAACACAAACGCAAGCATAAAATCCATTATATACAAATATATGTCAGTCGAAGAAGACATAACTCATGAACATAACCAAGAACAAGAGTGGAACCATAACCGATAGTCGCTTATCATTAAAGAGTCAAAAGAAGAATACAACCATAGCTTCGATGCAGCACTCTCCTTTAGCGGGTCGTTAGCACAACATGTCTCGATAAAGCCTGTCAGGGATGGGACAAGCCTTTCTCTCCGGATACTTGGAAATAGTCTCCTTGATTGGATTTGGACTTAAGGGAATCAAGAAGGCTCTTGTAGCATAAGGATGTGAAAGCTCTTGGGAACTTGGATATTAGCTTGCCATGGAGATGAGCAAGCTTTTATAGATGGAGGAAGGGGAGTTGGGATCCCTATAATTATGGGATTGGCCCTATCATCAAGGAAGCTTCCATGAGAGGTGGGAAACCACTTCCTCTCTATGGAGATCCGTAGCCAAACCTCCCAACTCAAGATAGATAGTAGTCCAGGAATTTGTTAGGACGAAACTTCTGCCTTTTATTTTAAAAAACACCTCTTAATATGGTTGGTGCGGGTGCGGCTTTATGACAGAGCGCCAATTGGCATGCCCTCTTTGGAGGATTTGCCCCCTTGGCACGAGGGCTGAACTGTGGAACCGCGCTAATGAGAAAAGAGCTATTTTTAGGGTTTTCTGTAGGGAGATGTATTTATGGCAATGAAAGCTCATCTTCAGAGGGATGCAATGAAAGTATTTTCAAGTTTTGTCTCTGCTCACAGGTCACGGAATGAGCCCTCCAATGTGCGGGATGGGGATTGCAGGGACGGTGACAAATTACTGTGTAACAGATGCCCCCTAAAGCATGAGGCCCAAGAGAGAGAGGGGGGTGAAATGCTTTACGAGAACATGCCGACTGAAAACACTGCCATCGGAAAACCTACAGAGCGAAGTACAAATGATGTCTTAGATACATGATATATATGCATGGTATGGGCACAAATATCCATAACAGAGTATACAATAATCTAGATCCAAGGCATGTACACAGCCATCTAGTGAGGATCGATAAATAGACTCAGGTATGGTCGCAGCCATCCAATCAGTGAGTCATGTAAATAATAATCCACAATATCGCAGCTTGGATTACAACAGACACAATCCAGGGTCTTGCGCTCCATCTCGACCAGAACAAAGTACAAGTTCAAGCATGTGAATATGTGAGCTGAAGTCAAACATGCAAGAACATCATCTGATTACCAGCCAATGATGAAGGTCGTTAACAGACACGAGAGGAACCACCAATAATCAAAATGGCCCTCAAGGTACTATAGGTACAATCTACGGCATGTGAATCAATGAGCTGGCATCGAACACCCATAGAATCACTCGATCGGAGGCCAATGATGAAAACCTCACGTCGAATGCGAAGAACCTGCCATTGAGGCATGCAGGCTCCAAGGTACCATAAGGGAGTCTCTAGATCAGCCTCCTGGATAATGAGCTGAAGTCGATAGGAAGTGACCTTAATCGAAGGTGGGCCATAGTGTTTCCCACATTATCGACACGAGACAGAGGAACATAATGTCTTTTGTGAATCAGGATCAGGAAAGAATCAGAGGAAGGTTGAAATTTTTGTAGAGGTCAACTTCTCTTGAACATATCGGCGGCACGATAGTGGATTTGGTAGTATTTGACATCAAAAGATTAGAGGTCATGATGATGAGGCAAAGAACAGATGAGAGGTCAAAAAGGATCACCCAAACCCACGGAGGCAACTGGAAAACGAGATGAGATGTCCCCAACCCGACACGAATGCAGACAAGTGCCATGTTCAAGAGCGACATACTGCCGACACGACAATGATGTTAGTTCCATTTTCTCCCACAATTTCGGTGAGTACCTCTTTATTTTTACACAAGCTTGAAGAGGATACCATATGCTTGTCATATAAGCCCATCCTAGTAAATTTAACGAGCCCTAGGAAGGAGGAACTTGAATAGCGTCATCATGACTGAATCTGATGTCATCAGGGTTTAATGAGTCTGACAAAGGAAGAACTCGGCATATTTTCATGTTTAGAGAGTTTGAAAAGACAGCTGAAAAGTAAACTCCAACAGTCCCTTTTCGTAAATAGTTCCTTAGATCTAAAAAGGTAGAAAACTATGTCCGAGAAAACCTCCCAGTCGTGATAGGCTAGGGTATTCCTTTTTCGTAAATAATCTATCCCAGCCCGAAAAAGGGGTAAATGTATACTGGGTAGATTTCGTTTCGTAGCCATTTTAATGAGATCGAAATGACAAGGGACTCGGCAATCTTTTCATGTTTAGAGAGTGAGAAAAGAGCTGAAAGTAGACTCCTCCTGGAGGAACAAGTGGTATAAAGGGTAGCTACTGGTTCCGGTAATGGTGGAACTGCTTTGAACAAATAAAGGTTGAGAGGTTGGCTAACAAGACCACTCATCGCAGTGGTTCCTCAGGAACGGGTAAAACAACCAAGTGAAGGCATATGATCACGGTTACATAGTGACGATGGAGTGAGAAACCAAGGCTCATCCGGCAAAACAGCTCGATAAAATGGAATTCCACAAGAGGTAAAATGGGAAAAGGGTTTCACTTACACAAGTTTGAAATCGTAGGAACTCGCTGGTGCTGTTTCATTTTTACACAAGCTTGAAACAAAGATAAACTATGTTGAACCTAAGCCATTGTTGCCATTGAAACGAAAACAAACTATGCTTGAAAAAGTTAAGCATGCCCCCAGCATGGTGACTCAATTCGAGGTACATGCCCCCCAAGCTTCAATCCATATGAAAGGCAGATGGAGTGAAGGTTCAAGTTACGAGATCTAAGAAAGACTCAACTTGGATTTTACGAGATCTCATCAAAGACTCGAATTGAATAAGAACGTGTTTCATTATTTTAACGAGGTTGACACATTAAAAGAACTATCCTTAGGACACCTTGTTTCATGGTTTAAGGAGCTTGGCACAAGACAAGGAACTCTGCTCCGATGAGCTTGTTTCATTTTTTAAGGAGCTTGACACAAGAAAAGTACCATGCTCCAAAAACCTTGTTTCATTTTTTAAGGAGCTTGACACAAGAAAAGGAACTTTGCTCCGACTACCTTGTTTCATTTTTTAAGGAGCTTGACACAAGACAAGGAACTCTGCTCCGACGAGCTTGTTTCATTTTTTAAGGAGCTTGACACAAGGAAAAGTACTATGCTCTGACCGGCTTGTTTCATTTTTTAAGGAGCTTGACATAGGAAAAGAACCGTGCTCCGACGACCAGTCCCGGTTTCATTTTTTAAGGAGCTTGACACAGGAAAAGAACCATGCTCCGACCGACCTCATCATAATGAATATGAAGTCATAGCTTCCAAGATTTCCACTCCCGATTGAAGGAAAACATCTTGGAAGTCAGGACCCAATGCCCCCAACACTTGATGCACAACGACACTATCACTGAGTACAAGCATGGGGTAGGTAGCCACATAGTTGACCTGTGGTGGGGAAGATACAACAGGTGGATAAAAACCAGGAAGGGATGATGGCGGGCCAATTGCCACATCAGGACCAAAGAACAAAAGTTGATCAATGGTCACGATCCGTCCTTCATGCGGAAAACAGACCACACGAAAAAGGGAGGAGACAAGAGCTCCCATGGCATAGGTGTAATCGCACCCCAAGAGCATATTGAAATCCAAGGGGCCTGGAACAACCATCACGTCCATATGGAAGGTTTTACTTCCCAAAGTAACAGGTAACCTTGGAAGGATCCATAACGGTTGACTAGTTCTTCTGTTAAACGCCAACAAATTCTACGTAACAGGCGCAAGCAGCGGCGAACCAAAAGCTTGCCAAGTAGTTGAGGATAGAACACTAATAGATGCACCTTCGTCTATAATGGTGCTGGGTACGACCTGACCAAAGGCCTGTACTGTGATCTCAAAAGGCACATAAGACAGAAGGCAGTATCCTGGAAATCGATTCCAATCAAAGGAAGAAACCAAACTACTTGGAGGGGCTACCATCGAACTGAGATGGTCTTCCCCCGGTGTTACGGAAAAAGGAGGAGCATCCTCCACAACCTCCATCTCGAAGGCGGGAGGAGTAGCTTCTTGAGGTACAGGGACAGGAGAATCTTTCTCCAAGTCTGAGGAATCTGAAGAAACCAGAAGAACATGAGGGGTGTGAGGTCTACCCTCAACGGAAAAGACCTGGTGCACCGTAGACGGAGCCAGCTCATTCGATCCCATGACCAATGGTTGGTCAGGAATGGATTCTTGAATTTGAATTTCCGAGGGAGAGGGATCGACCAAGGATGAATCTTAACCAATGGTAGGATCAGCTGGTGGAGGACTCAAAGAAAGTTGTTTATAACTAGCCGGGAGGCATGGCGTAGAAACAGTTGAGTTTTCCAAGACTCTTTTGGCTTCATCCACATACGGAAAAAGGTGAATGGCATGGTGCCCTTCACACAACTTACAGGGATTTGTGATCTTAGCCTGCTTCTTAGGAGTCTTACCAGCACTAGTTAAAGACATGCCCCCAACCTGACTCCCGGAAGCCAAAGGAAACGGTGGACGACCGTTGGACCATACTTCGAGTACCTTGGGAATGCCAGGGAAATCTCGAAGAAGATGGTCTCCCGTGCACAACATGGAAGGGAACTTGACTTTCCGTGGAGGGTTGGATGGTTTATCAAGAGGAGACTTCTTAGGCACGATAGCCACATAGATAGCCTCTCCTTTATCGGTCTTCTTCTTTGTCTTCTTCTTCTTCTTCTTAGCCACCTGGTTACTCGAATCCAGACTTTCACCAGGAAAAGTAGAAAAGGAGGACGCAGAAATAGGAGAAGAAGGGGAGAGGTCCACCTTGGAATCAACATGATTTTGTTCAGGTGGAGGAACTGATTGAACAGTAGCTGAGACATTCGGGACCACAGAGGTTGAAAAAAACCAAACAGGCAACCCAACAGTTAGCCCAGGAAGGGACAACGTTGCCATATAAGGAGCGCCAACATTTCCAAAAGGAGGAAAAGGACCAGGATTTCCTTCGGAGGGAATTCCTTGGTTGGTGAACTCTGGAAAAGTTGCCATCAACAACTCAAAACCACACACGAGCTAAAAACCAAGGCACACAATCAAACGACCAACAAGAAAAATCTAACAGGGCATGTGATCGTGGGTGATTTATTTTACCACATTGAAACTTAGAAACTTCACCATTTCATGTTTTAAGAGTCGATAAATGGATGAAAGGTGACTCTATCGCTTTTAGATTGGAAACAAGCGTGAAAGGACAAGCGCTTGGTGATCCTTTCAAATTTAAGGAGTCAGAAAAGATCAAATGACTACTCAGGAATACTAGGCAAAGGGTGTACCAAATAACCGTGAGCTGCAATATACACCTTGGTTTCGAAATGAAAGAGAAATCAACCAAGGACTTTCCGTACATGTAGGCAATCTCCCCGAATGTTGTGTCCGGTGTATCACGGGTATAGGGCGGCAGACTCGGCTTCCTATGGATAAAGGATTGAAACCTAGTGGGGTCTCCCTTTATATACGCGACGGTACGGGGAGCACAAGTCCATACTAGTGTTGTCTAAAGCCAAGGGGAAAACGACAGCTACTAGGTTTTAAGACGTCGGAACACGTCTCTAGCCTAGACCTCTAAATGTGTTTTGTTAGATTTCAATGCTGCCTTAGTGTAAATTGAGTAAATTTTAAAGTTTATCTTCAATTACATTTCAGTTTTCAGGCCCTAGCGAATGTAATGTCTCGAAATCTCCTAAATGCAGCTATATGAGAAAATAAAACTTTTCAATTCGATGAATTCTATCTAGTTAAAGGAAGAGTTTCAAACAATGATGCAACAAACAACAACACTGAAAACAAAACTTTTTCCAAACTAGATGACTTTCACTATCCAAAAGTAATTCCAAACATTCAATGACACGAATAATGCAATGTAATCTATGCAAAATCCTCTTTTTCGAAAAATATGCAATTGTAATCTATGCACAATTTCCTTTTCTTTTTCAAATGATAAGAATGCACTCAACACATTTTTCGATGAAATGAGAGTCTACTTAATGCATGCTTTTAATGAAAGAGAATGCACTCAAAGAGATTTCTAGTTTTCAATCATTAAACAATGTAATCTAGGTTCAATGATAAATCTCAAAAATACTTTTCAATGCAATGTGATCTAATGCATTTTAACGAAAAGAAAACTTTGAGACAAAAACTAAATGAACGCAAATCTTCTTAATGAAGGATGAAGGCAAAAGAGATGTAAACAAAAATAATAATGCAATCGTTGTTTCAAAACACTTTGTAACAAAATTCCTCAAAAGGTGACAAAACACAAAGATGACTTCCAAAGCATGAGATCAAAACAAGGCATTCATTCCCTTTTACATCAAACAATCATGGAGAGAAGACATCCCAAACAATGAGCAATGTAATCTATGCTCATACAGGGAAAAGACCGGAAGGGAAAGACACACTGGTGAAGGATTTAGGGAAAAGATCTTAATTTTCATACACCCTGAAATTGGCCCGACTTGTACATTGACAACTAGCACCAACTGGCGCGACTTGCACATTGACAACTAGCGCCAATGGCCAATTGGCACGGGTTGCTAACTGACAACAAGGGCCAACGCCTGAAAATGAAAAAACAAAGAATTTCTCCCAACCAAGACCAGACTTCGCCACTTCAAGCAGAATCTCCAAGACTCAAATGAACCATGTGATCTAGGCTCAAAGCGAGACAGAAACATATCAAGCTCAGAAAGATCAAAACAGAGTAAACCCTAGTACCTTACAGGATTGGCGTGACTGTAAGGCTGAAACTAGCGCCAGAATAGAATTGGTGCGGGTAATACACTAGAAACCTGCACCAATGGGCGCGACTGTCAAGCTGAAAAGCGCGCCAGTCAAGTTTACCAGTCAAAAATAAAAAAGAGAAATCCAGCAAGCAGACCAGTGATGATCAAGCTATCAAAGACCCAAATTCACAGAAAGAACCAGCCCAGAAGAGCTAATCAAGCAAGGAGGGTCAAGAATCAATCGAAAATACAAGACAATGCTCCAAGGGTTCAGTTTACAAAATAAACCGGAGATTGAATGAAGCGGCTTTGATATAATTCGAAATTGCAGAGCAAAAGCGTTTCGAAGGCTATTTGACCAACTTCAGGCTCCGTCTATAGCTCATAAAACGAACGACAACAAGCTAACGATCCCCAGCGGAGTCGCCAATTTGTTGTGGAGGTAAATCCCCTCTGTGGATAGAGGCGATCCCTACTAGCCTAGATTGGGTCTAGCAACAATCAAACATGCTATAGTGTAGGTTCCTAATCGTAAATAAACCGACTTGCGAGGAAGGCTTACCTGGAATCCAACGTCGTCGTTTGTAGAAGAGGTGGTGCTCCCGTTCCTTTGCCCTGGCAGATCACTATCCTCACGATCTCCGTGATCGGACACCTGCACATGCAAGAAACAACACAAACGAAGCATAAAATCCAGTATATACAACTATATGTCAGTCGAAGATGACATAACTCATGAACATAACCAAGAACAAGAGTGGAACCATAACCAATAGTCGCTTATCATTAAAGAGTCAAAAGAAGAATACAACCATAGCTTCGACGCAACACTCTCCTTTAGTGGGTCATCAGCACAACATGTCTCGATAAAACCTGTCAGGGATGGGACAAGCCTCTCTCTCTGGATACTTGGCAATAGTCTCCTTGCTTGGATTTGGCCTTAAGGGAATCAAGAAGGCTCTTGTAGCATAAGGATGTGAAAGCTCTTGGGAATTTGGAGATTAGCATGCCATGGAGATGAGCAAGCTTTTATAGATGGAGGAAGGGGAGTTGGGATCCCTATAATTATTGGATTGTCCCTATCATCAAGGAAGCTTCCATGAGAGGTGGCAAACCACTTCCTCTCTATGGAGATCCGTAGCCAAACCTCCCAACTCAAGATAGATAGCAGTCCAGGAATTTGTTAGGACGAAACTTTCGCCTTTTATTTTAAAAAACACCTCTTAATATGGTTTGCGCGGGTGTGGCTTTATGACAAAGCGCAAATTGGCGCGCCTTCTTTGGAGGATTTGCCCCCTTGGCGCGAGGGCTAAACTGTGGAACCACGCCAATGAGAAAATAGCTATTTTTAGGGTTTTCTACAGGGAGATGTCTTCAGGGCAATGAAAGCTCATCTTCAGAGGGATGCCATGAAAGTATTTTCAAGTTTTGTCTCTACTCACAGGTCACAGAATGAGCCCTCCAATGTGTGGGATGGGGATTGTAGGGACGGTGACAAATTACTGTGTAACATTAGGAGTTATTTTATTCCTAATAAGGAGATTTATGTGTCTCCCTACCCTGCTATTCTTCTAACTAAGAAGCAAAAACAAAATTTAATATTCCAACTAGCTAAAAGATAATTGGGAATATTACAGGATGTCTCTTTTAAGGGATCATCTAAATCCCAAGAACCAAACCCGGGGGACTGCGCATAAGTGCCGAGAGATGAAACCAAATTTTCAATGGTTTTAGAAACAATTTGAGAAGCCAGAAGAATTATCGGATACATTTGTTCTACAAGACAGAGAGGCATAACGTCACCAAGTATTTCAATTTGTTTGAGACTAGGAAAAATCCATGGATCATGACCAGATGATATCATGTTGATAGTGGTGACATTAGGAGATTGGAGTGGAAAAATTCCCATAAGGGACGAGTACTTAAAAAGGCCCGAACCAATTCTCTCATAGGGGGTAGAGGTATTCCCAACATATGAAATGTTTTTTGTTGAAGAATCAAAAGAGAATAAAGTGAGTTGACCAACGATCACAATCTTCCCTTGATGAGAAAAGCGGAGAATAAGGAAGATGGTGGATAGCACACAAAGCACTGTATGGGTCCAACTGCATCCAAGAAGGAGGTTATAATTCAGGTTGGCATCCACCACCTCCACTTCCATGCTCACTGTCTTTCCCTCCAAGAGGATGGGTAGGCATTTGAGAATACCGTACGGCCGAGAACCTCTATCGTCGAAAGCTTCCAAAGTGTTTGGGGATTGACTCAATGGAGGAGAGCCAGTGGCTTTCCAACAAGTGATAGACATGATGTAGGTCGAAGCGCCTTTATCAACAACAATGTAATATTCCTAATTAGTCCTAAGCTAATAGGAATATTCATTTTGTTTTTCTTCCTTTGTTTAAAGGATAAATATGTAAAGGAGATTTATCAAACTCCTAATAAAAGAATAAATCAATGCCCAATGTGAACAAGGCTAAATCTGGGCCACTTGTAAAAACACACTTGAGTGTGAAAGAGACTGAATCTATTGACCAAGTCAACTAGGACCAAATCAACCACATTTTCCAGATGTAATGAATCTCCTGGAAGGACAGCGCAGCCAAGTTGGAGGCTACACATGTGAATGGGGATAAATCATTGAAGGTGGTTTAGGGTTTTACAATCTCTTGATCTTATAAAAGGAAGAGGAGGGCATCATATTGAGGTTTTTCATGATATGATTTCTAAATTTCTGTCTATTTAGACAAACAAATTTCTTGGCTGCTTAGCCTTGATTGCATTGGGATTTCCTGTTTAGGAGTTCCATCTCTTCCCATTGAGTAGCTCTTGGGAGAGCTTGTATTGCTTGTCCACTATCAGGTTGGAGACCAAGCTTCTACTTCCAACTGCAATGCAGATCCAGTGATGGTTTGCTTTCTTTTGTAAGCTGCAGCAAGTGGAATACTAGATCTGTTCAGATCTAGCTTGTATTGGAGCCTCTTCTCAGTGAGTGTGTCTTTTAACCTCCTCGAAGAGTGCATCCATTATTGGAGCTTCATTTTTTGATCTTGGAATTAGGAAAAAGAATTATCAGAGCCTACAACGTTGTCTCTCTCCCTGGATCGCATTATTTGCATATCTACAGCTGCAGGGTGTTTTGTCTACATTTTGGAGGAGAGATCTCCGGTGTTGGGATTCTTCCTCTCACTGTGGTGATCCATGGATTGACCATTCAATCCATGTGATTTTCAGATATTATCTACTTTACATTGTATTATTCAGAAATTTCTGAATCATTCTACAGATCTGCAACCTTAGATCTCAGATCTACTCTCTATGCTTCATGATTTGCACAAAACCCTAAGGGGAATGTAATAAACAACCTATTTCACTTCCAAATCTATAATAGATCTATATTTTCATGCATATATATGTTATATATCTAAGATATAATAAATAAGAGCTTTATTCTTTTAAAAAATTACGTTGTCTATCTTCCTTGGAAATTTCCAGTGTTGCAGCACCTCAATCTTGAGGGTTTTTCCATGTAAAATCTCTGTTTTTATCTTGTAAATGCATAAGTCTTGCCCCAGGTATAAGTACATGATTTTCATACTTATTTTCTTCTATTAGCTTCAGAAAATCACGCTGATCAAGCTTCAGAAATTTCTACATACTCAAGGTCATGTGAAATCAACCCTTTTAAGCCCTTTCGAGAGTGGAGGAACTGTTTAACTTAGGTAGAATGATTTTTTAAACCTAAAATTCGGTATGGAAGTCCCTCACTGCCTAGTATAAAATAATTTCTCTCCATTTCCCTTATTTTTATGCGTATTTCTGAATACACTCATTTTAGGGCATAAATCACCTCTTTTCCCCACCCTTTTGAGTCCAAAAGAGAAGTAAAGGCTGCTGCTGATCATTTTATTGAAGGATCCACAGTATAAAATCTGTTATCGGTCATAGGTATGCATCTCAAACTCTAGAATACCTTAGGGTATTCTCATTTTTGTAGAAATCTCTAGATTTGGGATATTACAGTGGTATCAGAGCATCTTTCTTGGCTCAGACTGTGTGTCTCAGCCCAAAAATACAGAAGGAGATCAGAATGATGAAGAATATGAGATTACTCTCATCATATTTTAGATCCAGAAAGGACCTCCCCCAGGAGGTTAAGTAGATGAAGAGTTGCGGTGAAACTCCTAGAAGGTTTCAAAATGAGGAAGATGCACCAAAGGAGGAGACTTTGAGTGATTATCTTCAGGAGTATGAATATAAATCTTGGGAAATCAAGGAGTACTTGAGCTTCCAAGAGTTATGCCAGCTCAAGGAGGAGAGAATAGCCAACAATAGAAGAAGAAGAGGTAGATTCTTTCTGCCTAACTTTGATGGATCCTCCACATGCACAGCTGAAGAATGGATAGATCAGCTAGACTCATATCTGGATCTACATCAAGTTTAAGAAGAAGAAGCCCTTAAGGTAGTAGCACTGCATCTTAAAGGTAAAGCTTATGCTTGGTGGTTATTTGAAAATTTTTCTTTGAAGAATGAAAATATTTCCACTTATGCTAAATTCATTAGGATAATGGTGAAGAGATTTGATGAGAGGCAAGCTAAAACATCTGTGAAAGAGCTAGAAAAGCATGAGCATGCAAAACCCTTACATGAGTTGGAAAGACCTACTATGAAAACTCCACTTCATATTTCTGTTGGAGGGGATGAAAACTTCTGTGATACCTTGCCAAGGGCAAGATCCCCATTGCATGAAGAGATTTCTTCTCAAAAAGAAGTCATGGAGATTCCTCTTTCAAAAGAAGACCAAGATCCAAGGTCTCTTGTTGATAGTGAGGTGTTCTCAAATATTGATGAGAAGGAAGAGCCAGAAGGAAGTAGCAATGTTGTCACTTCAAAAGAAGACCCATTACCACATGGGAATGGAGATGAAGTTCTTGTTTCAAGGGAAAGAGCTTATGTATCTTTTCAAGAGATTCATAAGGAACATTATGTGACAGACTTATTGAGCAATGATACCTTACTCCAAGCAAGAGGAGGAAGGATGTATCAACATCCAATGATGAGGAGCATGCACCCTTGTTTCTTTCAAGGGGTTTCTATTCATGAGAAGGAGACTGAACTATGTAGCAAGGAAAGGGACACATCAGTCCAACAATTTATGTAGTCTACTTCAGATCTTGATGTCTCTTTGCATGGAGGCATTTCACCAGAGATACCCCATGATGAGAAGAAGAATAAAGTGTTCTCTCAACTTTGTGCATCAATGAAAAAATTGGCTAAGGATGGAGCCTTGAAGGGAACTACCACAACACTAAGATCTATTGATAGATTTCAAGGAGAGCTGAACAATTTCCTGAAATTTATTTTGCTATTTCTCACTCATCTATTTGCGCTGATAAAGAAGAAGTCAAAGACCTATGATGACATTAGCATGGTTTCAAAAGGCCACTCCATAGATTTGGGGCAGAAAATGATATCTCTCCATAAAAATAAAGAAGATGAGGTGACGGATACTTCATTCATAACTCTACAACGCTGTCTTTGTTGAGAAGCCTTGATTGCTATTGGGAATCCCAACTCTTGGTAGAGTATTCCAAGAACCTCTTCACATGTAAGGTTCTTGATGGAAAAAATAAAGATAGGAGGTATAAGGTGGTTGATGGAGTCATTTTCTTTCATGATCAGATCTATTTGACTAGAGAGTCAAGACTCAAAGACCAACTACTAGGTGCTGCCTATGATATCTTGCTTTCTACCCCCACTGTTTTCATTAGAACACACCATATTTTCTCAAATGGATTCATGTGGGAAGGCTTTGAAGAAGACTTATATCAACATTATCAAATATGCATGTATCACATGAATATGGAGCAGCAATATAACTCTATGGAAGAGTTAGTTCAACCATCTCTTTCTCCTCATGAGGAAGGAGATAGATCTGTGCACCTCTCCACTTGTTGGAGGATGACTATTGGTGAATAGCATACTTATGAAAATTATGTTATATTTTCTGATTTTATGCAATATTTTACATTATATATACATGACATGAATCCAAGGAAGAGTGTCATATCTTATCAACTTCATGGCCAACTTTGGGCCAAAACTATTTCTGAACATGGCCACTCCCTTGATTGACTAAGGGAGATTCTGCAGCATGATGGGTGCTTTCCTAAGGCACCAAATATATCTTCCACTTTCAAATATGGAGATATGTTATGGGAAGAAAGTAAGTGGTGCGGAAACCACTTACCACATCTGAATTTTATGCAAGTAGGAGATGTCCTATGATGGTTGCTATTGGGTGAGTATGGGTACTACCCAAGGTTTGATATTTTCTTGTCTCATTCCTTGTATCTCAATGAGAGGATGCATAAGAAGAAGAAGGCATGGTTCCTTTGGTTGACAAGAAGAGAGTTTGGACATCCCATGTCAAATTTCATGTCCATATATTTGCTGGTGATTGGGATGAGTCTCATGTATGTACATGTATTTCTGTTTGGAATGCATTTCATGATCATGTATGTACTAGGGTTTGGGAGAAAATGTAACTCTCTCATCAGGTGGCACAGGAGAGCTTATTTATATCATGATGATGGTGATGCTCTAATATTTGTTGGGAACATGAGAGGAGGGATGACACATTGGTTGAGTGTGCCCTTTGGAAATGAAATCTCCCATATTCATTCATGCTTCAAGAGGAGGATAGCACATTGTATGGCTGCTACATCATATCCTTTGTTTCCTTATGCAAGGAGCCATATGTTGGGCTTATGTCATTAGAAGAAGTCTCTCACTTGGGAGAATTTGTAGCAAGACATGTGTTTCTTGAATCATAGTCATCCAACACCTATTATCCTCTACTATTTCCAAGCTTTGAAGAAGCTTTTTGCAGCAAGAAGGTGGTGGGATGGCCACTTATTGTACTATTATTTGAGGCAGCAAGATGAGGGACAACGTTGGTCTCAAGGGAGGGACTATTGTCACCACCCAATATGTCATATGACACTTAGTCCATTTTTCTTTTGGAGCACACATGGTGAAGACCCTCTATTCACTATATGCATGGAAGATTGGGCAAGGAGGCTCACTAGAATCCATGAAGGGAATCATGAAGTTCCAAATCTATTTTGGCTTCATGAGGACTATATTATTGCAGCCCAAAATCACTAGCTCCATATTTATCATAAATGGAGGGAGAGACAGTGTGATTTGAGTATTATTATCTCTCATTTCCAGCCATGGAGCCCCGACACCTTGCACATGGTGGGGATTGGTGACTATTTCTTTGAGTTACCAAATATGGCTCACTTTGTTTGGATGATAGCATGGAGATAGAAGTTTATCATGGGGGGTGAAGCACCCACTATTCACCATCTCGCATGCCTTGAGAATGCCAATGGACAACATATGTTTCTTTCTATGTATCTCCCACTACTTCAAGATCAAAGCTATTTTGTTCATTCACCAAAATAAAGCTTGTATTCTTGGGAGGAGACAATTCCATTGGAGATTTTGCAAAGTCCTTGTAAGTTTCTTGAGGACAAGCAACATTTTGGAGGGGAGGACTGTAATATTTCTAATTATTCCTAAGCTAATAGGAATATTCATTTTGTTTTTCTTTCTTTGTTTAAAGGATAAATATGTAAAGGAGATTCATAAAACTCCTAATAAAAGAATAAATCAATGCCCAATGTGAATAAGGCTAAATCTGGGCCACTTGTAAAAATGCACTTGAGTGTGAAAGAGACTGAATATATTGACCAAGTCAACCAGGACCAAATCAACCATGTTTTCCAGATGCAATGAATCTCCTAGAAGGACAACACAGTCAAGTTGGAGGCTACACATGTGAATGGGGCTAAATCAATGATGGTGGTTTAGGGTTTTACAATCTCTTGATCTTATAAAAGGAAGAGGAGGGTAGCATATTGAGGTTGTTCATGATATGATTTCTAAATTTTCTAAATTGTTGTATATTTAGACAAACAACTTTCTTGGCTGCTTAGCCTATATTGCATTGGGATTTCCTGTTTAGGGGTTCCATCTCTTCCCATTGAGGATCTCTTGGGAGATATTGTACTGCTTGTTCACTATCAGGTTGGAGACCAAGCTTCTACTTCCAACTGCAATTCAGATCCAGTGATGGTTTTATTTCTTTTGTAAGATTCAGCAAGTGGAATACTAGATATGTTCAAATCTAGCTTGTATTGGAGCCTCTTCTCAGTGAGTGTGTCTTTTAACCTCTTGGAACAGCGCATCCATTGTTGGAGCTTCAGTTTTTGATCTTGGAATTGGGAAAAAGCATTCTTAGAGCCTACAACACTTTCTCTCTCCTTGGATAACATTATTTGCAGATCTACAGCTGCAGGGTGTTTTGTCTACATTTTGGAGGAGAGATCTCCGGTGTTGGGATTCTTCCTCTCACTATGGTGATACATGGATTGGCCATCCAATACATGTGAGTTTCATATATGATATGGTGTACCATTGTATTATTCAGAAATTTCTGAATCATTCTATAGATCTGCAACCTTAGATCTCAGATCTACTCTCTATGCTTCATGATTTGCACAAAACCCCAAGGGGAATGTAATAAATAGCCTCTTTGGCTTCCAGATATGTAATATATCTGTATTTTCATGCATATATCTGTTATATATCTAATATATAATAAATTATAGCTTTAGTCTTTAGAAAATTACGCTGTCAATCTTCCTTGGCAATTTCCAGTGTTGTAGCACCTCAATCTTGAGGGTTTGTCCATGTAAAATCTCTATTTTTATCTTGTAAATGCAGAAGTATTGACCCAGGTATAAGTACATGATTCTTGAGCTTATTTTCATCTATTAGCTTTAGAAAATCACGTTTCTAAAGCTTCATTAATTTCTGCATACTCAAGGTCATGGGAAATCAACCTTTTTAAGCCCTTTCGGGAGTGGAGGAACTGTTTAACTTAGCTAGAATGATTTTTTGACCTAAAATTCGGTATGGGAGTCCCTCATGGCATAATATAAAATATATCTCACAATTTCCATTATTTTTACCCAGATTTCTGAATACACTCATTTTAGGGCATAAATCACCTCCTTTCCCCACCCTTTTGAGTCCAAAAGAGAATTAAAGGCTGCTTCTGATCATATTATTGAAGGATCCGCACTATAACATCTGTTTTCAGTCATACGGCTGCATCTCCAACTTTGAAATACCTTAGGTTATTCTCATTGTTGTAGAAAATTCCAGATTTGGGATATTACAAACAATCCTATGAATGGTTTTTCCCATCATGATAACTTGAATCGGGAACACTCCCTAAGATGGGAGGTGAGGAAAAAAGTTCTCAAGATAGAAAGTAATAATTTTGGAGTCCATCGGATCAATGCCTCCAATGGCAGATAATAGTGCCTTCCATGCCTTCCGGTGTGCCAAAGGTGCCTGAGCTAAATCCTCTACAATGTTATAGTGTTGAGTAGCTCGGGCGTTCAGATTATAGGATGAATTATTAAGAACACCTTTTGGGGGTGGAAATATTATGGAATCACTACTGGGTCTCTCAATCTAGAGAGGACCAGAACTAGGAGGTATGGAAGAGGAAGGATTATCTGTGGTATCTTGTTCCATAGGAGCTTTCAATGGATTCAGATAATATTTCGCTCACGTGGCAACACAAATAGGTTTTGTGCCAGCCATAAAAACTTGGTATCTTCTAGAGGATTGGGATTGATCTACCATTTTTGATATGTTTGGATGGGAATGGATCTTTCAAGACATCTGGAGTCCCGAGTGGGCCCTTTAAGCGACAGGAAACTTCGACACACCGAAAAAATTCCTTGGTGTAATGGTCATCATCACATACCACACAAGGATATCTAGGCTCGCAGTTGGAAGCATCATCATAAAATGACTTATTTAAATCTATTTAGGGTTATTAGATTTGGATTTTCCTTTGCCCTTTTTATTACCTTTTGAGGAATTTTCTGCTGTGGTAGATTGGACAACATTTACCTTAGAGGTTTTACCAGTATTCTTCTATTTATTCGAAGGTTTGGAGGGTGGAATGGAAGTGGTAGACTTAGAATTTGAAGAAGCTTTGGGTGCATCACTATCAACATGGGCCACTGACCCAATATCGACATCAACAGGAGTAGCATGAGGTTGAGATGACATCGAATCGGTTGAAGGTCGTGGTGCGTCAGGTAGCATCTCATACAATGTTCTAGATTGGGAATAAACCAAATCTAGGTATTGAGTGTGGGTGATGACTTCCTATTTTGTCATGCAACCACCCATGGTGAGATATTTTTCAATTTGTAGAAAAAAATCTTTCGTGAACCATTCAACCAATAACTGATTAGGGATATCAAATTTGATGAGATGACGTCTACTCCTCCATTGATGGATATGATCCAAAATATGGGTTGCATTTGACTGTTGAAATGATGTGAGAAGGTGGGTGCGAGTTTCATATTGGACATGTAACTGGAAGTGAGTGAGGAAGGCCATGTCAAAGGTGTTAAAATCAAAGAAGACTCCTTGAGGGATTTCAATATACCATTTAGCCGTGACACCTATGAGGGTGGGCTGGAAAATACGTAGAAGAACTGAATCGTCAACCCAAGAATTGAAAGAGCACCATAGGTGGTATGCCATGACATGGGCTTGGGGTTCCTCCTTAGAACTACCTTCAAAATTTTGGAAATCTCCCGAAATATTGGTTGGAACTGGCAGCCAATGAAACATATGTTGGATGGGGTCATTTGTGAGCTTGGACACATCTCACAGCTCCAACATAGCCAAAAATATCAAGGGAGGATGGTGAGGAGAAAATATCCACTGGAAGTTACCCATCTAAGGGTTCTAACCTAGTTGATATAGAGTTCCCCCCCAATAGGGCAGATTTTGACCTGGATATGCATACTGCCCCCATGGTTGGTAAGGACCTCGTTACAACTGTTGCTGAACATAGGGACTGTGTTGGGGCTGTTGATAAGGCCCCTAGTGGGTTTGAAACTACCGTTCTTGTTGAAAATAGGGTCCAGCCTGATGTCCTTGTTGAACATGAGGTCTATCTTGGGGTCCTAGTTGGGTATTTTGGTACTGAGGAATTTGTTGATATTGAGCACTATGGTGGGGCCTAAGCTGGAGTTGCTAGTACTGCTGCTCTGGAATTTGATGGTATTGGACACTATGTAGATTAGGGTGAGCACCAGGCTAACCCAAAGGGATGTTCAAGGCAGTTTTGGTTAAGGACCAAACTTAGGGTTAGTTAGAACTATTTTCAATGGATGTTGGGGTCGTTGGATGAATTTTTGTGAGATTAGTTGTGAGATTAGGAATTTGGCTTCTGTGATCCATAGAATGTGTGAGATGTTTAGTCGAGGAACATATTGATACTACATATTCGACTATTGAACATATTGATGAGGTAGGTTTGGTTGCTTAACATACAGATATTGTACATTCGGTTGTTAAAGATGGCATTGCTGAACCTGAGATTACTAAACGTGGGGTTGTTAATAGACAAAGGAGGCTGAAGTAGGTTGACCACTCAGTGGAGCAGTTCCTACGATAATGTTTGTCAGCTGTGAAAGAAATGTGCCACCTAGACTAGCATTAGGTTGTCCTGCTCCTGAAATGGGTTCAAATTTTAGATTCCCCCCATTTAAAAAGGGAGGTGCATAAAGAGGATTGGACTGCCCCCCAGGTATGAACAAAACTATATATTTTCCACTCAATGGTGGATCTGTAGTAATCTTAGATAGTGACACGGGGGTAGAAGATCCTATTTAAATGGATTTTGACCTAGTATAGTCATTGTAGGTCAAACAACAGGTTGAGACCTGGAAACCATATTTAAAATGAATGCGTTGGAAGATGGGGGAATAACGTTGGATAGTGTTATTTGCAGATCTACAGCTGCATGGTGTTTTGTCTACATTTTGGAGGAGAGATCTCCGGTGTTGGGATTATTCCTCTCACTGTGGTGATCCATGGATTGGCCATCCAATACATGTGAGTTTCAGATCTGATATTCTGTGCCATTGTATTATTCAGAAATTTCTGAATCATTCTGCAGATCTGCAACCTTAGATCTCAGATCTACTGTCTATGCTTCATGATTTGCACAAAACCCCAAGGGGAATGTAATAAACAACCTCTTTGGCTTCCAGATATGTAATATATCTGTATTTTCATGCATATATATATTATAGATATAATATATAATAAGACAGAGCTTTGGTCTTCATAAAATTACGCTGTCTATCTTCCTTGGCAATTTCCAGTGTTGCAGAACCTCAATCTTGAGGGTTTGTCCATGTAAAATCTCTGTTTTTATCTTGTAAATGCATAATTCTTGCCCTAGGTCTAATTCCATGATTTTCATACTTATTTTTTTCTATTAGCTTCAGAAAATCACGTTTCTCAAGCTTTAGTAATTTCTGCATACTCAAGGTCATGGGAAATCAACCTTTTTAAGCCCTTTCGGGAGTGGAGGAACTGTTTAACTTAGCTAGAATGATTAGTTTGACTTGAAATTCGGTATGGGAGTCCCTCATGGCATAATATAAAATAATTTATTTCCATTTGCATTATTTTTACCCATATTTCTGAATACACTCATTTTAGGGCATAAATCACCTCTTTTCCCCACCCTTTTGAGTCAAAAAGAGAAGTAAAGGTTGTTTATGATCTTATTATTGAAGGATATGCTCTATAACATCTGTTTTCAGTAATAGGGCTGCATTTACAAATTTTTAATATCTTAGGGTATTCTCATTATTGTAGAAAATTCCAGATTTGGGATATTACAAACAATCCTATGAATGGTTTTTCCCATCACGATAACTTGAATCGGGAACACTCCATAAAATGGGAGGCGAAGAAAAGAGTTCTAAAGATTGAAATTGATAAGTTTGGATTCCATCAGATCAATGCCTCCAATGGCAGATAATAGTGCCTTCCATGCCTTCCGGTGTGCCAAAGGCGCCTGAGCTAAATCCTCTACAATGTTATAGTGTTGAGTAGCTCGGGTGTTCAGATTATAGGATGAATTCTAAGATTATCTACTACTGGGTCTCTCAATATATAGAGGACCAGAACTAGGAGGTATGGAAGTGGAAGGATTATCAGTGGCATCTTGTTCCATAGGAGCTTTAAATGGATTCAGATAATATTTCGATCACGTGGCAACACAAATAGGTTCTGTGCCAGCCATAAAAACTTGGGATATTCCAGATGATTGGGATTGATCTACAATTTTTCATATGTTGGGATGGGAATGGTTCTTTCAAGACATCTGGAGTCCCGAGTGGGCCCTTCAAGGGACGGGAAACTTTGGCACACCGAGAAAAATCCTTGGTGTAATGGTCATCATCTCATACCAAACAAGGATATCTAGGCTCGCAGTTAAAAGCATCATCAGAAAATGACTTATTTAAATCTTGTTTAGGGTTATTAGATTTGGATTTTCCTTTTCTATTTTTATTACCTTTTGAGGAATTTTCTGCTGCAGTAGATTGGACAAAATTTACCTTAGAGGTTTTACCAAGATTCTTCTGTTTATTCGAAGCTTTGGAGGGTGCAATGGAAGCGGTAGACTTATAATTTGAAGAAGCCTTGGGTGCATCACTATTAGCATGGGCCACTGACCCAATATCGACATCAACAGGAGTAGCATGAGCTTGAGATGACATCGAATTGGTTGAAGGTCGTGGTGCGTCAGGTAGGATCTCATTCAAGGTTCTAGATTGGGAATAAACCAAATCTAGGTATTGAGTGTGGGCGATGACTTCCTCTTTTGTCATGCAACCACCCATGGTGAGATATTTTTCAATTTTTAGAACAAAATATTTCATGAACCATTCAACCAATAACTAATTAGGGATATCAAATTTGATGAGATAACATCTGCTCCTCCATTCATGGATATGATCCAAAATATGGGTTGCAGTTGACTGTTGAAATGATGTGAGAAGGTGGGTGCTGGTTTCATATCAGACATGTAACTGGAAGTGAGTGAGGAAGGCCATGGCCAAGGTGTTAAAATCAAAGAAGACTCCTTGAGGGATTTCAATATACGATTTAGCCGCGACACCTATGAGGGTGTGCTGGAAAATACGTAGAAGAATTGAATCGTCAACCCAAGAATTGAAAGAGCACCATAGGTGGTACGCCATGACATGGGCTTGGGGTTTCTCCCTAGAACTACCTTCAAACTTTTGGAAATCTCCCGAAATATTGGTTGGAACTAGCGGCCAATGCAACATATGTTGGATGGGGTCATTTGTGAGCTTGGACACATCTCACAGTTCCAACATAGCCAAAAATGGCAAGGGAGGATTGCGAGGAGAAAATATCCATTGGAAGTTACACATCTGAGGGTTCTAACCTAGCGGATATAGAGTTTTCCCTCAATAGCACAGATTTTGACCTGTATATGCATACTTCCCCCATGGTTGGTAAAGACCTCGTTACAACTGTTGCTGAACGTAGGGACTATGTTGGGGCTGTTGATAAGGCCCCTAGTGGGTTTGAAACTACCGTTCTTGTTGAAAATAGGGTCCAGCCTGATGTCCTTGTTGAACATGAGGTCTATCTTGGGGTCCCAGTTGGGTCTTTTGGTACTGAGGGATTTGTTGATATTGAGCACTATGGTGGGGCCTAAGCTGGAGTTGCTAGTACTGCTCCTCTGGAATTTGATGGTATTGGACACTATGTAGATTAGGGTGAGCACCAGGTTAACCCAAAGGGATGTTCAAGGCAGTTTTGGTTAAGGACCAAACTTAGGGTTAGTTAGAACTATTTGCAGTGGATGTTGGGGTCGTTGGATGAATTGTTGTGAGATTAGTTGTGAGATTAGGAATTTGGCTTATGTGATCCATAGAATGTGTGAGATGTTTATTCTAGGAACATATTGATACTACATATTCGACTATTGAACATATTGATGAGGTAGGTTTGGTTGCTTAACATACAGATATTGTACATTCGGTTGTTAAAGATGGCATTGCTGAACTTGAGAATACTAAACGTGGGGTTGTTAATAGAGAAAGGAGGGTGAAGTAGGTTGACCACTCAGTGGAGCAGTTCCTACGACAATGTTTGTCAGCTGTGAAAGAAATGTGCCACCTAGACTAGCATTAGGTTGTCCTGCTCCTGAAACGGGTCTAGATTTTAGATTCCCCCCACTCAAAAGGGTAGGTGCGTAAAAAGGATTGGACTGCCCCCCAGGTACGAACGAAACTATATATTTTCCACTCAATGGTGGATCTGCAGTAATCTTAGATAGCGACACAGGGGTAGAAGATCCTATTTAAATGGTATTTTGACCTAGTATAGTCATCGTAGGTCAAACAACAGGTTGATACATGGCAATCATATTCAAAATGAATGCGTTGGAAGATGGGGGAATTCATGTTGACCAAATGGGATCCAGAAATAAATATGTAGGTCCAGAAGCTCCTAAAATAAGGATTTCAATAAAGGGATACACATGGAAAAGTGAAGATACGACTTGACTAGAGGGTATTCCCATGCCACTTCCTGTATCTTGAGGAGTGGTGACATAAGGATAGTCTTCAGGATGAAAGATGGATGAAATGTATTCTGGAATGGGAGTTGCCCTGAGGGGCACTCACGAATGGAATATAATCATTGTTAGATGCCATTTCAGGAAGAAACAACTAATGATCAGTAGTGTGAGATGCTACTAGAGATAAGCAAGGGGAAAACCAGGTGCGTCAAAAGGACTATAATCCTGTTGAGGCGAGACCAATATCAGATCAAAGAGAGGATTTGAAGGAAATACCATAAAATAAGTAGACGGTTTGGTACTTTCTAACTCAGGATCATTTTTTGACGATGAAATAAAATTTTCAGGTGTGGACGTGATGAAATAGGCTGTACAATTATGACAATTCCAAGTTCAATGCCTTGAGCTTCAAGGGGTCCAATTGGAAATTGGGGGACCTCAGGAGGAGGGTCTTGAGATATTTCAAAAGAGGAAGGAGGTGAATCCGACGATTCAGCCACGATGACCTTTAAGGCAAGATCAAAGAGAGAAAATATGAATCAATTTTGAGTAATTTAAAATTTACAATTAACCAGGAAAAGATGAGGCTGGAGAACTGCACACGTAAGATGTTATTGCAGGCATTTGATTTTATAAATGAAATAATAAATAAATAGAAAAGGGTGAACTAGGCATAAAGGAGTACTAGGTATAATTGATAGAATAAATTACCAAGGACTTAACGTACTACAACCAATCCCTTTGAATGTTGTGTTGGGTGTATCATTTCTACAAGGTGGCTGAATCAGTTTCCTATCGTAGGCTTGCAACCTAGTGGTGTCTCCCCATATATACTTGATGCTACGTGGGAGTCCAGCCCATAGTAGTGTTTCATAATGTGTAACCGTATGTTGAGAACGTCCCCTTATACTTTTTATACGTGGAGCATAGTCCTATATAATTCCATACATGGGAAGGGGTTTCACCTCCGGAATGTAACAAATATAGTTAGTGACATATCCTATGTTTAATGACACTAGAACGCGTCTCTAGCCTAGACCTCTAATTTTTTTTGTTAATTTAAAATGTTACTTAAGGTTAATTGGATAAATTTTAAAGTTGATGTTTAGTTAAGTCTTAGTTTAAGGCTCAATATCAATGTCACCTGAACCCTATAATGAAACTAAATGCTAAAATAGATTCTTTCCATTTCAATGAATTCTAAACTAATGAGGGAAGAAATGCAAACAAGAGTGCATGTAATGCAACAAACAATGATGCCACCAAACTAGTTCAAAACTACTAAAATACTTCTTTTAAATATCGAATTTACTTTCACTATTCCCCAAAATGCAAGCTTATTGAAAAATGAAATTGCTTTTTTTTCCACTAAGATTCATAACAATTTTTTGTTTTCCTTTTAATTTAAAATCTCAAAATTCAAACGAAATTAGTGAACTAAAGTAAAATCAACCAAATGAACAAAGAAATGCACAAGAATACTTTTCATTTTTATTTCTATCGAATGGAAAACAAGATCGCTTAAAAAAAATGCATGAATGAAAATCACTTTCACTCTTTTTCAAAGAAAACAAACCAAATCCAAACTTCAAGATGAAAATCAATTTCAATTTAATTTTTTTAATTCAGGAACTTAAGAAGACACATTCTCCTAAACTTGCAAATCAAACAAATTGTGATCTTATGTTTGACATTAAATCAAAGGTGAAATCTAATAGCAACGATAACTAGTGTGACAGAAAGAAACTTCAAAATAAAGCTAGAATAAATGCACAAAGGAGTTTGAATTGATTGGAATAGAATTCTAAAGCAGATCCTATCAATTCTTTGACAAAAAGCACAAGTGACCAACGAAGAGTAATTTCCCTAGAATACCTAGATAGTAGCTAAACTTCACTCTAATTCACAAGTGAGTCAAATAATTAAAAAAAAACAACACAAACAAGCTAATCATAAAGGCAAGAGGTCATTTAGACTTGACAGATGTTCCTTAGGGGCCAGGACACACTGGAATGGTAAGGGGAAACCCTAAATTTTCCTAAATTTGAGATCAACATGAATATTTTGTATAAAAAAATATTGATAGTGTGTTGTACTATACAAAAACCTCCCAATTATTTTAATAAATAGGGACCCTTTCAAAAAAAAATACAAATTATGAGCATGATTTCATTTTAGCGTAAGTCTTTAAACTTTAGGAATAAGGGTTTTTTCCCTTTCCACTTTGATTTCAAAAGCACTCACCACAAAACGAATAAATTACAAATATAATTAAGATAAAAAATATATAATTATTGTGAAATTTGATATGTGCTTCAACCTTTTCAGAATTGTATAAAATCCCCATTGAAAATGCCTAAAAAGCCCTTTAAAGAGAAATCATGTTGCGCCTTTTAGAAATAACAAACTTATAACAATTTGGAAAAATTGCGATAAGTCAGAATCGAAGAAACATTAAAATAACAATTATAAATATCCAAAAGTCCTATAAAGAGCAACAACGTGATTCTTTAGCGCATTTTGTGTTTTACAACGAGAAACCAAATGGAAAGTTTTATTACCGCAATAAGTTGCGATGTGCGATTTGTGTAGATCACATTTCTCAAGGTTCATAGAAGGCAAAAGCATAACTATTGGTAACTATTAAAAGTTGTGATGTGCGATATAAACACTTATTATTCAAGTGCATGAAATGATTCTTATATAATCAATCTGTTATAAGATCTAACATCTTAGATCATTATATTAGACATATTATGTAAGGTGCGTGAGAGATTTGATAGAAAAATTTATGGGTTATTAACGAAATTTAATGGATGCAAGGTTCAATAAGATTGATATCTACTTGAAGTGTGTTTTGAATAATAGAGCGCCGGATTTTGATTATGATATTTTAACTCTCTCCTTCTCTCTATTCATCTCATATCAGAGTTTACTCTTTTCACTTGAAATTCAGGAAATCGCCTAACGAAGTGAGAATAATTGGAATGAAAAAGAAAGGCAAGGAAATTGCCCAAACGTGTGCTGCAGAAGACACAAACATGCCTCCATTGTTCTCAGACACAACCTGCAACAAGGATTGTGACATTTCTTCATGTGAAGCAATGTACCACATTTTTTGAGGAAGAACAACCAAGAGAAATAGTCAAAAAAATAACAACAGATTCGGAAATTTCCTCAGACCCGTCTTACTTTGACATTGCATGTTAATTTTCTCACAGAGTAGCAACAAGGCCGAAGATTTTACCCTACAATAATATGGTAAAGTGGGTCGTTGACCACCTTAACATAGCATGCAGATCATTTAATAATTCTAAGATGGAGAATATTGGTTCATTCACTGTAGAGGATTTATGGATAATGTACCACTTGCCCATGCCGCAAAAGAATTATGATAAATATTTTGTCCAAAGCTTTACGAAGAAGATTACAGACATCATGAAAGTGATAAAGGGATGGAAAGAAGATCAAGGCAAGCCAAAGTGGGATAAAATTGGAATGTACCCTATAACACAGTTACCCTCCTCTTATTGTTATGCAGCTGGAATTCTATGTAGGTTGTTTGCTAAACAAGATACCACTAGGTTTTCTATAGATTGGGTTCCTTTAATTGGCGTAATCGTCAATTCCTCTATTATGAATTGGGTGAGCATTTTGTCTGATAATTTGGCCAGAACTATCATCGATTACAAAAGAAAAAGAAGTGCTTCTGCTAGAACAATAGCTCCCTTCGACATGAGTGGTTACATTATGGATGCAATTTTATTTTGTTCATGATTTCCTATCATGGGATGGAAATGGATGAGCCAGGACCCCACTCTAATTCATATTTACCATAGAGCCCTTTGGTAATATGATTTTCATTTACATTTCTATAAAATTTGAAATAGAATTATGTTACCCATCCATCACATTACCTTTAATGAAAAATCCCCTAGGATTTATAACGAATCTATCGCAGACATTTTACCAGTTGCTAGATGGTTCGATGAAGAAAATTTCACTTACATCAAAGTTTTTGGGAGTTATTCTTCCCCCCATGTTTTTCCTTATTCTGTTCTTGATAAGCTCCTAGCCAGGGAAATTTTCTACCAAATTATAGTAAGTGGCATGTTCAAACAACTCAAATATGCCAAGAAGGCCATTTGGCCTACTTTACCTTTACACTATGGAACTTTTTCCCTTTTCGACATTGGTCATGCATTCAAAAAGATATCAAATGTCACCTCATTAAATCTGGTGTTATGTCCTCATAATTTGTTAGATTGGCAAGACCAAATGTATAGGGGTAACATCAAACCAGTCTTTGGAGTCTTAGGACCTAGCCTTCCTAGACTCAGAGAGGGCTCTCTCTATACTTGTGTAAAGGATGCAAACTTGATAGATTTTAGGCTAGTTATTAGGTTTAGGGTTTGTTTGTTTGGTTGGTTGGGTAGGTTGTCAAGAAATGATAGATAGAGTGAGATAGGTTAATCCATTGGGCTATGGAGTCTATAAAAGGTCTTGAAGGGTTTAACAATAGATCTAGGGTGTATCACAAGGAAAATCTAGCAAATTCAAATGGATCTAAAGGATTTATGTGAATGAAATAAACATCAAATTTGTGAACATAGTAGGTGCAAAAGGGCAGTTAAGAATCCTTCAACAAATACCTTAACAAGAATGGACTTTAAGTCTACTAAGCATGAAGAAATAATCAAAGATAGGGCATACCAATAACTTCTTTTACTAAACCCTAGAAAGTAACCATGAAGGCAACAATCCAGTGAACTATAGAAGATAAGAAACTTGTAAATATTCTAGTGATTTTACCTTCACGCTAAGAAAACATATAAGATAAACATATAGCAGATATAAAAGAAGAGGGAACTCCTAACTTCATTAATCAATATTTAAAGACATCCAAAGAAACTTTTTAAGATGATCAAAAAGGCATGGCGAATCATATACCTCTTTAGCTAAACCTAATCAACAATACTTCAAAGTAAAAGACCTTAAAAAAAATGTTTAAGCAATAGCAAAGAGTAGGGCTAACCATAAAACTACTTTGAAATTTACCTTATTCAATAATATTTAAGATAAACAAGCATGAGTGGGTTTAGAGAGCAACTAATAATTCTCTAAACTGACCTAGCAGAGGAAAACATAGAAGCAATAAAGAACAAACACAACTAAGGTGCCTCTAAACAACATTTCTTAGCCTAAAACTTTTGTCCTATTGCAATATAAAGATGGAACAAAATGATAACATAAGAAAACAAGAACTAAATAAGGAACACATCACCATTAACTATGCTCATGAATCTAGAAAGTGAGCCTTCTCCATTGTCAAGCAAGTCAAGCCATCCACAAAAATCAAGGCCAATTTCTCTCCAATCTCAAAGCCTATGTATTACTCTCAATAATCATCCAACATGTACAATGATGCCTCAATGTTGTATTTAACAAGAAAGGAGGACTAGAACCCTAACTAGGGTTTCCAAAATGTCATAAATACATCATAAATACTAAATTTTTCCATTAAGACCATGCAAGGCCCAAGGCACAAAATATCTAATGCAATAAATGAAAAATAACTTCTAACATCTAAATTTGGAGTTATTTTCCAAAAAAACCACAAAATATCTATTTTCCATAAATTTGTGTCTTTTTTTTAACTTTGCAGGCAAGGTTGTAGCAGGGAGGTCCAAGGGCGCAGGGCCTGCACAAGAAAAATGGGTCACCTTGTAGCTAAGTTTTGAAGGCCTTCTCAAGTGTCAGAATGAGCTCCGTTATAGCTCGTTGGAAATATTGTTGAGTATAATTTCCAAATATGCCCCTCGTTTTTTTATTGGACTTCAATTACCTGTTCAAAAAAAAAATCTCCCAAGACTGCTAAGGGCATAGTGCCAACCTTGAAAATTGGGTAGAAAGGTGAATTTTTGCATGTTTTTAACACTTTTGGGGGACCAAAACTGCTCCAAATGATTTGAAATTTTGTGTGTGTAATGAACTTGGCCTGATGAATCAAAAAATTTAAAACACTCCTCAATAACGTGCTCCAAAAAATATCACAGCGCCAAGGGCGCTG
The DNA here is from genome assembly GCA_034641835.2 of Pinus albicaulis. Taxonomy (NCBI): domain Eukaryota; kingdom Viridiplantae; phylum Streptophyta; class Pinopsida; order Pinales; family Pinaceae; genus Pinus; species Pinus albicaulis. The sequence continues at coordinate 463,481,789 of CM076577.1, read as the reverse complement.
CACCCTTGGCCCTCTAAATCAACCAAAAAATCAAAATTTCCAAAAACTTGCCAAAATTTGAAATTTTCTCCCTCATGTTGTTTGGGATGCCTATAGGGAAGCATCAACTAGTATTTCAAGGTTTTCTTGGCTTTTTTTCTCCTTGAGGTCTTGAATTTTGGCAAGGGCTCTTTTGAGCTTGGCCCTTGCAATTTGATTTCTCAACGCATAGTGCTTGGCCATATTCTTCTGAAGGCCAAAGTATCTTTGTGTCTTCTCCAGCTGATCTTATAGGTGTGTATTAGCCATTTCTAACCAAGGTTCCTGATCATACTCTATCTCCATGGAAAGCAACTCACTTAGAGTGCGTTTCTCTGCTAATGTTGTTTCTTGCTCCTTCTCCTTGGCTAAGTCCTTCCTCAAGCCCATTGTTCCTGGCCTTCTTCTAGATAGCTACTCTTCTTCATATTCACTCTCATAAAAAACACCCAAGAATTAATCAAGCCTAACCTTGGTCCTTTCAACCTCTTTCCGGGCTCTAATTTCCATAACCTCATAAATGGCCCTTTGTGCCTCTTATTGGGCCAGAATTGTGAATTACGGATAAATAACGCTTCCCTAGACAGGTACTAGTCTATAACAGCAGGTGAAAGACTATACGAATATTTCTCCTAACTAAAACAGATACATAGAGAGGATTAGAAGATTACTTATGATTCAAGTTGTTGTCATTCCTAGAGACAACCTAGAGTTGTGATAGACCAGTGCCTAGGACATCTTATATTAGCAAGGAGCATATGGCATAACAAAGGAAGTTATCAATAAAAGAGATCTCATGCTATTTCCTGAAAAACAAGGAATATTAATCTGAATGGGACCAAGACCTTCAGAAACTGACACAGAGAAAGGAATACTGCAGAGGCAATGTGCAAAACTCCAATATAAAAGCAACAGACAATTTAGAGACAACTTACTGTAAAGAGGGCCAATTCAGAAGTACCTCACAGAAATAAATTATCAGAAGGTGTGTGTAGTGAATGAAATATTGAGAGAATACTATTTGTCATTGAGCTGATATCCAAATACAAAATACCATCATGTAATGGGCTTACCAATCTAAGAATCCATACATGACAATAGCGTTTTAAAAACACCCTCCCAAAGAAACTAGTATAGCAGAAATACGGTTTAGATGAATAGTGGAACAGAATATCATGCATGAGCCATATTTAAAGCGCTTGACTAATTCGAACATGGGTAACAACTAGGATAAATCCATACCAAAAATCAGTGAGCCACTCGCATTCCAAGACATGATACAGGAAATATGGATGAAATGAAATGATCTATTAAAATAACACATAAGAGAGAAAGTTACACACTGTGAAATACCAAAGACCAGAATCCTCTTAACATATGGAACTCCTCCTCACTGAGACCCTACGGGCTCTGAGCCTTCATACAAGAGTTCGACAAAATGTATACAAAAATCTGTTCACTGTATAATTTTCTGATAAAATTTGGAACCCAAATCATCTGTTCTTCGGGAGCTTTATAGGAGAACAAGAAAGCTAGAAAAGGGAGTAGGTGATGAACATTTAATTTGCCTCATTAAAACAAGATGGCGGAAACGTGCATGCCCATACTACTTGAAGAATTTTTAATGCTGTTTGTACCCTGTGGCCTGCTTACTGAAATAAATGCACTAGGTAGAAGTCTCTTTAGGAAAACGGCAAAGAAGTAAAATCACATGGACATTCCGTCCTTTCCTGAAAGAAAATGGTGCTAAAAAGAAAACCTTAGGGTGTTTTTTTCTGCGAATGGTACCCTCTGCCTTATAAACCCTGAATTATGTTTTAAGAGCTTCAATGTTGAACGTTGAATTCCTAGATAATTCACTGATATTTCTCTGCTACTCCATTAATATCTCCATCTGCGAAATCTGCACCTTTGAATGACTTTGGAGCGTTTGACAGATTTTAACCCTGCTTCTTTAATGGAAGTCTTGTCGACACAACTTCCCGGGCTTTTTTTTAATAATTATAGCCTCTAAAAAATGGTCCTTTGATGTGTTCTCCGCCACTGTAATAGAGAATGAATCATGGCGGTTTTCCGCCGCTGTAACCCTACAAAATCCACAAACTTGTTAGGAAAAACCATGCATGGGGATGGAGATGCAGTGGGGATGGTGAAAGTGGTCATGTAGACATGGCGAAATGGTGAAACAATGCAGGGTGGCGACAAAAACACAATGAAACGATGGTGAATGAAATGATGAAAGGTTTTAACATGAAACATGAAAATTTGACCTATGACTAGGATATATAACGGGCGGAGGAAAAATACGCGACACACATGTGGAGCGGGTGACGTGACGGTACGGGGTCAACTGACGGAGAGGTAAGTGATCTATACCATCAGACCTCAGGAGGAGATCGATGGCCGAAAATGGATCGGAGAGCGATGGACCATGGGCCAAGGGTACGGTTTCCCCGTGTTAAATTCCGCGTAGCTTCAAGGAGTGATCGTCGTCGAATGGGTTGTTGTAGATTGGACGACTCACGTGCATATCGCGCCACGTCCGCTGCCGAACTATAACAGTGATGAGCAAGCGGTTTTGAGCCGTACTCGGGGACACGCGGCAAAAAATGTATGGAATCGCTCTGAAAAATAAAATACTGCCTATCGCTCAAAAGCGGTGCAATAGAAACTGGGCGAGTTTTGCACAGTGCATGGTGTGGGGACCACCGACGTCGGGTGTACTGTGAGCCATTGATCTGTGTTTTAATCGAATGGTGGACATGCGATTTGGGCGATGTTTGGAGTGGGCCACGGGCGTGATGAAGACCTGCGAATGCTATTGGATCTGTACAGATCGACGGTTATAAACTCGCCCGATATATATATGTGTGACAAGCAATTCTAGGTTTAGCGCTTGGTCTGGCACCCAGGTTACATGGAGAGAAAGACTGCGGGGCTAGGGCCGAAAGGTGCCAAATCTTATATATTTTCAAAAGCAGGTTTTCGCCATTTTTAATGTAGTTTTGAGGCTAAGAAAAGGTAACGATAGGCAAAAAAACGAATTTCTCAGGGTAGAAAGAGGGGATTTGAAGGGTTTAAGCGAGATTACTGGCCAAAATGTTAATAGGGGGTTGACATGATCAACATTGGATCCACTTGGGGATGACATGTTCATCCATGAGCGTGTCAAGAACATCGCAGACCACTTGATAATCTTCTGTGTGAACTCTGCTCTTCAGCACTTCTACTTTTTCTTTCTCATAATTCATCACGATACCCACATTATTCAGACTAGGGAGAAAACAGGAGACTAATATACAGAATATTACATCAGGCTATCTCTGCATGCATTAGAACTAGAAGTAGGGTTTAAGAAACTGACCATTTACAAGGGCATCAAGCAAGTCACCCTATAAATTTTCCAACTTGAAAGTGTTGTTACCTCCCTGTTCCACAATCTTGAAGGGACCGAACCAGAGTGGGTCGAATTTACCATGTTTTCCTTTTTCAGCCCTTTGGATATCCCACCTGAGTACTAAATCACCAATCTGCAGATTCCTATCCTTGGCATGCTGATCAAAAAGGTGTTTCATCTTATCTTGATACTCTGTCAGCCTTTGATTTATGAGGCTCCATGTTTCCTCCAATTATACCAGGTGATTTATTCTCCTGGTCATATCATCGGACTCTTCTTGAATTTCTTGCATGAATCGAGCTACCTGTATGGGCTAATTGTATAGGAAACACTGCTTCCCTCCCATATACCAATTCATATGGGGATTTTCCAGTTGCTCTCTTGTTGTTAATTCTATTGGCCCACAGAGCGAATTTTAACTGGGAATCCCAATTTTTCTAATTTTCATTTATAGCCTTCTTCAGCGCTCTTACCAGGGTTTTATTGGAAGACTCTACCAAGCCATTTCCCTATGGATAATAGGTTGTAGAGTGACTTAGTGTGATGTTATACTGCTGACAGAAGCTCACAAAATTTGCAGACTTGAAGGCCTGTGCATTATCAGTCACTATTCTGGCAGGACAGCCAAATCTGGATATGATCTTTTCTTCCATGAACTTTATTATCACCGTATCTGTGGTGTTCCTCGCAGGTATGGCTTCCACCCATTTTTTGAAATAATCAGTGGCAGTTAAAATCCACTTATGCTGACCACTCGATGGAGGATGTATTTCTCCTATAAAATCAATTCCCGATTGTCGGAATGGTTCGTCCACGTGCACGGGAATCATGGGTAGAGGTGCCAATTTCTGTCTCTCAGCAAATTTCTGACACTTCTCACAGGCTCTTAGCCGGTCAAAAACATCTCCAAAAAGCTTGGGCCAATAGAAACCAGCCTTCAGGATTTTGTTAGCAGTGGCCCTCCAGCTGTAGTGACCCCCACGGATTCCTTCATGAAATTCAGCTATTATAATCTCTACCTCATCCTTTGTGAGACATAGGAGTAGGATTCTTGAGGGATCATGCCAATATAATTCGCCATTTGTGACTATGTACTTCTGAGATTTCAATCTTAGCGTTCTGTATTTAACTTTATCACAACTTGGAGGGCAGCTGAGTGTGAGGAGATATTCTACTATCTCTTTGTACCACTGACTGGTGAGGTACTCTATATGTGTTTTCGGAGTAGCTACCCCAATTCCCTATCGCTCTTCTTTCTCTTCAGATTCCCCACTTGCTATTATGGAAAAATTTATACCCAAAGCTTGATAGTTTTATTCAGATAATATTTTGGCAAGACCTTGTCCTTTGATCAGCTTAGTAGGGCGGATGTCGAATTCATACTCCTGTATTTTAGCAATCCACTTTCCCCTTTTTCCTTCACTATCCCCTTGGATAAGAATATCTTTTACAGCAGCTGTATGCACAAATGCAGTGATATGGGACTGTAAGATATACATGCGAAATGCTTTGAGGGATTTTACTAGGGCGTATGCTTTCTTTTCAAATATGTTATACTTCAATTATGCATCACGGAGCACCTGACTGAAGAAGGCAATGGGTTGCTCGTACCCTTCCTCATTTTTCTACAATAAAACTCCTGCTATTGTATGAGGTGATCCAAAAGAAAAGATCATGAAAGGTTTAGCATAATCTAGTCCAGCTAGCACAGGGGCTTCTGCAAAAGCATTTTTTATCGTGATAAAGGCCTCTCATGATTCTTGGGACCATTTAATTTCATTATCTTTCTTCAACATGACAGTTATATGTCTAACTATTTCAGCATAGTTAGGGATAAACCTTCTCAGGAAATTAATGCGCCCTAGGAATACATGTACCTCCTTCTTATTTATTGGAAGATAAATACCATTTATAACCTCTACCCTCTTAGGATCTATCTTCACCCCATCTTTAGTGACAATGTGTCCCAAAATTTTACCCTCTTCTAATTCAAATAAAGACTTTTGAGGGTTAAGAGAGAGACCATACCTTCTGCATTTCTCAAAGGTTCTACGCAGATGCTCAATGTGCTCAGTATCATTCTTTGAAAATAAAGTGATATCATCGAGGTAGACTACCAAAAATTTATCTTGCTCTCCAACAAAAGCAATGTCCATAGCCCTCTGAAAAGTGGCCCTTGCATTAATCAATCCAAAAGGCATCCTAGCATACATAAATGTACCCCATGGTGTAGTGAAAGCACTCTTCTTTTGATCTTCTAGAAATACAGCTACTTGATTATAACCAGAGAATCCATCCATCATTGACATCCTAGAAGCTCCAACCACCTTCTGCAGGATGTGATCCATCTTAGGCAGTGGATAATTATCCTTCAAGGATGCTCTGTCTAAATTTCAGAAATCCACACATACCCTTATTTCTCCATTCTTTTTTGGGACAGGGACTAGGTTTTCCACCCATTCAAAGTACCTCAATGGCATAATTATTTTGGCCTTTAACGGCTTCTTAATTTCTTTCTCAATAGAAGGAAGCAATAGGGGATTTATTTGTCTGAGCTTCTGCTTATGAGGCTTTTCATCCCCCTTTAGTGGGATTTTGTGCTGCATAATACTGATATCGAAAGTTTTTAGGTCCTGATAGGACCATGCAAACACATCTTTATAAGACTAAAATCATTTCTGATATAGCTTTTTATATTCTTCTGGGATCTTCTTGGATAATTTTACAATTTTAGGGTCAACATCAGTATCAATATTCAGGTCTTCTACCTGATTTTCTTCTACCACTTTGCCTGGATGCAGTGGGACATCATTCTTGTCGAATAATATTTCTAGAGGCACCATCCCTCTAGGTATAATGTTTCCCTTAAATTGCAACACTTTATTACCTGCCATTTTCTCCTCCCAATTTCTTTCTGAAGTGTCTTCAGTCTCTTCTTCTTCATCAACATCAATCTCCATATTGGAGAACTCTCCTATTGTTTCCAGGAATTTCTTCATCTGTTATTCATCCTCAAATACCTTCCAGTGTTTGATGTTATCTGGGATTGATGGTCGATAATGTACCTCAATTTCATACCTTAAGAGGGGGTTCTGAGGTGGACGAAATGTACTAGTAGCCACAGCAAGGGAATCAACCATCCTATTTTTTTTCTCGGGGCATGAACTGGATATTAAATGCCAAGAAAAATTCTCTACCATATCCCAAACTTCATTCCTATAAGCCCTGAGCCGAGGATCTTTGGTTTGACATTGGTTCCTGACTTGTCTAACCACTAGTTCTGAATCTCCCAGAACTCTTAAACTTTGTATATTCATGTTCCTGGCTTCCTGCAATCCTAACAGAAGTGCTTCATATTCCAGTTTGAAAAACAATGGGACCCATTTCCCTGTAGGAGAAATCAATAGTATTCCAGCTCCATTACCTTCTCTTGAATTTGCTCCATCAAAATGAAGTGTCCATATTCCTGCTTCATGGCTCTCTGAGGGCTGATCAGTCTTGATCTGGCAGAAGGATGGTTCATGAGCATAATATTGATCTTCTTCCAGCATCAAGCATGAGAAATCTCCTTCTTTACTATAGACTGGTGAATTAACAGAGTTTTTAGCCTTAGTCACCATCTTGACAAATCTAGTCTCCCTGTACAACCTCCTCTCCTGGCCACCAAAAACTGGGATAGTGGCATATGTTAAATCCAACTTGATTGACCCACCAATTTTTGTCCCCCAGGACCTTAACAGTAACATGCCAAAGCGAGTTGGGATGTCAGCCACCACAATGTCCATTACCACACTTTTTGCTGGGATTTGGGCCAAATTGACCACCAAATCCTTGATCATCCCCAAGCATTTAACTCTTTTGGAATCAAATTAATAGAGGTCCTTGTATGGACGGGTGATTTGTAATCCTAGTTGTTCCGTGACTGAAAGAGGTATAAGATTATGGGAAGCTCCAGAATCTAACATACAGTTATGTAATAGCAGGTCATGAATCACTAGAGACACATAGAAGGGAGGAGTAGGAGCATCTAATTCCTCAACATGTGGGCCAAAAATGACCATGGGTCTTTCCTCTTGAAGGTTGAGACTATCTAGGGTGAGAGGTGTTTCTGGAGGGAGCATGAAAGAGGTGACTTGGGATTGATATGCAGGTTGCTTCAATAGTTCAGTCAAAGGGACTGGAATTTTGACTTTCTCAAGTTCCTTTTACAGACTGAAAATAGGAGAAGATTTTTCTATTACAAGCTCTTTTGGCTCTTTATTTTCAGCTGAGGGTTTGACTTCTTTTGACACAGGCTTGGTATTAGGGGGAATGACTACTTTTGAAGAGGAAGGAATTTGATCATTAGACTGCAAAGGTTTGTTTAGAGGGCCCTTACCTTTATCTTTAACTTCCTGCATTGCAAACTCCTTCTGAGCAGGTGCTTCTTTCTGGGGTAGCTCTTCTTCTTTATCTTGAGTATGAGTCCTCTTCCTAGAATATATGAGATCATATCTTCTATTGAACTGTGCTTGCATGAAATCAGCAAATTTTTTACAATAATGATCAATTTCTACGTCCTCTATGTCTCTGGCCTTATCTTCTTCTTGCAATTAGCACTCGGTTCCATAATTTCCTTGCAAAGGGTATTCTTCTCCATCACTATTCGAGAAAGAAAGATTTGCATCCTCCAGTCCATAAGCAGTGTCTTCAGTAGGATCATCTACTGTACCTTCCAAGTACAATGGGTGTGGTACTTGATCTTGTTGCTCCTTTGGTTCCCTTGGCAATATTTGCAGGGGTGGTTTCCTGTACTGAGGATTGTAACCTCTGTTTGGAGCATTGTGGAAATTCTTGGAGGCTGAATTCTTGGCTTCCAATTCAAGCTTAACCAGTTTACCAGAAATTTTCTTAATCATTTTTCTCAATTCTTCAATTCTTTCATTAGCTGAGTCTCTGTCTTGGTAGGAGGTAGATACCTCCTCTTTGCCCCTTCTTCTAGTATCTTGTTCAGATTTTCCCTTTGATTTACTAGTGGAGGCAGAGTTAGCTTACAACTCTAGTGCATCTATCTGAGCATCATCGAGAGTAGTAGGCTTTCTTTCTCTGAGAGAGAAACCAAAATCTGAATCAAAGGCTGCTACGGAAACAACTTTAGCAGCATTTTGATGAGGTTTCATGTCAGCAGGAAGACTCAGATACAATTTATTAAATATATTGATAAATTATGACACCCCTTCATTATATATTTTCTTGAGTGTATTGAACTCAGTAAGACAATTTCCATGGTCTTTCTTCTCTCCCCATTTTTTGAGAAAAGTATCTTCCATTATTTCCCAAGTGGTAATAGAACGACCTGCCAATGTCTTAAACCATTTTCGAGCTTCACCATCAAGAGATTGGAAAAATAGCCTTAAGACCACATCTAAATGTTCCACATTAAAATTATCTGCAAAAGAACAGAAGACCTCAAGATGTTTTTGAGCATCAATCTCATTTTCCCCATTGAATCGGGGTAAAATATTCAAATAATCCTGTGGCATATCATTCAACACTTGGGGTAATGCCAGAGGGGCATATTTATTTAGCAAGAATCCTGGAACATTGGCCATTGGAGGGGGTGGAGGTAGTGCAATAGTTTGATGAGTAAGAGGAGGAGGAGGAGGTGGAAGTGCGGTATGAATAACAATAGGAATGTAATGAACAGTAGCCTGAGGTGTTGAGGGGAATAATGGTCTGTTAACAGCAGATACTTTAGTGACTTATTAAACCTCTTCAACCTCAGGAGTAGGGTGAAAATAATATTTATTTTTGACACCTCCTCGAGATGGACTGTCGGAATAATAATAATAATCAGTATCTCCCATAGTGGAGTCAGGATCTGGCACTTGAGCTTCTTGAGAAGAAGAGGATGGAAAGTCTTCTATAGACAATTTGGGGATTTCAGAGTGGAATGATTTTCTTTCCCTCCAATTTCTTCTTTGTATGATATTTTCAGGGTCAAACACTAAAGGTGTCTTTGGCTGAGACACATCTGACCTCAGGTGTGGCTTACGAGGAGCCAGGACTGTAAATAAATTTATCTAATAAAAAAATGTGGAGTCGCCAAGGTGAGGGATCTACAACTCTCAACTCTCCATACTCACCTACTTGAAGTGTGAATTAGATTTTTTCGAGGCCCAGGGATTTAAATTTTCTCAACTTCATCCCCGACAATGGTGCCAAAAGATGTTGTCGTTCCTAGAGACAACCTAGAGTTGTGATAGACCAGTGCCTAGGACATCTTATATTAGCAAGGAGCATATGGAATAACAAAGGAAGTTATCAATAAAAGTGCTCTCATGCTATTTCATGAAAAATAAGGAATATTAATCTGAATGGGACCAAGACCTTCAGAAAATAACACAGAGAAAGGAATACTGCAGAGGAAATGTGCAAAACTTCAATATAAAAGCAAAAAACAATTCAGAGATAGCTTACCGTAAAGAGGGCCAATTCAGAAGTACCTCACATAAATAAATTATCAGAAGGTGTATGTAGTGAATGAAATATTGAGAGAATACTAGTTGTCATTGAGCTGATATCCAGATACACAATACCACCATGTAATGGGCTTACCAATCTAAGAATCCATACATGACAATAGCGTTTTAAAAACACCCTCCCAAAGCAACTAGTATAGCAGAAATACAGTTTAGATGAATAGTGGAACATAATATCATGCATGAGCCATATTTAAAGTGCTTGACTAATTCGAACATGGGTATCAACTAGGATAAATCCATACCAAAAATCAGTGAGCCACTCGCATTCCAAGACATCATACAGGAAAGATGGATGAAATGAAATGATCTATTAAAATAACACATAAGAGAGAAAGTTACACACTGTGAAATACCAAAGACCAGAATCCTCTTAATAGATGGAACTCCTCCTCACTGAGACCCTATGGGCTTTGAGCTTTCATACAAGAGTTCGAAAAAATGTATACAAAAATCCGTTCACTGCATAATTTTCTGATAAAATATGGAACCCAAATCATCTGTTCTTCGAGAGCTTTATAGGAGAACAAGAAAGCTCGAAAAGGGAGTAGGTGATGAACATTTAATTTGCCTCATTAAAACAAGATGGCAGAAATGTGCACGCCCATACTACTTGATGACTTTGTAATGTTGTTTGTACCCTGTGGCCTGCTTACTGAAATAAATGCACTGGTAGAAGTCTCTTCAGGAACACGGCAAAGAAGTAAAATCACATGGACATTCCATCCTTTCCTGAAAGAAAATGGTGCTGAAAAGAAAACGTTAGGGTGTTGTTTTCTGGGAATGGTACCCTCTGCCTTATAAACCCTGAATTATGGTTTAATATCTTCAATGCTGAACGTTGAATTCCTCGATCATTCACTGATATTTCTCTGCTACTCCACTAATATCTCCATCTGCGAAATCTGCACCTTTAAATGACTCTGGAGGGTTTGACAGATTTTAACCCTACTTCTTTAATGGAAGTCTTGTCAACACAAATTCCCAGGCTTTTTTTTAATAATTATAGCCTCTGAAAAATGGTCCTTTGATGTTTCCTCCACCACTGTAACATAGAATGAATCATGGCGGTTTTCCGCCGCTGTAACCCTACAAAATCCACAAACTTGTTAGGAAAAACCATGCGTGGGGATGGTGAAAGTGGTCGTGTGAACATGGTGAAATGGTGAAACAATGCAGGGTGGTGAAAAAAATGCAGTGAAACGATGGTGAATGGACTGATGAAAGTTTTTAACATGAAACATGAAAATTTGACCTATGACTAGGATATATAACGGGTGCAGGAAAAATATGCGACACACATGTGGAGCGGGTGACGTGGTGGTACGGGGTCAACTGACGGAGAGGTAAGTGATCTGGACCATCAGATCTCAGGAGGAGATCGATGGCCGAAAATGCATCGGAGGGCGATGGACCATGGGCCAGGGGTACGATTTCCCCATGTTAACTTCCGCGCAGCTTCGAGGAGCGATCGTCGTCAGATGGGCTGCTGTAGATCGGACGGCTCACGTGCATATCACACCACGTCCACTGCCGAACTATAACATGCAATGAGCAGGTGGTTTTGAGTCGTACGCGGGGACACGTGACAAACAATGTATGGAATCGCTTTGAAAAATAAAATACGGCCTATCGCTCAAAAGAGATGCGATAGAAACCGGGCGGGTTTTGCACAGTGCACGGCATGGGGACCACCGAGGTCGGGTGTACTGTGAGCCATTGATCTGCGGTTTAATCGAACGGTGGACATGCGATTTGGGTGATGGACGGAGCGGGCCACGGGTGTGATGAAGACTTGCGAATGCCGTTGGATCTGTACAGATCGACGGTTATAAATGCGCCCGATATATATATATATATATATATATATATATATATATATATATATATATATATATATATATATATATATATATATAGATATATATATATATAGATATAGATATCTGTGTGTGTGTGTGTGACAAGCACTTCTGGGTTTAGCGCTTGGTCTGGCACCCAGGTTACATGGAGAGAAAGATTGAGGGGCTAGGGCTGAAAGGTGCCAAACCTTATATATTTTCAAAAGCGGGTTTTGGTCGTTTTTAATGCAGTTTTGAGGCTAGGAAAAGGTAAAAATAGGCAGAAAATGAATTTCTCAGGGCAGAAAGAGGGGATTTTAAGGGTTTAAGCGAGATTACTGACCAAAATTTTAATAGGGGGTTGACATGATCAACACAAGCGCTTCTAAATGGCTCCTTCTGTCGCTTCCGTTGCAGCTTCAAAATCAAGCAGATTGTGCGGAATGCTTCCTACAAGAAAGAACACTGAAACAATAGAAGATGCAATAATATAGATATCTATTCAAGATATTTTGCTAAATCATTAAAGCATAAACCATACACATCAACTAAGACCTTGCAATATGGAAAATCAAAGCCAATACAGATGCATATAGGGAAAAATAAGCAATATTATTTATTGATGATAGAAGGAGAGGTTACAACCAAATGACTGATTTTAAGCGACCCTTCCAGCAATGTTCCCAAGCCTCATCAAAGTATAAATCTCTCCAGCAGTAGCTACACAAATCTAACTCTCAATTGAAAATTCTCCAACATTTCTCTACTCAAATTCTTCCTTCTCAAGCACTTAGATCTGTGCTCAATTTATAGATGAATTGTAGGTTCTTTTTCAATCAATGACTTTGCAATAATATGCAAGACATGTTTCTAGTCATGTAGATGTCAAATGGACACTTGAATTCGAAGCTTGACACATGTGAAATCTTCTAGAAGGCACTGGCCAAGTGGAGATTCTGGAACAATGAGAATTTCACTCCCAATGTGACCAACTCACCTATGAATGTTGGGAAGTGCTTTGCAGAGCAGCCTTGCATGGGGATACTTGCATATGAAATGCACTTACGCCCCTTATAGCCTACATTGGTCAGCTCTCATATGATGTATAATAAGCTTCAAACCTTGGAAACCTTTGCTTGATGAAAGTCTTGCTTGATTTGTCTTTTTTCTTGTCATAGGGCTTGTAGCAGCTTAAATGATAGGGAATGATAGACCCTTGATCATTGGTCCTAGAGATGATGTCCAGTTAACCAGGTCATTGGGAAAGGTGTCCAAATTGACCTGTAAAAATTCCCCCCTAAAGCGTGAGATCAAAATAATAAAAAACATTTGATTGAGATGCTTTACACTGTGATGAGCCTGGAAACGAAGTGGAATGGTCACCTGCATCAATCTTACAATAAATTAAATCATGATATATCCTCTTTGATCATAATTTCTGAGGGTAGGCATTCCCATGTTCAACACATAAAACAATATAATAACATGTACATAATTCAGAAAGTCGTCTTCATTGGAATGTTGCCCAGATGCAGACATGCCTACAGATATAGGCCTATGTTTGGATGGAAATTTGTATGTAAGGTCACCGTACAGAAGATGTGTACAAAAATCTTGAAATCGCAACCCGGATGGATGAAACTAGATCTAGGGTCTTATTATCTCATTCACTTGAGCATTTGGGTACAAGTCTAGCCATGCGAATATATGATTTGTAGTCAAACATGGAAAGACATCGTTTGATTACCAGCCAATGATATGAGCTGTTAAAAAATGTGAGAGAACCATAATTAATGTCAATGGCCCTCAAGGTACTGCAGTACATTTTGTAAGGCGTGAATAGATTATTTTATGTCAAACTCCAAACAAAAACTTTCGTTCAAAGGTCTGGAAGCGAGGATCTTGTCAATGTTGTAACAAGCCTCATGGTACTAGAATCTGATGTTTCTAAGTGAACTTCCTAGATATTGATTTGTCATCAACAGGAAGTCACTTTATTGAAAAACTGGAGTTACTGATTTCAGAGACAAGGATATGACATGATATAGAAATTTTCAGGGATGACGGTCATGAAAATGAAGGTTTATGGGTATTGCAGAAGGATGAGTTTTTAATCACTGGATGACTTCTCTTGAACATATCAGCGACACTATGATGAGTTGGTAGCATTGACCTAAGACCGAAGTGAAGGTATGACGAACCATAGGTGTGAATGAACCATCAAGATGATTACCCAACCCAAACATTCACGGACATGGAGTGAAAGAAGTATCATGTTCAAGAGTGACTTTCTACCAAAAATAAACTTTTCTCATTTTTCCCAAATTTTCCCCAGTAATTTTTCGACCAGTACCTCTTTATTTTTTAACAAGATCAAGGAGGATCACATTTACTTGATCTATAATTCAACCCTTCGGGCGAATAAAGTATCACTATTTAATAATTTAATGAGTCTAGCGATGAATGAAACTCGATTCTTGCCATGATTGACAAGCTCGTCGCTATTTTATGTTTTAACGAGCTAAACAACAGTGATAGCCTGATCCTTTTTCATATTTAGAGAGTCTGAAAAAGAGGATGAAAGAGAACTCCAAAATTACTTTTTCGTAAATTTGTCACTCATACCTGAAAAAAATGTAAAATAATATTTTAGAGAACCTCTTTGGTCATTTTTAACCAAGGTATTCCTTTTTCATGAATAATCCATCTCAGTCTGGAAAAGGGTTAAACTTATACTGAGTAGATATCAATTCATTTACTTTAACGAGCTTCAAAAGACAAGTGCTCGGTAATATTTTCACATTATCAGAGTCTAAAAAGAGATGAAAGAAGACTCCAGGGGTTCCTTTTTCGTTGTTATCGAAGCTCGAAAAAGAGATAAAAGTGCGCTTCAAATCCTTTTTCGTTTTTAACAAATATCTAAAAATAAGGAGAAAAAGTATGCTTTGTGGTCAAGTCATTCTTTGAATAAATCTGCACGACTAATCTGTTCATCTGTTGTATTTCCTATTCAGAACAAAGTCAAATGGATTAAAAATCCCTGTTTCATGATAAAAACATAATAAAACTATAGTCATAGCAATAAATTTAACTTGCAAACAATTAAATGACTATAAAAAGTAGTTTCACTATTCATTTTTACCATTCCATAGTTACCATTTGCCTTTTGGAGCTCTGAATTTGATTTTTCCCCCAAACTTCAGTTGTTGATTGCGGTTGTTTCTGTGGATGGATTTCTTCATAGTTTGATCCAAGTTAGTACCATGAGCCTCTTCTTCCCTTTGGTATTAATTTCATTTCCATTCTCTGCATATTTTTAGGGTTTTAAGGCCCCTAGGGTAAATTCTGCTCAAAATGAGGGAAACGCACTCCTGAATGTTGAAACCTGAATTTCATAGTAGGTACAGTGAAGGGTGCCTGCATATGAAACGCACTGTCTCAGCCCAGGGGGAGCATTGGGCACAGTTCAAGTTTTTGGTTTTCATGTTGTGCCCAAAATTTGCCTAGTTTTTTGCAATGAATGGAACCTATGGATCTTATGATTATATTTCAGGTTTCCATCAGATTATAATGAATATTACATGGAGGGAAAGGGAACATGAAGAAAAATATATGATTGCCTTGAATGATCCGGGTACTGTAAGAGCCTTAAGAGATTGTGGACTACTTAAGTACTTCAAATTGTCAGGAATGAGGAAAAAAATAGAACTCTTTGAGTTCTTAGTTCGAGCATGGGATTCGACGATAAGAGGCATTTTACATTAAAAATCAAGTGGTTCCCATAACAGTTGAGGACGTGTATTTTCTCACAGGTTTGTCAAGGAGAGGTTTGCTTGTTTCTCTCACAAGGTCTACCGTTGGAGGAGAGACAGTGAGGGATTATGTTATGAAGTATTTCTATCCAGGTGTAGAGCCTAGCAAAGATGGAAAAACAAACATCCAGGATGTCAGGGATTTTCCTTTGAGAACCATCCTTTTCATGATTGCTAAACTTGTTGGCACCGTTACACTACATGTAGTGTTCAACAAATCATATATGTAGTATGTGCTAGAGTGCCTAGAGCCAACATTCTTCAACTGGTTCGAACTTGTTCTATCTCAAATAAAGGAAAAACTGAACAAAGAAAAGGAAGGAAGGAAGAAAATTTTTAGTTATGGTTCAATCCTTATCTCCTTTGCTTTGGAACGGATTCCACTAATGCGGCCACATTATGTAACACTGGATATATCTAGTCCTAGAGATCCTCGAATGCAGAGATGGGTAGAACTCATGGGTCAGCATGCAGGCCAATCGACCGTTGTGTTCTCTACTACATTCTTTGCTTGGTTCTGGCAACATATTGTTGCCATCGATGATTATGCATATGCAGACATTGACTTCCGAGGAGATACAAATTTAGTATTACCAGAAGACACTCAATGGGGTGTAATAGGTAAGAATTATTTGACCATGTTTTTTGATTTTTCTAAGGTTTATACAATATTTTTTTGTTTTGATTTCTTTCCAAGACTAAACTAAATGTTTTATGTAATTCAGATATCGGTCGTGTTCAACCAGTAGAATAACTATAGAATGAAGAAAATGCACCTGCAGAGAGGTCTATCAGGGGAGTAGTCCTTCAGGACCTTGATATGGCTGAGACTGTGACTGAACTTCAGCAGCACATAGAGGGTTTAACCTTTGGAATTCTGGATTGCCGGGTCAAAGAGTTACCCATGTGACTGCAGCAACACACTATTGGGATTCCTAACCATTGGATGCGGTTACTCCATAGGATTGCTATATCTATAGCATGATGAGCACCACTAGTTTACTTATGAAATTTTGCATACGTTTTGAGGTCAGATGACCAATGTGTCTTGGGAAGTTTTTTGTAAAAACCTATAACTATCTATCTATATGATTTCGAAAATTTTCCTATGTTTATTGTGCAATCCTATTCAATGATGTGAATGCTTTCTTTACCTATGTTGCAAATGTATGTCTAAAAATTGATTAGCTAATGAATCAGTCAATGTGTTCAAATTTCTAGAAATGTGTTGATATTGAAAAAAATCAAAATTTCTTTCCAAAAGTCGAACTCTTAGGAACAATCTAAGAAGTGTTGGATTTCTAATAGTATAAACACTAGTAGGTTGTAATACCACAAGTTGTGAGTCTAACCTTACGATTATGTGGTTAATACCAAATGAAATGGCATTAGAGAGAAGTTCGATCAACGCGCTATACTCAACGATATTGTCCGTCGATCTACCAATACAAATCCCTTGAAAACTCACTAACTCATTGTTCAGATCGAAAATGGCACACGTTGTAGAGGATAGATTCTGCGTACTACGACTAGCACCATCAGCATATCCAAAAAATGTTTCCAAATATTTAGACATCTACAATAAAATTTAAAGTGGACTACTAACATCAAGAAAACTATAAAAACAAATTAAGATAGTGAATGAAAATAAACAACATATATAGAAAATAATACAAAAAATTACTACGCTCATGATTAAGCATTGTAACGTTTAAGATACAACCCATTTCTAGGTTGTGCCAATGGAATCCCGTCGTAATAAACTAACTCATAGGCACCCTTAGCAAGAACTCTTTTGACAATATAGGGGCCATGCCACAATGGCTCGAATTTCCCTGTTCCTATTACATCAGCTTCTTGATCGTATATAAGGACCAAGTCGTCCTATGAGTAGATGGGAGGCTAGAAATTTTTGTCGTATTGCACCTTTATATGTCTCTTATGCGCTTAGTTGGACAATTGGGCTACATGAATCGTTTCATAAAGATGGATGAGGTTAACGAGATGCGCTTCTTCTTCTGAGGTGTCAGGTAACAAGCCTATCATGAGTTTTAATGATGATATTTTGCATTGGATTGGTAAGATAGATTCTAGACCATACACCAATTGAAAAGGATTAACGCTAGTTGCATTTCTCACCGAGGTTCGATATGCCCACAAAGCGGAGTACAAGATCAAATTCCAATTCCTTTTACAGACTCCTATAATTCTTTGAAGCATTCATTTAAGAATTTTGTTAATAGCCTCAACTTCTCCATTTGATTGTGGTTAATAAGGAGTAGAATTATCATGCGACAATCCTAACTTGGTAGTTAACTCAGACATCATATTCTTGCGAAAATGTTTCCCATGATCTGTAACTATAGCCCGTGGGACCCCAAACTGTGCAATAATGTGGTTGAAGAAAAACAATGCAGTTGTTTGTCTTGTGTTATTGAATGTAGGCATTGCTTTGGCCCATTTGGTAAAATAGTCGATTGTGACAATAATATAACCATGCCCCTCAGACGAAGGAGGGTTACAGGTCATGAAGTCAATACCCCATTTCGTAAATGTTCCAACAGAGACAACAGGATGCATTGGCGCTGGGGGTTTGCAGATTTTACGATAAAAAATCTGGCATGCATGACAACTTCTAACCGCAAGGATGCAGTCTTGAAAAATATTAGGCCAAAAGTAACCGGCATGGAGTATCTTATGCACAATATCATATCCAGATAAGTTTCCACCACAAGCCCCAACATAACAATCATTTAACACTTTTTCATCCTCCTCATGCGTGAGGCACCTCCTTAAAATGGTATCAACACCACGATGATAAAGTGTATCGCCGATGATAAGATAATCTTTGGCTTGGTATTGAATACGTCACTGTTCAGAGTGAGAGGTATCAGGTCAAAAAGTTTGATTTTGGAGATAAATGATGAAATCCCCATACCAAGGATCAGATGATTCAATCAGAAACAGAGAATCATCTGGAATAGATGGTTTCGACATAGTAGCAGTACTATTAGAGGGAAGGTCACAGAGAAGCTTAGCCAAAACTAAAGACTTCTTTGACTTAGATTTTATGAATTACAAATCAAATTCCTGCAAAATGACAATCCATTTTGAATATTCTCCCCCCAGAAATTGACGTGATAAGATATAATTCATGGGATTGCAATCCGAAACTATTGTTTTTTTTCGGAGCAGGATATAATGGAAAAATATTTGGACAGCTTGAACAGATTCAAAGGCAAGATTTTCCATGTACGAGTACTTAACTTCAATATCATTGAGATTACGACTCAAATAATAGATTGGATGTTCAATTCCATCTTCTACTTGGACCAAAACCATAGCGATGGTCGTTTCAGCCGCAACGATATATAGGAAATAATAATTTTGATAATTAGGAGGATACACTAATGATGCTCGGACAAGATGGTCCTTGACAGCATCAAAATAAGCTTGTGCAACTTGGTCCCAATGGAAGGGAACCCCCTTTTTCAATAATCGAGTAAATCCTTTAGCCATTTCGGCGTAGTTTGGAATGAACCTTCTCAAGAGTTAGCCTTTCCTTGAAGTTTCTGTATCTGAAGTAAATTTGATGATGCAGACAAATCAATAATGGCCTGTACCTTCAATGGATCTATTCAAATTCCTTCTTTTGAGACTATGAATCCGAGAAATTGACCAGAACCAACACAAAACACACATTTATGTGGATTGAGGCATATTTTGTAGTGTCAGCAGCATAAGAAAATGGCTCTCAAATGCATCGAGTGATTATTCTGATTTCATGAATGCGCTGTAAATCATCTAGATATAAATGAAAAATTTTCTTGATGTCATTGAAAGCATAATCCATTTCTATCTGAAAAGTTTCCCCAACTTTCTTTAAACCAAACGGAAGTTTCCTATATGCGAATGTGCCCCAGGGACAGATGAATGTTGTCTTATGTTGGTCATATGACCTCAAAATGTATGTAAAATGTAATCTGGGTGGATATTCGTTTGTTCCCAGTTGAACTTAGGGAACTACTCAAAATGTTCGAAGTGGAGTTGCCAATTTCTTGGGCATCTGGGTGGATATTGATTTGATTATAGCCGGAAAATCCATCCATGAACGAGAATATTTTGCATCCAGCATAATCGTCAGTAATCTCGTCGATAAAGGGAGTAGGATAGTTGTATTTTGGACAAGCATGATTAAAATCCCGATAATCGACACACACTCTAATGGTTCCTTGTTTTTTCATAACAGGAATGATATTGGAAACCCACTCAGTTAGTGGAACAAGGTAAATTAAACTAGCACACAAAAAATTTTCAACTTCTGCTTTGATGGCAGTGGCTTTCTTCGGATGAACAGGACGAAGACGTTGGCGCACTGGTTTGACATCAAGATACATATTAATAGTGTGTTCAACTATACTAGTATCTATGTCTGGCATTTCCTCATAAGACCAAGTGAATGCATCACGAAATTCAAGTTCTGATGGAGAACAAGATACACTGACATGAATATTTTCTACAATGCTACGTTTGGTTGAAATATCGATAGAAAACATTTCTTTGATATTTGATAAATTTCACTCGAAATCAATTGCATTAATTGGTAAAGAATTCGAAAAGAAAGTTTTGATGGATGGGTGATATAGTTCACTGAGATTGTTTTCTTCATAATCAGGAAGATGGGAACAATGATTATAATATTCCCATGGTTCTCCTTCTGACATCATAGCTTCCAAAATATTTTCATCTGTAAAAAACTTTGAGGAAAATGGATCAGATGGAGCACCAAAATCTAAGGAATGATCAACCCAAACACTCAACGACGCTGATTTCAGATTTGCCACTCAATCCAAATATATTGATTGTTATGCCAGCTCAATAGGGTTGGGCGGTAGAAATTCATCCAGCGTAGAAATATCAAAATCACCCATACTCTCCCTTAAGCCAGATAGAGTGGAAGAGATCATGTAGTAGGTCTCTATACTTGTAATTTATGTCGACGTCATGGGCAGCAATAATGCAAAGGTTCCCATAAGAGTGGAGTCCTTTAAGAGTCCTACACCAATGTTCTGAATTTCTAGTTGGGGTAAGTGAACAAACGGAATGCTTCCAGATACTTGCGAAGTAGAGGAAATAAAGGATAATTGATTAAGTGGAAAGGAAATCATTCTAAAGTATGTAGAAAAAATTGCAGTCATTGCATATACCCTGGTCTTCCAAGTAAAATATAATAGTCAGGGGGTCTGTCAACAACCTCAACATTAATATTCACTATTTCCCCCCCTAGTTCAACATGCAGGTTATTGATAATACCACAAGGTTTATATGTTCTGTCATCAAAAGCCTTCAACGTCGTTGATGATTATGATACTCACGGCGAGCCAAGTGACTTCCAACAGTTTAGAGACATAATGCACATAGATGCTCCCTCATCAGTAATAGTGCGATGAACAAGGTGATTGAGAACATTTACTTGTATGGATAATTCCAATTCTGCTGGTAGCTGTGGTACAGAGCCCATATGATTAAAGATGACAAGATTAGAATCAGTCGAATCAATTCCACCAATGGCTGATAATAAAGCCTACTTCTAGGAGGGACAATTTTGTAATACCTCAAGAGCAGACATAGCTAAAGGGGATTGAGCCAAATCTTCAACTATATTATAATTTTGTGCAACTCTTGCTCGAGTATTATATGTTGATTTATGAATTACTCCCTTCGGTGGCTTAATTGTCAATTTAGGAATAACAATAGGTGATACTGATTCAGTAGATGGATTCATTGTTGAGGTAGTAGGTTGATTAGTGGCCAGACTACCATAGTATTTATTACACGTAGACACCAAAATATATTGTGAAGGTTTTGTGGTGGATAACATTAACACTTGGGAACTAGGAGCTGGATCCGTAGCAACCAAATTAGTGTCTAGATTTTTAAATGGGTCTCCCAACATAGCTGATGCATGGGAAGTCTTGATGATTTTTGCAACTTCAGCATGGTGAGGACAATTGCTAACAAAATTTTCCTTGTTACAGATTATGCATGGATAACGAGGTTTCCGTGGTCCAGACGGTTGATCAGATGATCTTTCCTGCGGGTTAGAAGTTTGCTTTTTCTTTGATTTCACCTTTTTCTTACATCCTAGTTACTTGTCACTTTTGCCTTTGTCAAATGAAACGACATTAATTTTAGAAGTAGGAGCATGATCATATGCAGTAGTGTGGTGTGTGTTTGCAGAGCCTATCAAGTCATCTCCGGCATGAAGGTCCTTTATTTGAGGAGGAACATTGAAATTAGATCGCGGCGCATTAGGAATTTTTTCATAAAGTGTTCCAGAATAAGTGTAAATAAAGTCTAAATATTTGGCATGAGCGATAACTTGCTCTTTTGTGATGATGCTACCCTTAGCCACATCCTTAGTTATAGATTGTAACAGGGACTTAATGAACCATTCAACATGGAGCTGATCCAGAAAAAATGTCTTAACCATTCGTCGATGGTGACGCCACTCATGAATATGTTCAGAAATTTTAGTAGCATTAGTCTGTTTGAAGGTGGTCAAGAGTTCCATTCCAGTTTCGTATTTGATATGTAACTGGAAATGGGTCAAAAAGACAGTAGCTAGGGCAGTGAAATTTTCTAAAGAAGCTCTAGGTAACTCAATGTACCATTTAGCAGCCAGACTTGTAAGCGTACGCTGGAAAAGACGTAGTCGAATAGAATAATCATTCAGGTAATTTGATGAAAACCGTAAATGATAAGTCATGACATGAGTTGACGGATCTTCTCCAAAGTTTCCATTGAATTTAGGAATATCAGAGATTAATTTATGAGGTATCACCGGCCACCAAGGAGCATAATTTATAGGATCATTGGTTAACCAGTTTAAATCTGGTAATTACAAGGTTGCAACAAAAGGCAACTGTCGATTGAGGTCAGGTTGAGCATAGCCAAGGTAAGATGGAATTGCTTGAGAAACAGGCATTTGAGCACCAGCATACGGAATCTGCTGCTGGTAACCCAAACAGGGGTTGTTTTGCATAGAAAACGCTTGAGGATTATGTTGACCAAAACCTAGATATGTTACTTGTTGAAATGAAGTTTGAGGCATTTGCGCCTTTGGCTGCCAAGGGGTCTGTCCACCAATGTTATAACCAAAATTAGTATAACTTCGATTTGGTTGATATGTATAACTAGGTTGCATTTGTGAAATCCCATAAAATGGTACACTAGCTTGTGAATAAATGATTCCTGATATAGGTGGCTGTAAATTAACTAAAGGATTTTGAGTCTGTGGACCCAACATTTGATGATATTGAGTTGAAGATCCCGACTGATAAGGTTGATGTACAATATTTTGATTCTATAATAGGGGTATAGATGTCTTAACAAGTGTTAATGAAGTGGGTGTAACAAGTTGACCGGTTGATACGAATGTACAAATGTTTGTGGTTGGATAGTCAGAGTGGGCTGCCATTGACAAACATTCATGTCAACATTAGTTTGACCAAAAAGTGAGTGAGTACTATCATATTGGGTGACCAAATGTTGCCCCCCAGCATGAGGAGAATAATAAGACAAAAAATTCTCCAAATGCTGGGAGTCCAGTTGATATGGCATTTAAAGTAATTGACCCAAAAGGACTGACTTGATATTGTCCTGATGATGTATGTAATGAATCAAGTCATTCAATACTAACGATAGGACTACCAGTTAAAACACCAGATGATGAAATTGGCAAAGACCATGATCGTGAAGATGCACCAGAGAAAGTGCCAGATAATGATTTGTAACCTGTTGGGACTGAAGGGCCACTGTGAAAATATGACTCTGGTGAGGTTGTGAACATCGACGAAGTAGCGAGGGTAGGAGCTGACGTAATTAGAATAACAGACCCAACTGAAGATGTTGGTTCAGACATGGTTGTTTGACCAAATGTATAGCCTTGAAAATCGACGGGATATTGAATGGGAACAAGATTAGCGAAAGCAGATGGAAATGATTGAGGAAAAGACTCGTACAGGTAAAGTTCCCCCCCAAAATGGGTTGGAGTTAAAGGTGTATCGTCTTGTGAGATTTCTTCAATCACAATTAAACCAGGAGGAAGAACTTCACCGTCAGGCCCAAAACATATTTCAGATGGTTGACTATATGATATGGGAGATTCAATAGCTACAGAACTTTGTGGGATGACCAAAGTAGGAACAACTTCTTGTTTTTCGACTTCAAGATTCAAATGTTCTGGCAAAGAAGAGATAGGATCTAGATCAATTTGTGATTGAACAACGTCGGGTCTAGGAGGTATGTTCTCACTGATTGAATGGATTGTGACCACAGGTAGCTGTGAAGACTTCGTTTCGACAACAGTAGATGAACCAGGATGTGTGGAAACAATTTCAGCTAACTCTGGTTTAAAAGATGATGTTTCACCAGAGGTACAGATTGTACTTGATTCAGCAGATCGTGATTGCCTTCGCCTACCAGAAGTAACTTCTGGCATTAAAGGCGGTTTTAAAGCTAATCTACATGAACGATGGGGGATGGGATTTTGTTCTTCCACTATTACTAATTTATTTTAACCAAAAAAAAAAAAGAGGGTAATTCTAGGCAAAAGGGTTTACCAAGAAACTGTGAACTGAAGAATACCTCCTGGCGAACCAAGAAGTATAGGCAGGAAATCTCTCCGAATTTTGTGTTAGGTTTATCACAATTTCAAGGTGGCCGACTCGGTTCACTATGGATGGACAAAACCTAAAAGTTGTCCTCGAAAATATACCTGAAGGTACGTGGAGGCCCAAGTCCGTATTAGCGTTGTTTGATGCAAAACCACACAGTGAGAGCACCCCTTTATACTTATCATACTATAACACCGCTCGATATACCCGAAAGTAAATGGACGAGATACGATATACTTACGTACATAGAGTGAGGTATCAGACTCAGAATGTATCATAGAAAAATTAACAACAACTACTATGCTTTACGACGCCGGAACACGTCTCTAGCCTAGACCTTCTAAATGTTATTGTTATGGTTCCAATGCGTTGTTAAGTAAATTGAGATTAATTTTATGTTGATATTTCTTAAAAATTTTCCTTTCAAAGGTTCACTGCGATGATGTGTATGAAATTCCTAAAATGCAAGCTAAGAATGATAAAAAATATTTCACTTTCATCTTTCTCAATGAAAAAACTAGCTACTAAGGTGTTGGTGAGGTAAATCCCCTTTGCGGACAGAGGCGATCCCACTAGCCCTAGAGTGGGTCTAGTCACAAACAAGACATGCTATAATATTGATTCCTAGTTAACGAATGGATGGAGTTTCGATAGATGACTTACCGTAGATCCTACGCTACTGTTGTCTTCGAAAAGAGTGGCTCGTTCCTCACTCTTGGTTTGAAAGATCACAATCCACTCGCTTCCACGCTCAGACACCTACACACAAGAAAAAAATGACAATAACATACTAATTCACATTCATAACTATCAGTCAGTTGAAGAGGACTAAATCAATTGCATTACATAAACAACATAACACAACGATGGAACCAACACCATAGTCGAGTATATTAATAAATGGAAGGAAGAGTACAACCAAGCTTCGACATTGCGACCTCCTCCAGTAGGGTTCGAGTGGAGCACGTCTCACAAAGGCTTGCCAGGAATTTGAACAAGAATCTCTCTACGTAATTCTCCTTGGTTCTTCCTTCTCAATGGAAATTACTCAGCTATAGTATTCTTCTCCAAGTTGAGCTCCTTGGCTATCTTTTCAGCTAGCTTTCATAAATGGAGAAGGCTTGTTTATATAGAGGGAGACGGAGAGGTTAGGATCCCTATAATCATGGAAGGGAGTCCTATCTTCAAGGAGTGTTCCATGGGAGGTAAAAAACCACTACCTAAATAGAGATATTTGTGGCTCATCAACTTAACCACTTTAGTGACTCATCCCTGAGGTAGTTACAAGGAAAATTTCGCCTCTATTTGTTAAAAAACATTCCTAAAATAGTTGGCACAGGCACTACACTGAGACAGAGCGCCAGGTGGCATGGGCTCTAGTGAAAATATTCCACATCGGCGCGAGGGGTGAACTGGCTATCCGTGCTAAGGCCAAAACATAGGTTTTGTGTGATTTTTTGAGGAATTGTTCAATACGAGAAATGATTTCCTTGTGCAGAAGGATGCAAAGAAGGTGTTTGTAGAGTATGACACTGCTCACAGGTCATGAGAATGATCCTCCAATATTTGGGACGAGGGATTGCAGGGATGATGAAAAAATGGTATGTAACAGATGCTCCATAAAGCATGACGTCCGAGAGAGAGGGAGGGGTGAAATGCTTTATGAGAACACGTTCGACCCAAACACTGCTGCCGGAAAATCTACAAGTACAAATACAACTGATATCTCTGATACATGATATGTGGTATGGGCGCAGGAATCCATAATAGAGTACATAAAAAATGAGATCCGAGGTACAGACGCAACCATCTAGTAATAAGGATCAACAAATAGAACTAGGTATGGTCGTAGCCATCCAATCAGAAGAGTCATGTAATAAGTCATAGTAATCCACAAAGAATCTGTAGCCTGGATTTCATCATACAAAACTAACTCTGGTTTAAAAGATGATGTTTCACCAGAGGTACGGATTGTACTTGATTCAACAGATCATGATTGCCTTCGCCTACCAGAAGTAACTCTGGTGGTAAAGGTGGTTTTAAAGCTAATCTACATGAATGACCGGGGATAGGATTTTGTTCTTCCACGATTACTGATTTATTTTAACCAAAAAACAAATAAAAAAAAAGAGGGTAATTCTAGGCAAAAGGGTTTACCAAGAAACTGTGAACTGAAGAATACCTCCTGGCGAACCAAGAAGTACAGGCAGACAATCTCTCCGAATGCTGTGTTCGGTGTATCACAATTTCAAGGTGGCTGACTCGGTTCACTATGGATGGATAGCACCTAAAATTTTTCCTCCCAAATATACCTGAAGGTACGTGGAGGCCCAAGTCCGTATCAACGCTGGTTGATGCGAAACCGCACAGTGAGAGCACCCCTTTATACTTATCGTACTGTAACACCGCTCGATATACCCGAAAGTACGTGGATGAGCTATGATATAATTACATACATGGATTGAGGTATAACACTCGAAATGTATCGCAGACAAATTAACGACAACTACTATGTTTTACAATGCCGTAACACGTCTCTAGCCTAGACCTTCTAAATGTTATTGTTATGGTTCCAATGTGTTGTTAAGTAAATTGAGATTAATTTTATGTTGATATTTCTTAACAATTTTCCTTTCAAAGGTTCACCACGATGATGTGTATGAAATTCCTAAAATGCAAGCTAAGAATGATAAAAAATCTTTCACTTTCATCTTTTTCAATGAAAAACCTAGCTACTAAGGTGTTGGTGAGGTAAATCCCCTCTGTGGACAAGGGTGATCCCACTAGCCCTAGAGTGGGTATAGCCACAAACAAGACATGCTATAATATTGATTCCTAGTTAACGAATGGATGGAGATTCGATAGGTGACTTACCAGAGATCCTACACTATTGTTGTCTTCGAAAAGAGTGGCTCGTTCCTCACTCTTGGTTTGACAGATCACAATCCGCTCGCTTCCACGCTCATACACCTGCACACAAGAAAAAAACGACAATAACATACTAATTCACATTCATAACTATTAGTCAGTTGAAGAGGACTAAATCAATTGCATTACATAAACAACATAATACAACAATGGAATCAACACCATAGTAGAGTATATTAATAAATGGAAGGAAGATTACAACCAAGCTTCGACGTTGCAATCTCCTCCAGCAGGGTTCAAGTGGAGCATGTCTCACAAAGGCTTGTCGGGAATTCGAACGGGAATCTCTCTACGTAATTCTCCTTGGTTTTACCTTCTCAATGGCAATTACTCAGCTATAGTATTCTTCTCCAAGTTCAACTCCTTGGCTATCTGTTCAGCTAGCTTTCATAAAGGGAGAAGGCTTGTTTATATAGAGGGAGAGGGAGAGGTTAGGACCCCTATAATCATGGAAGGGAGTCCTATCTTCAAGGAGTGTTCCATGGGAGGTAAAAAACAACTACCTAAAGAGAGAGATATGTGGCTCATCAACTTAACCACTTTCAGTGACTCATCCCTGAGGTAGTTACAAGGAAACTTTCACCTCTATTTGTTAAAAAAAATTCCTAAAACAGTTGGCATGGGCACTACACTGAGACAGAGCGCCAGGTGGCGCGGGCTCTAGTGAAAATCTTCCACATCGGCGTGAGGGGTGAACTGGTTATCCATGCTAAGGCCAAAACATAGGTTTTGTGTGCTTTTTTGATGAAATGCTCAATAGGAGAAATGATGTCCTTGTGCAGAAGGATGAAAATAAGGTGTTTGCAGAGTATGACACTGCTCACAGTCACAGGAATGATCCTCCAATATGTGGGACGAGGGATTGCAGGGATGGTGAAAAACTGGTATGTAATAGATGCCCCCTAAAGCATGAGGTCTGAGAGAGAGGGAGGGGTGAAATGATTTATGAGAAAACGTTTGACCCAAACACTACTACCAGAAAATATGCAAGTACAAATACAACTGATATCTCTGATACATGATATGTGGTATGGACGCAGACATCCATAATAGAGTACATAAAAAATGAGATCCGAGGTATGGACGCAGCCATCTAGTAATAAGGATCAACAAATAGAACTAGGTATGGTCACAACCATCCAATCAGAAGATTCATGTAATAAGTCATAGTAATCCACAAAGAATCCACAGCCTAGATTTCATCAAACAAAACCTAGGGTCTTGCGCTCCATCCCGATCCGAACAATGTACAAGTTCGAGCATGCGAATAAATTAATTGAAGTAGAACATGCAGGAACATCGTCTGATTACCAGCCAATAATGAGAGTTGTTAACAGATGCAAGAGAAACCACTAACAATGATAGTGGCTCTCAAAGTACAAAAGGTACAATCCGCAGAAAGTGAACAGTGATATGGCATTGAACACCCACAAAATCATCTGATCGAAGGCCAATGATGTAAACCTTTCGACAGATGAAAAAACCTGCCATTAAGGCATGCAGGCTGCAGGGTACCTAAAGGAAGTCTCTGGATCAGCTTCTTGGAAAATGATCTGAAGTCGACAGGAAGCGACCTGGTTGAAGGAGGGCCATGATGTTTCCCACATCAACGACACGAGACAGAGGAATATGATGATTTGCGAATTAAGACCAATAGAGAATCAGAGAAATGTTGAAAATTGCAGAGGAAAAAATTCTCTTGAACATATCAACGGCACGACACTGGATTTGGCAGTATTTGACATCAAGGGATCTGATGTAATATCCCAAAATGGGAACAACTACACTATTGGGAATAATGTGAGTTATTACCAATGTGGAGCTTCAACAAATCATGAGCATGGCAGTGTAGAGAATCTCATTAGATGTAAAATAACATCATACCAATAGATGAAAGAACCCCAGCAACAAGATGATTTATATTCTCCTTCCCGGGTGGGAAAATACAACAATATAGAGCATAAAACAACTGTCTTCAAAAAATAATGCTATAAAAATGAGAAATGGGACTTGGATCCCTTAGAATAGATGATATAAAACTCACATGCATAATTATAGGTGAAAAAAATCACTCTAGATCATATAAATAGATCTCCCCAAGTCAATGCAGCTCAAATAAGCCAAAACCCCATAGCCTAGCTCATGCAGGAAGTACTGAAGCAAGGAATGCACTAATCTAATGAGGGTTTATGCAGAAAATAATGAGATAAGACTGATATGGAGCTTATATTAATCAAAAAATAGAGAAATGGAGGTTTAATCTCTCTTACACAAGGAAAAAGACACCCGACAAGGGTTTCCGGCAATACACATGTACAAAAAGCAGGGCTGTAGAAAATAGCACAGTTTACTGCAAAAATATATTAAACATGAATGAATATGATATACAAGAGCTGAATAATATAGGAAATGGCCAAGGTCCTATTATTCTAACTCCCGGAGGAAAATGAGCACCCGCTCCTCAAAGACTAGCACAAAATCAAAGGGTACAACCTTGCTACTACTGCCCTTGCATAAAAGACGCAGTTTTCTGAAGGGAAATGTGTTGTGGCTGAATATGGATGAATGGCCCCAAGAAAAATACTGAAATGAAGCTCAAATCCTTCCCTCTTGATCCCTTTAGAAATCTTACCCAAAGAGAGGATGGAATTCCCGCACGGGAATTCTTTGCACTAAGCAGTGCAGTAACTCAGACTAAACAACTGAAGCATGCAAATAGTCAAAATACCAAAGATAGCTGAATACATGAATTCCCTCTTTGATGCTATGCCTTCCTTTTTATCTTTGGTGAGCCTCCTCACCCCGGGCCCCACACAATGTTGAGGTGACTTCCTAGTGAAGCTTCCTCTTTCAAAACTGTGCTGCCCTAGCTGGCTTCCCTCCTCTTTGTAGCAGCGCTGTTGACTTGGTCAAATGGAAATAATCCACCAACAATGCCTCTTTTTACACTAAGGGATATTTAATCCAGTTCTCATATGTGTGTCTAGGTTGATCCT
Organism: Pinus albicaulis; assembly: GCA_034641835.2. Classification (NCBI taxonomy): domain Eukaryota; kingdom Viridiplantae; phylum Streptophyta; class Pinopsida; order Pinales; family Pinaceae; genus Pinus; species Pinus albicaulis. Next base: position 463,451,598 of record CM076577.1, on the reverse strand, counting down.
TTTTCACATTGAGCTAGTTTACTTGAGTGATCTCTTCCTCCTCAAGAATGCATGTTGACTTAGTCAAACTTGACTATGTCCCCATATAATTTTCCCTTGTTCACACTTGCAAGTGTAAAACCAGCTCCTAAGGTGATATCCTTCCTTACTAAGGTGGAATTTATTCATATTTTTATTGTTCATGGGCCTCCTTACCCATTTATTCCTCTCCTAGGTGAAAGTAGAAAAATGTAATATTCCAAATTGTTGTGTGCAAATTTTGGAATATTATAGTCCTCCCCTCCCAAATTTTTCTTTTCCTCAAGCAACTGTAAGGATAGGACTAAAGAGCATCCTATTCTCCCCTATAGCAACCTCATAAAATAAAATCCTTCAAGGAGCAAGGTGTTGTATCATCAATATTTTTCCAAGCTGCCCCTCCCAAGTGTGCAAATCATCTATTGGGGAACATCCCAAATAGCTGACATCATGTGACAGTGAAACATCCATGGAGGCAAAAATGGGTTGTATGAAGGTCCTCTTGAGGCATGAGGGCTGATATAGATTGGGATCCATCATCCCCCTTTGAATCTCTCCTCTCCAAGCTATCAAACAAACAAAATAGGTCACCCTCTAGGTTGGCAACTCATGAAGGATCTCTTCCACCCTGAGCTCATGCAGAATAGGCGGGATGAAAATCTGAATATGGTAGGCAAGATAGCCTACCCCACGTTGTCTCTCTCTCCAATCAAGATGAGTGTAGAGAATTTTTTGATTTTGGGCTACAATACTGTTGCCCTCAAATGTCAAGAAGGAAACTAGACCTCCAAAGGTCCCTCTCCCAGCACTTGAATCAACCTGGCCCAAACCATCTCATACATGATGGACAAAAAATCACCACCATATGGCATCCCATCCATCTCATGGCCCTCCTCATTAAGGAACAAATATGTTGCTCTAGAGGCCATGTCTCTTCCCATGATCCCCTTAGAGCATGTACTACAGAAAATGTGGCGATGCTCCTCCCCCAAGAACACATCCACCCCATGTGTTCCTCCTCCAATCATGCTCCTCATAAAAGCAAGAATAAGATCAGAAAATAGGATCATGATCAGCATCATAATGAAATAAATACTGAAGGTTTTATGTGGTCCTGAAAGGTACCAAGAGTCTCCTAATTGGTCACAGCGCAGTCTTCCCCACTGCAGCTTCAGACAATAGCATGGCAAGTTGTTTCTTGATAGATGGCTAGTTGTGTAAGTCACCACATCTACTAGCAAGTAGTAAATGGCTGAATGTATCAACTGAGCATACAAGGAGTAACCAAACACTTGCCCCAAATCATATAATAGATGGTTGTCTCCATCATAATAGCTGGCCAAAAATGGACCATGGAGCCAAAAGAAAAACTTTCCCCTTTGAAAAGCAATGCACTGCAAAGAAATGGTAAGAGCATGCAAATATTGTGTGGGACAATCACTAAACGAAAAAATAGAATTATTACCATGTAATTAAAGCAATATGGTGACAAGATCCATAGATGAATCCTCCATAGTGGTATGACATACCCATCTAAAGAGGAATGAACCACATGCTCCATGAAAATCCTCCTTCTTATGTTTGGAAATCCAATTCAAGGAGAACATACCACAATAACCAATGAGTCCATCCACCATTCTACCAATCTCACCTCCTCTATGCCCACCAAGTGCATCAAATATGAAGTGATCCTGGGGATACTCCATCAACAAGCTCATGCTCCAAAGTGATAGTGTTGTTGGCCTATGCAAATAGGCTCCTTCCAACTCATAAATCCATCCTCTGACATGTTCAATGTCAAAGACTTCTTTCATAATGTTGCTATCTCCTCTCATTGCAACATCATTCAAAATGTTAGAGCAACTCTGCTCTTGCTCCCTCTCAATCCTCCAAAGAAAAAAATGTCTTTGCTACCCCATCATACCTTCATCATACGACTCATGTGGTGGAAAACATAATGATTTTATCATCATAATACATCCACACTCCTTTCTGCCCCATGATGCAAGTACCCTGCCAAGTAATCTCTTCCCACATACCCTTGGAAAAAGGATATGTCTCATGATGGCCAAACTCTCTCAAGAGCAGCCAATGCAGATTGGCCTCCTGCTGCCTAGTATCATAAATTTTCAAGTGGCTCACCAACCTCTTGCTCTTCCCCCACATCCACTCAACCCCATGTGGATGCCTTCTGTCATTCTTCATCTTGGAATTCTTCCCATGTGGGCTATCATCCCCCACAAACAGTTCCTCTTCTCTGCCTACCATGAAGTGCTGAAATGTATTTTCTTGGAGATCTCTTAGATAATATCTCATGTCCATGGCCATCTTGAATCCATCAAGATCCAAGGTGATAAATGTAAAGCCCCCTTACTATTATTGTTTGACAGCACTGATAACTTCTTCCATGGTATAGTTGCTACCTCATACTCCATCTCAAGGTTCATGACTCCTTCCAAAAGATCACACTTCAGCCTCAAGGATTTTGTGCAACTCAAAAGAGGTCCATGAGAATGATGGTTCATCTGCTCCTTGAACCATTCAAACTTGCATAGCGTAATGCAATCCTGCTGCTCTACCTTAGCAATAATGTTTAATCCTGGGCCATATGAAGACATAATTCCACAATTTTTAGGAAGATTTGTTGTAGTAAGTAAAAGTGGAAATATCCCCATACCTTGGTGAGATGTGGAAACCTCATGTAGTGTTCCAAGGGCTCCTCCCTCCAATGTAATGGCTGCCCTAACTGCTGATGTAGAAGACTGCTTTCCCAAGGCTGTGATAGTGCTGGTACTTGTCTCCTCCCATGGTGGTGTGGGCTTTCTCTCCTCTTATCTCTCTCCATCAAAGGTTCTAATCATCCCTTGAGTGAACTCAAAAAAATAAGTCACTCTTGTATGGCTTAAGTGACTGAACCACCAAGCATTGGCTTCACCCTCCACGTGCAACGCTACAACTTCTACTGCCTCCCTCTCTACCACTAGATGAAGTAGAAAGAATGCCTCAAGATTCCTTGCCCAATCTCTTGTTGTGTTTGACCCATAAAATGTAGATAATAGGAATCTATTTCCTTTAATCTCTCCTTTGCTGCAGGGTCTCCTTTCTTCTCTCAGTTGAATAAACTTAGGAAAATCTAGGGTTTCTTTGGAAGCCCTAGGTTGGCACTTGTATTTTGCCAAATATCCACTCACAATTTCATGCTCTAAGTGGTTTCCTTGCTCTCCACTTCCTCTATGATAACATTAAGTGCATGCATCTATTTCTTCTTCTTGAATCCTTCTCGAGGACTCACTGCAACTCTCTCCTCCTTGAAACCCTTTTGGAGTTTCAACGCATTTCTCCTCTTTCTTCTTAGATCTAAAAATGGATGAGAGTAATCTCATCCTTTCCATAATTTTGTTCTCCTCTTCTTCTTATCTTCTAATTGGATCTTAAATCCACAGGTTGAGCCAAGAAAGCAACTTTGATACCACTGTAATATCCCAAAATGGGAACAACTACACTATTGGGAATAATGTGAGTTATTACCAATGTGGAGCTTCAAAAAATAATGAGCATGGACATGTAGATTAGCTCATTAGATTTAAAATAACATCATACCAACAAATGAAATAACCCCAACAACAAGATGATCTATATTCTCCTTCCCGAGTGGGGAAATACAACAATATAGAGAATAAAATAGTTATCTTTAGAAAATGACACTATAAAAATGAGAAATGGGACTTGGATCCCTTAGAAGACATGATATAAAAATCACATGCAGAATTATAGGTGAAACAAATCACTCTAGCTCATATAAACATATCTCCCCAAGTCAATGCAACTCAAATAAGCCCAAACCCCATAGCCTAGCTCATGCAAGAAGTACTAAAGCAAGGAATACGTTAATATCATAAGGGTTTATACATAAAATAATGAGATAAGACTGATATGGAGCTTATATTAATCAAAAAATATAGAAATGGAGGTTTAAGCTCTCTTACACAAGGAAAAAGACACTCGACAAGGGTTTTCGGCAATATACATGTACAAAAAGAAGGACTGCAGAAAATAACACAGTTTACTGCAAAAATGTATTAAAAATGACTAAATATGATATACAAGAGCTGAATAATATAGGAAATAGCCAAGTGCCTTCTTATTATAACTTCCAGAGGGAAATGAGCACCCCCTCCTCAAAGACTAGCACAAAATCAAAGGGTGCAACCCTGCTGCTGCTGCCCCTACATAAGAGATAGTTTACTAAAGGGAACTATGTTGTGGCTGAATATGGATGAATGGACCCAATCCAAATACTGAAATAAATCTCAAATACTTCCCTCTTGATCCCTTAAGCAAGCTAATCCAAAGAGAGGATGGAATTCCTGCACAAGAATTCTTTGCACTAAGCAGTGCAGCAACTCCGGCTAAACAACTGAAGCATGAAAATAGTCAGAAGACCAAATATAGTTGAATACATGAATGCCATATTTTATTCTATTCCTTCCTTTTTATATTTGGTGAGCCTCCTCACCCTGGGACCCACACAATGTTGAGGTGACTTCCTAGTGAAGCTTCCTCTTTCAAAACTGCGCTGTCCTAGCTGGCTTCCATCCTCTTTGTAGTAGCGCTGTTGACTTGGTAAACTGGAACTAATCCACCGGCAATGCCTCTTTTCACACTAAGGCATCTTCAATCCGGTTCTCATATGTGTGTCTAGGCTGATCCTTGTTCACATTGAGCTAGTTTACCTAAGTGATCTCTTCCTCCTCAAGGATGCATGTTGACTTAGTCAACTTGACTATGTCCCCATATAATTTTCCCTTGTTCACACTTGGAAGTGTAAAACCAGCTCCTAAGGTGATCTCCTTCCTTACAAGGTGGAATTTATTCATAATTTTATTGTTCATGGGCCTCCTTACCCATTTATTCCTCTCCTAGGTGTAAGTAGAAAAATCTAATATTCCAAATTGCTGTGTGCAAATTTTGGAATATCACATCTGAGGTCATGACGAGAAGGCAAAGAGAAGATGAGCGGTAAAAATTGATTACCCAAACTAGTGGAGGAAAAAAAATGACAAAGTGAGATGTCCCCAACCCGACACGAATGGAGACGAGTGCCATGTTAGAGAGTGACATACTGCCGACTAAAATCTGGTTCCATTTCCCCCCACCATTTCTGGCAAGTACCCCAATTATTTTTGTAAACAAGCTTGAAGGGGATATCATATGCTTGCGATGTAAGTTTGTCCTTTGGAAAAATCCAAACTAGTACATTTTACAAGCCCTAGGAAGGAGGAACGCGAGTAACATCATAATGACGGAGTCAGATGTCATCAGTTTTTAACAAGTCTGACAAAGGGAGAACTTGCCATCTTTTCATGTTTAGAGAGTTTGAAAAGAAAGCGGAAAATAAAACTCCAACAAGGCCCTTTTCATAAATAGTCTCTCAGATCCGAAAGGGTAGAAAACAATATCCGAGATAACCTCTTAGTCATGATAGGCTAAGTTATTCCTTTTTCGTAAATAATCTATCCCAACCCGAAAAAGGGATAAACGTATACTAGGTAGATATTGTTTCGCAACCATTTAAAGAGTTTGAAAGGACAAATGTCTCAGCAATCATTTTAGTTTTAGAGAGTCAGAAAAGAGCTGTAAGGTGACTCCAGTAGTGACTTTTTCATGTTTTTACCGAGTTTGAAAAAGTATAAAATACAACTCGTTTCTTCGTCATAACCATGTGAAAACCTGTCGCTGCACAAAAAGACGCATGTAAAATGTATTCCTTGACAACAATATGATAAAATAATTGAAAAATATGTTTTAAAACCTAATTTAAGATTTTGGAAAGTTATAAAATGCCATAAGTGGTAAAAAAAAAACTATTTACCTTTCACTTTTACCTCTTTGTGGAGAAATAGTGACCCATTTACCTTGCGATCTCATGGTGACGATTGCGAGCGATCCAGTGAACCAATCTTGATTCTGTCAGTGTCAGGTAAGAGCTGACACCATTTGCCATCTTTTAAGCTATATTTCAATACATGTATTTGTCATTTTGATCCCTTTACGGGAGGATTTGTCAAAACTATGGCATCGTGGTTGGCGCAGGTTTCGGGCATGGACCCGCGCCAATCACCCCCTTTTTACAGAGAGGGTGCGCCCATTGGCACGATTGTTAGAGAAATGGTCGCGCCAACCATGCAACCCAAAAATCCGCATGAATTTGAGAAAAATGAAGTCAATTGCTTGCAAATGTTGATGCCTAAGTAGACTAACAATGTTCATATGACCAATGTGCATGTATCAAGCGGAGAAAATGGTGATTGAGTGGAAAGAGAGAGAACATAGTGAGGAGGATGAAATTTCCATGGAGAATGAATGGTGCATGAACACCCTCAAAGATTGTGGGCTAAATAAATTCTTCATGACACCGTGTCTCCGGGCTCAGCTGAAATTGCTTCAATATTTGATAAGCATTTGGGATGAAGATCAAGAAAATTTTGTTCTTCGAGATCAGGAACTTGAAATTGAAGTTTCCGATGGCTATTTTATCACAGGATTGTTGCAGAGGGGTGCAGTCCCTATGCTGACCAGTACCCGTCCCTATGGGGAGAGTATGGGGATGGTGATTGACATAGTGTGCTGATGGGCATGCAAAGGGACATGGAGTGGGAAGGTTGATGTCCAAACCATCCCGGATCTGGCACTAAAAGTAGTGTTGCACACTATCACGTGGGATGCAGGATCACAAGCACCACATGAGTCCACAAAGACACAACTGCTTCTTGCCGTAGACTGCCTGACCCCGACTCTCTACAACTGGGCAGAGGCTGTGACCATTAACATCAAACGACAGCTCACCAAGTGCAAGAAGACCAAATTGAAGCAGTTTGGGTATGGATCCATTTTGGTATTGTTCTTCTTGGAATGACTACTGATATTCCAGCGTCAGGAGGTCATTTTCTCGAAGCCACCACCCAGATAACCACGGATGGCCCGATGGGCTGAGCTAATGCCTAGAGTAGGGGGTGCCCAATAGATGTCCTGGAGGCTAGATTTTTTTGATTGGCTTCGACGAAAACTAATTGTCATGGAGGATTGCCCTTATTCTAGTACAAACTTCACCAGTGATCCAGACCTCGCACTCCTGGAGGGAGAGGATTGGGATGAAGAGCTACGTGAGACTCATTTTTTATTTTCATGAGTTTATGATTTTTTTGTATATATGCATGTTCTAACAACTAATCTTATATGTATGCAAATTTTGGCCTAGAGAGGCCTTCCAGTATGTTGTCGATAGCGAGGTGAACTCCTCGCGATTTCAATCTTCATGGCAAGGGTGACGAGGAGGCGATAGTACAAAATCTGGAGGGGATCGCCCGTGGGATCCTAGACTATGCTTTCCTAGATGATGTTCCTCAAGCCTATCATAGGCATATTGTAGGGGTGCCAATTCATATCCACTGCTTGCTGACGTGGTTGGTATGGGCGGTGACGTGCTATCATGAGCACCACGTTGATTAGGCACCTAGGCTTTTTATTTCCGCATATTTTTGAGAGACATGTTGTCTCGAGATGTAACTGAAACATACATGTATATTTTTTTGGTTTTTAGGATTTACACACTTCAAACAATCAATATATATATATATATATATATATATTTTCTTCATGGTTCTATTTACATATGATGATGTTTTATAAATTGCGCAGATGTCTATCTAATACAGTGTTAGCCACTGCATCAGTTAATGTATTCATTCGTCTTGGTATATGTTGATATGTGATGAAATCAATTTTTTTTTCAATCAAATGAATACGTAAACACAATCTTAAAATGCATGGGTTTTGAACTGAATAATGACCATTAAGTTGAAGAACAACAAGTTGTGAATCTAGATTTACAAGCAATGCATGTATATCGAGGTTAACCACCTCGGTTAATAGTTCCACAACATCACTATATTTAGCGACGATGTTTGTTGTTTGTCCTAGACAAATACCTTGTAGGTTAATCAACTCCTCAGCAGGATTATAAATTACCCAGGCTGTCGAAGACAAGCTCCTGGTACTGCGAGAAGCACCATCCGTGAAACTGACATAAGGGGTAATAGACATCTGCAGAACCAGCAAGACCCAATAAGTAGAAAAAATCTCACAAAGCACATCAAACCTAAATATGCACAAAAATGAAAAGAAATCACCTATGTACACATATCATGCATGAATTACTCAAGCATAATATTTTTTGAGATACAACCCATTTATGGGCTATGCTAAGGGATAACCTTCATAATCAATAAGATCATAGGCCCCATTCTGTAACACATGTTTGATGATGTAGGGCCCATGCCACATGGGTTGGAATTTTCCTACCCCCAGCTTGTCATGAGCTTGGTCGTACAGGAGAACAAGGTCACCTTCTTATTCTTTGATTCAATGAACAAAGCAGCTAAGCGACGAGTTTCATCCAATCTCTCTAAATAGAGGAGAAGATCTTCCTCAAGTGAAGTATGAGGCAGTAGTTCCACAGCTAATTTGAGTGAAGGAATTTCACACTCAATCGGAAGAGTAGCTTCCAGACTGTACACCAAATGAAACGGGGTGAATCCAGTGGCACTCTTAATCAATGTTCTATAAGCCCATAGATCTGAAAACAACATGAGATGAAAATTTGATTTATGGATCCCAATTTTTATTTGAATCAGCGTAACAAGAACTTTGTTTACAGCTTCAACCTGGCTGTTATCTTGAGGGTAATATGACTTTGAGCTGTCATGACACAGACCCAACTTAGACGTCATCTCCACCATCATATAGTCCCAAAAATGTGAACCATGATCAGTAACGATGGCTTGAGGGACACCAAACCGAGCAATAACATGATTGAATATGAATTGTGTTGTTTTTCTACCGTCCGCAGCCAGTGTAGTCATTTCTTCGACCCATTTCGTAAAATAATCGATGGCGATGATGATATAGGAATGCCCCCCATTCGAGCGAGGGTTACACGTCATAAAATTGATGCCCCATTTAGAAAAAGGACCAATGGTAATGACAGGGTGTAAATTAATAGGTGGCGCAAACATCTTGCGTTGATATATCTGGCACACATGGCATTTTCATACTGCGACAATGCAGTCTTTAAAAATGGATGGCTAGAAATAGCCAGCGCGAAGGATCTTTTGTGAGGTGGCATAACCAGACATGTGACCACCGCAGGTGCCACTGTGGCAATCATTTAAAACTTTCTCAGCTTCCTCGATGGTCAAACATCGGCGAAGCACAGAATCGACTCCAACACGATAGAGGGTATGTCCAACAATATGATAGGGTTGCGACTGATGCCGAATGTGATGTTGGGAATATTTCGTCAACTCAAAAGAAGTCTCGAGGAAAATGATGATATCACCATACAATGGATCGAGGGTGCTAATCAAGAAAAGAGTTTCATCTGGAATATGATCCTCGGAATATGAAGGAGTAGAGTCAGCGGGGACGAATAAATTAGGTCAGCGAAAATGAGTGATTTCTTTGATTTGGCAGTAGTGAATTCCAAATCAAACTCTTGGAGGATAACAATCCACTTTGAGTACTTGCCCCCGAGAAAATTTCAAGAGAGAATATAGGTCATGGGGTTGCAATCAGAAATCACGGTTACTGTCCGTAAAAGGATATAATGACGAAAACTCTAAACGGTGTGGACCGCAGCCAGCGCTAACTTCTCAACATTTGCATAACGTGTTTCAGGGTCGAGAAGGTTTTGAGACAAGTAGTAAATAACATGCTCATTACTGTCATCGTCATCTTGAACCAAAACCATGGCGATCGTACTGAAGGCGATAGCTAGATATAGGGTGAAATCACAATGATAATCCGAAGGATGTAATAGAAGAGCGTTAACAAGCAACGTCTTAAGCGTATCAAACGATTGCTGAGAAATCTCATCCCTAAAAAAAGGGACGTTTTAAAAGTCGTGTGAACCCCTTGGCTAGTTCGGCATAGTTTGGGATAAAACGTCGTAAGAAATTTTCTTTCCCTTGGAGACTCTGAAGCTGGTGTAACGAGGATGGAGAGGGAAGATTAACAATAGCCTCAACTTTAAGCAGATCAAGGAAAATTTCGTATTTGGATACGATGAACCCTAAAATTCTACCAGAATCGATGCAGAAGACGCATTTATGCGGATTGAGCCAAATGTTGTAGCGTCTATAGCAAAGGAAGACCTGGCAGAGATGGTCCGGATGGTATTTTCGCATAGCTGAATGAGCCGGAAGGTCATCCAAGTATGGTTGAAAAATATGATGAATATCATGAAATGCATAAGACATCGCACGCTATAACATAGCCCCAATGTTCTTCAAGCTAAAACGGAGTTTCTTATACGCGAATGTTCCCCAAGGACAGGTAAAAGTGGTCTTATGTTGATCGGACGGGAGAATATTGATCCGAGCCAGAGAATCCATCCATAAGGGAAAAAATCTCACTCCCCGCACAATCATCAATGATATGATCGATGAAAGGGGTGGGATAGTTATCCTTAGGGCAGGCTCGATTAATATCACAATAGTCAACACAGACGCAAATTGTTCCCTACTTCTTATCCACAGGAATAATGTTAGAAACCCACTCTGTCAAAGGGATCGGATAAATGAAACCCACTTTAAGAAGTTTTTCAACTTCAGATTTTATGGCGGCGGCTTTTCGAGGATGCACTGGATGAAGACACTGGTGAACAAGCTTCGCACTGGGGTAAGTGGGAATCTCGTGCACCACAATACTGGGGTCGATTCCAGGCATATCTTCATAGGACCAGGCGAAAACATAACAGAATTTGTGAAAGAGGATAGTGTACACTTGGACTTCATCGGAAGAACAAGTGACTCTGACAACTTCCGGTTTCATGGAAACGTTGATAGGCATTATCTGGGTGATGTCACTCAAGTTACCTTTAGTGAAGACTTTGTGAGTCAAGATAGGCATTTTAAGTGGCGGAGAAGGAACTTGAGACACAAAGCACTCAAGACAGTTAGACATTGCCCCAAGGCCAGGCATAAACAAGGAACAATGATGCCCATCGCTCCACTATAGGTCCTCGAGCGACATGGTTTCCACGATGGACTCATCAGATGGAAACAATTCTTTCAAAGGATCAGGGGAATCTGCATCACTGAGCAAGGGGGATTGAGAGTAAACATCAAGAGACATGCTCAAAGGAGAATTTTCAGAAGGGGGAGAACCTGATGCAGCTAAAATCTCACAATAATTTATTTCAATTGGAGTAAGTGGCATCAAATCCCCAAGTGAATCAACCTATTTAGGTAAAGGGATAATCCACGGGTCATTCGACCGAGAGATCATATTAACTTGAATGGTATTCAGTGGAAGAAGGGGAAAGATACCCATGAGGGCAGGGTCTTTGAAAATACCTCGCCCTATGCTGTCGAGGGGAGAAGGAAATTGATCCACGTATGGAATGTTGTTCTCAGAAGATGAGGTAAAGAAAAATAACTAATCAACAGTAATGATTTTTCCCTCATGTGAAAACTTTAGAAGAAATAGGGTAGATGAAATGCACAACATAGAGTGAGTGAAACTGCGACTGAGTAGAAGATTTTAATTGAGTTTAGTGTCAACTACTTCTACTTCGACATTGATCATCTTTCTTTGTAAGGTGATCGGAAAGCTAGCGAGAACACCCAACGGTTTCGATTCCCTTCCATCAAATTCCTCAAGGGAATTGGGTGACAAAGTTAGGGCTGGAGAGCCAATAGCTTTCTAGCAAGCAGATGACATGACACAAGTGGATGCACCTTCATCTACAACGGCTCTATGGATGTTGAGACCGTTAATGCCGACTTGTATGACAAGCGCAATTTGGTACGGAAGTCGGGGGATGAAATCCTCTAAATCGAAAGAGAGAAGGCTAGAATCAGCAGGATCAATTCTGCCGATCGTAGATAATAATGATTTCCATTGATACGGACAACTCTGAAGCACTTATAATGCGAACATTGTGGATGGCACCTGTGCTAAATCCTCAAAAATATTGTAATGCTGAGTAGCACGGGCATTAGGATTATAAGAATATTTTCGGAGAACACCTTTAGAAGGTGGGGGAAGAGGGCCATCAACGATCTCTTTCCTGGCTACCTCACATGATCTAGTATAATCTTTAGACTGAGTAGCAATGGAAACGGGTGTAGAACCATTCACCATGAACACTTGAGAGCCAAACAGTGCAGATGGCATAGGTTGATCGACCATATGTGTGTGCTGAGACAGAAAAGGTTCTTTGAGGGTAGCCAGAGTTCCTTTAGTGCCTTTGAGAAATTTACTAACTTCGGCACGTCTAGGACAATCCTTAGTGTAGTGTTCCTCATCACAAATCAGAAAGGGATAATTCGGCTTGCGCTGTGAACCATCATCAGCACGAGGTTTAGACGACTCTGGTTTTGGGGCATCGGATTTAGCCTTGCCTTTGCCCTTCTTTTTCCCCTTAGATGTCTTGTCCGTGGGATTGGCCTGCACGGCATTGACCTCTGAGGTTTTGCCAGAATCTGGGGTGGGCTGAGAAGCAGAATCATTGGAAGAATTTGATTTTTGCTTCCCAGTGTTAGAAGACTTATGTGAATTCTGAGTCATGGAACCAATAACGCCATCAACGGATGGGGTAGCCGGTGCTTTAGAAGTCCCAGGTCATGGGGCATCAGTCAAGATATCATAAAAAATGCTCGATTGAGGGTACACTAAATCAAGGTACTAGGCACGAGCAATGACCTGTTCCTCGGTAACACATGTCCCCATGGCTATATTTTTTGCAATATGATTGACAAAAGAGGTGGTGAACCAATGAGTAAGAAGTTGATTAGGAATTTCAAATTTGATCAGATGATGATGACGTCTCCATTCATGAATGTGGTCCGAGATATGGGTAGCCCGGTCCTGTTTCAAGGATGTTAGGAGATGCGTCCCGGCTTCATAATGAAGCAGTAACTGGAAATGAGTAAGGAACGCCATAGCAAGAGAGTTGAAATATTGAAATATACTACGAGACATCTCTATGTACCACTTAGCAATAGCTCCAGTGAGAGTTCACTGGAAAGACAGATTCGAATAGGGTCATCTACCCAAGAATTCGAATAACACCATAAATGGTAAGTCATGACATGTGCTTGGGGATCTACTCCAGCCTTGCCCTCAAACTTGGGGCAATCACCAGGAACCTTGGTTAGAACCATAGGCCAATATGGATTATGAAGGATTGGATCATTCGTTAATTTGGACACATCTGGTAATTCCAACATGGCGAGAAAAGGTAATTGAGGGTTGAAAGGCATAGAAGGTCCTAGATAAGGACTAGTACCCACATTACAACCTAGCTGAGTGTAACTCTACCCCCATTGGTTCTATCCCGAAGGATTCAGACCATAATGGGTATAAGCCGAATATTTCGGCTGATACAGTGGCTGAGGACGAGGATACGGAGGTTGAGGACCAGGATACTGATTCTGAGTATATGAAGGTCCTGATTGAGAAGCATAGATATTTTGTTGTGGAATGTAAGTATAGCTTTGCGGCTGAGGGTAATAAGTAGAACCTTGAGGCGCATTGTAAACCGGTTGGTATTGACCTCAAGGGTAATAAGCACCTTGGGGTCGAATGGGCTACTGATAAGTAGGGCCTCGCTGAGCTGGATTAGTAAAGTGCACTGGTTGACCTGACTGTGGTGTAGAGTAGAGCGGTGGCTAAGTAGGGTGAATTTTTTGTGCGGGTTGTCCCTGCTGAGCAGGTTGACCTAATTTATGGGGACCACTAGGTTGCCCCTGTGGAGCAGGTTGGCCTGATGGCTGCGATGGGCCAAGCTGTGCCTGATGACTAGGTTGACCTGTAGTAGGACCATAAGATGGCCTAGGCTGCACAAAATTTGGACCAATTGGGAGATATGGTTGTTGCGGTTGCACGAAAGTTTGCCCTTGAGATGGATAAATCTACCCCCCAGGACCGTATGAAGGCCCTGGTTGATATATCAGTTGCCCAGCGAGTCCTTGAGGTTTCCTAAGTTGGATCACACGTTGACCTTGTAAAGGTTGGCCTTGTGGATTGTACGACTGTCCTTGTGGACCGTAGAGTAATCCTTGCTAGATCGAAGGTTGTCCCTGAAAGGGTTGTCCTTTTGGGTCATAAGTATACCCTTGATGAACCGAAGGTTGTCCCTGAAAGGGTTTTCCTTGTGGATCAAAAGCATACTCTTGCTAAACTGAAGGTTGTCCTTGAAAGGGTTGTCCTTGTTGGTTAGAAGGTTGCATAGGCAAGGTAGGTCTAAAACTGGAAAGGTATTGATAAGCTTCTGAAGCAGGCAAATAGATAGGGTTTTCATACCCATCATAATGAAACAGAAGTGTATAAATGGGGTTATTGACCGTGTCATAATGAGAAATATAAGGCTCGCCAGAATTCTGAGGGGACTGGTAAGTCTTGGAGCTCTGTTGCTGAGTAGCCGCTGATGCTCCTCAAAGGATAGGTCGTCGGGGGTTGCCATGGAAATTGAAGTCTCTATTGAAGGCGAAGCCCCTGATGGATGAGTGGTGACAACCGGTGCCAACGTAGCCACGCGGACAATAGGTATAGTTTGGATAGATGTAACAAAAGGTGTTGACGAGACAGGTGTCGTTGGCGACATCCCTAATGATGGAAGGATTGGATCCCTTGATGGAGTTGATGTTGCCATGGAGGCAATACCGACCATAATCTGACCCAAAGACCTATATCTGGCTGGAAGTGACACCAATGGTGAAGATTGAGTGGACTCTTAAGGGATGTTTTCTGGAAAAAGTTGGTATTCTTCATCAGAAACAAGAATCCCCTCACTGTCGATAGGACCAGACGAGTCCATGTCTGAATCCACCGTAAGATCTTGTAAAATACTACGAGGACTAGGAGGTATGATAGCAGCTAAAAATGGTGACCCTGATCTAAGAGGGGGGAAATGCTCCCCAACCCCAAACCCAAACCAAGCGTTTTAAAGAGGCCAATTGAAATCAACTAGTTTTCCAAAGGGGTACTCTGACGAGAGAGTAGGCTGCTGAAGCTCGACAGACCTAGAGGTTTGAGAAGTTTTAGATGAATTTTCCAAGAAATGACTACCACTAGACGAAACCGATGGTTCCGCCACTGTGACTGTAGCAAACTAGAAAAGAGATAAAAAACGAAGACTCTCAGATAAAAACCAAGGCAAACAAAGACAGGCCAAGCAATCAAACTTTAATGGGAGTGTAATCGTAGGTAGTTTATTTTACCACATTGAACCCAAAATTTTGATGTTTCATGTTTTAAGAGTCAAGAAACAGGAAAAATATGACTCTAGTCACTTTTAGTTTTAAGCGAGCGTGAAAGGACAAGTGCTCGATGATATTTTCAAATTTATGGAATCAGTAAAGATAAAAAATGACTGCTCTGGTAGTCTAGGTAGAAGGATGTACCAGGTTTCCGTGAACTTCCATATACACCTTGGTGATCAAATGAAAGAAGAAATGACTAAGGACTTGACGTATGTGCAGTTAGTCTCCCCGAATGTTGTGTTTGGTGTATCACGGTTACAAGGCGGCAGACTCAGCTTCCTATGGATAAAAGGATTGCAACCTAGAGGGGTATCCCTTTATATACGCGATGGTATGGGGAGCACAAGTCCATATTAGTGTTGTCTAAAGCTAGATGGCGAGTGACAGCTGCTAGGTTTAAAGACGCCAGAACACGTCTCTAACTTAGACCACTAAATTTTTTGTTAGGTTTCAATGATGCCTTAGGTTAATTGAGTAAATTTTAAGTTGATCTTGTATTTACGTTTCAATTCCAAGGTCCTATCGAATGTTGGATCTCAAAATTCCCTAAATGCAAGCTACATGCCAAAAAAATACCATTTTGTTCGATGAAAAGCTATCTAAGAGGAAGTTAGGAGTTTTCAAGTGATAGAAAATAATGAGAACATGTGGAAACATCCACTACAATATCCGGTGCAAGATAATTAAAATGAGCAATCTTTCCTAGAATTTTCCAATGCTATATATGTGAAAGACTTTCAATTTCATAATGCAAACAAGAATGCAAAAAATATTTTTTTATTTTTCAATGTAATAGAGCAAACAGTGCACTAAATGACATGAAAAACAAACCAACACACTAGTTCGAGAATGTTAATGTGAGAGTTGAAGAAAAATAACTTCAATCTACTCAAAACAAACAAAGCCAAACTCAAACCAATGTTACAATCTCTCACATCGAAGAATGATTTCAACACAGACCCATACAATTAGTGTGATCTATGCTTGGAGTGACAAGAAGAAAAATTGAATAAAAAGAGGCAAGAATCATTCAACCAATGCAATCACTCAAATGGATCAAGGGAGCTGAATGCAATCAAACAAGGAATGAAGTTGACTGCGAAACAAAAGGGCTCTAACTCCTACAAGAGGCTCAACATACCAAAGCACTTACAAACCCTAAGGCTATAATACTGATAGGAAACGGACAAAAAATTGAAGGAATGAAGGCCAATCACAATAAAAAAGCATCCCAAAGCACTCAATGCATACTTAAAAGAACCTAGAAGCACAAACACTGTCCAAAAATCTCCAAAACAAAGCAAACCCTACCACCTACAGGAATGGGCACAACTGTTTGGTTGTAATCAGCGCCAAACAGGGGATGGCATGGGTGCAAAACTAGCAAGAAGCACTAGCTGGCGCGACTGTCTGACCAGAAAACGCACCATGCCAGTTACCTTAGGTAAAAGGAAAATTTTGAAAAACAGAGGTCAGATCTGACCCTCTAGGGCTGAGCAAGGCTCTTGGACTTAGAAAAATAATCAGAAAAGGAAAAAAAAGCAAGAAAAGACCAAAATAAGACCTAATGGGTGAAAGAAAAACTCACACTGATCCCCAGTAGAGTCACCAATTTGTTGGTGAGGTAAATCCCCTTTGCGGACAGAGGTGATCCCACTAGTCCTTGAGTGGGTCTAGCCTCAAACAAGACACGCTATAATATTGATTCCTAGTTAACGAATGGATGGAGATTTGATAGATGACTTACTGAAGGTCCTACACTATTGTTTTCATCGAAAAGAGTGGCTTGCTCCTTGCTCTTGGTTTGAAAGATCACGATCCGCTCGCTTCCACGCTCGGGCACTTGCACACGAGAAAAAAAAGACAACATACAACATACTAAATCACATTCGTAACTATCAGTCAGACGAAGAGGAATAAATCAATTTCATTACATAAACAACATAACACAATGATGGAACCAACACCATATTCGGGTATATTAATAAATGGAATGAAGATTACAACCAAGCTTCGACGTTGCGATCTCCTCCAGTAGGGTTCGATCGAATCATGTCTCACAAAGGCTCTTCGGGAATTCGGACGGGATTCTCTCTACGAAATTCTCCTTGGTTCTACCTTCTCAATGGAAATTACTCAATCGTAGTATTCTTCTCCAAGTTCAGCTCCTTGGCTATCTGTTCAAGTAGCTTTCAGAAAGGGAGAAGGATTTTTTATATAGAGGGAAAGGGAGAGGTTAGGATCCCTATAATCATGGAAGGGAGTCCTATCTTCAAGGAGTGTTCCATGGGAGGTAAAAAACCACTACCTAAAGAGAGAGATTCATGGCTCATCAACTTAACCACTTTCAGTGACTCATCCCTGAGATAGTTAGAAGGAAAATTCTGCCTCTATTTGTTAAAAAAAATTCCTAAAATAGCTGGTGCGGGCACTTAACTGAGACAGACCACCAGGTGGTGCGGGCTCTAGTGCAAATATTTCACATCGGAGTGAGGGGTGAACTGGCTATTCACACCAAGGCCAAAACATAGGTTTTGTGTGCTTTTTTGAGGAAATTTTCAACAGGAGAAATGATGTCCTTATACAAAATGATGCAAAGAAGGTGTTTGTAGAGTATGACACTGCTCACAGGTCACAATAATGACCCTCCAATATGCAGGACGAGGGATTTCAGGGATGGTGACAAAATTCTGTGTAACATAAGGGAAGAGAGAAAATAATTTGTGAGTAAACAAATCAATGGACAAAACAAATCAATCATCTCAAACTAAATATAGATTTCCTAATGTTCCTTTTGCAAAACACACATTATTCTACATGCAAATGCAAGTTTTTCTTTTCAATTTGTTAATGTTATAGATGCAGAAAAGAAACTAAGTGCACTAAATCAACAATTCAAATGATTTTTACTTTCGAGAAACGAAGAATACAAACAAAAATTTCTCTTTTGAAGGAAAAATGAGGATTTCAACAACAATTCCTCCTATTAAGGAAATGAATATTTTACGACAATTTCCTATTTCGAAGGCAAATGCTTCTTAATGTGATCATAACAAGTACTTTGAAATCAACTTTTCAATGATAAAGATTTTTTTTTAAAATCAACATTGAACAAATTTTCAGTTGTAGGAGGATGAAGTATATAGAGTCACTGGTCAATTGACAATCAAAAATTTCAAAACACAATAGCAAAAAAAACTGAAGCAAATTTCAAAGGCAAATTCAAGGAAATTTGGGTGTTTTCAGGAGTCAACGCAGTCTCTAAGGGGAGACATGCTTTGCAACGCAGGCTAGGAAGGGAGACAGTGCTCTGCAAAGCACTGTGTCCAGTCTAAGGGTGTGTTGGGCGCAGTATACAAAGAACAATACTATTGTTTAACTCATTATCTTTGCAAATTTGACTTTAAAAAAGTTTAATCTTTATGAGTAACAATTACTGGGTGGATAAACAAAGAAAATCAGAGGCTTAAACACCTAGAACTAAGAGAAATTCTCCCCAGTGGCGTCGCCAATTTGTTGGGACATAATTGTGAATTACGAATAAATCACACTTCCCTAGATAGGTGCTAGTCTATAACAACAGGTGAAAGACTATACGACTATTTCTCCTAACTAAGAACAGATACATAGAGAGGATTATAGGGTTACTTGTGATCCAAGTGCTTCTAAATGGCTCCTTCTATCACTTCCGTTGCAACTTCAAATTCAAGCGGTTTGTGCGGAATGCTTCCTGCAAGAAAGAACACTGAAACAACAGAAGATGAAATAATATGTATATCTATTCAAGTTATTTTTCTAAATTAGTAAAGCATAAACCATACACATCAACTAAGATCTTGCAATATGGAAAATCAAAGCCAATACAGATGCATATAGGGAAAAATAAGCAGTATTCTTTATCGATGATAGAAGGAGAGGTTAAAACCAAATGAATGATTTGAAGTGACCCTTTTAGAAATGTTCCCAAGCCTCATCACAGTATAAATATCTCTAGCAGCAACTACACAGATCTAGCTCTCAATTGAAAATTCTCCAGCATTTCTCTACTCAAATTATTCCTTCTCAAGCACTTAGATCTGTGATCAATTTATAGATGAACTGTAGGTTATTTTGCAATCAATGACTTTAAAATAATAGGCAAGACATGTTTCCAGTCATGTAGATGCCAAATGGACACTTGGATCCGAAGCTTGACACATGTGAACTCATCTAGAAGGCACTTGCCAAGTGGAGATTCTGGAACAATGAGAATTTCGCTCCCAATGTGACCAACGCACCTGTGAATGTCGAGAAGTGCTTTGTAGAGCAGCCTTGCATGGGGTTACCTGCATATGAAATGCACTTAGGCCCCTTAGAGCTTGTGTTGGTGAGCTCTCATATGTTATATAATAAGCTTCAAAACTTGGAAACCTTTGCTTGATGAAAGTATTGCTTGATTTGTCTTGTTTCTTGTCTTAGGAAAAGTAGCAATTGAAATGATACGAAATGATAGACCCCTGATGTTTGGTCCTGGAGATGATGTCCAGTTAACCAGGTCATTGGGAATGGTTCAAAAATTGACCTATAACACCTCCAAATGCTTGTTTTCAGTCTCATAATAGTGTTTGACATTCCTAGCCCTAGTTAGGTTGGCTTGCAAATATTCTATTTGGGCATCCTTACCTTTGAGAAACATTATTGAGATCCTTGCCTAATTTTCATCATCAATGTCAACATGAATGAGTTCAAATTCTTGCTCAGTCTCATGTTGATCTTCTTCTTCTTCCTTTATGACCTTCTCTTTTGCCTTTGTCCATCTGCTTGGTTGAATTGGAAGACATGGCCCTTTGCTTTTTAGAGGCAGCAAACACATGTCTACTTCCTCTTTGATAGGTCAAAGAAAAAGATTCAATTTTGCTCACTTTAGTGTCTTCACCATTTCTTCCATCATGATTATCATGATCATTGATATCCTTACTGTCCTCATGGCTTTCATGGCTACTCTCATGGCTGCCCTCATCTGTCTCCATGCTTTGTGCTTCATCGCTGATATTCTTGCTGTCATTATCAATGTCAACATCATCATCATCATCATTATCATCATCTCCACTGATATCATGGCCGTAATTATTGTTTCTCTCTTCCTCATTTCCCTTATCTAACCCACTGATTTGTGTTTCATCACTATCATCATGGCTTATTTCCTTGCTACTTTCTGCATTTTTTCCCTCACTGTTTTCTAAGTCATGGGCATCTTCTTCATTGGTTTCTACATCCTCACTGTTAGGTGTTTCATCATCATTTGTCCCACTGCCTTTACTGTCACCATGGTTCTTTATTTCACTTCCATGTTATTCATTTCCTTCCTCCTCATTACTATTTGTCTCATTCGCATCATATTGGCTACTAGGTGCTCCACCATTGGTTTTTGCACCACCTTCATCACCACTATGAGCCTCACTAACATTTTTTCTCCCGGTGCTATTACTATCATCATAATTATCATATGTTTCCATGATTTATTCCTCTTCATTGCTATGAACCTCACTGATATTAGCCTCATCTCCATTATCTATACTGCTTTTTTCATCATTTATTTCTGCATCACTACCCTCATCACCACTAGGAGACTCACTTTTTTCACTGTCATCATGGATCTTAGTTTCACTGCCACCATAATCATCATCATTCTTTCTTGACTCATCATTTCCTTCTCCCTCATTGTCGTTTGATTGTTCATTGTCACTTCCCTCATTGTCTGATGCATTTGGAGAGGGTGAGCAAGGAGGGTTTTCTTGAGGTGAAGGAATATGTGTAGATGGTGAAGTATGCTCAACAGGATATGATGGAGGAGTAAAGACAGGAGGATGAGATGATGAAGGCATGTTTTTTTGAGGATGAGGTTGTGGGTTTTTGAACACTTCATGGGCAATGAAAACCTCCCATGGAATACCTTTTTGCTGCAACTAATGCATCACAACCATTTTGATTAGAGAGTGGTGAAAGAGGCTCTGAATCTACTGTGGATGGTCTCTATTTTGTACAATATAAGAAATTTTTTCAATACTCCTATAGAGGTAGTAGGGTAGATGCAGCATATTAACCCTAGTAAAGTGCATGAGCAACCTAATGTGATAGGAGTAAAGCATAGAGAATCTTCCTTCACATGTGAAATATTTCATAATGACCCTCATCATGGGAGCATACCTCTCAAGAAAATGTCAGAAAGGAAATATAGATTTATTGTAGTCTTTGTATCTGGGTTTAAGGAATGGCTCATAGTAGCTCATGTATAAATTGGCTTGCTTGAAGCATTTTTCACCCACATTAGGTATCCCAGTGGAAATAGAAATGGAATTTGAAGACAACTCAAAATTTATCCCTGCAAGATTGACTTTCTTCTCATGTAGGTTAAGGATGAAGAGCCTAGTCAGCTCGAGGTGATTCCGCACCTGCTGTACTCTCTCACAAAATTCATAGCAACATAAATTTTGGAAGAAGGAGACAGTTAAGGGAGATGCATTTAGCTCCATTGTGTTTAGTGGTTCAAACCTGTTGATCCTCCCACCTTTGTGTTGATGCCTCCTTGGCACTTGGCCTTCCTCACCACTATCACTGTCACCTTCCCTTGACATTTTGATCACTCTGTTTTGAGAAAAACCCTATCTATGCTTATGAAATTGATGTGGAAGAGGGTAATGGAGTGGTGATGAACAAGGAAACTGTTCTTAAGGGAATGAAATGAATGAGTGAGTAGGTATATCAAGATGGATGAGAGGCTTGGAAAAATTTTTATGACCACCCTTGTTGATTTGTAAAAATTATACTTTGGAAATACTTAGGCTAAGTCTGTATTAGAGATGAAAGTGAGATGATAGAGTTTCAATGGGAAGTGATTTTTTTTTCAAATAACGGGACAAAGGGTTATGAAGGAAATAGATTTAGAGGGGAAACCTAGATGTAGTGACAATTCATGCAGCACCCTATTTCATCTTTGTGTTGAATGATAACCTAAGTAGGCAGATGAATGGGCTTAAACATTGTTTTTAAGTGTGAAATGTAGGGTTTTCACCTTAAGGTTTCCAATTTTTTTCAATTTTAAACCATCAAATATGCTTGAATATGAAAGAAGGCATCCACTTACCATTTAAACTTGCTTTAAAACCTCCTGGTGGAAGCTTGAAGGTGTGTTTGAGTTTAGTTGAGTGTTTGCAGGGTGTGTAGGTCCTCCTTGCCAAGCGCGCAACGCCCAGGTGAATGAGGTGTCGGGTCAGGCAAAAACACAACATTAGGTGCCAGGCGTGGAGCACCAAAAAAAAATTTCCAGGCCTGTCGGGTTTGTTGGGTAAATGCGCAGCGTGTTTCTAGGCATGCAATGCATACCACCAAACAAATCTGTATGGGATAAATCTCCAAGGGCGCAGCGCCAACCTAAACGCGCACTGCCGGGTAAACTTGCTCGAATTTGACCTGGAACTGGAACTTTTTCTTCTCTAGAATGCTCTCAGCTTTTTGCAAGGAAAAAATAACTTGTTTGAAGTGTAAGGTGACCATTTATAGGCTCAAAGATTTAAATTCAGTTTCACAACCCACTTTGTAAATTTTTTAAGCCTTTGTCACTTTTTCATTAATATTCCTTTGTCACTGATTCTCTGACCTTTTTGTTGTGCAAGTTTTATTTGATTTATGAAACTTTCTCTTCTTTTAATCCTGAGGATTATACCTATTCACCTTGACATAGTAGCAACTTTAAAAACATCTTTTTCTTGCATCATAAAGTTCAAACCATGCTTCTTACTTACTTTGGCCACTTCTTATTTGCAGGTTCCTGAAGACACTGATTTTATATTTCTTTCTGATACTCTTTACATCCTCCTTACTCTGTAGGTTTTTCTTGAGTGAAAAGGTTTATTTTTTTTGGATTATTTATGTCATGAGAACCTTGAAGTGGCTCTTCCTTTCTGATCTTTGAAGCATGCTAAATTCACTTTGACAAACTTAGGAACTTACACAGTGGCAGTATATCCAAAAATACTTTGTTATTACCTTGGAGCTCAAATCATATTGTGTTTGTCATGTGACTGAAAATCTTGACTTCACCTTTCTTACTGATCTTGAGGCATGACAGGTTGAGCTTGAAAACTCTTTAGGATGCTTCCACACACTGGCACCTTCACAATCCTTTTACCTGCATCATGGAGCTCAAGTTACCTATTGATCACTTTTGGCATGAAAAACTTCTTTGGAAAAGTTTGGAATATTTTCAAACAAAGACATCTTCAGAATCCCTTTTCTATCATCATGGAGTTAAAAACATGCTTTTCAACTTCTTTGATCATCTTCCTAAAACCTTAGGTGTCTAGAATGCTTGAGAACAATTATCAGTTTTGTCTTCTAAGTTCTCTATAGTCCTTTCAAGTTCATTCATTCATGTCCAGTTCACCTCACCTTTTTCCCTATTTCATCCATAATTTCTAAAAAAATTCTCTTCATGTTTGGTTTCTTGGTGTGCCTCCTCCATGGTCATTTCTACATTTGATCCCTCTTTGGCACTTTGCTAGGCCATCAAGCTCAAAACACCCTGATCTTCTAGAAACACAAGTGATTCCTTTCTTCCTTGCTGCAAGATGTCTTATTTTAGGAATATATCATTTACCTTATCAATTTATTCTGTTGATGGGGATCTTAGCACTCCTACAAAAATCCAAGCTACCATTACCTTTTGCAAAACTTGAACTTGATAAAGGAGTCCTCCTCAGATATTTTCTAATATTTCTTGGAAAAACATGCGCTGATATTTTATTACATCTAAGCCAGCTTGTAACACAGAAAAAAAGTGCTTAAAACATCAATGATGACCTTACAAATTGTGAAACCATAATGACCTAGTGGGAAGGTGCTTTGACCTGGTCTTTGATTGAAATTTGGTTTGGGATCTTCAAGTTGAAAAAACAAAGTATTTGAAAAATTGATGCATTGAAGATCCAAAATCTAATGTACTTGATTTATCTAAAGAGCCTACATAGATAGTCTTGAGACCATCAATTCTTGAGGAACCTAGTGAACATGGGAAAGAATAGGTTGATTGATAACCCTAGATGGAGAGTGGAGTGATGGGTAGGGAAAAAATAGAGTGATGAAGGTATATGCAGGAAAAAAGGATGGATATGGGTAACACAAACCCATAAGCAATTTTTTAGGAGTGGTGGGGTGACCATGAAATGGAAAAAAGGTATAATAGTGAAAAATTGTGTATAAGGATAATGAAGGTAGTGAGATTTCTAAAATCACAATATTTAGGAAATCTTGTTTTTAGAAATCTAGAACCAATATTTAGTCATCTATAGATAGTAAAAATTACTGATGACTAACAATGGCTCCACTTGGGGAGGGTAGCTCCTTTTTAGGAGGTGTCCAGGACCTCAGAGTTCAAATCTCTAAGTTTTGAAGACTAGTGCATTACTTGCACTTCGTAGATCCTTCTTCCTTCATTTGCTGATGTTCTCTTGAAGCTATGATCTCATAAAATCTGAAAATGTGATTTCTTCAATCTCAGTTCTACCTACCCATCCTACTTTTCCTAACATTTTTTTCTTATTTTGGGTGCACTTGGACTGGCAAACCCATTACATTCTTTTCTTTTGAAAGCACAAAAAATTGTCTACTTGTACCCTTATCAGTTCCAAGAGTTCAGATTAGGCTAATTAACTCTCTTATTCTCTACCTAGTCTACTCATTTGTCAAGATCAAGCTATTTGACAAACTTTATTCTCTATCCTACTAACATGAAAATGAAAACATGATCAAACCAGGACTAAGCAGTCTGATTTTCCATGGGCTATGGAATTTGGACAAGTTTCACACAGACATCATTTTTTCACAATAAAAAACTAGAAAACATGAGGTTTATGATTTAGAATTGGTTAGGCATTCCTCTTTTTCTCTTGGTTCAGATTTATGCATTGAGAACCAACATATTTTCCTAATCTAATCTACTGACAAGCCAAGATTAAATGATTTTACAAGCCTTATTTCACTAACTTATCGATAGAAATTTAGAACATGTTTAGTCATGATTAGGCTAGATGACTGAACAAGATTCTTCCTTTTCAACTAGTAGTGGAATTTAGGCTTGCACACTTTCAGCAATACTCTTTTTGGGTATGGGGTTGTACCTATTCTTTTTCCTGCCCTATTTTTCTTCTTTCTTTGTTTTTGTGTTTCTGTTTTTCTTATCTTTCATCAAGCAATGTTATGTACAATGAATGAAAGCTTCAAACTAGGAATTTTGACAAAAATAGTGATTGATCATCCTGCCATTGATAAGACCTCCGAATAGTTCTCCTCCATCCAAATCTTGTAAAAAGAAAACATTGTTACTGTTTTCAACCCTAGAGACAGCCTTGAGTTGTGAAAGACCAGTGCCTAGGACATATTATATAGCAAGGAGCAATAAGATATAACAAGGATAGTTAGCAGAACAGGGCTCTTTTGCTATTTCAGTTTTAACAGGAATGTTCAATGTAGATGGAACCAGAATTTTCATAAACTCAGCATAATGAAAGGAACATTGTAGAGGCAAGATGTGAATTCTCAATATAGACGTATCAGACAATTCAAAGGCATATTTCTATAAGGAGGGTTGGATTCTGAAAATGCTTTACAGAGATAAAAATCAGACGGTGTGCCGTGTATGAAAAATAGAAGGAATAATAACCACTAATGAGATGAAATCCCATAAACAGATCTAAACATGAGATGGGCTTATGATAATGAGAATCCATACATGTCTATTGCTTTTAAAAATAACATCCCATAGCACTTAATATAGAATAAGCGTGGATGAAGTGGAAAACGAAACAACATATCATGACTGAGCCATATTTAAAGCGCTAGACAGGTTCAAAACAAGTATCAATTGTGATAAATTCATACCAGAACCAGTGAGCCACTCACATTCTAGAGCATGATACAAGAGAAATGGAAATAGTGAAATGAACAGCTAAACTATATCACATAAGGCAGAGTTACATACTATAAAACACCAAGACCAGAATCCTCATTAAAGATAGAACTCCTTCTCATTGAGACGCAATGAGCTCTTCACATTTGTATTAAAGCTTCAAAAAAATGCATACAAAAACTCTTTCACAACAATTTCTTTAGAAAATCGGAACCTTTTACAATCTATTCTTGGGGAATCTTATAGGAGAAAAACAAGTAACAAAAGTGGATGATGTACATTAAATTTATTCATTAAGACAGCATGGAGGAAGCATCCATGCCCAAACTACTTAATAGCATTGCATTACTATATTTACTTTATAGTATGGCTGAGGGGTCTTTTTCAGGTCGATATCTAACCTCTGATGTTTCTTTGGAGTCCTTTCTGGCTGTAAAGCTCTCTGTTATGCCTTCTGGAATAGGTGAACTGGATAGAAAGTCCGCGGGCCTCCATACTCCATAACTGTTTGTTCTGACAGTCTTTAAGAAGCTTCTGTCAGTGTAATTAACTATTTCTGGGCTCAAGGAGGCATGGAGGCTTTAGTGGGAAGGTGTAATATCTGGAGAAAAATGTCCTGCAGATATTCAAACACAGATATGGCTGTTACGTGTGCTATTTAGTCTTCCAACTACGTCCTTTCCTTTTGAACAAGGATTAAAGCGTTTAATATTCAATAATAGGCTTTAATATTTCTAATTCGTCTCTGCTGTTACTCTGACCACTGTTGTAATAACCCCTCTGCGTTCTGAATCACAGTGACTGTGATTATGGAACCTAGAGTGAATTCATCACTTCTGTAACAACCCTGCACAATACGATAAACTCATTAAGAAATCCAGGGAGTGGCGAAAGGGATGCTGTGAAGGTCTGGAGGAATGGTGGCGGGAATGGTGAAAACAGGAGAAGAAATGATAATTAGTGTAAACGCCAGAGTTTAAGTCCCGGGAAAATACAAAGGAAATGGATCGAATGAATGGAATTAGGCCTTTGATGGTGGGACACAGTTAAGGCGGAGGGCGATTTAATGCAAGCCGTCAGATCTCAGGAGGAGATCGACAGTTGGGATCATCTGATGGATTTAATGGGGACATCCGATGAAGAAAAATGGTGAAATGCGCGATGCATTATGGGCCATATATCTGGATCAAATGGACGGTCACGATTGGATCAGCGGATCACAATCGGAAGGGACGGAGGGTAACACCTTTAGAACTTGCAGTTTGCATTATGCGATTAAGTGCCAGTCGTCCGATCTAGAACAAGATCGACGACGGAGATTGAATCGACGGGGAGGGAGGTTGATGCAATGAGCAGGAGCGATGAAATCTGGACCGTTGGATCTTTGAGAGGTCAACGACTGCGATCGGATCAGAGGATTGCGATCGGAGAAGACAGGAGGAGGGGATGCATGGGATAGCGTGATGTGAATAGTGCTAGGTCATCGGATCTGTATAGATCAACAGCTCAGATCGCGGCGGGAGTTCAATATAACAAACCTCATCGCATCGAAACTCCGTGAGCTTACAAAGGAAAAGGCCTGTGATGGAAGTCTCCATACAATTAGTGCCTAGGGCTGTAGCGCTTGGTTCTAGGTGCAGGGCATATGGGGAAGTGGTTAAGGGGCTGGCTGAAAGGGGCTAAAGCCTGTTATGTCAAATGGATGATTTTAAGCCGAAAAGAGGGCTTTTTAAGGCTTAAAAGGGGTTTCTATAGAAGGAATAAAGAGTGTTTAACACCAAATAAAGGTATTATAAGGCTTAAAAGGGGAGTTAGGGTGATTTTAAGGGGTTAATGAGGAATTAAGGGAGGGAAAAAAAAAGGTGAAGAAACAGAGGTTAAGTGGGGATGAAATAAGAGGGAAAAGGCATTTTTGGGCATTTTTCACACAAACAGAGAGGCTTTTAAACTGGAAACAATGGTGAGGATTTATCAAAGGACAAGGGCACAAGGGGGCTTTGAGGATGATGTGTTTTCAGAGGAAATACATTCCTTGAAGGCTCAAAAACAATTTAGCCCCCTGTTTGGACATGTGCTTAGTTATTCAGCCACATGAATTAGCTTAGCATCATTTCTCTCCAACCATTATTTAAAATTTTCACCACGAGTCATGACATTTGATACTTGGCTACTTAAGGTTATCTTTAAAAATTACTAATGTTAACCATATGATCAACATTGGCTCCACTTGGGGACGACACGTTCATCCTTGGGCGTGTCGAGAACTTCAGCACTTTTTATTTTTCTCTTCATGGTTCATCATGACACACACCTCATTCAAAAAATGATGAAAACAGAAAACTAATGTACATTATAATACATTAGGCTCTCTCAGCCTGAATCAGAACTGGAAGTAAGGTTTGAGGAACTGACCGTTTACAGGGGCATCGAGCAAGTCTCCATGTAAATTTTCCAACCTGAAAGTGTTATTGCCCCCTTGTTCCACAATTTTAAAAGGGCCAAACCAGAGTGGGTCTAATTTACCATGTTTCCCCTTTTCAGCTCTTCGAATATCCCATCTAAGCACTAAATCCCCAACCTGCAACTTCCTGTCCTTGGCATGCTGATCGAAAAGGTCCTTCATCTTCTCTTGATATTCAGTTAGCCTCTGACTTACCTGGTTCCGTGTTTCTTATAACTCCACCAGCTGATTGATTCTCCTAGTCACATCATCGGGTTCTTCTTGACTTTCTTGCATGAATCGGGCTACTGGTAAGGCTAACTGTACAGGGAATACTACTTCCCTCCCATATACTAATTCATACGGAGACTTCCCGGATGCTCTCTTGCTGGTAATCCTATTGGCCCACAGAGCGAATTTCAACTGGGAATCCCAATTTTTCTGATTTTCTTTGATAGCTTTCTTCAGTGCCCTCACCAGGGTTTTATTTGAAGACTCTGCCAGGCCATTTCCTTGTGGGTAATAGGCCATAGAGTGACCTAGCGCAATGTTATACTGCTAGCAGAAACTGGAAAACTTTGCAGACTTAAAGGCCTGTGCATTGTCGGTCACTATCTTGGTAGGGCAGCCAAATCTGGATATGATATTTTCTTCCATAAATTTCATTACCACAACATCTTTTGCATTCCTTGTAGGTATAGCTTCCACCCACTTCATGAAATAATTTGTGGCAGTTAATATTCACTTATGCTGACCACTTGATGGAGGATGTATTTCACCGGTAATGTCAATTCCCCATTGCTGGAATGGTTCATCCACGTGAACAGGGATCATGGGTAGAGGTGCCAAATTATGTCTTTCAGTAAATATTTGGAATTTCTCACAAGTTCTGACTCGTGAAAACACATCTCTAAATAGTTTGGGCTAGAAGAAACCAGCCTTAAGGATTTTGTGAGCAGTGGATCTCCAACTATAATGACCCCCACAGATTCCTTCATGAAATTTGGCCATTATACTCTCAACCTCGTCTTCTGTGAGACACAGGAGTAGGATGCCTGAGGAATCTCGCCGTATAGCTGGCCATTGGCAACTATGTACTTCTGTGATCTCAACCTTAGTGTTTTGTATTTAGCTTTATCACAGCTAGGAGGGCAGCTGCGTGTTAGAAGATATTCCACTATCTCTTTGTACCATCGGCTGATGAGGTACTTCATATGTGTCTTATGAGTATCTATCTCTACTCCCTGTTGCTCTTCTTTCTTCTCAGACTCCTCATTTTCTATCATGGATAGATTTATACCCAGAGCCTGACAGTTTGATTCAGACAAGATTTTGGCTAACACTTGTCCCTTGATTAGTTTGGTAGGATGGATGTCTAGCTCATACTCTTATATTTTGGCAATCCATTTCCCTCTTTTCCCTTCACTATCTCCTTGGATAAGAATATCTTTTACAGCTGCTATAGGCACAAACACAGTGATATGGGACTGCAAGACATACATGAAAATTGCTTTAAGAGACTTCACCAGGGCATATGCCCGCTTTTCTAATATGTTATATTTCAGCTCTGCATCACGGAGCACCTGACTGAAGAAAGCGATGGGCTTCTCATACCCTTCTTCATTTTTCTGCAATAAAACTCCTGCCACTGTATGAGGTGATGCAAATGAAAAGATCATGAAAGGTTTGGCATAGTCTGGTCCAGCTAGCATAGGGGCTTCTGCAAAGGCATTTTTTATCCTGGAAAAGGCCTCTTGTGATTCCCAAGACCACTTTACCTCATTATTTTCCTTCAGCATGTCAGTTATATGTCTAACTATCTCTGCATAGTTAGGGATAAACCTCCTCAGAAAGTTAATGCGCCCTAGGAACACCTGCACCTCCTTTTTATTTCTAGGAAGAGAAATGACATTTATAACTTATACTCTCTTAGGATCTATTTTTACCCCATATTTGGTCACAATATGTCCCAAAATATTTCCCTCTTCCAATGCAAATAAAGACTTCTGTGGGTTGAGAGAGAGGCCATACCTTCTGCACTTCTCGAAGGTTCTACGCAAGTGTTCAATGTGCTCTGCATCATCTTTTGAAAACATAGTAATGTCGTCTAGATATACCACCACAAACTTATCTTGCTCCCCAACAAAGGCAATTTACATGGCCCTTTGAAAAGTGTCCCCTGCATTAATCAACCCAAAAGGCATCCTAGCATACATAAACGTACCCCATGGTGTGGTAAAGGTAGTCTTCTTCTAATCTTCTGGTAGTACATCCACCTGATTGTAACCTGAGAATACATTCATCATCGACATCCGAGAAGCTCCTACCACCTTCTGCAGGATGTGATCCATCTTGGGCAGTGGATAATTATCCTTTAAGGATGCCCGGTTTAAATGTTGGAAATCAACACATAGCCTTATTTCTCCATTCTTTTTCCGGACAGGGACTAGTTTTGCTACCCACTCAGAATACCTCAATGGCACAATGATTTTGGCCTTCAACAGTTTCTTAATTTCTTTCTCAATGGAGGGAAGCAGCAGGGGATTTATCTCTCTAAGCTTTTGTTTATGTGGTTTCGCATCTCCCTTTAGTGGAATTTTATGCTGCATGATGTTGATTTCAAAGGTTTTTAGGTCCTGATAAGACCATGCAAACACATCTTTGTATGACTGGAATAAATTTTGGTAGAGCTCTTTATACTCCTCTGGGACTTTCTTGGATAGTTTCACAATTTTGGGGTCAGCATCAGTACCAAGGTTAAGATCTTCTACCTGATTTTCCTCTAAAAATTTATTCAGCTACAGTGGGACATCGTTCCTGTTAAAAAACCTCTCTAGAGGTACTAGTCCTCAGGGTATAATGTTGCCCTTTAGTTGCAAAACTTTATGGCCAGCCACCTTTTCTTCCCATTTATTTTCTGAAGTGTTTTCAACCTCTTCTTCTTCACAAGCATCAATCTCCATGTTGGAGAATTCCCCAACTATTTCCAGGAATATTTTCACGTGTTCTTCATCCTCAAACACCTACCAATTCTTAATTTTATCTGGGATTAATGGCCAATAACGTACCTCAATTTCATATCTTAGGAGAGGGTTTTGAGGTGGATGGAAGGTACTGGCCGCAACTGCAAGGGAGTCTTCCATCCTGTTCTGCTCCTGGGGCATGAAATGAATATTAAATGCCAAGAAAAAAATTTCCACTAGGTCCCAAACTTCTTTCCTATAAGCCCTCAGCCTAGGATGCTTGGTTTGGCATTTATTCTTCACTTGTCTAACCACTAGTTCCGAGTCTCCCAGAACCTTTAAAATTTGTATGTTCATGCTCCTGGCTGTTTGTAACCCTAAAAAAAGTGCTTCATACTTAGCCACATTGTTAGTGGCTTCATACTCTAGCTTGAAAGACAATGGGACCCATTGGCCTGTAAGAGAAATTAATAATACTCCAGCCCCATTACCTTCTTTGGAGTTTGCTCCATCAAAATGAAGTGTCCATATTCATGCTTCATGGCTCTCTATGGACTGCTTGGTCTTGATCTGGTAGAATGATGGTTCATGAGCGTAATCTTGATCTTCTTCAAGCATTAGACATGAGAAATCTCCCTCCTTACTATAAACTGGAGAATTAACTGAGTTTTCAACCTTGGTAACTGTCTTGACAAATCTAGTTTCCCAGTACAACCTCCTCTCCTGGCCACCAAAAACCGAGATAGTAGCATAGGTCATGTCCAACTTGATTGACCCACCAATTTTAGTCCCCCAGGACATTGACAACAACATGCCAAAGCGAGCTAGGATGTCAGCCACCACGATGTCCATCACCACACTTTTTGCTGGGATTTGGGCCAAATTTACCACCAAATCCTTGATCATACCCAGGCATTTAACTCTTTTGGAATCAAATGAATAGAGGTCCTTGTATGGATGGGTGATTTCTAATCCTAGTTGTTCCATGACCGACAAGGGCAATAGGTTATGGGAAGCTCCTGAATCTAACATGCAATTATGTAACAACAGGTCATGAATTACTAAGGACACATAAAATGGGGGAGTAGAGGCATCTATTTCCTCAACATGTGGGCCAAATACAACCATGGGTCTTTCTTCTTGAAGGTTCAGATTGTCTGGAATATGTGTTACTTTTGGGGGAAGCATAAAGGATGTGACCTGACACTAATATGCAAGCTGCTTCAACAATTCGGTCAAGGGAACTGGGATTTTGAACTTCTCAAGCTCCTTTTGTAAACTGAAAGCAGGGGAGGACTTATCTACTAACATCTCTTTTGACTCTTTGCTTTGGACAAGGGATTTGACTTCCTTTGTGACTGTCTTAACATTGGGGGGAGTAACAACTTGTGAAGAGGAAGGAATTTGATCAGAAGACTACAAAGGTTCGTTAAGAAGCCTCTTACCTTTGTCTGTGGTCCTTTGAGTTGTTGTCTCCTTTTGATTAGATTCTTCCTCATGAGGTGCATCTTCCTCCTGATCCTGAGTGCGAGTTCTCTTCCTAGAAGATTTGAGGTCATATCTTCTATTAAATTGTGCTTGCATGAAATCGACAAACTGCTTGCAGTAGTCATCAATCTCAGGATCTTATGTTCTTTCATTAACTTTTTCTTCCACATGTGATGGAATCTGCACTTCATCACTTCCTTGTAAGGGACATTCTATTTAATCACTATTTGAAAAAGCAAGATATGCCTCCTCTTGCTCATAAGTGGTGTCTTCGGTGGGACCATCTACCTGAACTTCCAAGTACAGAGGGTGTGGTACCTGATCTTGTTGCTCCTCCCATTCCCTTTGCAGTATTTGCAAGGGGGGTTTTTTGTACTGAGGGTTGTAACCCCTATTTGGAGCATTTTGGAAATTCTTGGAGGATGAATTCTTGGCCTCTAGTTCAAGTTTGACCAGCTTACTTGAAAGATTCTTAATCATTTTGTTCATTTCCTCAATTTTTTCATTAGCTGAGTCTCTATCTTGGCTAGAGGTAGATACCTCCTCTTTGCCCTTTCTTCTAGCATCTTGTTCTGATTTTCCCTTAGATTTACCAGTGGAGGCAAAATTTTCCTCCAACTCTAGTGCATATGTTTGAGCATCATCCAGGGTGGCAGGTTTTCTTTCTCTCATAGAGAAACTGAATTCTGAGTCAAAAGTGGCTATGAAAACAACTTTAGCAGTGGTTTGATGAGGTTTCATATCAGCAGGAAGGCTTAAATACAATTTGTTAAACCTCTTGATGAACTCTGACACCCCTTCGTTATGTCTTTTCTTGAGTGTGTTAAACTCTGTAAGACAATGTCCATGATATTTTTTCTCCCCCCATTTTTTGAGAAAAATATCTTCCATTCCTTCCCAAGTGGTGATGGAACAATCTCCTAATGTCTTAAACCACTTTCTGGTTTCGCCATCAAGATATTGCATAAACAGTCTTAAGAATACATCTAGGTGTTCCACATTAAATTTCTTTGCAAAAGAACATAAGACCTCAAGATGCTTTTGAGATTAAATCTCATTTTCCCCATTGAATCGGGGTAAGATATTCAGATAGTCCTGTGGAATATCATTCAACACTTGAGGTAATGCCAGGGGGGCATATTTATTCAACAAGAAGCCAAGAACATTGGCCATTGGGGGAGGTGGAAGTAGTGGAAGGGTTTGGTGTGTAAAAAGAGGAGGAGCAGGTGGATGTGAAGTATGAATGACAATAGGAATGTATTGGACATCAGCTTGAGGTGTTGACAGGAACAAAGGGCTGTTAATAGCAGATACTTCGGTGACTTATTTGACCTCTTCGACTTCAGGAGTAGGGTGAAAGGTGTAATATGTAGTATCACTTGACTCAGCTTCATCTTTAATTCGAACACCTCCTCAGGGTGGACTATCTGAGTAGTAATCAGTATCTCCCACAGTGGAGTCGGGACCTTGCACTTGGGAAACTTGAGAGGAGGAGGATGGAAAGTCTTCTACAGAGAATTCAAGGATCTCAGTATGGACTAATTTTCTTTCCCTCAAACTCCTTCTATATAGGATCTTCTCTGGGTCAGAGACAGAAGGTGTCTTTGGTTGAGACATATCTGACCTCAGGTGTGGCTTATGAGGAGCCAGGACTGCAAGTAAATTTTTCTGATAAATGAATGTGGAGTTGCCAAGGTGAGGGATCTACAACTCTAAACTTTCCATGCTCACTTATTTGAAGAGTGAATAAGATTTTATCGAGGCCCAGGGATTCAACTTCTCTCAACTTCAATTCCCCAGCAAAGGTGCCAAAATGATGTTGTCAACCCTAGAGACAACCTTGAGTTGTGAAAGACCAGTGCCTACGACATCTTATATAGCAAGGAACAATAAGCTATAACAAGGATAGTTAGCAGAACAAGGCTCTTTTGCTATTTCAGTTTTTACAGGAAAGTTCAATGTAGATGGAACCATAATATTCATAAACTCAGCATAATGAAAGGAACACTGCAGAGGCAAGATGTGAATTCTCAATATATATGTATTAGATAATTCAAAGGCAGCTTTATATAAGTAGGGCTGGATTCTGAAAATGCTTTAAAGAGATAAAAATCAGACGGTATTTGCTGTGTATGAAAAATAGAAGGAATAATAACCACTAACGAGATGAAATCCCATAAATAGATCTAAACATGAGATGGGCTTATGATAATAAGAATCCATACATGTCTATTTCTTTTAAAAATAACATCCCATGGCACTTAATATAGAAGAAGCATGGATGAAGTGGAAAATGAAACAGCATATCATGACTGAGACATATTTAAAGTGATAGACAGGTTCAACATAAGTATCAATTGTGATAAATTCATACCAGAACTAGTGAGCCACTCGCATTCCAGAGCATGATACAAGAGAAATGGAAATAGTGAAATGAACAGCTAAACTATATCACATAAGGCAGAGTTACAGACTATAAAACACCAAGAGCAAAATCCTCATTAAAGATAGAAATCCTTCTCATTGACACCCAATGGGCTCTTCACATTTGTATTGAAGCTTCAACAAAATGCATACAAAAACTCTTTCACAACAATTTCTTTCGAAAATATGGAACCTTTTACAATCTGTTCTTGGGGAATCTTATAGGAGAAAAACAAGTAACAGAAGTGGATGATGTACATTAAATTTACTCATTAAGACAGCATGGAGGAAGAGTCCACACCCATACTGCTTAATGGCACTGAATTGTTGTATTTACTTTATAGTATGGCTGAGGGGTATTTTTCAGGTCAATATCTGACCTTTGATGTTTCTTTGGAGTCCTTTCTGGCCGTAAATCTCTTTGTTCTACCTTCTGGAATAGGTGAACTGGATAGAAAGTTTGCGGGCCTCCATACTCCATAACTACTGGCTCTGACAG
Organism: Pinus albicaulis; assembly: GCA_034641835.2. NCBI lineage: Eukaryota > Viridiplantae > Streptophyta > Pinopsida > Pinales > Pinaceae > Pinus > Pinus albicaulis. The sequence continues at coordinate 463,415,498 of CM076577.1, read as the reverse complement.
TCTTTAAGAAGCTTCTGTCAGTGTAATTAACTGTTTCTGGGCTCGAGGAGGCATGGAGGCTTTAGTGGGAAGGTTTACTGTCTGGAGAAAAACATCCCACAGATATTCAAACACAGATATGGCTGTTACGTGTGCTCTTTAGTCTTCCAACCGCGTCCTTTCCTTTTGAACAAGGATTAAATAATTTAATCTTCAATAATAGGCTTTAATCTTTCTAATCCATCTCTGCTGTTAATCTGACCGCTGGTGTAATAACCCCTCTGCGTTTTGAATCACAGTGACTATGATTATGGAGCCTAGAGTGAATTCATCACTTCTGTAACAACCCTACACAATACGATAAAATCATTAAGAAATCCAGGGGGTGGCGGAAGGGATGTTGTGAAGGCCTGGAGGAATGGTGAAAATGGGAGAAGAAATTATAACTAGTGTAAAAGCCAGAGTTTAAGTCCTGGGAAAATACAAATGAAATGGATCGAATGAATGGAATTAGGCCTTTGATGGTGGGACCCGGTTAAGACAGAGGGAGATTTAATGCGAGCCGTCAGATCTCATGAAGAGATTGACGGTTGGGATCATGTGATGGAGTTAATGGGTAAATCCGATGAAGAAAAATGGTGAAATGCGCGATACATTGTGGGTCGTAGATTTGGATCAAACAGACAGTCACGATTGGATCAGCGGATCGCAATCGGAAGGGATGGAGGGTAACACCTTTAGAACTTGCGATTGGCAATGCGCGATTGAGTGCCAACCGTCCGATCTGGAACAAGATTGACGACTGAGATTGAATCGGCGGGGAGGGATGTTGATGCGATGAGCGGGAGCAATGAGATCTGGACCATTGGATCTGTGAGAGGTCAATGGCTACGATCGGATCGGAGGATCACAATCGGAGAAGGCAGGAGGAGGGGATGCATGGGCTGGCGCGATGAGATTAGCACTGGGCCGTCGGATCTGTATAGATCAACGACTCATATTGCAGCGGGAGTTCAATATTACAAACCTCATCGCATCGTAACTCCGTGAGTTTACAAAGGAAAAGGCCTACGATGGAAGTCTCGATATGATTAGCGCCCAGGGCTGTATCGCTTGGTTCTGTACATAGGGCATATGTGGAAGTGGTTAGCTAAAAGGGGCTAAAGCCTGTTATGTCAAATGAATGATTTTAAGCCGAAAAGAGGGCTTTTTATGGCTTAAAAGGAGTTTTGATAGAAGGAATAAAGAGTGTTTAAGACCGAATAATGGTATTATAAGGCTTAAAAGGGGAGTTAGGGTGATTTTAAGTGGTTAATGAGGAATTAAGGGAGGGAAAAAAAAAGGTGAAGAAACAAAGGTTAAGTGGGGATGAAATAAGAGGGAAAAGGCCTTTTTGGGCATTCTTCACACAAACAGAGAGGCTTTTAAACTGGAAATAGCGGTGAGGATTTATCAAAGGACAAGGGCACAAGGAGGCTTCGAGGATGATGTGTTTTCAGAGGAAATGCATTCCTTGAAGGCTCAAAAACAATTTAGCCCCCTGTTTGGACATGTGCTTAGTTATTCAGCCACGTGACTTAGCTTAGCATCATTTCTCTCCAACCATTATTTAAAATTTTCACCACGAGTCATGACATTCGATACTTGGATACTTAAGGTTATATTTAAAAATGACTAATGTTAACCATATGATCAATATTTACCTCTAACTGAATGAATGATGGAAGGACCTTTCCACAAATTTTTAAATTTTCCATGCTTGCCTTTGTCCTCTCTCCTTGAATCCCACTTCAACACTTCATCTCTTTCAAAGACCTTTCTTAGGAGAACTTTGTATTCCTCATCAGTTTTAAAATAGACAATGATGTCATCAAGGTATATCATAATGAAGTAACTTAAGTCCTTAGAAAAAACAATGTTCATGGGTCTTTGAAAAGTAGCCCCCACATTCATCAACCAAAATGGCATTTTTTCATACATGTAGGCACCCCAAGGTGTTTTGAAAGTGGTTTGGTGCTAATTAGTTGGAAGTACTATCACTTGATTGCAACCTGAAAAAATAACAAGCAATGACATCTTTTTATAACTTACCGCCCTTTGCAGTATATGATCCATATTAGGTAAAGGGTAGTTGTCTTTCAGATAGGTTTGTTTAAGTTTCTAAAGTCCATGCATAGCCTAATCTTCCCTATTTTATTTCTTATTGACACAAGTTTTGAGGACCATTATGAGTACCTAAGTGAGACTATGATACCAGCATCATACAACTTCTCTATTTCCTTTTCAACTAGAGGCACTAGGACGAGGTTTATTCTTCTCACTTTTTTCTTGAATGGTTTCTAATTTTCCTTGAGATGAACCTTATGTTGAATAATGCTTGTGTCATAGGATTTCAAGTCCTCATATCCCCATGCAAAAACATATTTAAACTCTTTGAACAAATCTATATATTTCTGTTTTATGTGAGGAGGCATAGTTTTGGATAGCTTGATCATTTTGGGTTCTCCTATGCTTCCAATGTTGCATTCTTCCAAATCAGTTTTGGAGGTTTCCATTTTTGGCTTCCTAGCAACATCATTGAAGTCAAAAAACTATTATAAGGGGGTAAGACCTCTTGGTAGTGAGTTATATTTTCATTGAAATTCCTCAAGTTCTTTTTTATCTAAATCTTCAAATGATTCTACCTCAAGAGGATGTTCTACCATATTTATGTCAGCATTACAAGGTAGCTCTGTTTTGAGGGTTTGTTCTTCATCAAAATAAACTTCATGATGGATTAAATCTAATTTTAAAATTTCAAACTTAGTTTTGGGCTGCAAGAAGTTTTCAATTTGTTTTTCATTTTCAAATACTTGCCAATAATCTATGTTATCTAGGATTGTTGGTCTGCACTTGACTTTGATAGTGTATTGTTCATTGGCATGGGCTATTTGGCAAGTACTAGCAACAAAGGCAAGTTCATTGGCAAGGCTGTTTTGAGCTCTAGGGATGGAGATAAGTTCATACTTCTCAAAAGTTTTCAGGAGATCTAAGGCAACATTCATGTACTCTCTTAGCCTAGTATTCTTAGCAGAATATTCTCCCTTGATTTGTCTAATGATTAGTTCAGAATCTCCTTGAACATGAATTTTCTTGGCTCATATGTCTTTTAGAAAATGTAAACCAAGGAGAAGGGCCTCATACTCTGCAATATTGTTAGTGAATTGAAATTCTAGTTTTTAAGAGTGGCCTTTATTGGTGTTATGTATCCAAACACCAGCTACCGAACCAAATTTGCCACAAGAGCCATCAAAGCTCATGTTTCAAAGTGTTTCAAGTTAACCTTCTCCATTATGTTGTTGTTCGGGGCTGCTAGAGTTTTGGCTGTAAAGTTATTCATTTTGCATTTGGTTTGACTGCTCTAGTAAGCCTAGATATTTCTCATTTTCATTTACTTGTTCATTAATTTCATCTTCATTATACAAGGTAAATGAGTCAAGTTCTGAATGGATAGAATAAAGAGGAGTGTTGTTTGGCCTATCTTGGCTGCTAACCATATATTTCATGTGAGATTCCTAATACAATCTCCTTGTTTGGTTAAATAAAGGGATGGTAGCATATGACATGTCCATTTTGAGATTTCCTTGGAGTTTTCTCCCCATGATCTAGATAGAAACATGCCATACTTTTGGGGAATGTCAGCCAATACAATGTCCATAACTAGACTCTTAGCAGGTATTTGTGCCAGATTGACACACAGATCCTTAATTAGACCCAAACATTTGAAACTGCTTGAGTCGAAAGAATACAAGTCCTTGTAAGGTTTTCTTATTTCTAGGCCTAATCTCTCCATCACCATCTTGGGCATGAGATTGTGTGAGGCACCAGAGTCTATCATAACATCGTGAAATATTTTTTCATGAATTTTTAAGCTAAAATAGAATGGAGGGACAACTCATTATTGATATTTTCCCTCTACTTTAGGTCCAAACAACAACTCTGGTTTGTCATCAGTTAGTTTCAGAGTCTCAGTGTCATTTCCTATGTTCAAAGCTTTCAACATTTGGGACCTATATACATCCCAAGTTACTAGTTCAACAAGAGGTATGCTTATTTTGATCTTGGAAATCTCTCCCTCAAAACTAAAAGGAGCTAGAGTTTTTGGTATATTTACATAATTTTTGTCACACATAGTATTTTCAGCAATTTTGGTTTGCTGAGATTTATTAGGAATTTCATTTAGAGCAGTTTTACCAGGGCCACTAATTGATGTACTAGGGCAGCTTGGAGCACCATTTTTTTGGCTAGTTTTGTCTTCGTTTTGATCAAATTTCTTAGCCATTGTGGTGGTGTTGTCTATTGTTTTCTTAAGGATGTTTTTAGGGGTCTTTCTAACAACAGTTTATAATTTTTTATTTTTGGAGTTATCTTGAGTTTTCTTACTCCTAAGGTCATATTTCCTATGAACCTCCATTATGGCATTTTCAAATCCCAATTTGTACTCTTTAGAATCCTCATAGTTTGTTTCAGTTTGATTTGAGGAAAAGAACCCTTGTTGTTCCTCAGTGAGAAAAAAATCACCCTCATTATCAGATCCTATCAAGTTTACATGCTTTCCTTTCGGCTGCTCAGTCTCTCTTTCCTCTTCATCTACATAATTGTCTTGGAAAGGAGGCCTGATTTGTTGGTCATTGTCTCTTTATCTGTTTTGAGGAGGGTATCTTCTGAAGTTCTGATTTAAATTTTTGTTTTTGGGATTTGGTTGGCTTTCTCTAGGAGGTTCTCTTTCATTCAATTTGATCTTCTCCATCATTCTTTCCATTACCCTCACTAGATTGTCAATTTTGGCATCAGATGTGGAGGCTATGGTTTCCGCTTTGTATGTGACTTTCTTTTCTGACCTCATCCTAGCCCTATTTTCAATTAGATTGGCATATACACTCACAAATCCCCTTTTCATATCCTCTAAAGTTAGGGGATCTCTTTCTCTTAGTTGGTAGGCCATTTCTGGATCAAAACCCTCTGGAAATTTTACTAAGGCTAGGCCTTGTGGAGGTTTCATGTGACGCGGGAGTGCATTGTACACACTATTGAACCTAGTGCAGTAGTCTTGGAAACTTTCCCTGACATTTCTCTTAAGGTTTTTATAATCTGAGAGGATTTAGAGAGGGTTTTTCTTAATCTCCCACTTGTTTATAAATGTTTGATTGAGGGAAGGGAGGTCATGTATGTTGTTAGGAGCCAAGTTTTTGAGCCATTTTTTAGCTTCTCGTCCTAAAATTTGGGCAAACATCCTCATTTTTATGGTTTCCTATTCTATATCTTGGTAGTCAAAGGCATCATTCATCCTATCTACATGTTGTTGGGTAGTGGTAGAGTCAGCTCCAGTAAAGTGGGGGATTTTGAATTGGTAGTTTTGAGGCATGGGCAATAAAGGTTGGGGTAGAACCAAGGGGGAAAACCATGCTTCCATGATTGGAGGTAAAGGAACCAAAGGAGGGTTTGTGAGAGGTGGGTTTGTGAGAGGAGGTGGAGGATGAAGTGGAGTGGTTTGCACAGTGGATGTGTGAATGGGAGTGGCATATGTACTCGGACGAACAAACTGAGATTGAGCAAATTTGGAATGGAAAGAGCCAAAGTTTTGGAGAAGCTGAAAATCAGGAGGAGTAGAAGGAGAGGCTTCTCTAATAGGACCCTGCTGCAAATATATGGGCTCAAGGTCTTCCTGGTATATCCCATTCTGAGAATTAGTTCTAGAAAGGTTTTTTCTATGGTATAAGTCAAATTGGGGATCTTGAAAGGCTGTGAGGTTTTCAGGGACATAACTTGCTTTGTGCATGGTCCTAACAGTAGTTAAATCTTGGGTCCTAGACGTTTTCCACAAAATCCTTTTTGGGTCATCAAATATGGTAGGAGGGTTAGGGTCAGGATGAGATTTGGTGCTTATCCTTTGTGAAGCCAGATTTCAAACTCAATAATGCAGAGAAGCTGAAAGTTTAGGAGTGTCTTGAAAACAGACCTATCTGCAAGGATACTAAGCTCACACAATGAGTGGCTAGGTTCTAGACTGTTATTACTGATTAGTGTTTCCCAGGGGAGTCTATGAGAGCTAGTGAAGTTAGTAGGCCTACTGGAGGCTAGTGGAGTCACCAAGTGGATGAGGTTTACTACTTTGTGGGTTGGCTTATTTTCCAGCATAAACAATTCAAAAACCAATCTAGAAATGTTTTGGGTTTTCTTAGTTTCTTATGTAACAATAAGATTTCAGTGGGCTTTCTCTAGTTGAGACATCATGTTGCTAGTATGGTGAATAAATTAGATAGTACTCTTGGCTAACACTTGATTTTCTAAGGTTAACAGGGATTTGAGAGTCTTTAGGGTATAATTAGGATGCTACTGACTCAGAGCCCCACTGTGATCGCCATTATGTTATGTCCCCGTAATTTGTTAGATTGGCAAGACCAAATGTACAGGGGTAACATCAAACTAGTCCTTGGAGTCCTAGGACCTAGCCTTCCTGGACTCAAAGAGGGCTCTATCTATACTTGTGTAAAGGATGTGAACTTGATAGATTTTAGGGTTTGATTTTAGTCTAGTTATTAGGTTTAGGGTTTGTTTGTTTGGTTTGTTGGTTGGGTAGGTTGTCAAGAAATGATAGATAGAGTAAGAGAGGTTAATCCATTGGGCTATGGAGTTTATAAAAGGTCTTGAAGGGTTTAAAAATAGATCTAAGGTGTATGATAGGGAAAATATAGCAAAGTAAAATGGATATCAAGGCTTTATGTGAATGAAATAAACATCAAATTTGTGAACATATTAGGTGCAAAAGGGCAGTTAAGAATCGTTCAAAAAATACCTTAACAAGAATGAAATTTAAGTCTACTAAGCATGAATAAATAATCAAATACGGGGCATACCAATAACTTCTTTGACTAAACCCTAGCAAGTAAGCATGAAGACAACAATCCAGTGAATTATAGAAGGTAAGAAACTTGTAAATCTTCTAGTGATTTCACCTTCAAGCTAAGAAAACATATAAGATAAGCATATAGCAAAGATCAAAGAAAGGGGAATTCCTAAATTCATTAATCAAGATATAAAGACCTCCAAAGCAAATTTTTAAGATGAGCAAAAGGGCATGGCGAATCATAGACCTCTTTAGCTAAACCTAATCAACAATACTTCAAAGTAAAAGACCTTAAAAAAAATGTTTAAGCAATAGCAAAGAGCAGGGCTAAACATAAAACTACTTTTACATTTTCCTTATTCAATCATCTTTAAGATAAAAAAGCATGAGTAGGTTTAGAGAGAAACTAATAATTCTCTAAACTGACTTAGCAGAGGAAAACATAGAAGCATTAAAGAACAAACAGAGCTAAGGTGCCTCCAAAAAACATTTCTTAAACTAAAACTTTTGTCCTACTACAATAGAAAGATGTAAAAAAATGATAACATAAGAAAACAAGAACTAAATAAGGAACACATCACCATTAAATATGCTCATGAATCCTGCAAGTGATCCTTCTCCATTGTCAAGCAAGTCAAGCCATCCACAAAAATCAAAGCCAATTTCTCTCCAATCTCAAAGTATATGTATTACTCTCAATAATCATCCAACATGTAAAATGAGGCCTAAATGTTGTATTTAACAAGAAAGGAGGACCAAAACCCTGACTAGGGTTTCCAAAATGTCATAAATACATCATAAATACTAAATTTGTCCATTAAGACCATGCAAGGCCCAAGGCACAAAATATCTAATACAATAAATGAAAAATAACTTCTAACACCTAACTTTGGAGTGATTTGCCCAAAAAGCCACAAAATATCTATTTTCCATAAATTTGTGTCTTTTGTTGACTTTTCAGGCAAGGGCGCATCAGGGAGGTCCAAGGGCGCAGTGCCTGCATAGGAAAAATGGGTCACATTGCAACTAAGTTTTGAAGGCCTTCCCGGTGTCCGAATGAGCTCCGTGATAGCTCGTTGGAAAGATCGGTGAGTCTAATTTCCAAAATTTCCCCTAGTTTTGTGATTGGACTTCAGTTAAATATTCAAAAAAAAAATCTCCCAAGACTTCTAAGGGCGCAACACCAGCCTTGAAAATTGGGTAGAAAGGTGAATTTTTGCATGTTGTTGACCCTTTTGGCGACCAAAACTACTCCAAATGATCTGAAATTTTGGGTCCATGATGCCTTTTTCTTGATGAATCCAAAAATGTAAACAAATCCTCAAGAAATTTCTCCAAAAAAGAGCACAGCACCAAGGGCGCTACACCCTTGGCCCTCTAAATGAGTCAAAAAACCAAAATTTCCAAAATCTTGCCAAAATTTGAAATTGTCGTTAGGATGACTGTAGGGAAGAATCAGCTAGGATATCAAGGTTTCTTGGATTTTTTCCTCCTTGAGGGCTTGAATTTTTTTAAGGGCTCTTTTGATCTTGGCCCTTGCAATTTTATTTCTCAAGGCATAGTGCTTGGCCATCTTCTTCTGAAGGCCAAGGTCTCTTTGTGTCTTCTCCAACTGATCTTATAGTTGTGTATTAGCTCTCTCTAACTAGGGTTCCCAATAATACTCCATATCCATGGCAAGAAACTCACTTGGAGTGAGCTGCTCTGCTAATGATGTTTCTTTCTCCTTCTCCGTGGCTAAGGCCTTCCTCAAGCCCATTATTCTTGGCCTTCTTGTAGACAGCTCCTCTTCCTCATCTGCAATCTCATAAAAACACCCAAGACTTCATCAAGCCTAACCTTGATCCTTTCAGCCTCTTTCCGAGCTCTGATTTACCTAACCTCATAAATGGCCCTTTGTGCCTCAAAATTCTTGTTTTCAGTCTCATAATAGTGGATGAAATTCCTAGCCCTAGCTAAGTTGGCTTGCAAATATTTTATTTGGGCATCCTTACCTTTGAGAAACATTCCTGAGATCCTTGCCTCATTTTCATCATCAATGTCAACATGAATCAGTTCAAATTATTGCTCAGTCTCATGCTGATCTTCTTCTTCTTCCTTTATGACCTTCTCTTTTCCTTTTTCCATCTGCTTGATTGAAGTGGAAGGCATGACCCCTTGCATTTTAGAGGCAGCAAACACATGCCTAGTTCCTCTTTGATAGGTAAAAGAAAAAGATTCAATTTTTCTCACTTTAGTGTCTTCACCATTGATGCCATCATGACTATCATGATCATTGATATCCTTACTGTCCTCATGGCTTTCATGGTTGCTCTCATGGCTGCCCTCATCTGTCTCCATGCTCTCTGCTTCATCATTGATATTCTTTTTGTCATTATCAATGTCAACATCATCATCATTATTATCATCATCTCCACTGATATCATGGCGATGGTGATTTATGCTCTCTTCCTCATTTCCCTTATTTGACCCACTGATTTGTGTTCCATCACTGTCATCATGGCTTATTTCCTTGCTTCTTTCTGGATTTTTTCCCTCACTGTTTTTTGACTCATGGACATCTTCTTCATCGGTTTCTGCATCCTCACTATTAGGTGTTTCATCACCATTTGTCCCACTATCTTGACTGTCACCATGGCTCTTTGTTTCACTGTCATGTTCTTCACTGCCTTCCTCCTCACTGATGTTTGTCTCATTCACATCATCTTGACTGCTAGTTTCTCCACCATTGGTTTATGCACTGCCTTCATCACCACTATGAGTCTCACTGACATTTTGGCTCTTAGTGCTACTTCTACCATCATCATTATCATTTGATTCCATGCTTTCTGCCTCTTCACTGCTATGAGCTTCACCGATATTAGCCTCATATCCTTTATCTGTACTGCTTTTTTCATCATTTGTTTCTGTATCCCTGCCCTCATTACCACTAGGAGCCTCATTGTTTTCACTGTCATCATGGCTCTTAGTTTCACTGCCACCATCATCATCATAATTCTTGCTTGACTCATCATTTCCTTCTCCCTCATTATCATTTGATTGTTCATTTTCACTTCCCTCATTGTCTGATGCATTAGGAGAGGGTGAGGAAGGAGGGTTGCATTGAGGTGAAGGAATATGTGTAGATGGTGAAGCATTCTCAGTAGGATATTATGGAGGATTAAGGATAGGAGGATGAGATGATGAAGGCATGTTTTGCTGAGGATGAGGTTGTGGGTTTGTGAACACTTCATGGGAAATGAAAACCTCCCATGGAATTCCTTTTTGCTGCAATTGATGCATCACAACCATTTTGATGAGAGAGTGGTGAAAGAGGCTCTGCATGTGCTATGGATGGTTTCCCTTTTGTAAAATATAAGACATTTTGTCAATACTCCTGTAGAGGTAGTAGGGTAGATGTAACATCTTAACCCTAGTAAAGTGCATGAGAAACCTAATGTGATAGGATTAAATCCTAGAGAATATTCCTTCACATGTGAAATATTTCATAATGACCCTCATCATGGGAGCATACCTATCAGTCAAATGTGAGAAAGGAAATATAGATTTATTGTAGTCTTTGTATCTAGGTTTAAGGAATGTCTCATAGTAGCTCATGTCTAAATTGGCCTACTTGAACCATTTTTCACCCACACTAGGTATCCCAGTGGCAATAGCAATGGCATCTGAAGACAAATTAAAATTTACCCCTGCAATATTGAATTTTTTCTCATGTAGGTTAAGGATGAAGAGCCTAGTCAGCTCGGGGTGATTCTGCACCTGTTGTACTCTCTCACAAAATTCATAGAAACCCACATTTTGGAAGCAGGAGACAGTTAAGGGAGATGCATTTAGCTCCATTGTGTTTAGTGGTTCAAACCTGCTGATCCTCCCACCTTTGTGTTGATGCCTCCTTGGTACTTGGCCTTCCTCACCATCACTGTCACCTTCCCTTGACATTTTGATCACTCTGTTTTTAAAAAAACCCTAGCTCTGCTTATGAAATGGACGTGGAAGAGGGTAATGGAGTGGTGATGAACAAGGAAACTTTTCTCAAGGGAATGAAATGAAGGAGTGAGTAGGTATATAAAGCTATATGAGATGCTTGGAAAAAACTTGATGACCACCCTTGCTGATTTGTAAAAGTTCTTATTTTGAAATACTTAGGCTAAGTGTGTATTTGAGATGAAAGCGAGATGATAGAGTTTCAACGGGAAGTGAATTCTTTTGCAAATAAAGGGACAAAGGGTTATGAAGGAAATGGATTTAGAGGGGAAGCCTAAATTTAGTGAAAATTTATGCAGTACCCTATTTCATCTTTGTGTTGACTGATAACCTTAGTAGGTAGATGAATGGGCTTAAACAATGTTTTTAAGTGTGAAATGTAGAGTTTTCACCTTAAGGTTTCCAATCTGTTTCAATTTCAAACCATCAAATATGCTTGAAGATGAAAGAAGGCATCCACTTACCATTTAACCTTGCTTGAAAACCTCCCGGTGTCAGCTTGAAGGTGTGTTTGAGTTGAGTTGAGTGTCTGCAAGGTGTGGAGACCCTCCTAGCCAAGAGCGCATCACCCAGGTGAACGAGGTATCAGGTCGGGAAAAAATGTAGCGTTGTGTGCCAAGCACGCAGCGCAAAAGATTTTTTTTGCTGGCTCTGTCGGGTAAATGCACAACACTTTTCCAACTGTGCAGCTCCAAACAAATTTTTATGGTAGAAATGTCCAGGGGTGCAACACAGAACTATAGGCGCGCAACACCGACCTGAATGTGAAATGGCAAGTAAACTTGCCTGAATTTGACCTGAAACTCAAAATTTTTCTTCTCCAGAATGCTCTCAACTTTTTTCAAGGAAATAATAACTTTTTTTAAGTGTAAGGTGGCCATTTATAGGCTCAATGATTTAAATTCAGTTTCACAACCCACTTTCTAAAGTTTTTAAGCCTTTGTCACTTTTTCATTAATATTACTTTGTCACTGATTCTTTAAGATTTTTTTCTGTGCAGGTTTGCTTTGAGTTATGAAACTTTCTCTTCTTTCAATCTGGAGGATTAGACCTATTCACCTTGACAAAGAAGCAACTTTAAAAACATCTTTTTCCTACATCATAAAGTTCAAACCATGCTTCTTACTTACTTTGGCCACTTCTGATTTGCAGGTTCCTGAAAACATTGATTTTATCTTTCTTTCTGATACTCTTTACATCCTCCTTACTCTGTAGTTTTTGCATGAGTGATAATGTTGACTTTATTTGGCTTATTTATGTCCTTTTAACACTTTCACTTAGCAGATGTCATGAGAACCTTGAAGTGGCTCTTTCTTTCTGATCTTTGAAGCATGCTAAAATCACTTTGACAACCTTAGGAACTTACACAATGGCAGTATCTACAAAACGTATTTGTTCTTACCTTGGAGCTCAAATCATCTTATGTTTGGCATGTGACTGAAAACCTTGGCTTCGCCTTTCTCAAGAAGTTCAAAATATCCATAATACACCTGAGCAGACAGAGAAGCCTCAATCAAAATATTTGAAGAAAGAATGGGAGAAGTTTTTCAAGGCTCTAGAAACGCCACCACCACCAAAGCCTAATGTTGATGAATCGAAAAGTTTCCAAACTCCAGAGCATTCTCAGAATTTAATGGAAAATGAAATACCACTACAAAAGGTACTAGAATTTCATGATCAAGAGATAATCCTGGCATACCCTACAAAACAAATGGTTTTAAATATTGAAGAGATACCCTCACTTGATGTCTTATACAACCCAAGTCATAAGGCTTTAGTTAAGAGAAGAAAAAGAAGAAGAATTGATGAATCCATTTCAAATCTTATGGATGAATCTGTAAATGTTTATATGGAAAGACCCTTTGGCTAATCCTACAGAATATTTGACTAAGTTGTCATAGTTCGCAGGAGCATATGCTACTTCTATCATTGAAAAAGCTACATAGGTACAAATTCTATTTAAGAACAAATAAGACAAAGTTAAAGAGTTGGAGAAACTGCTAGAACAAGAAAAGTTTAATTCGAGTAAGCAAATTGAAATGAAGATGTCTCAATTTCAAAAATATTTTGTAAGACTTAAGTTGCAGCACCAGGTGCAGATTATAGAGAAAGAAACACAACTTGAAGCAGCAATGGAAAAATTGAAAATTTGGCCTCAAGTAGAGAAATCCATAAAAGAATCACTGGAAATGAATGCAAAGCTAAAGCAACAAAAAGAAACCTTTTGTCAACAAATTTCAATCACCAGTTCTTACTGTGATACAAGCAAGATTCTGATCCAACAAGTAGTTAACAGGAGACTTGAATGTGAAAAAGTTGAAAATAATATTACTGAGTTCATTCAATGGCAAGGGTCTGACGCAAGAAAGAAAGCGGACCTCCCTAAGATAGATAAATTTCACAAAGAGATTTTATTTAAGGATTAGGAAATGCAACTAAGACAAGTAGAGAAGGAAATGAAAAAGGCATAAAAGTTTACAAATGAAATCATTAAATTTGTTAGTGTACATATTTTAAAATATGAACTTAAGGCACATGTGGAAACTATTAAAAAGATAAATAAGTTTGATCAAGAAAATTACTGGAATTTTCTGATCAAACCTTATCATCAGTGCCTAACTCTACAGTCATTAACCTATTCTACAAAGAAATTGCTACCAACACTTTCGAATGCAGTGTTTAAAGGCCAAGTTAGATCCGGGATTACATGGCTACCTCAACTAAAGCCAATGGTAGATAGTTGTCACCTTCGAGATCAAATGCGCAAAGAGGATCAACCCACATAAGCATGTTGTTATTTTTATTTCCTGGATTGTAGTTTAAGTTTACTTATCATGAGGATGGTTGTTTCAAACCTCCTCCATTTTTTATGTAATAATATATTTTAAACATATTCTAGTTTAGTATTTAAACCCTTATGCATTTAGAGAAGGGTCCAGAAAATTTTCAAAAAACATTTGCAAAGAATGCACTTCTATAAGTTTGTGAATGCCTTGATAAATTAATGGAACAAAATCTGTTATCTTTTGACATTGAAGCTGTTTAACTAAAGTTGCACTATTGTACTCATTAAATTGCTTGAAAGTGAAGAGGAGCTTAAAACTACTGTTAGTTTGAATGAGCCTTGTATATATGGTACTTCTACACGTTATATTAATTTTTTCTTCTTAAATTGATAGTCATATTTTTATCTATATTACATATTAGAGTTGTTATCATAAGTGAATGTTAATGCACTTTTGCATTGATATTTGTTTATGATTCCTTATCTCATATATAATCAAACATATAAATGTGATATATATTTCACAATCCTTTTGATTAAACTATTTTGTCAAAAGAATTATCTTTACATAATTTTCATCACTTTCGACTTTTAAATAATCTTCATTACTACTAGTTGGAAGATTTATTTTTAGATCGCATGAAGGAATGAACACTCCCGGGTATATATTAGAATAGATATTTTAGTTAAATGCATGTTATAGATTAAATCATTTCTCATTTTCATGTTATAAACAAAACACGCCCTCATCATCCTTATTGGGAAACTGCCTTTATACCCAGTTGGAGCCACTAAATTAAACGGAGAAGGACTTTCTCTAAGGTCCAGACTGTGTGGTTTTCCCCCATGTTGTGGCAACGAAATTCTGAGTCTTCAACATTTTGGCGCTAGAAGGAGTGCTAATTGTGAACAGAAAAAAGGGCTGACCAATGTAAAAGCCAATTTAAGAGTCTCTCTCCCTCTAGATCCCCTTCAACTTCTAGAACATTAGCTAGATATAAATCTTTAAGATCTGAAGTTGAACATCCCTCTCCCAAGTCTCCTAGTGAAACTCAACCAATAAAATCTCTAGATTTTCACCAAAATCCCCTAGAAGTTCAGTATTTGATAGAAAAGTAGAGAGATTATCCATTTCTGCTGAAAAGCCTGAAACTTCTCAAGCATCAGAAATTAGTGTTTCATATTCTTTATAACCTAGACAAATATTAACTCGATTAGAAACTCAGAAGACATGAATCCATCCTTTTCAATTTCCTATCAATACCTCTCGTAAGAAAACAAGGAAGTCTGAATCAGAGTCAATCACCAATGAAGTCTTATCCAATAATCCATCCCATTCACCTCCATTAACTCCACTCACTTCCACAACTCCTATTCCAACAATCAGTGTTACTTTAACTAGTTCCAGTACCCAAATTACTACTCCTTCAGTTAGTTCTAGCACTCAAATTGCCTCTTCTTGAACTCAAACTCAACCAATAAAGTACCTCCACCAAATGTACAACCAGGGAATAATCCAGGTGATGTAAACATGCCTGCTCCTCTTTATCCTCTTCCAAATACCTTGAAAGATGGTTACCTAATGTAATATTCCTAAATTAGCCTGCAGCTAATTGGAATATTAAAAACTCATTTTTCTTTCTTGTTGGATGAATAAGGGGGTAAGGAGACCCTTAAAGACTCTTTAGGTGGAATAAATCACTTCTAGTGTGAATGAAGATCAGTTTAGATAGTCATAATAAAGCCACGTTGGGTGTGAAAGGAGACAACGCATGGAGTCTAAGTCAAGGTTGACCAAATCAAACAATGTTGTAAATGAGAGAGTGGAGCTAGTGGAGACAACGTAGTTTTGGAGGAGGAGTATTTGCATGGAAGTAACCTCATAAATGAGTAGGGACAAGGATGAGGAACCTCACCAAGAATATAAGGGAAGGGATGGAAACCATGAGAGGAATTCCAAATATTTTTTATTTTTTTAGTCTTATGACTTATTGCATGCTTCAGTTGTTTAGCTAGGTTTGTTGTACTGTTTAGTACAAGGGTATTCTCATGCGAGAATTCCCCACTCTTCCTTGGAGGACTTGTTGAATAAATCTGAGAGGAGTATTCTGGGCTTCATTTTCACCATTCGGAATTGGGCCAAGTAGTCACCTATAGCCACAACGCAGTCTCCTTAAGGAACTACGTTATTTTTCATGGTGTTGTAGTGGAAGGGTCAAAACCCCTAATTGTGAGCTAGTTTCCTAGTGAAAGGATCAACCTTTCGCCTGAAGAGCTAGGAAGGAAGAGCTACAGCCATTTCTTTGTCTTTTCAGCCCTATTTATGCAAAGCTTCAGTCAAACAACATGATTCAGCCACAAATATGCAGTATATAATTTTTGTATCTCATGCCTATCAAGAAACCCTTGCCAGGTTATCTTGGAATTGTGTAAAAGAGAGTAGATCTTAGTTTTTAAGCTCTCTTGAGTAATATATCAGTAGATCGATTTGTTTCTCTATTTTTGTAGCATAAAACCTCATTAAAATTCATTGTTACTTGCTCCATAATTTCTATGTTGTAGTAGTCATGGGGTTGGAGTGTTTTTGGGCTGTTCTAGGCTTGGGAGGCCTGTTTAAATACGCTATAATGATTTGTTTCTGATCTCCTTGCATATTTGGTTGCTATAATATATAAAATAATGGATCCATGGGATGTTCTTGACTGTTATAGCATAATTTTCTGAAAATGCATTTTTGGTGCCTATATTGCTGATTTTCCTAAATAGGAATATTACAGTGGTATCGAAGCATAATATTGGCTCATCTCGTGAATACATTGTATAAATGTTATCAAAAGAAGAAGAAGCTTCTCATAGAAAATAGAATGCTTACATAAGAGACAAAGGCAAGTCTCCATTATTTGGAGAAATGGAGGGAAAGAAGTTTTCATAACTTCTTCTCCAAACTATGCATGAGCTTAACAAAGAAATCAAGGGAATGAGAAGGGAAATACATGAAGACCCCTCAAGAATATTTACACGTGAAGAAAGCTCCATTTCTTCATATCATGGGTGTGAGAATTTAGCCACACAATCAGATCTACAACGCTCTACCATGGCTATGTTCATAGCAAGAGAGATGGAGGAAGGAGATGTACCAAAGGAGGAAAATCTTGGTGACTATCTTCAAGAGTATGAATCTCAATCTCAGAGGTTAAAATATCATCTAAAATTCCAAGGGTTTTGCAATATCAAGGAGAATATAAGACCTAACAATCACAATAGAAGCAAAAGGTGCAAGAAGCATGATTTGGGTAGATTATTTTTATCTACTTTTGATGGATCACCTAGATGCACAACTAGAGCTTGGATGAAGGAGCTAGACACCTATTTGCAGCATCACCAAGTTTCAGAAGATGAAGCCATTAGAATAGCAGAGCTGCATATTGAAGGTAAGGCTTATGCTTGGTGTTTATTTGAATCATTTTCATTAAAAAATGCAAATACATCTACTTATGCAAGGTTCACTAGGAGAGTAGTGGAAAGGGTTGATGAAGAACATTATGAAACAACTTTGATGGAGTTAGTCAAGACAAAACAAAAAAAACCTTTGCATGGGTTGGAAGGATCTATAAACCCAACTCCATTTTAGAAAACTATTGAGGGGGATAAAATTTTGCAAAATACCTTGCTAGAGGCAAGATTCCTAATTCATAGAAAACACTCTCCTCGAAAAGAGGACACGACAATCTCTTTATCAAAAGGGGATCCTATTATTGATGCTAAGATAGCTTCCATTAATGTTGAAGAGGAAGAGAAGGCTGGAGGTAACAACGCTGTCACATCAAGAGCATATCTAACACCTCATGAAGAGGAAGATGGAGCATTTGCTCCAATGAGATGAGTTTTTGTATGTTCACAAGAAGTTCCAAAGAATATCATATACAGAGATCAGAGCACATCCTATGAGCAACATGTGCCATCATTGATATATCATGAGATCTTGAAGATAAAATAAGAAGAGAGGGAGGATGATCAAAATCATATGATTGGGAGCACATACCCCTACCAATTTCAGATATGTGATGTACAAAGGAGGTAGACAGATTTGTGTAATGAGAGAAAGGACCAAGCAGTCCACCCACATATACAACCTGCTCTAGGCCTTGATGTGTCATTACATTGAGGCATTCCACCAGGGAGACCCCATGATTAGAAGTTTAATAAAGAGTTCTCTCAACATGGTGCAACATTGAAATATTTGGCTAAGGAAGGAGCCTTGGGAGGAGCTAGCACATCACTGAGAACCTTTGATGGGTTCAAAGGAGGGGTGAGAAATTTTCTGATATGGACATTGATATCTCCCACTCAACTATTTGCACTGGAAAAGGATGATCCATAAATATATGATAGCATGAGCATGGTGTCAAAAGGCTATTCCATAACATTGGAATAGAAAATGATACCTCCACACATGAGGAAGATTTATAAATATGACAAGAGTCTATTGGCACTCTTGTATGCATTGGCAAAACTATGAAAGTTTTGGAGGGGAAATGCCTTCCAAGGTGAGGTTTACTTCCATGAACTTAAATATTTTCGTAGGCAAGATTAACTGCAAGGGAGGCAGCAAAGGTGGAGTAACAACACTCCGATATGTGGCTTTGGCATTAGGCATGTCAAAGAGGAGAGTTATGATGTGACAGGTGCTTCATTTTAGATTTCAACAGCGTTGTCATTGTTGGGAAGCCTAGATCCATATTGGGAGTCCCAACTATTGGTGGAATATTCTAGGAACCTCTTCACATGTAAGGTTCTTGATGGGAAATTGATAGATGGGAGGTATAGAGTGGTTGATGGAGTCATCTATTTCCATGATCAGGTTTACTTGACTAAACACTCCAAGCTCAAGAGGGAGATTCTACATGTAGCTTATGAGGCACTCTTTTCAGGACATGTAGATTCCATTGAGTCTTATCTCACCATCGTGGAGGGATTCTATTGGGAGGATCTCAAAGAAGATGTGCACCAACATTTCTAGAGATATGTAACTTTTTTGATGTATGAGGAGGAGAAAAACCACCTTGCAAGGTTGTTACAATGACTTCCCCTTTTGATGGAGAAATGGGAAGGTTCATCTATGGACCTCTTCACCAACTTGTCTAAAATATATGGTAAAGGTTGTGTTTTGATGCTTATTTATCAACTAACAATGAATGTACATTTATTTACCATGCATTTGCAGCACATTGCTCCACAAGAGAGCAAGCCTCTCTATGGGTTTCACAGTCCTACTAAGGCCACATTAAATGATGGGAATAACCACTTCATGGAGGGCTTTGGGCAAGCCATGTTTTTCTTGGTTCATATTTAGTCAGGCAAGTGGTTGGACGGCCACTTATCATATCATGTTTTGAAACAGCTAGAAGAAGAACAATGTTGGTATCACTTGAGGGGCTATTGTCGCCATCCATTATGCCATGTGACACTTAGTCCATATTTATTTTGGATACCATATGGTTATGATACTTTATTCACTATATGTGGGGTGGATTGGGCAAGAGGGGTTCCTAGAACCAAAGAGTGGGATCATGAGATTCCAAGTAACTTTTTGCTTCTTAATGACCATATTATTGTAGCCCAAGACTAGCAGTTCCACATCTATCATAAATGGAGAGAGAGACAGTGTAATTTGAATAACTTGATCTCTCCTTTTCAGCCATGCAACCCCTATATATTGCAGAATTAGGGGATTGATGTTTGTTTCAATGAGCTACCAAGGATGGCTCATTTTTTTTCGATGATAGCATGGAGATTGGAGTTTCTCATTGAGATTGAGGCACCTAACATTTACCATATATTATGCCTTAAGGAGGCCAATGGACACCATATAATTCTTTCCAGATATCTCCCACTTTTTCATGATGACAGCTATTTGGTTTATCTACCAAAGGCTAGCTTGTATATTTGGGAGGAGAAATATCCATTGGAGATTTTGCAGTACCCTTGCAATTGCTTGAGGACAAGCAACATTTGGGAGGCAAAGATTGTAATATTCCTAAATTAGCTTGCAGCTAATTTGAATATTAAAAACTCGTTTTTCTTTCTTGTTGGATCAATAAGGGGGTAAGGAGACCCTTAAAGACACTTTAGTAGGAATAAATCCCTTCCAGTGTGAATGAATATCAATTTAGATAGTCAGAATAAATCCACCTTGGTTGTGAAAAGAGAAAATGCGTGGATACTAAGTCAAGGTTGACCAAATCAAACAGCACCGTAAATGAGAGGGTGGAGCTAGTGGAGACATCGTAGTTTTGGAGGAGGAGTCTTTGCATGGAGGTAACCTCATAAATGAGTGGGGACAAGGGTGAGGAAGCTCACCAAGAATATAAGAGAAGGGATGGAAGCCATGAGGGGAATTCAGAATATTGTTTTATGTTTAAGTCTTATGACTTATTGCATGCTTCAGCTGTTTAGCTGGGTTTGTTGTACTATTTAGTACAAGGGTATTCTCATTGTAATGTTCCAAATGGAGAAAATAGGCTTAGGAGGGAATATCTTGAGATATTCCTCTATGGAATCACAGTAGCATGGAAAACACACCAGAAAATTCTAAATCAGAGATAGACTAGTAGGGCATTTACTGGTTATATCACCTCCAAATAGAGGATGAAAACCAGAGGCTTCCTGGCCCGTTCTAGACTCTGTCTATAGAAGACTGATGAAACACAGCAAGTGTGGGAATGAAAAAATATTCTTAGAGTTTTATACCCTTGGTAACCTTATATCTACATATCTAAAGAATGGATCCAAAGAGAAGCAAAAACTAAATAAGTGAGAAGCGGTAAATTCCACTCTCAAGAAAATCTGCAATAGACTCAAGGAGGACGCTGTATAAGAAAGCCAGTGTTAAAATAACGTATAATAGGGCTGGGTTCCCTTATTTTATGCTATTTGGGACCTCCATGCAGAGTTTCAGCAAAAATAAATGAGTTTATATGGCTTAAAAAGATCTCCCACAAACAACACTAGCTGAAAATCAGCTAAAGGAGAGAGCTGGCCAATGGAGAAACCCTCCTTATAGAATTGCGTATTTTCTACTGGAAAACACTGGAAATCAACCATCAGACCCATATTATAGTATGGCAGAAATAAATCATATCCATAATGAAGTTTCTTTGTAGAAGCATTAAATTTACATGAAGCAAGAGCAAGAATCCTTCAGAAATCATAGCAGAAATACATGGAAAAGCTGCAGAAAGACTTGACAGCGTTTTATATGAGGAGCTTCAGCTGCTGTAGGTTAAATATTAGATCTAAAACTGATAAATGACTGAAACATCATATCTATACCAGATCTGGAAACTACTCAGCCTTCTTAACAAGATCCCCTTGGGGTTTTGCCAAAATAATGCATAACAATTTATAGATCTAGCTTTTAACACACTGAACTGCAGAAAAATTCAGAGATTTCTGAAGATGGCTTTCATTAAATTACATATCATATCTGAACATGAATATATCAGCAAGCTACTTTACAAATCTCAAAGGGAGAGGCAAGCCTCAATCACCACAGAGCAAGTACAATAAGAAAGCTAGACAACATTGAAGCTTGTACATGAAAATAACGCAGTATAAGGAAAAGACTGCGCAGTAGCTAGAATGAACTGATACAAAAAATAGAAATTACAGATATGAAATTACAATGAGAGTAGCATCCTCTTTCAGGTGGTCACAAGACACCCTCCCTGAGAGAAATATCCTCTAAACAACTAGATCTTGCAGATCTAGTTCCCCCACTTGCTACAAATCACAAGCAGTTGCAAAAACCTCAACAGGACCAGCGCTGTTATAGAAATGAAGCTTGGCCATAATACCAGATAGTGAAGAGATGCATCACAATCCCCTCCAAAGAGCTACTCCATGGAAGGAGAGCGGATTCCTAAACATGAAATCCTCTTCCCTTTTGCTACACAGCCAAGAGACTTGAGTTGCTGCAA
This sequence comes from Pinus albicaulis, assembly GCA_034641835.2. Taxonomy (NCBI): domain Eukaryota; kingdom Viridiplantae; phylum Streptophyta; class Pinopsida; order Pinales; family Pinaceae; genus Pinus; species Pinus albicaulis. Next base: position 463,393,885 of record CM076577.1, on the reverse strand, counting down.
CAACTTCTTAAAATTCTTCAACGACCTCTATTTGCTGCCTCTCCTTCTATTTATAACATGAGGGATTTCCAAAACCCTAAACCATCCTCTTCAACTTATTTTCTTTCACACATGTGATCCTCTTCTAGAAGTACGTTGTGTTGGATGGATAAGCTTCCCTCCAAACTGCGCTGTAGGTGGGGCCAAGTTGACCCATGCAAATGAATTTCCCCTTTTCACACTTAGGGGTTTTTAAAATAATAGCCCAGATTTGTCTCCTTTCACATTGGGCATGTATTATTCTTAACTTAGGAGTTTAATAAACCTCCTTCACATAATTTTATTCATGAATAAAGAAAAATGAAATTAAAATGCAATGTTCCCACTAGCTGCAAAAGTTGGGAACATTACAGTCTCCCCCGGAAAAATGTTGCTTGCCCTCAAGCAACTCTTATTGTAGATGCAAGCCATCCATTCCCTCCAAATGGCATCCACATAAGGAAGGCTTCTCCCATTTGCTGTAATAAGTTATGTATGTTTGGTTCCAAATTTGTCTTCTACCAATGCACGAGATGAATTCCAACTGTGAGGTTAGATGTCCTCTTCTTACCATGAAGTACAATATGACAAATACATGATGTCCAACATCATCACAAACATATGTGAGACATAGAGTAAGGTAGCTCCTGTCATAAAGGAAGAGCTTAATCATGCAGAACATTCCTCCATCCCATGTTTTTGAACTTGAATATGCATTTTTATGCCTCCATCCTTAGCCCTGTTGGCCTTGTTGGTTCCAAACTCCATCATTCCAGCGTTATGCAAAAGAAGAAGGAAAGGAGTAATATGGGTAAACAAAGGATGTCAAACCATATTCTCCCAAAATCAACCACTATTGCAAGGCCCTTTGCTGCCATCCTCCATCTCCTCCATGTAAGATGGTCAAGCCATGCTTCCCAAAAGATGATGTGCATGCCTCCTTTGTTGCAAGTTATCTTTGTTACATGAGGCATGAACCAGAAAATTATGAGTCATGGGGTGGTCACCATACTCATTCAAAAGAATCAAAGAAACAAGGGATCTTTCTGCCCTCTTTCCTCCTTATGTGAATCATGAAGCCAACCATGTTAATGGACATATGATGTGTCCCATTAGCCCCAATACAAATCACCATCATCAATGCACATCTTGAGATAGTCATGCCAAATTTCTCACCATGCAAGACACATAGACATAGGAGATGTCATGTGGTGGCCATACCTTCTCAAGTGAAACAAAATTGTACATGCCTTCTCTTGCTGCAACATAACATTGAAATCCAAGGCATGATTCAAAAAGTAGTGAGCTATTGTGTATCAATCACACTCACCAAAAAGCATCCATAGCAACAAGGACTTTTCAACCTTCTTGCCTCATCAACATGTGGATCTTGGAGCAACACACAATGATGAACATGTAAAATGTCTCATCAACACAGTACAAGCAAGCTCCTCATACCACATCATGTGGGAGTCATTTCTCCTCCCAAGCCAAAGTTCATGCATGAAATATACCTCCAACAGAAATGCATGTGGACATGTGAGACATACTTCAAGCATAGGTGAATACATGGACATAAGATTTAGCATGTGATGTCCAACTATCCTCTTAAGAATCACATCATCCATGCTTCCTCGTCATATGATTTATCAATGATGTACCAAGCATGAGATAAGAGAATGAGAATCCTTGGGTAGAGAACATGCTCACCCCCAAGAAACCAGCATTTCCATGCCTCCTCATTCATCTCATGACCGTTCTTCAAGGCATAGATCATAAAAATAGATACCTTTGGAGAGTCATAGGAGTCTCCCAAAGGCAACCAACGTAACTAAGTTTTCTGGTCTATATATGTCTGCAAGTGATCATGGGACCTCTTGCTCACCATCCTCATCCACTCACTCAAATATGGAAGTTGAGTGATGTGTTGCAAAATCATGGAATTCTCCATTTGTAGAATACCATCTCCTTGAACCCACTGAAGAACTTTGCAACTCATAAAATACTAAAATGCATCTTTGTTGAGATCTCTTAGTGAGAACTTCCTCTCATGTATGATCCTCCAAAACCAGTGAAGCTTTGGATTCGTAGCAATACCTCCAACATGCTCCAAGAATGACGAAGCCTCTTTGTCACAGCCACTAAGTGACAACGCTGTAGATCTACAAAGTGATGCATGCACTGCCTCAAAGCAAGTGTCATTTCTGATCTCACAATCATCCATTGAACATAGGATAGTACTAATCCCTTTCCTTGAGACCCTACATATCAACCCAAGAGATTGAATGTAGCTCAACAATAATGCATAGGGATAGCTTCCAGTCTCCTCCTTGATTAGATCAAGGGTCCTCTGCGCTATGATATGTCTTTGCTTCAAATCAACACTTTGATCTAACCCTTGGCCATGAATAGATATTGAAATAATATGTTCTAAAATCTTATGCATACCTTGGATCAACTAACATGTGGGAACCTCTTGACAGAACACAAGAGTTCCTCCATCTGGACCAATGATGCCTCCAACTGCTGGAAAGAATGATGGCCTGCTTTCTTCTGGTACACCAGCACTGGAATATTTATTCTCCTCCTCATGCATCTTCAGCTTCATGCATGTAATCCCATATTACAAGAGCTCAAGACTACCTTGCAAAGATGCAAGTACATCTTCTCTAGATGCAAGCTCCTTAGCAGTAGATAGTGGAAATGAAGATCTCTTGCCCAAAGTGACAAGATTGAAATTCTCCTTTGTTTCCTTGGGAGATGTCTCTTTGTAGCTCTTCTTTTTCTTCTTCTCTTCAAAGCCCTTGAGATTTTCTTCAATACTCTTCAATTCTTGAAAAATAAGCAATGAGATCTCTTCTTTAGTCATTCTCTATGCCTTGTGATAACAGGAAGTCTATGGCTCTTCCTCTCCATCTTGAAACCCTTTAGGAGTTTCTTTGCATCTCTTTTCTTCATTACTATAACTCTCACCTTCTTCAAGGAAAGTGGGCATAGTGGATCTATGAGGAGATATTGGATTCTTCGGTCTTCTGTTCTACTGATAGGAAGTTCTAGGGCTTCCTTCTTCTTCTTGAAATCTCATGCAGCTCTTACTGCAACTTGCTTCTTCTCGAAACCCTCTAGGAGTCTCAGTGATTCTTCTCTTTCTCTTATGATTTACCTCTTGAAAGAGGCCCTTATTAGATCTGCAAAATGATGAGGATAATATCATCTACTGCATCAACTGATCTCTGCTTCTGCTGCGCCACTCTGATTTACTGGTAGCTTGATCTCACAGGCTGTGCCAGAGATCATGTTTTGATACCACTGTAATGTTCCAAATGGAGAAACTAGGCTCAGGAGGGAATATCTTGAGATATTCCTCTATGGAATCATAGCAGCATGGGAAACACACCAGAAAATTATAAATCAGAGATAGACTAGTAGGGCATTTACTGGTTATATCACCTCCAAAGAGAGGATGAAAACCAGAGGCTTCCTGACCCGTTCTAGACTCTGTCTATAGAAGACTGATGAAACACAGAAAGTGTGGGAATGAAAAATTCCTCTTAGATTTTTCTACCCTTGGGAACCTTAGATATACATATCTAAAGAATGGATCCAAAGAGAAGCAAAAACTAAATAAGTGAGAAGCGGGAAATTCCACTCTCAGGAAAATCTGCAATAGGCTCAAGGAGGATGTTGTATAAGCAAGCCAGTGTTAAAATAACACATATCAATGCTAGGTTCCATTATTTTAGGATATTTATGACCTCCATGCAGATTTTCAGCAATAAGAAATTATTTTATAGGGCTTAAATGGATCTCCCACAAACAACACTAGCTGAAAATCAGCTAAAGGAGAGAGCTGGTTAATGGAGAAACCCTCCTTCTGGAATTGTGCGGTTTCTACTGGAAAACACTGGAATTAGCCATCATACCCATATTAAAATATGGCAGCAATAAATGAGATACATAATGAATTTTATTTTTAGAATCATTAAATTTACATGAAGCAAGAGCAAGAATCCTTCAGAAATCATAGCAGAAATACATGGAAAAGATGCAGAAAGACTTGACAGCATTTTATATGAGGAGATTCAGCTGTTGTAGGTTAAATATAAGATCTACAACTGATAAATGACTGAAATATAAGATCTATACCAGATCTAGAAACTACTCAGCCTTCTTAACAAGATCCCCTTGGGGTTTTTCCAAAATAATGCATAACAATTTATAGATCTAGCTTTTAACACACTGAACTGCAGAAAACTTCAGAGATTTCTGAAGATGGTTTTCATTACATTACATATCAGATATGAACATGAATATATCAGCAAGCTACTTTAAAAATCTCAAAGGGAGAGGCAAGCCTCAATCACCAGAGAGTAAGTACAATAAGAAATCTAGACAACATTGAAGCTTGTACATGAAAATAATGCAGTATAAGGAAGAGACTGCACAGTAGCTTGAATGAACTGATACAAAAAATAGAAATTACAAATCTAAAAGTACAATGAGAGTGAGATCCTCTTTCGGGTGGTCACAAGACACCCTCCCTAAGAGAAATCTCCTCTAAACAACTAGATCTTGCAGTTCTAGTTCCCCACTTGCTACAAATCACAAGTAGCTGCAAAACCCTCAACAGGACCAGCGCTGATATAGAAATGAAGCTTGGCCATAATACCAGATAGTGGAGAGATGCATCACAATCCCCTCCAAAGAGCTACTCCATGGAAGGAGATAGGATTCCTAAACAGGAAATCCTCTTCCCTTTGGCTAAATAGCCAAGAGACTTGAGTTGTTGCAGCAAATTCTTAAAATTCTTCAACAACCTCTATTTGCTACCTCTCCTTCTATTTATAACATGAGGACTTTCCAAAACCCTAAACCATACTCTTCAAATTATCCTATTTCACACATGTGATCCTCTTCTAGAAGTACGTTGTGCTGGATGGATAAGCTTCCCTCCAAACTGCGCTGTAGGTGGGGCCATGTTGACCCATGCAAATGAATTTCCCCTTTTCACACTTAGGGGTGTTTAAAATAATAGCCCAGATTTGTCTCCTTTCACATTGGGAATGTTTTTATTCTTAACTTAGGAGTTTATTAAACCTCCTTCACATAATATTTTTCATGAATAAAGAAAAATGAAACTAAAATGCAATGTTTCCACTAGTTGCAAAAATTGGGAACATTAGACTCATGCGGGAATTCCCCACTCCTCCTTGGAGAACTTGTTGAAGAATTCTTAGAGGAGTATTATGGGCTTCATTTACACCATCTGGAATTGGGCCAAGTAGTCACCTACAACCACAGCGCAGTATCCTTGAGGAACTGTGTTATTTTTCATGTTGTTGCAGTGGAAGGGTCAAAACCCCTGATTGTGAGCTAGTTTCCTAGTGAAAGGATTAGCCTTTCACCCGGAGAGCTAGGAAGGAGGAGCTACAACCATTTATTTGTATTTTCAGCCCTATTTATGCAGAGCTTTAGTTAGACATTGTGATTCAGCCACAGATCTATAGTATATACTTTTTGTATCTCATGCCTATTAAGAAACCCTTGCCGGGTTATCTTGGAATTGTGTAAAAGAGACTAGATCTTAGTTTTTTAGATCTCTTGAGTAATATATCAGCAGATCCATTTGTTTCTGTATTTTTTTAGAATAAACCCTCATTAAACTGAGTTTCTACTTGCTTCAAAATTTCTGTGTTGCAGTAGTGATGGGGTTGGAGTGTTTTTCAGGTTGTTCTGGGCTTGGGAGGCCTGTTTAACTAAGCTGTACTTATTTTTTCTGATCTCGTTGCATATTTGGTTGCTATATTGTATAAAATAATGGATCCATGGGTTGTTCTTGACTGTTATAGCATAATTTTCTGAAAAATCCATTTTTGATGCCTATATTGCTAATTTTCCTAAATAGGAATATTACACCTAAATTTAATCCTGATGATGGTGTTCCAGCTGAAGAACACATCCATAACTATATGTTAGCCATGAATTTAAAAGAGGTAACTGAAGAATACTGTGTAGTAATATTATTTCCATAAACTCTCATAGGATCTGTAAGATTCTGGTATTTCTCATTACCTACCCGTTCTATAACTAGCTGGAATATGTTTGAAGAACAATTCTTAGATAATTTTGGAGATGAAAAAAATATTGCTTCTATCATCAATGATATATCAAATTCAAAGGCTAAAGCAGGAGAGAAAATAAAATAATTCAATTCCACATTTAATAATTTACTCAATAAAATCCCTGCTACATTAGTTCATGGTGCATAAGTTCAAATTTAGTGGTACATTTCTTCTCTCCCTTCTAACATATCCATATTTGTTGATAGAGAAAAGTAACCTACATTGGCAAAAAATATGAATGAATATTTATTTGTAGAGAAACACATAATCGCTCTTGAAATGAAGAATTCACAAGAAGATAGGAAATCGAAGAAAGTATCCTTCAAAGATGATTCAAAGAAGAAGCCACCAAAATACCCTTTTGATGTAGAAGGTCTTTAGAAATTTTTAAGGACCATGAAAAATGAAATGGTAGATATCAAAAGCAAGTTGTTGAAAGTTCTAGTACAAAGAATATTTTTATGCCTTTCAAGAAAAATCAATCTTCTAATTCTCAACCACCCAACATCATATCTAATGCTTAGTTTGATCAATACATAGATGAAGAGAAAACAAAAGAAGAAGAAAATGAAGGCAAAGAAGAATTTGAACTAAATGGAATGTGAGATTCATCCTACCAAATGATGAACAACAAGAAGCTTTATCTGTAAGTACAAGGAGCAAGAATACCACTGAAGCAATGCAGCCTAATCATAAATAAAAGAACTCAACACCTGCTAAAGAGAAAACTATAGTAAGTAAAAATTCTACATCTAAGGCTACACAAACTAACCCTGCTACTTCAGATGTTCCACCTACATCAAAGACAAGGTAGTATCTGATACCATCAAATATAATGTAGTTGAGGGTATGAAAAAGACCATGCCTAACATTTCAATCCATGAACTTACTAAACTAATACATCAGCATAAGATTTTACTTAGAGATTGGAATGAATTTCCTGCTTCAGCCTTACTTTCTCCAGTAGTAGTTCAAGATGCTAATCATATTGGTAAACCTCCTTCTCCTTCAACTAAAATAGATGCCACAGATATTATTATGATAGGTGGTTGATCCATCTTTCATACTCCTCCATTTATCTTAACTTATGAGATCTATAATAAGAACGTCCACAATTGTTTAATAGATTCAGGGGCTTCCTCTAATATCATGCCAAAATCAGTATGTGCTAAGTTGAACATAACTCCTCAAAGTTTTGTTGTTCATATAGTACAACTTGATAGAAAAAAATTACAGGTTATAGGAGAAATAAATTATGTTTCTATTAGATCGTCATCAAACCTTAAGGTTGCCCAGATAATTGATATATTGGTAGTTGATATTCTTGAATTTTATGGTTTAGTATTGAGCAGAGACTAGTCTAAGAAACTTCATGGATATTTCGCAACGGACTGGTCACATATGTGGCTTCCCCACAATGGAAAGCCAAACCAAATATAGGTAGACTGTGAGAAATTCATGAAACATACAGTTACAGATCTTGAAGGAATCAATGAGTCAGTAGCATTCAATAATAATATTATCGAAAATTACTTGGCAGAATCATTTCTTGGAAATTTTAATGCCCAACCATCACCCTTTTTCGATAATGCGGGTATCTATCAAATTGAAAATTTTTCCCAAACAAACACTTCTAAGTGTAAAATTTTTGTAATAAACCAGTAGTTGTTTGCAATGGTTCTAAATCAAAAGATGGTGCAGGAGCTGGTTTTATTTAAATAAGCCCAAAATGAGAAAAAAACATGCTAGCCTAAAAACTTGAATTCGATTGCACAAATCATATAGCAGAATATGAAGCATTAATTTAAGGTTTGTACAAAGAAATTGACCTTGACATTAACTATCTGAAATTACTGGGAGATTCAGAGATCATTGTCAAACAAGTAAGAAATACTATCCATTTTCATTCTGGACATCTTAAACATTATCAATCATTAGTCCAGGAATTGAATTCTCATTTCTTAGCTTTCAATATTTCCTATGTACCCAAAATACAAAATGCTAGTGCATATTTACTCGCTAATGTAGCATCGAAATTAATTCCATCTCAAGAATTTAGTCCTGATAGGTTTTCTATTGAATTGATTTTTAGACAATCTGTTCTTGATATTATTACTAATTGGAGACTCTTTAATCACGATTCTGATATCATAGATTTCCTTACATTTGAGGGATCTTATGATAATCAAATTCTAGATGAAAATGAACATGATACTCAGATAAAGGAAGAACAGGATGAAAATCCAATACCAAAGTCAATTTTCAAATTACAAGACCTTTATGATTTAAAATATAGGTTTAAGAGAGTTAATAATTCTAAAACTTAAAGTTCAACTTTAAGATTTGAGTTAGTAAATCTTGGAACCAATGATAAGCCACAAACTATCAATTTAGGTCTTGGTCTATCTTCTGATGAAAGATTAGAATTTTTCAAGTTATTAAGGACTTACAAAAGTGTTTTTTCTTGGGATTACACTGACCTTAAAACATATGACACTTATGTTAGTCAACACACTATTCTTACGATTTCAGATGAGAAACCAATACAACAAAAGTTGAGGAAATTCATCCTAATCTTGAAAATAAAATCAAAACAGAGATGAATAAACTCCTCAAAGCTAAGACATGTTTCCAGTTAGACATTCAAAATGGGTTTCAAATTCAGTCCCTGTCAGGAAGAAAAATGGTGACATTAGGATTTATATTGATTTTAGAAATTTGAAAAAAGCATGTCAGAAACACAATTTTCCATTACCAACCATGGAAAAAGTACTACAAAATGTAGCTGGTTTTTAACTTATGTCTTTTCTAGATGGATTTTCAGGATATAACCAAATCCTGGTACATCTAGATGACATATTAAAGATTACATTCAAGACTAGGTGGGGAACTTATGCCTATCAAAAGGTGCCATTTGGGTTAATCAATGTAGGTGCCACTTTTCAAAGAGCCATGGACACAAATTTTAGAGGAATCATTAAAAAAACAGTGGTTATTTGTCTAGATGAAATTATAGTATTTTCTGGACAAGAAATCAATCATGTGAATGACCTAAAACAAGTCTTTGAGTGATGTAAAAAGTATGGAATTTCATTAAACCCAAAGAAGTCATATTTTTCTCTAGATGAAGGAAACATTTTAGGATTCATTGTGTCCAATAAAGGCATTTATATTGATCTTAAAATAATAAAAAAGATTAAAAGGATTCCTTTCCCTCATAATAAGAAAAGAATGCAGTCATTTCTTGGACAGATAAATTTTGTAAAAATATTTGTCCCTGAATTTTCACAAATATTTTTACCTTTACAAACAATGATTAAGAAAAATTTAGTCTTCAAATGGGGACATAATGAAAGGGAAGCATTTGATTTAATAAAACAATCTATTATCAATGCTCCATTCTTAACTACTCTCAATTTTCTTAATCCTTTCACTTTATATAAGTTCTCATCAGATACATCTAATGCTCTTGTTCTGACACAACTTAATGACCAACAAATTGAAGCACTAATATCATTTTTTAGTTCCAATTTGCAAGGTGTAGAACTAAACTATTCATATGTTGAGAAACAATAATTTTTTTTCTTTAAAGCTATAAAGAATTTTAGGCCGTTTCTCCTCAAAACTCACACCAAGATAATAGTTCCATTCTCTGCAGTAAGGCGATTATTGATGCAAAGAGAACTAGGGGAGAAAATAGCTAACTGGGTTATTTCTTTACAAGAATATGATGTAGAAATTAGACCTTCTAAAATTGTTAGAGGTCAAGGTTTTTGCAGAATGATAACATGAGCATCCAATTTATCATAAGATGAAGACTCAGGTAATGATGTGAAAGTGTCAGAGATAAGCCTCAATGATGCTCAGTCTCAATATGCTGATCTCAAGTTTTATTTGAAAAATGGATATGCCCGACACAAGTCAGTTATAAAACAAAGTGTGCTTTAATATTGAAATCCAAGAAATATGAAATTATCAATGATGTATTGTTTAGAAGAAACTTTGATTCTGTGTTATTAATATGCTTAGAGAAAAATGAAGCAGAGAAATTTTTGCAAGAACTCCATGATGGACCAACTGGAGGACATTTTGGAGGGAATACAACATCACATAAAGTCCTGCATGAAGGTTACTATTGGCCAACACTTTTCAAAGATGCTCATGATTATGCAAGGGAATTCAAAGTTTTCCAAAGTGCATCTAGAAGACCATTTGAGCAATGGGGATTAGATATAATTGGTGAGATCGTTCCTAACTCTTCCAAACAACATAAATACATCCTTGCATCTACTGATTATTTTACTAAATGGGTGGAAGAAATTCCACTAAAGGTAGCCAACTATGAGAATATTATTGAGTTCATTTATCAATTTATCAAAACTAGATTTGGTTTACCTACTGATTTGATGTTTGACAATGCATCTTATTTCTAAGGAGCTGCTATGATAGAATTTTCTATCAAAAGAGGTTTTAAAATTAAATATTATGTCAAATATTATCCTCAAGGAAATGGTTTAGCAAAATCCACAAATAAAAACCTTATTAGAATCATCAAATGAACTGTTGACCAAAACCCAAAAAATTGGCACAAATAATTAACATTTTCTCTTTGGGTAGATCGAATAACTCAAAAGGCCTCCTTATCACTTCTCCATTTAATCTTGTTTATGGGAAAGAAGTTTTTCTTCCTACCAATGTATTTATTCCTTCTCTTTCCTTAGTCCAATTTATTGATGAATTACCTTCTTCTTCTTGGAAAGTAAGACAATTTCAAATTCTTAATCTTGAAGAAGAAAGAGAAAAATCTAAAGTTACTCATGCACATCATCAACAATTAGTTAAATATTCATTTGATACAACTTATGTTACTCCAAAAACATTTCAAATTGGTGATCTTGTATTAAAATGGGATAAGGCACACGAGGAAAAAGGTAAACATACCATATTCCAAAGACTATGCCCAGGACTACATAAAATCATTGAAGAAATAGGCCCATCAACATTTTTATTGCAAGATCTGTCAGGCAAAAGCGATTCTTTGCCTATTAATGGGCATATTTTAAAGAAATATTTTTCATAGGAGGTAACCCCTTCTATTCCATGTATATTATTGTCATTTCTTTTTCTTAGGAAAATAAAAGTCGAATAATATTTAATTTTGGATTTTGAAATAAAAATCTATGAGAATAATTTTTGATTTGTTGCTTCTAGAAATAATAATTGTTAAGGAAACAATTGAAAGATTCGAATATCAAACAGATTTTATTTCACTGAAAAATGTAATTTCACCAAAGTTATTTATTCTTTGATGAAATCTCATTTTTATAAATTATGGTTATTCTATTATCAGTCAAGAAAAGAATATTTAACATAGTAAAGACACTTTTATAGATAAGCAATCTTAAACTCTAAAATTATCATCCAGAATCCTTAAAAGGACCAATGATTCACCTCATCCGGAAAAATTTTCAATTCTTAGAAATCAATTAAAAACATTATGCTAAAAATCTTAGAAGATAATAAGTCTCATCAAGAGCTTGTTTACCATGTTCATAGGGAAATAGTTAAACTGACATTACCAATACTGCCTACCAAATCAGGGTAATGACTTGAGATTATATCAAAGGAAAAGGGGTCTCATCAAGAGCCAACTTGATCAGTTTAATTACAACCAGTGAATGGAATTGTCAATATTTGGTTACCAAGCCAAGACAATGGATTTTAAGTGATTAAAAATACATAGAAAATATATACAAAAAATAAAACAAGTTCCAAAAGAGATAAAGTATATAAAATTGAACTTATTTTTTGAAGATTGTAAGAGTAAGTGGATGGGACAATGAATCATTGCTAGGTAAAAGGTAACCCTGCCAAAAGCTTAAATTGCCTATTGGATCAGATGCTCTACTTGTGACAAAAGAGTATATATTTATAAAGTTAATCTGAATGAGCCACCTGCTTCATCTTTTTGAACTTAGTAAATACTGATATAGATATTCATACTTTAATTTTTAAAAGAGGAATTCTTATGAATTATGATCGAGTGAGATTTTATTTCTTAGTGAGATATTATTTATTGAAATTCATTCCTACAACTATTTTTATTTTGAAAAAGTTTTATAAATTAAAAAAAAAATCAATCAGAGATAATTGGTTCTCCCAAGTGAATCTCCAATTGTTGTACTATACAACAACCCCCCATTTATTTTAATAAATAGGGACCCTTTAAAAAAAAAATACAAATTATGAGCATGATTTCATTTTAGTGTAAGTCTTAAAACTTTAGGAATAAGGGATTTTTCCCTTTCCACTTTGATTTCAAAATCACTCACCACAAATCGCATAACTTACAAAGCTAATTAAGTTAAAACATATATAAGTATTGAGAATTGAGATATGCACTTCAAGATTTTCAGAATTATATAAAATCCCTGTTGAAAATGATTAAAAATTGCTTTAAAGAGAAATCACGTTGTGCCTTTTAAAAAGAAAATACTCATAACAATTCGGAAAAATTGTGATAAGTCAGACCGGGTGAAACAATAAAAGAACAATTATAAATATACAAAAGTCCGATAAAGCACAACGACGTGATTTTTCAGCGCATTTTGCATTTCGCAACAAGAAACCAAATGGAAATTTTTATTACTGCAATAAATTGTGATGTGCAATTTAAACACTAATTATTCAAGTGCGTGAAATGATTCTTATCTAATCAATCTGTTATAAGATCTAACTTCTTAGATCATTAGATTAGACATATTACGTAAGGTGTGTAAGAGATTTTATAGAAATAGTTATGGGCTATTAATGGCATTTAATGGGTGCAAGGTTCAAAAAGATTTATATCTACTTGAAGCATGTTTTGAATAATAGAGTGCCAGATTTTGATTATGATGTTTTAACTCTATCCTTCTCTCTATTCATCTTAGATCTGATTTTACTCTTTTCACTTGAATTTAGGAAACCACCTAACGAAGTGAGAATAACTGGAATGACAAAGAAAGGAAAGGAAATTTCCAAAACGACTATTGCAGAAGACACATACATGCCTCCATTGTTCTTAGACACAACTTGAAACAAGGATTTTATAAGTTCTTCATGGGAAGAAAGGTACCACATTTTTTAGGAATAACAACCAAGAGAAATAGTTAAAACAGTAAGAACATATGCGAAAATTTCCATAGACCTCTCCTACTTTGATGTTGCATGTTCATTTCTTCACCAAATAGCAATGAGGCCGAAGATTTCACCCTACATAGATATGGTAAAGTGGGTCATTGACCACCTTAACATAGCAGACAAATCATTCAAGAATTCTAAGGTGGAGAATATTGGTTCGTTCACTGCAGAGGATTTATGGGTAATGTACCACTTGCCCATGCCCCTGAAGAATTATGATAGAGATTTTTTCCAAAGCTTTACGAAGAAGAATAAAAACCTCATGAAAGTGATGAAGGCATGGAAATAATATCAAGGCAAGTGTAATGTTCCGAAATTAGCATGCAGCTAGTTGGAACATTAATTTTTGTTTTTATCACCTAGGAGTTGACTAATTGGGTAAGGAGGCCCATAAATAATAAAAAAATGAATAAAGTCCCTCATATTATGAAATGGGATCATCATTGGAGCTATAATTCACACCCTCATGTGTGAAAGAGAACAATTGCATAAGGACAAGGTCAAGTTTGACCAAGTCAACAGCGCAGGGATAAGAGGTGGAGATCATCTGGTGGGACAACGCAGTGAAAGAGGGAGGGAGATTCCTTGATGGAAGAAACCCTAATGAGTGGGACCCATGGAGAGAGGGCTTCCATTTGTATAAAAGGAGGGCAAGGCAGCCATAGCAAGACATATTGATGATGATTTATTTTATGGTCTATGTAGACTCTTGTGCATTCTCTTGCTGTTTAGCAGAGTTGCTATGTTGTTTAGCACAAGGCATTCATGTTTAGGAATTCCTTCTCCTTTCAAGAGAGGCCTCTTGGGGGATATTTTTCTTCATTTCTCCACATTCAGGCTCAAGGCCAAGCCACTTCCTTCATCTACAACGTTATTTCTGCTGAAGTATAATGTTGTGTTGCAGGGTGTTGCAGTGGAGGTTCCACAACACCACTCCTTGGCTTATTTTTCAGAGGAGGAAGCTTTCTTTTCTTTGGGAGATCAGTTAGGAAGATATATGGGAATATTTCACCATATTTGGCATCAGGCCAACTGTTTCCATGATCTACAGTGTAGAACCTCTCTTAGACTGTGTTATTTTCAGTGCATAATTGTAGCGAGGGTTGCAGTGTTTATTTGGAGGGAGAAATATTCAGTGTTAGGATCAGCCTTTCACTTGGAAGATCCAATGGAGGAGATTGATTCAGATTTTTCATCATCTATTTCCATCTCCATCCAGTTCTTCAGTTGTAGCTGCTATTCAGCCCTGCTACTCCGACATTTTTGTCATTTTGTATATTTCAGCCAATCCTTATAGGATTGACTTGATATTTTTTTTCAGGGGTCAGAGCTTTGCTCCCCACATTATTTGAGCCATACATTTCCATATCTATGTATTGAAATTATTTTTGAAGTAGTGCCTCCTATAAAAATGTGCAGTTATAACCTCGGGCTTTCTATAAGTAGTAGTGTTCTTCATTTTATTGTACATGCTTTCTTGAGGATTGCATTGCCTAACTTGAGTGGCTATTTCCTCAAGATCTTGTATAAATTTTGCTGCTATGATCTAATAAGATGGCTATTTAGATCTTCTCATGTATTAGCTACTCATATAACGTTGCTACTCCAATGTGTGTTCTTACATTGTTGCATCTCCACTTTTGGAATATCTTAAGATATTCCCATTGTTGTAGAAATTCCCTATTTTGGGATATAATAGTGGTATCAAAGAATCATCTTTGCTCAGCCTATGAGTTTCAGCCAAAGAAGATAGAATAATATTAAAAGGATGAGATTACTCTCGTCACTTTTCATAATTAAAAAGAACCTCTCCAAGGAGGAGGAGAAAATAGAAGGGGAAGGTCCATGCACTTCCTATTCTCATGAAGAAGAATAAAGCAAGCATGAGAGATATTTAGATCATCATATTCTAAGTAAATACCTTGTTGAGTATAAACATCAACCTAGAGCCTTCAGGGAGACTCTAGCTCTCCCACAATTCATTCATTTGAAGGAGGAGAGGAGGCCCTACAGCAGAAAGGAAATCAAAGGCAATAGATTCCTATTGTCTACATTTGATGGGTCTTCTATAGCAAGAGCTTGGGCAAGAAAGCTTGAGGCATTCTTCCTACTACATCCAGTGGTAGAGAGGGAGGCAGTAGAAGTTGCAGCGCTGCATTTGGAGGGTGAAGGCAATGTTTTGGTGGTTCAGCCACTTGAGCCATGCAAGGGTGAATAATTTTGCAGAGTTCACTCAAAGGTTGATTAGAACCTTTGATAGAGAAATATAAAAGAAGAAAAAGCCCACACCACCATGGGAGGAGACTTGTACCAGCGCTGTCACAACCTTGGAAGAGCAGCCTTCTACATCTGCAAATGGGGTAGCCATTTCATCAGAGGAAAGAACTATTGCAACCATACAAGGAGCTCCCAAGTTCCATCAAGGTATGAATGAATTTCCACTTTCTATTTCAGCAAATATTTTGGAGGATTGTGAAAATTCATATTTATATGCCCAAGAATCATCATACATTGCTAATATAGAGCAGCACGATTGCACTTCACTATGCAACATTGAAACATTCAAGGAAGAAATGAACCATCATCCTCATGAGCCATTTTTGGAGTGCATACCAAACTTGAGGTTGGGGTTTGAAGACTTGAAGGAAAGGATGATAAATAGTAGACATCTTGAGATGAGAAAAACTTTCTCCTTTCCAGATGACACTTTCTCAATGAGAACCTATCAGTGCAAAGAGAAACTTCTACTTTCAGCAGATCGAAGACCTCATTGGTTTTGGAGGACTATTGATGAGGGGGAGATCTGATGGAGAGATCCCATTAGAGGTGCACTTCAACATGTCATGGAGTTCAAGGTTCATCAACACATGGAGGATGGTAGCCCTCATTGGAGGAATACCAAGATGGAGGATGGTAGGAGACATCCACAAGTGGTTGAGTGGATGTGGATGAGGAGAAAGAGGTTAGTAAGCCACTTGAAAATATGCGACACTGGGCAGCAGGAGGCTTGGCTACACTGGCTACTCTTGAAGGAGTTTGGCCATCACTTGGCATATCCTCTTTGTAAGGGTATGGGGATGGAGAAGAGGTGGCAGGATGCTTGCATCATTGAGAAGCAAAGAGTATGGATGCATGGTGTTGATGTGACATTCATATCATTCATTATGTCTTCATCACATTAGTGGTATGATGAGAGCATGAGGAAGCAGCAAAAACTTTTGTTTCTTTGAAGGGTTTTGGGAGAGAAAGGGCAGATTTTCTCTCACACTTTGCATGATGTTGCAGGAGTAGGAGATGGCACTATCATGGTGCAAAGGGGCTACTCCTTAGCCTTGGATGATCTGGAAGTACTTCCACTTTGGAAGAAACTTCTTGAATGTAGCAGCATTATGGGAGATGTCTTTGACAAGGAACATGTCAAATAATGGAGCTATGTATTGGCAGAAGCCTATTTGCATAGGCCAACAATGCTATCACTTTGGAGCTTGGACTTATTTATGGAGTGTCCCCAATATCACTTCACTTTTGATGCACTTGATGGAAAAGGAGGAGATGAGAGAGATGGAGTAGTGGATGGAAACATCTATTAAATTGATATTATCTTCTTAACTTGGATTTCCAAGCATAAGAAGGGTGATCTTCCAGCAACATATGATTCATTCCTCTTCATGGGAGGCTTGTTTATGGATCCCATCATCATCGTAATTTTATTACATGGTGAGAATCTTGTTTTTGCATTTATTGATTGTCTAACACAGTATTTGCATACTCTTACCATTTCTATTCAGTGCATTTCTCCACAAGAGGGCAAGCTTTTCATTGAGCTCCATGGTCAACACTGGGCCAAATTGTATGATGGAGATAGCCATCTCTTATATGGCCTTGGGCAAGTGTTTTCTTTCATGTATGTTCATTTTATGTACCTAGCCATTTTATATTTATCAGTAGATATCATTACATACATAATTATCCATGTAACATAAAACAACTTGCAATGTCATTTTATGAAGCAACAGTTTGGAAAACTGCGCTATCACAATTGGGAAAACTGTTGGTACCTTCTTGCACCACATGAAACCTTCAGAATTTTCCTCATTTTGATGTTTATCATGATTTAATTTTCTGATATTGATCTTATTTGTATGGGAAGCATGATTGGAAGAGAGGCACATGAGTTGGATGTGTCCTTTGGGAAGAGGATTCCCACACTTTTTGCATTGCATGTTATAATGGGAGCATGGGAGGAGATATGGCCACCTGTTGAGCCCCTATATTAGTATTATAGTCCCTTATTATGTTATTATAACCCACATATTGTTATTATTGTGCCCTTACATTATTATTGTTAGGTCGGCTAGGATTACATTGTGGCCCACTAGGATTACATTGTGGCCCCATGGACTCGTATATATAGAAAGGAGGTTTTGTCATTTGTATCATACAAGAATTTTTCATTTATGTAATGTATTGGAGGTTTCCCCCTCAAAGTGGCTCATTTATAAGGAGTTGATATATCTTTTCTTCTATTTTTGGAGCTGGTTACAAAACATTTGGTATCAGAGCTTTGGATTCTAGGGTTTCGCTGCTCCAAACAGGTCATCGTGGAATTTTCGCTATAACTTTTTTTCTACGAAGTTTCAGAAGCTGAAATTTTAAGGGTGTGAAGAAAAAATCCTGAGGAATATTTTCTAAAAATTTCAGAGCTTGGTTCGCAATATTTTTGGAGATATGATCTGTGGAAGTTAGGTCTTTTTTCAGGATCCTAAACAGGTCATCGTGGAATTTTCACTATAACGTTTTTTATACGAAGGTTCAGAATCTGACATTATTATGGTGAAAATTTAAAATCTTGAGGAAAGTCGTCAAAAAATTTAAGAGCTTTGTTCGCAATATTTGTGGAGATATGATCTGTGGAAGGTAGTGCTTTTTAAGGCTCCTGAATTTCATCTCAAAGAGGTTATCGTGGGAAAATTTCAATAACTCTCTCTCTGGGCATCGGATTGGAGTGCCGTAAAAAGTGGTCACAAGCACACGGACTGTATTTTCGTGGCTATCAATTGCAGAGACAAAGGACGAAACAGTGACACATGTTAATTCGTACAAGTTCACTCTACTGAACCAGTCCATAATTAGGTCATTGTGGGAGATTGGACACAACTTTGTCTTGGAGAATCCAAATCCGGTCAGACCTGTGGCATTCAAAAGAGAATTCAGAGGGCTACTTCAGTTCTAAATTTAAAATATTGAAGGGCTTCAATCACAGATATAATACAATTTCAATATAGAGCTCCTCAAAAGCAAGAAAAAAAGTGTGTATTGTTTTTTCCGAATTGCATAAGTCTTGTTTGAAGAATCAAGTTGAATTGATTCCAAGGGCATATTGAAGAATTTTTGCCAGTAATGGGTTCTATTATGCCTCCAAAAAATAATTCCATACCCATTAAGCCCTCAGAAAGCTATACTATGACGCATGAGGAGGAAGAATTGCAATATGAGATATCAAAATTACGGTACCAAGTGCAACAAATTTCAATCTTACGAAGAGCAACCAAAGATGACATAGATGGTTTAAAAGAAAAATTGAAGGCTAATTTGGATGGTTTGAAGGATAAAATAAAATCTATTATGGATAATAAATTAGTGGAATATCACAATGAGCATCAACAACAATTTCTCCAACTCTCAAAGGATAACCTAACTTTGGTGCAAAATCAAATGAAACAGCCGGAAGATCAATATCACATCGAAAGAAGTTCTGAAGCAGTCACAGAAACAAGAAATAGACAAGTATAATCAATTTCAAATTATCTCAACAAGTGGAAGAACTTTCCTGTAGAAGATTCCACATGGGACGATGAGAATTTTATACAGAAGCATCAAGAAATAATCAAGTGTTGAGGACAACACTTGTTTGAAGGAGAGGGGCATGTTAAGCCCCTATATTAATAGTGTAGTCCCTTATTATGTTAGTCTAACCCCCATATTTTTATTATTTTTCCCTTACATTATTATTGTTAGGTCGGCTAGGATTACATTATGGCCCACTAGGATTATATTGTGGCCCCATGGACTCCTATATATAGAAGGAGGTTTTGTTCATTTGTATCATCCAAGAATTGTTCATTTATGTAATGTATTGGAGGTTTCCCCCTCGAAGTGGCTCATTTCTAAGGAGTTGATATCTCTTTTCTTCTCTTTTTGGAGTTGGTTACACAACACCACCATAGCCAAACACTTGTTTCCTTTTGTGGAGGTGGGCCATGTGATTGATGGGATGCCATATGGTGATGATTTCCTATCCAACACATATGGGATGATTTGGGCCAGCTTGATTCAAAGTGTTGGAGAGGAGATCTTTGGAGATCTATTCTTCATCTTGCCACTTGAGGGCAATTGTTTTTCAGCCCAAGATCATCATATTCTCTACACTTATCATAAGTGGAGAGGAGGACAGAGCACCTATGTCTACCATGTTCAGATTTTCCGCCCACGTACATTGCATGAGCTCAAGGTGGAGGAGCATTTTCACGAGTTGCCCTGTTGGGAGGTGACTCATTTTGTATGGATGATTACTTGGGGATGGAGGATCCCCATGGGAAGGATGTTTCCCAATAAATTTTATACTCCATGCCTTGAGAGGGCCTCTAGAGATCACCTTATTTCCTCCTTGAGCACTTTACTTACTCATGATGATAGCCATTTGGCTAGCTTACATGCTTGGGAGAGGCAATTTGGAGACTCATTGATGAGACAACATCTCATTCCTTGGAGGAGTACATCATATGTGGATTATATAATAGGAGGGAGGGAGACTTCTCAGTTACATCCTTACAGTTGCTTGAGGAAAAGCAACATTTGGGAGGGGAGGACTGTAATGTTCCCAAATTAGCATGCAGCTAGTTGGAACATTAATTTTTTTTTTTATCACCTAGGAGTTGAATAATTGGGTAAGGAGGCCCATAAATAATAGAAACATGAATAAAATCCCTCATAGTATGAAAGGGGATCATCATTGAAGCTCGATTTCACACCCTCATGTGTGAAGAGGACAATTGCATAAGGACAAGGTCAAGTTTGACCAAGTCAACAGCGCAGCGATAGAGGTGGAGATCATATTGTGGGACAACGCAGTGAAAGAGGGAGGAAGATTCCTTGATGGAGGAAACCCTAATGAGTGGGACCCATAGAGAGAGGGCTTCAATTTGTATAAAAGGAGGGCAAGGTAGCCATAGCAAGACATTTTGATGATTATTTATTTTATGGTCTGTTTAGACTCTTGTGCATTCTCTTGTTGTTTAGCAGAGTTGTTGTGCTGTTTATCACAAGGCATTCCTGTTTAGGAATTATTTATCGTTTCAAGAGATGCCTCTTGGGGGATATTTCTATTCATTTCTCCACATTCAGGCTCAAGGCCAACCCACTTCCTTCATCAAAAGCGTTATTTCTGCTGAATTATAACATTGTGTTGCAGGGTGTTGCAGTGGAGGTTCCACAACACCATTCCTTGGCTTATTTTCAAGAGGAGAAATATTTCTATCCTTTGGGAGATAATTTAGGAAGATATCTAGGAATATTTCACCATCTTTGGCATCAGTCCAACCATTTCCATGATCTACAACGCAGACCCTCTCCTAGACTACGTTATTTTCAGTGTATATCTGCAGTGAGGGTTGCAGTGTTTGTTTGGAGGGAGAAATCTTCAGTGTTAGGATCAGCCTTTCACTTGGAATATCCATTGGAGGAGGTTGATTCAAATTTTTCATCATCTATAGCCATATCCATCCAGTTCTTGAGTTGCAGCTGCTACTCAGCCCTGCTACTCCGGCATTTTTGCCATTTTTTATATTTCAGCCAATCCTTTTAGGATTGACTTGATATTGTTTTTCAGGGGTTAGAGCTTTGCTACCCACATTATTTGAGCCATAAATTTTCATATCTATGTATTGACATTATTTATGTAGTAGTGCCTCCTATAAAAATTCTTATTCCTAGCCTTGGGATTTCTATAATTAGCAATGTTCTTCATTTTCTTGTACATGATTTCTTGAGGATTGCATTGCCTAACTTGAGTGACTATTTCCTCAAGATCTTGTATACATTTTTATGCTATGATCTAATAATATGGCTATTTAGATCTTCTCATGTATTAGCCACTAATATAATGTTGCTACTCCAATATGTGTTCTTATATTGCTGCATCCCCACTTTTGGAATATCTTAAGATATTCCCATTGTTGTAGAAATTCCCTATTTTGGGATATTATAGAAAGCTAAAGCGGGATAAAATTGGTATGTACTTGATAGAAAAATTACCCTCCCCTTATTGTTATGTAGCTGTAATGTTATGTAGGTTGTTTGCTAAACCAGGTACTATTAGGTTTTCTATAGACTAGGTTCCTTTAATTGACACAATCGTCAGTTCCTCTATTATGAATTGGGCGAGCATTTTGTCTGATAATTTTGCTAGAAATATCATGGATTACAGAAGCAAAAGAAGTTTTTCCGCTAGAGAAATACCTCCCTTCTACGTGAGTGGTTACATTATGGATGCAATTTTATTTTGTTCAAGCTTTCCTATCATAGGATGGAAATGGACGAGCTAGGACCCCACTCCAATTCATATTTACCATAGATCCCTTTTGGAATATTATTTTCATTTACATTTATATAAAATTTGCAATGGAGCTCTGTTACCCATCCATCAGATTATCTTTAATGAAAAATCCCATAGGATTTCTAAGGAAGCTTGAACAGACATTTTACCAGTTTCTAGATGGTTTGCTGAAGAAAATTTAACTTATATCAGATTTTTTGGGATTTATTATTCCCCCCATGTTTTTCCTTATTATGTTCACGATAAGCTCCTAGCTAGGGAAATTGCTTACCAACTTCTAGTAAGTGGCGTGTCCAAACAACTCAAAGATGCCAAGAAGGCAGTTTGACCTACTTTCCCTTTACAGTGTGGCACTTTTTCCCTTTTAAACATTGGTCATGCATTCAAAGAGATTTCAAATGTCACCTCATTAAATCTAGCTCTAATGCCAAAGAGGCCATATGATCCAAATAATGTGGTTAATAATTTCACCACTGAGCTTAAACTTAAACCTTTCTCAAATGAGAAATATATTTTCGATGATTTCATTGAAGGTGTGGATAAATTCATAGATGTATTGAAAATTGCACCTAGTCAGCTAAGTAAGACATATTTTGAGGCTTTTCAAGCATATAGAAATAAGATACTAGAAACAGTCCCTTTGGAATTATTATTTATTGATGATGTCAATAGACCAAATCCCAGTATTAGTCTGGATAATGAGGCTAAGGATATTCTAGAAGATGAATCTTAAGAGAAATCAAATCACGAGTTAGGACAATCACAACATAATTATCAGAATTCAGATCACTCTGACAATGAATTTGAGAGTAGGAATGAGAGTCTTGAGAAAATAATTGAGAAAGTGATTAAAGGGATTGAGATGCAAACAAAAGGAGAAATTAATGGAGCTGAATCATCTTCTCAATAATTTCAGCATATCTAGAATACACTCGAGCAGACAGAGAAGCCTCAATCAAAATATTTGAAGAAAGAATGGGAGAATTTTTTCAAGGCACTAGAAACACCACCACCAAAGCCTAATTTTGATCAATCGACAAGTTTCCAAACTCCGAAGCATTCTCAGAATTTAGTGGAAACTAAAATACCACTATAGCAGGTACGAAAATTTCACGATCAAGATATCATCTCAGCATACCATACAGAACAGATTGTTTTAAAGATTGAAGAGATACCCTCACTTGATGTCTTCTACAATCCAATTCATAAGGTTGTAGTTAAGAGAATAAGAAGAATAATATTTGATGAATAAATTTCAAATCTTATGGATGATGTTATCACTCAGAAAAATGTGAAACAATTACTTGACATGGTCATTACAAGAAAATTTCATTTTTACATATTTAACCTATCCTAAAGTTCAAGACCACCTCCATTTTATCTCAATCCACCTCCATTAAGGTCATGTCCCATCAGTCATCATTTGTTGTTAGTTTTCATTTCCCAAGCGTTTAAATTTGAAAAAGGACACTTTAGCCAATTTTACCTCTTTTTGTACCGTTTTACACTGAGAAATATCAGTTTTTTCTATGAAACTACCTAATGGTTTTGTAGCAAAACTGTTAGAGAATGAACTAGCTATGCCATGAAAAATACTTTTTTTGTCTGTCTTGTCAAATTTGATGCAAAGTTTCAGTTCATGATTAGAGGAGTTAGGGTGGATGTCATTCGAGTTTTTTAGGGTTAATTCAAAAGTACAAAGTCATGTATGAAGTCATCATTACCGTTTTTAGCATGCATGTGTCACGATTAAGGCATGAGTTGTCATTCAAAGGATAAAAGGTTACCTAATTAGTATTTTTTTCATTCTCTGCTTTACCTGTGCATGTTGTTTGATTTCTGGAGAGTTGCTTCATCGAGCCAATCAGGTTGTTGGCATTTTCAAAGGTTGCAGGTGTCATTAATCAAGCGAGGCTGAGAATATATAAAACCACCATGGCTGCAAGGAAGAAAACCAAAAAAGCTGGTCACTGCCACAGGTATAAGCCCATGGACATGAATTTTTTAAATGAAGACCCAACTGAAATTGAAGTATTCAGAAGAACAGGTTGTCTGCAATTTTGTCAAAAGTTGCAGGGTTGTCATCTACAGGTTTCCAAGGACCTTACTAAAAGTTTTAGTGGAACAAATTCAAAGGTGGGAATGCTAAACCTCATAGTAACACTAGACAAAATTTCAGTAGCAATAGGAATCCATAGAGGAGGGGAACAATGGTTTAAAGGAATGAAGTTCACCATGCAGGATTGCAGAGAGTTTATTTAGCCAGAGCATAATGAAATTGATCTCACGAATGCTATCCCAAGGAGTTACATGAAGGAAAAATTTTCAAAGATGTTGATTTTCATTCAGAAGTATTTCACATGTGAAGGAAGGTTTCACATGGTCTACTCCTACCACCTTAGGCTTCTTCTACATTTTGTGGGTAAGATATCTCTTGACTTACCCTTTTAGTTATACAGAAGTATGGGTAAAATGTCAGATAAGGTTCAAGTTAAAACAAAAGGAAATGAAACCTCTCTCTTTCATCATGGTTTGATTAAATTGTTGGTGTTAGAGGAGTTGAAGAGATTAGGAAAATATTGGACATGCTTTATGTTCATGAGTGGTTTTGAAGTAGATTTTATCACTCCTAAAAGACTTCCCAAACCTAGAGATATTTCATCACCAACAGTGGAAGAGTAGTTAGAACCAGTGAGCATGGATACAGAGCTTTGCAGAATATTGACACACCCAAAGCTACACCTGCAAAACAAAAGCCAATAGTTAGCAAACCTAGCAGAAAGAGAGTTACTAGGAGCCAAACAGTGCTTAAGGGTAACTTAGAGGACATCTTGCATGCAATTTATATTGAAGAAACTCCCACTGTCCAAGCAGAAGATGTTGAAAATGGAAGAAGAAAGCTAAAGAAAGGCAAGACAGCTAAAGAGTTAGAGTTTGCAGGTGATGATGCTGGTTTCATGTTTCAACCTAGAAAGCCAATAACCAGACATGAAATAAAGGTCATGGAAAGTATAAAAGAGACTCAAAAATTCAGTTAAACTTCTCAACCACCACCAAGCATCATAGACCGCTCCTCACCTACAAAAGAAGAACTAGTCATCAAACAAAAGAATGGGAAAGAGAAAATCATTGAAAAAACAAAAGTTGAAACCCTTAAGGAGAAGTTGAAAGAGGTGGGTGAAGAGATATCACTCTTGAGGAAAGAGGCAAAGAAGAATATATTTGAAAGGGTTTAGTTTGAACAAATGAGGAAGATCTGGGAAGAACAAGTCACAAGTGTCTCAAAGACCTTGGACAATACATAAAAAATGATAAAGTGGACTCAGCCACTAAGAAGAGAGGCCAAGAACATCAAAAAAGTAAACTTGCACTTGCAATCCAAGAATAGGACATTGAAGGACCAAGTGAAATATCTTCAAGATCAATTGGATCTGATTCATGAAGAGCTGGAAAAGAAAGGTTTGAAAATGGTTGTGGTGGAAGAGCCTATAAATCAACTGGTCATAAATGAGGAGGAAACACCACAGGAGCATTAAATTGAGATGAGCCATGCCTTAGGAGGTCCATAACATGAAAACAATCAAAATTTTGCAGTTGGAGGTTAGTTTTTTAAAACAATTTTGAAAGGGGAAATTTATGGGTTTTTACACAGTTTTGTAGCGTTCCTCAGGCTTGAAGCCAAGAATATGCTACAAAAAAACCTGTAGCAGTATTTTTTCTTCTAAAGTCAATTTTTGCATGATTCAAGGAGGGGGATTCATGGTGGTGATGTGCCATGAATTGATTAACATCACGGAACAACAAAGGAGTGAAGTAAATGGATGCAGAGGTCATTTTTTCCACGCTACCAAAACTCGCTACGAAACTGTCTTGTTTTCGTAGCGAGACATTGTTAGAGGTTTTGAACATCCTGAAAGCAGTTTTTGGCCAGCTAGATTCCTCAAATATGTCAAGGGATCTTATCATCATATATTTATGACTCAAAGGGAGTGCCATGCAACCAGGTCATCAGTAAAAACAACGTTGAAGATAAGGGTCATCTATTCCTAGAAAACATGGTTATGCTCCAAAAATCTAGGGATGTTTTTAATATGTAAAGTGGAGATGAATTTGGTCATGCGTCTCTCACGCATGTGATATTTATTTTGTAACCATCATGTAACTGTTTCACAGATAGGATAAGAGAAATGTAATAAATAGGATTTACATTCCTATTAGGAGATGGTTTCTTTAAGGTGTAGCTGTTAGTTTTCTGTTAGAAGTTATGTATTTTAGTTATGAAAGGCGTCATAGGATAATTCGGTGATCTACCCACCAGGAATTTCATCCTTTTTTTAAAGCATGTCTATTTAAAGAAAAAACATCGAAGTAGTAATGGGTTAGAGAACATTTGCACCAAACTGCTGCTTTTATGTTTTGACAAATACCAGTAATACAAAGTGATATTCTTCTTGATAGACCTGAGATTCTCATGAGGTTTTTGATGTCTTATTAATATATATCTTTATGTTTTATCACTTGCAGTATTTTTCATCTCTATTACTCAGAATTCACAATTTTATGCTCTGACTTCCTTTAGTGATGAAATGACTGTGTTTTCCTATGTTTTATGTGTGAGTTAACTCTGTAAAGACCACTATCTACCTCAACTTCCATGTTAAGAAAATTTTTCTCTGAAACTATTGATTGTTGACTCCATAAGCCCAATAGTAGTAAGCCTGTATTTTTCAACCTGCAATCATCAAAACAAGTTACAATTTCTATAGAGTTAGCCATCTAGTCTTATCACTATTCAATATCATAAAACCCCCTTAAGAGATACCTCTGAAACTGAAGAGGCTAAGCTTTAGTTAGAAGTGGTTTGAAACATTTACATTGAGTTGTTTGAT
The DNA here is from genome assembly GCA_034641835.2 of Pinus albicaulis. NCBI lineage: Eukaryota > Viridiplantae > Streptophyta > Pinopsida > Pinales > Pinaceae > Pinus > Pinus albicaulis. The sequence goes on along the minus strand of CM076577.1, from coordinate 463,367,060 downwards.
AAGAAACCAATCAAGTTCAATTTGGTGATAATAGATGAATCTGTATATGTTCTATGGAAAGGCCTTTTGGCTGTTCCTATAGAACATTTGACTAACTTATCACAGTTCGTAGGAGCATATGCTACTTCTATCATTGACAAAGCTACAGAGGTAAAAATCTACTTAAGAAAAAAAAAATACAAAGTTCAAGAGCTGGAGAAACTGCTAGAACATAAAAATTTTAATTCCAGTAAGAAGATTGAAATGAAGATGTCTCAATTTCAAAAATATTTTGAAAGACTTAAGTTGCAACACCAGGAGAAGATTAGAGAGAAATAAACACAGCTTGAAGCAAAAATTGAAAAATTAAAAAGTTAGCCTCAAGTAGATAAATTCATAAAAGAAGCACTGGAAATGAATTCAAAGCTAAAGCAACAGCAAGAAACCTTTTGTCCACAAATTTCAATCATCGGTTCTTACTATGATACAAGCAAGATTCTGATCCAAAAGTGGCTAACAGGAGACTTGAATGTGAAAATATTGAAAAGAATATTACTGAGTTCATTTAGTGGTAAGGGTATGATGCAAGAAAGAAATGTAAACTCCCTAAGATAGATAAATTTCACAAAGAGATTTTATTTAAGGAGTGGGAAATGCAGTCGAGACAAGCATAGAAGGAAACGAAAAAGGCATCAAAGTTTACAAATGAAATCATTGATTCTGTTAATGAACAAGTTTTAAAATATGAAATTATTAAATAATCCACAGCTGAAGTGCTCCTAGAGCTCAAACCATTAGAAACAAAGTGGAAGGAAATTACAAAGAGGCAGGTGAAAGCTATTAAAAATATAAATAAGTTTGATAAGGAAAATTACTAGAATTTTCTGATCAAACCTTATCATCAGTGCCTAACTCTACAATTATTAACCGATTCTACAAAGAAATCGTTTCCAACACTGTCGAATGCAGTGTTTAAAGGCCAATTCAGATCCGGGATTACATATCTAGCTCAGCTAAATCCAATGGTACATATTGGTCACCTTCGAGATCAAATGCGCAAAGAGGATCAACCCACATAAGCGTGTTGTTATTTGTATTTCCTATATTGTAGTTCAAGTTTACTTATCATGAGGATGGTTATTTGAAACCTCCTCCACTTTTTATGTAACAATGTATTTTAAAAATATTTTAGTTTAGTATTTAGACCCTTCTCATGCATTTAGAGAAGGGTCCAAAAATTTGTCAAAAAACATTTGCAAAGAATGCACTTCTGTAATTTTGTGAATGCCTTGATAAATTAATGGAACGAAACCTAATATCCTTTGAAATTGAAGATGTTTGACTGAAGTTGCACTATTTTACTCATTAAATTGCTTGAAAGTGAAGAGGAGCATAAAACTACTGTCATTTTGAATGAGTAGAACCTCGTATATATGGTACTTCTACATGTTATATTTAGTTTTTCTTCTTAAATTGGCAGTCATCTTTTTATCTGAATTATATATTAGAGTTGTTATCATAAGTGAATGTTAAATGCACTTCTGTATTGATATTTGAATGTGATTTCTTATCTCATATATAATCAAACATATAAATGCGATATATATTTCACAATCCTTTCAATTAAACTATTTTGTCAAAATAATTATTTTTACATAATTTTCATCTCTTTCAACTTTTAAATAATATTCATTACTAATAGTTGGAAGATATATTTTTAGATCGCATGAAGGAATGAATACTCCTGGGTGTATAGTAGAATAGATATTTTAGTTAAATTCATATGATAGATTAAATCATTTCTCATTTTCATGTTATAAACAAAACACACCCTCATAATCCTTATTGGGAAACTAGTGCCTTTATCCCCAGTTGGAGCCACTACACCAAATCGAAAAGGAATTACTCTAAGGTCCAAACTAGGTGGTTTTCCACCATATTGTGGTAAAGTAATTATGAGGCTTCAACACAACGCCATTGTGAGAAAAAAAAATGTGTTGCACCAAAACCAGACCTGGCACACTAGATTAACTATCAAACCTTATGGAAACCTATAGAGACCTAAGGAAACTTAGATCTCAATGATCAGTCAAACTGATCAGAGATCAACCCAAGAAAGGGAGGCTAAGAGGCTAAAGGTCCCCAGTGGAGTCACAAATTCTATTGTGAAGATAAATCCCCTCTGTGGACAAAGGCGATCTATATAGCCCTAGAGTGGGTATAGAAGTTTGTGAGACTTTCTAGTGAAATTTTCCTTAGCTAATATTCAAAATGAGACAAGAAAGGAGATTAAATTACCTTTTCCTGATGCTATGCTTGAACACTTTGATGGTGGCCTTGATCCATGATCCCTTAAGCTCATTCCTCGCTACTAAAGACATACAATTACCTGCAATTGATCAAGAGGCAACAAAAAATGTAATACAATACATAATATTCATGAACATCATATATCTAATAGATCAAGGAACATTATACTATTTGTGCAAATGATTAGACAAATATGGAAAGAAAAAATCAGATGTTTTATTAATGAATATAGAAGAGATAGCTTACAACCTAGGCCTTGATGTTGGAGGCCTCCCTTTGGTGATGTCTGAGTCCAGCACCGAAGCTCTAAATAATTCCTTCTCCCAGATAGCTTATGCATTATCACAATACAAGACTATAAAGGGAATGAATGATCTTATCAGCCCAACAATGGCCAACCAGTAGTGGAGGTGTTATCACCTAATTTGGACCTCAAGCTGAAAAAGGAAAATCATCGTAACCTTTAAACCATGCTCAGCCTTGTAGCTAGCCCTACAAGGTCAGGAGAGGGCTCTCTCCATGAAAGGATTTTCAACAAAATATAATTATAAACTGATTTTAGGCTAGGTATAATAATGGGAAAATGTTTTAATGAAATGAATTAAATTTTCAGGGATGTGTGGGACAAATGGAAGAGTTTGAAACTGGGGAATTAAATCAGGATACAGGGTATTTCATGGGGCAAGGTAGGTAGGAAATTTTAGCAATTAAAGTTTAAATAATGATGAGATGGTAAGACTAGTGAGGAGCGGAAAAGGGCATGGGAGATGGATCCTTTTCAAACAGAAGAAAAAAAACACCGAGTATTGAATGATTTCCCAAGGCAGAGCATAAAAATGGATTCTACCTTTCTATCTTGAAAGCATTCAAAAAGAGATGTTTATGAATGAACGGTACATATAAAAATTTACATATGAACACAAAGGAGAGAGAAAATGCTAAATTTCATACCACATGGATCCCACAAATCAGAGCCGCATCTCTTTATTAATTCCCTGTCCAAAACTATTACAATGAAGCGCGAAGCGTTCTCCTTGATTTTCCACACTATTCCCCTACTTCTGAGTTACAGAATGCCCTCAAATAACTGAAATAATTACATTAAATAGGCTGAACTGTGGGAAATAGATCCACAGAAAGGGGAGCTATTTTTAATAGCTCAAGAACTGAAATCCTAATATGGAAAAGACAACTAACAATTTGCCCCTGAATATAAGGAACAGTAATACGTTTTGACCACTTGGGGAGATTCACTGATACGCTGGATGAATGAAAAATAGGCAATCTGAAGAGTAGATCCCTACTTTCCTGCTGCTGCAGGAGTCTCTATCTTATATAATCTCTTGGCCCTTTGACTGTTTCTTTTCCTTATTAAAAATCTGATATATGCCGAGAAATGCCTTTGAAATAAAATAAAATGCCTTTAGTGAAGGGAGAAACCCATTTCGAATGAGAAAAAGGGAAGGGAAATGAGGTGGAGTCCAAAATCGCAATCGCAATCAAAATCGATGGGGGAAAGGGGATACAATATATAATGGAGAAATACGTTGCGATGTTGTCATTGCAATCGGGGATCGGGAGGTTGGATATATTTGAAACAAGGCCCAAAAGCTCCAATGCGATTGGAAAAATTGAAAGGGGAGAAAAGATAGGCCAAAGGGATATTTCCTTTCGAAACACATTAAAAACAGTTTGGAACTTTTACAAAGGGGAAAATAATTTTTGTGTTGAAAGGCCTTTAAGGTGGGACCCGGGAGTTATACATCGCAATCGGAATCAGAGAGGGAGCAGAAGCAAAGCACGTATGGAAAATACCAATGCGATGGGGATAAGCGATGGGGGCAAGGGATTTGTAAAAAAAATTAAAATAAAATTTAAGTTTTACAAGGGGAAGAAGCCCTTTTATTATGAATGGGCGGAGAATTATATGGCGGGACCCAAGGTCAATCGGAATTGGGAGGTGAAAGGGAAGTAGGAGCAAATAATTATGTGAAAACGCTGATGCTGATGGAGCGATGGGCTGTGGGTCGTCGGATCGTTGGGAAGATCGACGGCGGTAGTGTAATCAGAGGGGAACGATTGAAAGCGCTAATCGAGATGGAGCGATGAAGTTTGGGCCATCCGATCAGATGAGCAGATCGACAATCGGGATCTCGTCGGGTATATGCAATCGGCGAATGTCAATCAGAGGTATGGCAATCGGGGGGACTCAATGCAATTGCAACGGAGTTTTTACAAAGGGCCAATTGGGGCACACAATACGTATGGTGTGATTGTGATCAGAGGGAGGGTATTTATAATATAAAACCTTTAAACTTTATTATAAAGTTTAAAAGGTATGGAGGGGAAGTGGTTTGGAACGACGGGGATTTTGATAAAAACTTTAAACTCTATCATAAAGGGGTATGGAGGGGAAGTGGTTTAACTAAATCGCATATTTATTTAAAATATTTTAATAATGCGATTTTTCCATCAGATGGGGGAAAATGGGGTTTTATGAAAGAAAGACATAAAAATTTAATAAAATAAAGTTTAGGAAGAAATGGGAAAAGGGGTTGGTTTAGGGTATAGGGGTATAGGGTTGGTTTAGGGTATAGGGGGATACATGTTCTTCAACACTGTGGATAATCCGGAAAGCATCTCGAAATATAAGGGACTTTTGTTCACTTGGGCATAAATTTCAATCCAGAAGTCAGTTTTGAGAGTGTAATATACCGTTGGAAAGATATTTCTGGGCTATTTCTACTGAACATACTTAGAACATGATCTGAAGCTAAAAATGCCATGGAAAACTTCTCTGAATTGTAGGGCGGTAATTTTGTGGAGATAGCAGCTTCTGAAGTGTGACTTATTACATATGATGACATAAAATTACATAAAGATGATAATTAAAAGTAAAGTATCATTTTTTCACCTCAAAACATGGTTTTTAGTTTAAAATTACATCTAACTATATAAAAAATTTCTTTGATCTCCCCAGGTGCCGTGACTTTGAGTTTATTGACTTCCTCATGACCTTGTTGATATTTATTGACACTTGACTCATTAATTCGACCATGGTGAGATCCTAGAACCTAATGAGACCCATACTATGACCTACTAACATGACTCAGAAAGTAAAAGTAACTCATGAATGACCATAGAGAAGAGAATCAACAAGTTTCATATGAGGGAAAAATGATGAGAAATCACTACCATTAGTGAATCCACGACCTAGCGAAATGGTGAAAATTTATGGTATGGGACTCCTAATATGAAAATGCAAATTTTTTTTTTATCACTAATGCCAGTATGACTAGACTGACACTAACATTGGCTCCAATGGGGATGGTAGCTCCTTGGAGGTGCCAAGAACACCATAGACCAAGTAGCCTTATACATTGGGCATGGAGTAAAAAATACTGAAAACTGACACTATGAAGACTGACTTTGACTCAAGACTAAGACTGAAGACTGAAATAAAAGCAAACCATACACATATCATTCAAGTTTTATAGTCTTCACATCAGGCCCCAAACTTCAATGACTGTGTACTTGAACTTTGACCAAAAATAACATGGTATATACAATGATGGTGACATAGTTTCTGATACATTATCTTCAACAATGGTAGTGCTTCAGAAGCCTACCATTCACTGCTCCTCTAGGGAAATCTTGGCCATCCATTTCTGAAATCAAGAAAGCATTATGTCCCTTGTATGCTAAAATATTGTATGATCCTTTCCATAGGTTTTGAAACTTATCGTGCTTCCCCTTGTCCTCATTTCTTACATCCCATTTCAACACCACATCATCCAACTAAAACTTTTCTACTTTGGTCTTTCAGTCATAGATCTTCTTTATCTTCTCCTGCAACTGAATAGCGTTCTGTGACACCTCCTCTCTTGTTTGCTGAAGGTGGATCATCTGATTGATTCTTCGCTGATTTTCATCATCTTCACTATCAACTTCTTGCAATAATATCATGACTGGAACTGTAAGTGATGTAGGAAAGACAGTATTAGTACTGTAAACCAATTCAAAAGGTGACATACCTATGTATTTATTGCTTCTAAATCTATATGCCCATAGTGCGTTGATGAGATTTCAATGCCAGTTTCTTTTGTTTGCTTCCAGCATTTTCTTAATTATATTTATCAGAGATTTATTTGATAATTCTTCCAGGTCATTGCCTTGTGGGTTGTAAGTTGTTGAATGACCCAAAACGATATTATATTTGTCGTAGAAATACACCATGTTATTAGGCTTGAATGCTACTCGTTGTCTGTTATAATTTTGTGAGGGCAGCCAAAACGAGATAAAATATTCGATTCTAGGAATTGAATAATTACTGTATCTGTAGCTTGCCTTGCTGAGACAACTTCGATCCATTTATTAAAGTAATCTATTCCTGTCAATATCCATCGATGATGTGCTGATGATGCAGGATGGATTTCTCCTATGAAATCGAGTCCCCATTGTTGAAAAGGGGCGTTTACTGCAACTGGTTTCAAAGGAAGAGGAAGCAATTTCTTCTTCCCTTGGAAAATTTGACATTCATGACAACTCATCACTGTTTTATACAAATCTGAGAATAACGTGGGCCAATAATATCGTGCTCTCAACACTTTGTTAGCTGTAGTTTTCCAAAGCAAATGACCGCCACAATCGCCTTTATGAAAGTCATGCATTACCTTCTGAGCCTCTTATTCAACCAAACAATTGAGCATAACACCTCTTGGATCTTTCCAATAAAGAGCACTATTTAAAATAAAATATTTAGTAGATTTAAGTTTCAGTGATCTACCTTTACTCTTAGACATTCCTGGAGGAGGTGAAAGATGATGAAGAACATAAACAATATCTAAATACCATGGCGATTGTAGAAGAATGTCTGAAATTGGAACAAGAAAACCTTCATCTTCATCCTATGACATTTCTATTATGACGTTTATGTCCAGGGCACACAGATTTGATTGGGCCATCAATTTTTCCAAGCCTTTTCCTTTGATCAACTTTGTGGGTTTGATCTCCAAATCATACTCCAACATAGCTGCTATCCACTTACCTCTTCGACCTTCTGGATCAGTTTGCATGAGTACATCCTTTACTGCGGCATTAGGAACATATGCTATAGTATGTGAATGCAGAATATAGACCCTAAAATCCTTCAATGCCTTTATAAGATCCAATGCTTGTTTCTCAATAATATTATACCTCAAAGCAGCATCTCTAATAGTCCTATTGAAAAAGGCAATTGGCTTTTCAACCTGATCTCTCTTTTGCATCAAAACAACAGCCATAGTATGCTCTGAAGTGAATGAAAAAATAATAAAATCTTTAGTATAATCAGGACTAATCAAGACTGGGGCATTGGACAGAGAAAAATTTACCAGATTAAATGACTTAATAGCCTCCTCACTCCATTTGAAAGTGCTATCCTTCTTCAACATATTAGTCATTTCTCTCAAATTTTCAGCCAAATTGGGTATAAATATGTGCAAGAAATTCATCTTACCATTGAATGCTTGAATCTCCTTTTTGTTCTGTGGAAGGTCTATGTGCTGAATTTCCTCCACTCTAGATGGATCAATGCGGATATCATCCTTAGAGATGATATGCCCCAACAAATTGCCTTCATCCATGGTAAAAAGACTCTTCTTGGGATTGAGAGAAATCCCAAACATTCTGCATCGCTCAAACACAACCCTCAAATGGTGCAAATGCTCATCATCAGAACTAGAAAGTACTATCAGATCATCCAAATAAACAACAAGAAAAACATCTTTTTCATTGGCAAAAGAAATGTCCATTGCTCGCTAGAAAGTATCTCCAGCATTCTTCAGTCCAAATGGCATTTTGGCATACTGGAAGGTTCCCCAGGGTGTTGTGAAGGCAGTTTTGTTTTGGTCTTTCTCATGCACCAAGATCTGATTATAGCCTGAGTAGCCATCAAGTAGTGACATCCTAGATGCTCCAACTACTCTTTGCATAATATGGTCCATCTTCGGAAGTGGATAATTATCCTTTAAGGATGCTTTATTCAGATTCCAAAAATCTATCCACAATCTTATCTCTCGTATATTCTTACCTACTGGGACTGAATTTGAAATCCAGTCAGAAAATCTAATAGGAACAATGATATCAGCTTTATACAATCTGTTTACCTCTTTTTCAATGGATGATAGCAGCTTCGGATTGATTCTTCTCAGCTTCTGTCTAAATGGTTTCTGATTCGGCTTGATGGGAATAATATGTTGAATTATGTTTTTTTTATACACCTTCAAATCTGAATAATCCCATGCAAACACCTCAGAAAATTCAGAAAGAAATTTAACATATTTTCCCTTTACCTCAGGGGACAATGCCTTTGACAACTTCACAAACTTGGGCTTTTCAGGTGTTCCAAGATTCACATCTTCAACTCCTTTCTCAGTAGGCACCAAGCTTGGTTTCTTAGCAACATCGTCCTAATCAAAAAGCTCCTCTAAAGGTATGAGACCTCTAGGAATCACATTGTCTTTCAGCTGCAATATGTCCATCTAATTTGCTTCCATTTCTTGATCATAAACCTCATAGTAACCTTCTATGGGAGTATCTTTGATTTTTCCCTCACTCTGCAAAAAATCATTGATTTCATTGTCATCCCAAAACACTTGCCAATACCTTAAATTGTCCGGAACAGCAGGCCTATGTTTGACATAAATTTCAAACTTGTTGCTAGAGTTCATCGGAATCTTCAAATTTCTTGCAGTAGTGATAAGAGAATCAACAATAATGTTCTGCATCCTGGGTACTGCTGTCAAAGTGTACTCAGGGAATTTCTTCAAGATATCCAGGACTGTGTTTCTGTAAGCCCTCAATTGTGGATGCTTTTCTTGGTACTCTCCTTTGACTTGTTTGATTATCAGCTCTGAATCTCCATATACAGAAATCCTCTTTGCATTTAACTTCTTCAAAAATTTTAGACCTGCAATCAAAGCTTCATACTCTGCTTCATTGTTAGAGCAGTCAAAAGCCAATTTGTAAGCACATACTCTAACATTGCTGAGAACTTTTTCAGGATGGAAAACAGGGCTCCAAATCCATATTCCAATACCAGCTCCATCCTTACCAACAACTCCATCAAAATCCGTGCTCCAAAGGCCTTCTTCTTCTTCTTGTAGATGCTGAAATTTTGCTTCTTTTTCCACTTTATCTTGACTGATTTCTGCATCTTTCTGCTGTTCATTGTCCTTTTTCTGCTGGCAGGATGGAGGCTCAAAAGTTCTTGCTGCTTTATCTTTTTCCTATTTGAGAACTTTTTTGAAATTCTCTGAAATTTCGGGCATGTCATCTACTTGTACCAATTGAACATTTTCATCATTTAAACCACCATCTGAATATAAGACAAAGGACTCTAAATCTCTGTGGGCTGCATTAATGGGATGATTTACTGGCTTCTCTTTGCTAGTGATCATATATTTCATTTTCTTCTCCCTATATAGCTTTCTCAACTGGCCAAAAACGGGGATGGTGGCATAAGAGAAGTCAAGCTGCATGGTTCCTTTAAGTTTTGCACCCCAAGACCTAGATAGAAGCATTCCAAAGCGTGGTGGAACATTGGCAACAACAACATCCATCAAAACATTCTTGGCTAGGATTTGATCTAAAGATACTACCAAGTCTTTGATAAGACCAATACAATGGACCCTACTTGAGTCAAAGGAATACAAATCATGGTATTTTCGAGTAATATCAAGGCCTAAATTCTCCATGATGGCTTTGGGCATCAAATTATGTGAGGCTCCGGAGTCCAACATAGCATTATGCAAGATGAACTCATGTAATATAAGACTCAGGTAAAAGGGAGGGACTTCACTTTCTTCATATTGATCTTTTGTGGCTGGACCAAAGATGAGTTCAAGGTAATCATCTTCAACATTTACCATATCTGAAAAAGAGCCTATTTGCAAAATTCTAGACACCTGAATTTTATAATTTCTATTTTTCACCAACTCAGTGAAGGACATGGACACTTTTAGCTTAGAAATTTCATTCTCCAAATTAAAGGAAGGAACTTTTTCTACCTCTTTAACTGGAGGATATTTCTTCTATACTTGCTCCTTTGCTGCGCTCAGCTTGTTCTTTTCAACTGTTGTATTAATCGTTGAAGGTGTTTTGCTGGAGGAAGGATCGGACGGCTCTTTTCCTTTATTCTAAGAATCGTTCTTCATTTGGAGCTCTTTTCTTTTTTGAATGGTACTAGTCGGAAAATCTCTTTTCCTCAAAGAGTACTATCTTTGTTGGTCCAATAAAGCATTCATGTATCCTCTTTGGTAATAATCGGACTCTGCATCATTGGCGAGAATGAAATATTCATCTTTTTGAACATCTGCAGTCACTGTATATTCCTCGTCTCCTGTGAGAAAAATGGGTGCACCATCGACAGTGAAGAAATGGCTGGCTTCAATCAAAGGATCATCATCATCTGTGTCTGTTCCTTGAACATAATTTTGTTGTAATGGAGTTTTGATCTACTGTTGTGGTGTTGCTTGGTCCTGTGCTCTCTGTTCTCTCTGCTTAATTCTGAATTGCGGCTGTTTTCCTCTGAAATTCAGATTTCTGATTTGTGGTTCCGGCCTATCTGAAATGGTTAATCGATCAACCATATTTTTTACTGTTCAGATCAAAGTTTCCATCTTACTATCTGAAACAAAGGCTTCTTCTTTCACCGTGACTCTCTTTTCAGCTCTGGTTCGTGCTCTTTTAGCTAGTAGATTAGCTTCTACACTTATAGCTATCTTCTACATGTCTTCAAGCGTAGTGGGATCACTCTCTCGTAGTTGATATGCCATGTCAGCATCAAAACCATCTAGAAATTTGAGCAATGCTAATCCCATAGGAGGTTTCAAGTTAGTCAGAATAGCATTATATACAACATTGAATCTTAAACAATAATCCTGTATAGTTTCACCCACATTTCTTTTAATATTTTCATACTCAGACAAAATTTGGAGTGGGTTTTCTTTACCTCCCACCAGTCTAAAAACTGTGTGTGTAACTCCTATAAAGTGCAAATAGAGCCTACTGGTAAGGCTTTGAACCACTTTCTAACTTCACCTCCAAAGCTTTGGACAAACAACCTTGTGGTTACATTCTCTGGCTCTACCTCATGAAGATCAAAAAAGTCATTCATCTTATCAACATGCTGCTAGGCTGTGATGTTTTGAGTGGCATCAAAGATAGGGATTTTTCTTTGGTAATCAACAGGCATATCATTCAGAACCTAAAGTAAAACCAAGGGTGCATACCGGGCAGCCATGACTCTAGGTGGATTTACAACAGTGTTTTTAGTACAAGGGTTTAAGGGAGGTGTTGATGGAGGAGATGAAAGTTGAGAATTGACTGATGGGAATGCTGATGAATTAGGAGGAGGCAATGTTGTTCCTAATGAATCTAAAGGCTCGGGGATATTAGTTACAATGATAGATGACTGAGGGGAATTCAGAATATAATCATCAATTGAAGTATTTTCCCTTTGAACTTCAATATCTACAAGGAATTCTAGATCGAAAACTATGTCATCAATTGCAGTTTCAGACTTACTTCTAAACAAATAAAGCTCAAAACTCTCATAAAAAAAAATATCTTCTACAAAACACCACTCACTGGGCCAGGTATGGGATCTGAAAATAGGTTGAGGACTTAGTGATCCCTCTTGTATTCTGACTATTCTTGGGATAAGATTAGGATTCTCAAACACAAGGGGAGGATTTGGATCTGGATTGGCCCTTGTGTATCTTCTTGAAGCCAGTGTGGTTAAAATTATACTATACAATATTTATTTCAGCCTATCAAACTCTAAACATCATTTTCCAGAGTTTGGGAATTTACAAAGAAAATATTACTGGGGTGAACTGTCTTTATGCTCTGATACCATGAATATATTATGACTATGGATCTTTTGGAATAAGTGCTTGTAATTGTATTCCCCTCCCAAAATTGCTTTAACAATGTCCGCTTTGGCAATAATATTCAAAGTTCTCGAGCAAATGTTTAAAGTTTAATGTGATATAGGGGAACACATTAAAAATACTTGAGCAAGCCTTACTCCGGTTGTAATATCAAATTATAACAATGGAACGATTCTTTAAAAAAAACACCAACCTTCGAACTTATATCATAAAACCCATTTATTCTACCAACACGGCACACATTTCATTCAATGGGGCCCCACACATCCATATTTCACCTTTTTATGAATTAAATAAACATTAAATAATATAAAACCGCTAGACCATACCTCGATTTATTGCTCGTGCACTTCACTGCGCGAGTACCGTCAGATCTAATGCTCTCCAGATCAGACAATCCTCGTCAATTTCGTGTTTTTTCAAAGGCTGAGGTTTAACACATGAAAGTTGCGCGATATGGGTGGTATTTGGGTGATGACGTGCCCAAATATTACTAGATCGCATTTTTTTGGCGTGGTTTTGCTCTGGGCCAAAAGCGGCGCGACAAAGGCGGTTTTGGTTTCCCAAACCCGCTTCTAGTAATAAACTGCGCTTTAACTCGGGTTTCTCATTGTGGTTTGGCGCTTAACTCCTCGTGTTAACTCGATGTCTGGGTCCCACTAATATTACTCCACCAGCAATAGAACCAAGATTTTTACTTCGACAACAAATAATTATAAGAAATCTTCGTGTTCTATATAACCTGGGTTAACCTTAAGACAGAGGTTTCAATTTTCTTCATTCACAGAGGGCTTGACTATGATTTTCTTTGAAAATAAAATAAACATGTTCAGTTCAAGCGCTGAGAATATGTGCTCGCAGACAATCCGATCACTCCCCAGTGGAGTCGCCAGAAATTTTATCGCCTGATTTGGACCTCAGGCTGAAAAAGGCAAATCAGGGTAACCTTTAAACCATGCTCAGCCTTGTGGCTAGCCCTACAAGGTTCGGAGAGGGCTCTCTCCATGAAAGGATTTTCAACAAAATATAATTATAAACTGATTTTAGGCTAGCTGTAATAATGGGAAAATGTTTTAATGAAATGAATGGAATTTTTAGGGATGTGTGGGACAAATGGAACAGTTTGAAACTGGGGAATTAAATCAGGATACAGGGTATTTCATGGGGCAAGGTAGGCAGGAAATTTTTGCAATTAAAGTTTAAATAATGATGAGATGGTAAGACTGGTGAGGAGCTGAAAAGGGCATGGGAGATGGATCATTTTCAAACAAAAGAAAAAAAACACAGAGTATTGAATGATTTCCCAAGGCAGACCATAAAAATGGATTCTACCTCTCTATCTTGAAAGCATTTAAAAAGAGATGTTTATGAATGAATGGTACACATAACAATTTACATATGAACACAAAGGAGAGAACAAATGCTAAATTTCATACCACATGGATCCCACAAATCAGAGATACAATTCTTTATTAATTCCCTGTCCAAAACTATTACAATGGAGCGCATAGCATTCTCCTTGATTTTCCACACTATTCCCCTACTTCTGAGTTACAGACTGCCCTCAAATGAATGAAATAATTACATTAAATAGGCTCAACTGTGGGAAAATAGATCCACAGAAAGGGGAGCTGTTTTTAATAGCTCAAGAACTGAAATCCTAATATGGAAAATAGAACTAACAATCTGCCCCTGAATATAAGGAACATCAATATGTTTTGACCACTTGGGGAGATTCACTGATACGTTGGATGAATGAAAAATAGGCAATCTGAAGAGCAGATCCCTATTTTCCTGTTGTTGTAGGAGTCTCTGTCTTATATAATCTCTCGGCCCTTTGACTGTTTCTTTTCCTTATTAAAAATATGATATATGCCGAGAATTTCCTTTGAAATAAAATAAAATGAAATTATGCCTTTAGTGAAGGGAGAAACCCATTTCGAATGATAAAAAGGGAAGGGAAAGGAGGTGGGGTCCAAAATTGCAATCCCAATTGGAATTGATGGGGGAGAGGGGATACAATATATAATGGAGCAATACATTGCGATGGTGTCATCGCAATCGGGGATCAATGGGTTGGATATATTTGAAACAAGGACCAAAAGCTCTGATGCGATTGGAAAAATGGAAAGGGGAGAAAAGATAGGCCAAAGGGATGTTTCCTTTCAAAACACATTAAAAATAGTTTGACGCTTTTACAAAAGGGGAAAACAATGTTTATGTTGAAAGGCCTTTAAGGTGGGACCCAGGAGTTATACATCGAAATCAGAATTGGAGAGGGAGCAAAAGCAAAGCACATATGGAAAATGCCGATGCGATGGGGATAAGCGATGGGGGCAAGGCCTTTGTAAATTGAATTAAAATAAAATTTAAGTTTTACAAGGGGAAGAAGCCCTTTTATTATGAATGGGCGGAGAATTATATGAAGGGACCCAAGTTCAATTGGAATCGGGAGGTGAAAGGGAAGTGGGAGCAAAGCATTATGTGAAAATGCTAATGCCGATGGAGCGACGGGTTGTGGGTTGTTGAATCGTTGGGCAGATCGATGACGGCGGTGTAATCAGAGGGATTAAATCGGAGGGGACCGATCAAAAGCACCAATCGAGATGGAGCGATGAAGTTTGGGCCGTCCGATCGGATGAGCAGATCGATAGTCGGGATCTCGTCGGGTATATGCATTCGGCGAATGTCAATCGAAGGTATGGCAATCGGGGGGACTCAATGAAATCGCATCGGAGTTTTTACAAAAGGCCAATCAGGGTGCACAATATGTATGGTGCAATTGCTGTCGGAGGGAGGGTATTTATAATATAAAACCTTTAAACTTTATTATAAAGTTTAAAAGGTATGGAGGGGAAGTGGTTTGGAACGGCGGGGATTATGATTAAAACTTTAAACTTTATCATAAAGGGGTATGGAGTGGAAGTGGTTTAACTAAATCGCATATGTATTTAAAAGATTTTAATAATGCAATTTTGCCATCGGATGGGGGAAAATGGGGTTTTATGAAAGAAATACATAAAACTTTAATAAAATAAAGTTTAGGAAGAAATGGGAAAATGGGTTGGTTTAGGGTATAGGGGACTTTTGTTCAGTTAGGCATAAATTTCAATCAAGAAGTCAGTTTTGAGAGTGTAATATACCGTTGGAAAGCTCTTTTCGGGCTATTTCTACTGAACATACTTAGAACATGATTTGATGCTGAAAATGCTATGGAAAACTTATCTGAAGGGCAGGGCACTAATTTTGTGGAGATAGTAGCTTCTGAAGTGTGACTTATTACATATGATGACATAAAATTACATAAATATGATAATTAAAAGTAAAGTATCATTTTTTCACCTCAAAACATGGTTTTGAGGTGAAAATTAAATCTAACTGAATAAAACATTTCTTTGATCTTCCCAGGTGCTGTGACTTTGAGTTTATTGACTTCCTCATGACGTTGATGATATTTATTGACACTTGATTCATTAATTCAAGCATGGTGAGATCTTGGAACCTAATGAGACCCATCCTATAACCTACTAACATGACTCAGAAAGTGAAAGTAACTCATGAATAAAGACCATAGAGAGGAGAATCAGCAAGTTTCATATGAGGGAAAACTGATGAGAAATCACTACCATCAGTGAATCCATGACCTAGCGGAATGGTGAAAATTTATGGTATGGGACTTCTAATATGCAAATGAAAAAGAGCAGTTTTGATCACTGATGGAAGTATGACTAGACTAACACTAACAGGAGGGATGGCGATCAATTTATAGGAATGAAGAAGAGGTTGGGAGCCCATGAAGGGAGGAGAAAGGTCAAATTTCTAAGTGATAAACCCCTATTGATAATATCAAAGCTCTAAAATCAGAGATTTTGACCCTATTACCACTGAATAACATTAAGGGATTTTGAGGTCTAAAATGGGCCTCTGAAGGAAATTATAAAATAATAGTGAAAATACCAAAATAATATTAGATTACATGATCAAACTTTAGAGGGAAAAATTTAAAAATTACTCTTTAAACTCGTATTTTAAACTTATCTCCATATAGTTTTACTCAAATTTTGAGCAGGAACAGTCCTTGGATGTAGTATTTGATTCCTCAGCCAAGGAGTGCCCATGATTGCAATCATGTTTTGTCATGTATTTCTCATTTTTTGTGTAGCAGGGTCTATCAAAAATATGCAAAATAGGTACTCCTTGGATGAGGAGTTAAATTTTGAATCCAACGAGTACTCTCGCTCAAAATTTGAGTAAAACCTTAAGTAGATAAGTCAAAAATACAAGTTGAAAAAGTAGTTTTATTATTTTAATATTTTTTAATATTTCTACTTTTATACCCCAAAAATGGTGAATCATGCCCCATGGTTGACATCATCATCTTGAATCCTATTAGTTCTTATAAAGTTTATTTTGGTTATACATTTTTCTTATGATGCCCATTTTAGACCTCAAAATTTCTCTAATGTAACCAACTTGCTACCCTGGATCTTCTAAAGGTTGAAGCTTCTTCTCCATTTTGAGGAAACACTGCCAGAAAGGGATCATCATGATATTCCCAGAAAAAATGGCATTGACAATGCTGGCCAAAACTGTTAATCTTTCATCAGCACAGGCAGGTCAATAGAGAAGCACGCTGACCCATAAATTTAGGTTTTTGACCAAGTCTCTCTAGTGATCTTTCAAGACAGCTTTCTTTGATTCTCCAGAGGATATATTTGTGTATTTTTCCCAAGTGGATTTACTATATAGGACCTATCACAGGGAACTTCAGGATCACGGACAGGAAGTGAGTAGGGTGAAAAATTACTGTGTAACACCCTAGCATCCCTACACTGCTTTTCAGGTCAGTTGAACTCCAAAACAGCAACAAGGGAACTGCTATAGGAATATGATCACTTCCTGTATCAATTCTGCACATGCAACCAACACATCAAAAAGCATGAGGTGAATGATGAAGATGGCTCCTAATGATCACTAGAGTACTCCAGAAGAGAAGCCACACCAACAACAACACCTGAGGGTCTCCATAAGGCACCTACAAAAGAATCAACAAGCAAAGGAAATAAGCACCTCACTCAGAAAAATAATATTTTCACTCAAGGAAAAAAAAATTACAATAAATGAAACAAATCACTAACGACCATCACCATGCTCCAACTCCTTTCATCAAACGATCCTGCCACTCATCAACATCAGGTATGTCTCCCTCACCCTCTCGCTATGCATAATTTAACTAAAATTAGTTAATGTCGAGAATAGAGAGTTTAATAGGAAAAAATGTGGCCAATTAACTTGGACACCCTCAAACAGTTAAAGTAAAGAGTTAGTGGGGTTCACATGCCACATGGAGTTGTCACATCAGTTAAGGGAAAGATCATGAGGAGTTGGAGTTGATTCCAAGGCAAGTGGGAATGATTGGCTTGAGTGGGACCAAAGGTCCAAATAAGGATACCTTATGCAAAATCCACATCACCAGTACGCTCCAATTCTGCTCAATTTGGGACAAAAAGTTTACTTTTTCTCATGCTTCTTCATTCTATTGTGAATTCTGAGATCAGTCGAGTAGGACAGGGATATGAGACATCGAGGATATTTGATCCATGGTTGAGCTTTATATGCATCCCGTGCTACTAGAAAGTTTGAGATTTATATAGGAAGTTTCCAAGGAGGCCACACAATGCTAGAAAGTGTCATGTAGGACAACCTTAGAGTGTATTGACACCCCCACACCATCCTTAAAGCAAGAAAACATTTACATAGGTAAGTGGCCATCACCCCACAAAGTTGCAAAAAAATTTCATGGTAATTTACACACAGTCAAACAATAATTCAAGAAATTAAGATATTTTTCAAAGGAGTAGGGGTAATAAAATCACTTTTTGTGTTAATTTGAAGCCTTTGGGGCCCATATCACAAGTTCTTTTGGACACAAGCCACATACCACCATCTCTCTAACACAGTCACAAGATGGGGGGAGTTTTTAACAGAAGGGTGCCCACATACATAAAATGAATTAGACTACACCCTCATGTGGTTGAAATATTTAGAAATCACCAGTGGTTGGGGTTCTTTGATCTCATCAAAGGCTTTGATGATGAAGTGGCTCGAGAATTTGCAGTAGCCTTGCACTCACAAGCAGATGATAGGACCACCACTGTGGTAAGAGGGCTAACAATTACCATAAACCCTGATCTCATTAGTAGAATCACCACCTTACCTCTAGGAGTTAGGTGGAATAGAGAGGACAAATTCTCTAGTACTGCCCTTAAGAATAGTTTCTTCATGCCAAACAAAGAATACATTGA
Organism: Pinus albicaulis; assembly: GCA_034641835.2. Taxonomy (NCBI): domain Eukaryota; kingdom Viridiplantae; phylum Streptophyta; class Pinopsida; order Pinales; family Pinaceae; genus Pinus; species Pinus albicaulis. The sequence goes on along the minus strand of CM076577.1, from coordinate 463,348,531 downwards.
AGATAAGAATGGGTAAGAAGAGAAAGTATACCTTAACCAAGGATGAGGTAGCCTACCACATCATGAAATATATCTCCTATGAGGGAAGACTAAGTGGGGTCTATGGATACCATTTTATATTATTGCATGAAATTAGGTTCAAAGGTCATTTTCCCTTAGATCAGAGATTCAACATCCCATACTTCCTCCTCCATTCAATCAGAGATATGAGACATAGTGTAATGGAGAGAAAGTATCAACACCTAGCAACTAATGGACCTAGCCTCTTGGATGACCAATGAAGAGGCCAGTGCAGAGGAGGTCAAAAAGGTGACACTAGTACATTTGGTGGAAATTCCGACATTTGGTTCCGACACTTTTGACCAAATGTTGGAAATTTCCTCAAATTTTTTCAACTTTTTCAAATCCCACCTAAAACCATCGCTATACCAACGTTTACAGAAAAGTGTCGCAATACCGACACTTAGAGAAAGTGTCGCAATTTCGACGTTTGGAGGAAAACGTTGCAATTGCGACACTATGCCCCAAACCGTCGCTATTGCAACGGCTGCCTCCAAACGTCACAATTGTGACACTTTGTCTAAGTTTCAAAATTGCGACGTCTGGAGGTAGCCATCACAAGAGAAATGCTTTGGGGGTGTTGGAATAATGCTGCTTAATGGTTAATTGGTTTACTATGTAATTCAATAGTTTTCCCGCTCAGCTTTTTCGATCTTTATGCTTCTTTCCCATAATTCCATTCTGCCCTATGATTCCATTCTACCTTATTCAATTTTTTTTTCCCGCTCAACTTGTTCGACCTTTTTCTCATGAACTCTAAGCATGGCAAAAAATTCCCTGTACAACTGCGGTGATTTTCCCTTGATGTTACCTCAGCAAGTGGCGGTGGTAGTAATGTAGATCAACTTCATTCCTGCCAGAAGCTCGAATCTGAATCCTCTCGGCTGGAAACCTCCCCATTTTCATTAACTACTATATTTTTTACAAACAACAGAAGCTTGGATATCTGGTAAGTGGTTTCTACTATAAGGGTTTTACTGGGTGTTTGTGAATATCTGTTCAAGGGAAATTCCCTGCAGTTGCTTGGATTAGTAACTTTTGATAGGTATTATTCATTATTAGTCTACTACACATTTTGAGACCTAAGCCCTTGGAGTGTTGTCTATTTCACGTGGGTAACTTTTTCTTGGTACTATTGATTGCTTGCTAGTTTGTTTCTGTGTTTGAGATGATGCCTCACCTTTGCATGGATCTTGGTATTTGGTAAGGGTAATACTCTTAATAGTTTGGTTGTGTACATTATTTTGTTAGAGACTTGTTGATTCTGGCTCCCACTTGTTGGTTTTTGTTTTGATGGGCTTAAAAGAAGCATTTTGGGAGAAATGCATGATTTCATCAATGGAAAGCCTTTTTTCCTACTCTTTTGCTCTTTTCCTCATATGCTTAAAGTACTATACTCCCTTATCTTTTTTTTTAAAATATGTTTAAAGCACTTTCCTGCTCCTTTTTTAATATGCTGGAAGCACTATATTTCCTTATCTCTTTTTTTAATATGTTTAAAGCACTGTATTGTTTTATCGATAGAATTTTGCAGCACGTTTCTCTAGAAAACAGATGCAATTTCCTTTTGGTTAGCAAGCCGCCATCCAATTGCCTAAATGGGCTCATTTGTAACAGATATGAAGTAGTAGAAGTATTAATCTACGATCTTCTATAATGGGATTCACATTTTCTTCATGTGAAGAAGCTAAAGAATGGCCATGTATTGACTGCCTCTATAACTAGGAAAATCTTGTCATTTAACTCTTTTAACTGTCCTGCTCAATAGCATGGTCATATCATTCTATTTAAGATAAAAGTAGATCCAAAATACTGTTCAGAGTCCAGACTCACAAATGTGGCCTAAATAACTTATTTCTTGCCACACTTCAAGCTTTTCTAAAATACTTCATGCATAGCTGATGAATTTATTTGTAGCCCACATCTTGGAGTCACATTGTCCAAAAGATACAAACCAAAATATAATATAATGAATTACCTGAACAAGCTAATACAAACTTCTACGGAAAATACAATGAATAATCCATTTGATATTCACAAGGGTGTATTACGGACTCCACATAACCACTACCATATCTTCAAGTAGTATAGGTTGTCAGGGGTAATATGGTGACTGCTACAATGCAACTACAAATGCTCTTGCCAGTTTTGAGTGGAGAGAATAAATATTGATATGAAGAACAAAAGCTATATAAGGACTCCAAATCTTAACACAACATGAATAGCATGATCCTATAGAGTGGAAATAACTACATTAAACACCTATGTGATTGAGGACCTTGATTCCTGCTCTTTGGGTACTCAGAGTCATAGAAACCTAATCTTTGAATGAACTGATGCATTACAATTGTATTATTTCCATAGATAGAACTATAGATACAAAGGTGGAGAACATGGTTCCATAGTGACAGAGTCCCCTTCAGCTCCTCATTCTCTGATAAATTTTTGGGCATCATGCTCAAGAGGCTACCTTGCTATTTCTTTTTGTTATTGCATTCAAGCATAAATGACTGACAATGAAATTCAGTAATTGAAATATGGATTGATCAGAATTCCATTCACTAGAAAAAATAACTAGTCCTTGACCAGCGAATGAACTTCTAAGTATTTAGAATTATATTCATTACTGTGAAAGCTATTAGTGTAAAAATATTGCATTCCAATTTGTGCCAGTTTATTATTTTGGAATGAGTACTTGCCAAAAAATTAACTATTACACTTAGCATATATAAGCTTGTAACTTACATGTCTTACATTTTTCACAGTCTCCTTGAAAACACACCTGATTTCTTACATCTGATTAGATTTTCAAATGCAAAATGTGAGTTCATCTGAAGCAGATCTGACAAGCATGCCACTCTTGTCATATTCATGACCAAAGAGCTCTCTATACTCTGTTGATACATAATTCTTCTTTGAATCCACAAGAATTTTAAGTGTTTCGTCTGCGTCTTGTGTATCTAATTATTCAATTTCATTCAAGTTGGCCAGAACAATGCTACCAGAACTTCTTTATCTACTTTCTAAGCTTGCTTGAATACTGGATCTGTGTTTTTTGAATCTTCCTATGTTCATGTCTACCTGTCAGAGGTAGCTTCCATCACCTATTGAAGTTAGGGAAGTTTGATGTTCCTATGCTTGAAAAACTCAGTTGTATAATGCATAAGAGAAAAGTACCTTGATTCCTACTCTTTGGGTACTCAGAGTCATAGAAACCTAATCTTTGAATGAACTGATGCATTACAATTGTATTATTTCCATAGATAAAACTATAGATACAAAGGTGGAGAACATGGTTCCATAGTGACAGAGTCTCCTTCAGCTCCTCATTCTCTGATAAATTTTGGGGCATCATGCTCAAGAGGCTACCTTACTATTTATTTTTTTTATTGCATTCAAGCATAAATGACTGACAATGAAATTCAGTAATTGAAATATGGATGGATCAGAATTCCATTCACTAGAAAAAATAACTAGTCCTTGACCAGTGAATGAACTTATAAGTATTTAGAATTATATTCCTTGTTGTGAAAGCTATTAGTGTAAAAATATTTCATTCCAATTTGTTCCAGTCTATTACTTTGGAATGAGTACTTTCCAACAAATTAACTATTACACTTAACATATATAAGCTTGTAACTTACATGTCTTACATTTTTCACAGTCTCCTTGAAAACACACCTGATTTCTCACATTTGATTAGATTTTCAAATGCAAAATGTGAGTTCATCTGAAGCAGATATGACAAGCATGCCACTCTTGTCATATTCATGACCAAAGAGCTCTCTATACTCTGTTCATATAGAAGAATTGAATCCATAATACTTTTAAGTGTTTCGTCTGCATCTTGTGTATCCAATTATTTAATTTCATTCAAGTTGGCCAGAACAATGCTACCAAAACTTCTTTATCTGCTTTCTAAGCTTGCTTGAATATTGGATCTGTGTTTTTTGAATCTTCCTATGTTCATGTCTACCTATCAGAGGCAGCTTCCATCACCTATTGAAGTTAGGGAAGGTTGATGTTCCTATGCTTGAAAAACTTAGTTGTATAATGCAGAAGAGAAAAGGCATTTGCAATGCAATTCTAGGTGCCGCAGTGATGGTTTCTGCCAGGGCATCATCCTCTAGCACAATTCGAATGGTTTAATTTATAGCAAATCTCACGTGGATTACATTTTGTGAATGCTCATAGAATATATTTCTAAAGAATAGCATGCCCTGTGTTGCCTACTTCTGTACCCTATACAGTTGCCAGACATGTAATTGTCATGGGTATTGGGGGAAAAAGTGTGTCAACTGTAATATTTGCAGAAAAAAGGCTTCTGGAAAATTCACTTCTGCATATTCTCCAAAACTAGTGACTATAGATGTTACTGAAGCACAAGTGCCCTATCTAGCAACCCATAAATTGCTTGCAAATGTATATGTATGTAATCAATTCTAGACTCTGCATAAGTTCAAAATCATGACCCATAAGCATATATTATATATGAATTAGATCAAATAGTACGAAAAGAAAAAAGGAAAAAAATTCAAAGAATCGACAAATAAAGTGTAAAGAGAGAAGACAAACAGAAAAAACAGAACATGAATCCCATTGTCCTACAAGAATTGAAGAGACTGGAGATGGAGTTATTAGACACCACCTATCTCAATACACAAGCCAGGAGACTTGCAAAGCCAAGAGATACCACAGTGTTCGTTTCTAGGTGCCGCAGTGTTCGTTTTGCTTGATGAGATTTAAGGCAAAACGCCCACACCCCAAAGGATTTTTGGATCGAAGCTTCAGGTCTCTATTTTTTAATTCTTCAAGTCCCACTCTGTTTTTTAATTGATGTGTATTTTTGTAATTATGTTTAGTGATTGTAATTTTCTGGGTAAAGACTATGAAAATGAAGTGGTATGTACTAAAAATTCAAAATTCAAACACTGTCTACATTTCAATGTATTTTTGGATCAAACTTATGAAAATAAAGTGTTATGTACCAAAAGATTCAGAATTCAAATAATGCTTGCATCTCAATGTATTTTTGAATGAAAATTTCAAGTCTCTTTTTAATTCTTCAAGTCTTTCTCTAATTTCTAATTATGTTTATCTTGTAACTATATTTATCAGTGATAGCTCCAGAAACAACTCAATTCACAAGCTATATGAAAATTAAGTATTATATACTGAAAGATTCAGTTCAAATTCCATCCCATACTTAGTCTACTTATTCTACTGAAAAACATATATAAAAGCACTTAAATATTGTAGTTGTAATATAGTAATAACAGTCAGAATTGACATTCTATGTCTGCTGAAAAATATAAATAAACACCTAAATATTATAGTGGTAACAATCAGAATATACGGTTACACAAGTACGAAACCAACCCATTACCGATCATCTGGTCACGAAAGAAACTATGTTGTATTGGGCAACGGTATTCTTCACTCTAGTTTTTAATCTCATTTTGGTCTTTGCAACTATATTCAGCAGCGGTATTCTTCCAGAGATACATCAGTAACACATTCTTTGTGCTCCCTTCTCCTATAGTGATGTTCAAGGGTTTATGCAAGTGCTACACAGTAGGTTGTCAAACATTTTACACTGGCAGTGACAGGGTATTGGGTGCTTTGCAAAAATACTTATTCTAACATATTGAAGAGTTTTATTCCAGATAACCCATATGGCATTCAGATCTATCAATTGTATTCATATCTTTGCAACCTTTTATGATAGTATTTCTAATGATTTGTCTTTAAATCTTTTCATTTTTCCTCTTAGAAAGCTAGAGATAAAATCAACTGCTACTTGTGTTGTGTTTGAGCTTAAGTGGCCCATGAAATAATAAAAGAAAAATCAGCAGAGGTTAAGCAAAGCATATTTGCAACGATGCCACTTCAATCAGAATATCAAAAGTAACAGAGAGAATAGGTGCATTTCCTTACAGTCAAAATAAATATTAAGGCAGATTTGGGAGAGATATTTCAATTCATTTATCTAACAGAGATGAACCGATGCTTCAAATACCGCAGAATTCATTGAAAAAAAACAACACTCGGTTTCAAAGTAAAACGTGCAGGCATTTTACATATCAGGAGTTGCAATCTGCTACTTCTGGTTTTTCAACAGGTTGCATTTCTAGATTTCCTCCTGGAGTTTTTCATTTCTACACTTCTGTTTTGAATGGGAATTTTCCCTTGAATTTTTTTTTAACCTTGTGAACTCAATTCAGTTATGCGACATCCTTATTCTTGCAGGGAATTTTATAGGAAGAGGAGGCTGCAGTCAGCCTCTTTGCAAATTGAATCACTAGAAATATTAACTTGACTGAGTTAAATTATCTTAGCAATGCTGTAATTTAGTAATATGATTTTCATCTTACAGGGCACTGGGTTCTACTGGGAACATATTTTCCACAAACGAAAAGGAAGTTGCTTCACTAGACCTGGATCATCATTGGAGATGATCGAGCGTATTGCAGAACTTGGAGCTGAGGTTTTGCTTCTAGCATATATTAAAATTGTGTTGCCATCTATTAGTTGTTTTGAGCTGCTGCAAACTCTCTGGAATTGAAATGGGAGGCCGGATCCTCCACATAACACCCCGATCGGGGGCATTTGATATGTATGTTTCAGTTTAGCAAACAACGTTAAAAAAATTTAAAAAATTCTTAAAGATATTTTTACAAATGTCATGAACCTCACAATTTGGTTGGTAATGATCAAGTTTGTCTTCAAAATTTGGCAAATTTTATTTGCTAATATGCTTGAGATTCCTTTGTCCCACAAAAAAATTTGATTTGCTAATATGCTTGAGATTCCAGAGAAAATGTGTGCCCAAGATGGCCGGAAAATTCTAAATAATTCTATAGTTTGATTTTTACTCGTCTTTAGTTCCTGTCCACCAAGTTCAAGAGATAATTTCTTATTGGGGTTAGAAAATAAATGGAGTTCAATTGCCAATATTCAATACAATTCGTTAGACAAATATAGTATAGATAGCATTTTGAGACACTCACCAGTATGTTTCTCACACCATACCATATGAATCTTCCACCTAACCTAAAAATTAATGATCTTAAATTTGCAGAAAATGGGAGAGGATTTAGCTCATTACCAAAGTGTCGATACCCCAATCAATATGACTGTGTATGCCCAAATCCATTATAAAATTCCAATTTGTGGCTACGAGAACAGAGCTGTACAGGAAAAAAATGCATGGCATCAGAGACTTGCACCAACCAACATTTTAGTGGATATGGTAAAATGAATTCATCATTCAAATAAGTGTCTAAAAAATGGTTTCTTCCCTTCATATTTTCTTCCCATGGAAGTAGATAACAGTTTGAACTGGTTGTAATTCATATTGTATACTATTAAAAGTATAATTTTGCTAGCTTAAAGAAAAAATATGAAGTCTTCTCTAAGGAAACTACTTGCCACCAGGAAAAGGCAGCAAAAAAGAAATATACATATACAAAGAGAAAAAGGAACCATCAAAGAGGAGATGAATGGTCATGTAAAACTACACCAGTGAAAAACACTCAACTCCCACCCTTTGTAGTCAATGCCCACAAGCACAACAATATTTTTCAGCAGAATTCACAATCGTATTTTTCAACCAAGGTTTCTTGCTCCCAAGTTATATGTCCAGATGCATACAAAGCTCTCATTGCAGAGTGATATGCACGAAGTTATAATTTATGTACTTTTGCTGCTCATTTATCTTCAGTCAAAGATTTATCTTGCCTCCAGTTTGGACATTCACATGAAGACATAGCATCATCGAAAGAGCTAAATACTATAGGTCGTGATGAATGCTTTTTATTTGAACATAAAATATCATTTGACATACATCTACTACTACTACTAGCAACAGAACAATGACAACTCTCAGCTTCCTCAATTGAACGATTTAATCTGCCTTCAAATGAAGACATGCATACACATTCCTCACCCGCATGTTTTCTGGGGAAAGGAAAGGTATCTACCTTTTCTAACAGAGGACGTGATGACTCTCCCACTGCCTCATGGTTCCTAGATTTCTGGATTGCTCTCCTTTTCTAAGGAGCAGCCTCCATGTTGAAGAAATATTCCTTGTATGTAGATTGCCTTTGAATTCCTGGTTTTCTCTTTGTAGCCTTTAAAGAGACATGAGATGTCAAAGGGTTGCACAAATAGGAATCTTGTTTTTCTTACTGTAGCACTTAGAAGGCCTGTAACAACAGTTACATACAGTATCAGCTATGTAACAGAGGCAATGTCACCCATCAAGACTGTAAAAATGCTAGGCTTAGGTTGAATTGGAATTTGTATTTTAATATCTTACATTTGACATAAAGGTAGTAATTCCTTCCAACCATCGTCCATTTTTCGCTACCAGTCCTGGTCACTAATTCATCAAATTCTTGCTCAAGGACTACAAAAATATTAGCTGTGAATATGATATTAATCTTACGAGATTTTGCTAGGGGATGAAATGTGTGTAACTGACAAATATCCGTTGCTACCAAAGATCCTGTATTTGGTTCTTGGTTGCTGGAACCATATACTTTGGCTTCATAATAAAGGATAGATTAGTGGAGCTTGTTGGCTTACTGTTATCAGGGTGATGAAAATTAGTTCTAGCTTGAAAAATGCTAGGTTTCATCGAACCAATATCTGTATTAATATCTAGCATTTGACATCAAGTGTAGTAATTCTATTGACTCCCCTCAGGGTTTGGCCTTGTTTACTTTTCTTTCCTCCAACTGTCGTAGATGTAGCTGAAGTCATGTAAGATCAGTTTCAAATTTCAATAATACACATGCATTAGGTCTTGTAGATTGGGCCTTTCTTCTATCCCCAAGCATTAGTTGACTAAGGGTTACATGTATTTATTCTATCCCCAACAGTAGTTAACCAAGAGTTTCACTATTTTGTTAGTACATTCCTGGCGATGTTTGAGCAGCCTTGGAAATTCACTCCATAGAGGGCATAAATCTGTGAGGCAAAAGTCATCTTGTCAGAATTGCACACAAGTTGTGACCTTTTCATTCATCTGCTTGTAATTTAGGAGTACCCCATGAGTTGCTTGTTTAGAACTAAAGAGCATGCAAATATAATGTTTAACAACTCTGCAAAAAGTTTAAACATGGCAACAACTAGACTCTGAATTCTCATCATACTATTTATGTGTCTTGACATGGCAACAACTAGACTCTGAATTCTCATCATACTATTTCAAGGTTGGTTTCTGTATTGATACCTAATAAATTTAAGATCATTATGTGTTGTCACACTATGTTCTTTCCTAAATATACATTCTTGACAGAAGTAGCCACTAGTACCTTTCAGTGAGTTTTCTACTGGCTTCAATCTCAAATTGTATATTGGTAACCTTGATAGCTCCACATTTTGGTAGCTCCAAGATGGAGTATTTTCTGGAGGAGACCTTTTCCCTTTTGGAAATATTGAACTAAGCCCGTCAATTGGTGTCTTGAATTATGGACAGGTTTTTGGAACTCTGTTTTATTTATTTTGCATAACATATTTTATTTTGGGCATTAAAATTGTTCCCTAACATTGTCCTTTTGCCTGTTTCAAATCCAAAAATTCATGCCTGTAATTTTTGTTCAAAAGTATATTGAACTTTAGAAGGTTATTTTCAAATTTGACCAATATAGTTTGCAAGATTTTCCTTGAAAGAGAACATCAACAAATTGCATATGGTTATTGTTTAGTGTATATGCATTGACCCATTTAAAATGAAGTGGCTTCTTTTTTTGAAGTGCCACCCTTCAGTGAGTGGGAAAAACCTATCTGGTTGGATCATATGGGAATGCCTATTAGTGGATGGAAAACGTGCAGCTATGTTGGAAACTACTGAGGTGTATTCAATATCCATATTAGCATTATTTGCAGGCCAATATCATTAATATTCTATTTCCTAGTACAAAAGTTTTCTTTCTGATATTCTACTATCCAGTATGAGGTAATATTGTGAAGTGCTTCACTTCGAGCAGAGTATTCTCAGTTGTCAATTGGGTCTTGTCTGAGGGGCCGACAGGAAATTTGTTATCATTCAAAACCCGGGTTAAAATCCCACTATGTGACATGTCCACTCTTTGTGAGCTAATTTTTGATTGAGGCTCTTCGTGGGCTAATTGTTGATTGAGGTTGGCAAGGTACCGCAATCACATCCTTTCCTATGTGATGGAGGGTGGGAGTTTGGCAATATGGATAGAAAAAATAAGAATGGATCTTCCTGAGATACTAATTCCTGGCTCATTAACCTCTTACTTGTAGCTTCTATCTGGCTGCAGTCACATCAGGCCAAACAAATTTCCAATACTAAGTCAGTCAGACAGTGTGGACTCTAGATCACCCAACCAATGGATGGTAGGAATCTTGTCACCAACTTCATTTCAGGCTTGAGTGTTAGGATAGCTGATGGTTGGTAGCATTTTTTATTTATGGATTCTTCCCTAGTGCCCTTTGGATCCTCAACTATTTTTTTCTTTTTGGATTCCTAGTGTTACTGTATCTCTTTAAGCCTTCTTTCTTCACTTTCACTCTACCCTTATTTTTTCTAGATTTGATTGGTAAATGAAAAGGAGTTTCTTCTGAAATTCTTCCCTAAAATGAGATGGTCTATTAACGCTCTTTTTAATACTGGATCCGTGGGAAAAACTACATTGTTATCACTAGATTTATGTCAGGGCTAGAGATATAGAGGAAAAAAAATGGCTGTTAAAAGAAATTTATATTAAAATTTACAGGCTATATATGCCAAATAGAAAATATAGTCAAAATAAGTCAATAAAACGAATTCATTTTATATCTCTCGTAAATGTTAAGGGAAAACCGAAAATTTTCATTAACTATGTTGCTCAAGGGAGGAGATATGCTAAAGAAAAAGGGCCAAAGAACAACTCCAAGATTCCTCATGTATAATGTTATGAATATAATATATTGATAGAATGTATGACAATGTACATGCTAGCATGGACAGGTGTAGAGTATCTGAAATATGTGTAATTTTCAAACTTACTAATTGGTTATTGTGGCTCTCCAGGCATGTTTTGCTTGTCAAATTGTAAACCTGCCCTTGCATGTGTTCTTTGGATTGGAATTTATTTCTCTACATGTATTGCTCTAAACTTTTGTACAACCCTTGACTTGTAAGTTACCTGTGACAAACTATATTGATGATGTTTTAGATCCCCACTGCATTGTGTTTTGGTATGTCACCATGGTTTATGATATAGGACAAGGATTCAACATTAGTTGTATCGATTGCATGTTCTCCTATAGTCATGCTGCTGTTTGAAGCCTCATGCTACTATCATGCTTTGCATTTAATGGAAAATAATTAGCAATCTGAAGGTTCTTTTAGAGAAAATGTTACATGGAGTTTACAACTACACATATTTTACGTTTATTAGTATTTTGAAGCTGTTTAACAATATATTTCTATTGGTATTTTATGGTTTATTTGAAGGCTTAAAATCCTATAGGAGAGCTGATGGACGGATCATTCTCTTTCGTCCAGAACATAATGCATTACGACTCAGAATGGGTGCAAAGCGCATGTGTTTGCTAGCTCCATCAGTAGAACAATTTTTGGAGGCTGTAAAAAAAACAGTGTTGGCAAACAAGCGCTGGGTAAGATTGTGCTTTTGTTTGAACGACTATAAAGGCTTTTGCTTTTCCATACCCCAAACGTTGCATTTCTAACAGAGTGGATTTGGATTATTTATGCATGTAATTTGGTTGCAGATACCACCCTTTGGCAAAGGCTCTCTTTACATATGCCAACTACTTCTTGGTAGTGGAGCCGTTTTAGGACATGCTCCAGCTCTAGAGGTTACTTTTCTTATATATGTTTCCCCCGTTGGAAACTATTTCAAGGTTGGTTTCTGTATTGATACCTAATAAATTTAATATCATTATGTGTTGTCACACTATGTTCTTTCCTGAATATACATTCTTGACAGAAGTAGCCAGTAGTACCTTTCAGTGAGTGTTCTACTGGCTTCAATCTCAAATTGTATATTGGTAACCTTGATAGTTCCACCTTGATAACATATCCCTTTCTCTCGTTGTTTTTCTCTTCCCCAATTGTTCCTTGTGTGTCAATGGCATTATTGGATGAGATGTCATTTAATTGGACAAGTTTCATCACTGCAATGTCATCGCATATTGCTTTTACCTACAGAAGTATATATTTGAAGAGTTTCACAATGATGCTACCCGGAAGATGAAAATATCCAGAAATATTGTCATTGGTTTGAAAGAGTATTGCTACAGGTTCCATGATGGAGAAATACCTCTTAGTACCATTTTTGAGAATTTACAAGACAAATGTTGGGAGGATAGTAATAAGCTCTGTAATTTGTCTTGTATTGCATCTGCACTTGTATTGCCATTGCTGATAAGACATTTTGAAGTTTGGGAACCACATCAACATCCATATCAAGATTTATCGATTACATCTTTGTGGTAGAGGCTTCTGCATGTAGATGAACCTTGTCACTATAGCATATATGTAGAAACATAAAAAACAAATTATCCAGTAATAATGGAACGCGCCCATATTTATTTTAAATGAATATAGTATTCATGACAGTTGAATGGAGCTTAGTTAGTGTTGGTTCTTGTTAACAACCTTGTCTTTCATTATCCGAGGGAACTTTCATTACAGTTTCATTACATTTTTCAATTCCTGTTGTTGTTTCATTACAGTTTCTTTCATTATCCAAGGGAACTTTCAATTATAGTTTCATTATAGTTTCCAATTCATTATAGTCTTTCATTACAGTTTCGAATTCCTGTTGTCATTTATCGAATAACCCATACTGCAATGACCATGGGCTATTTCATTTTTTTTTATAAAAATTTAACCTGCCATCACTCGAACGATGTAGTTTGTGAATGTAGATCTAAGCCCTGTTCAAGATTTTCATTGGAATAAAATTATTGATGATGTGAGACAAGCCCTCCCAGCAACATCTGCTAATGGGCATTCAGAATGTTTTCATTTTTTTCTTTTTTAAATTGAACCTGTTGTCACTCTTCCGACACCCTATAAGTGTCGGTCTTCGTAAGCGCTGGAAGACTGACGTTACATTTTTTTTTTTAAATTACTATGTCGTCGGAAAAGCGACGTTTTCCAACGTCGGAAGAGTGACACCACTAGCGTCGGAAGAGCAACTTCTTCTCAATGTTGGTATTGCGACACTTCAAAGCGTGGTTAGCCATAACATCAGTCTTCCGACACTATACGAGCGTCGGTATTGCGACAATTTAGAAGCGTCGTTAGCCATAACATCGGTATTGTGACACTTTACCAGCGTCGTTATTGCGACACTTCATAAGCGTCGGTATTGCGATGCTTCTGAAAAACGGAGGAACAAGTGTTGCAATACTGACACTTTGTGGAAGTGTCAGAAGACTAACGTTATGGCTAGCCATGCTTTGAAGTGCCCCAAACTGTCGCTCTTGCGATGACTAGGTGTTGGAAAACCGACAAATTGGCCGTCGGAAATTGGGCCAAATTTACTAGTGTGATGAAGAGAGAGGGAAAAGAGCCTCTCCAAATCAGGGTAGTGCTATTCAACCCTAGAGGGGTCATAAACAACTTCCTATTGATAACCAATGATTCCAACCTTGCCGACAGATATCTCAACACCCAAGCACAGTCAATTGCACAATCTAATGACATTTCTATATTGTTGGGAGAGGAATGTGTGATTACATGTCAGAGAATATGGAATGGTATCCCACTTGGCCTAAGAAACATGGAGTATCATAATCCAGAGAGATTGAGAGCTGCCCTAGAAAGGGCACATGTGTACAAAAGGGCCATGCAAACTATGAAGATCAAATGGCTTGGATTAAAACTCAGTCCACCTTTTCTATTGGGACTAGGTGAAAGAAAACATCAATTTGAAGAATATAAAGAATGGGATAAAGTAGAAAAGGATGCAGGGTTCTACCATCTTGAGGCAACGAATTACATGGTACCTTGGGATGTCAGAGAGGCCACAAGGGCACTAAAAGAACTGAAGAAAGATGACTAAGTTGCTAGAGGATGAGAAACCATTTGGTAGGGGGGTGATGAATAGCACCATCATTAGGTACATAATAAGGGGTTAATTTTCACCTTTTTAGCCTAATTATTCTCTCTTTCTCACATTTAATTACATTTTTTCATGTTTTTATTAGTGAGAATGGTGTATTATTGGTTTTCATGCTTCCTAATGTGGTTTAAATGCATGAAAATTAGGGGAATGTGCCATTTTTGAGGAATATTGCACAATTAGGGTTCCAAATAGACAAAAAAGAGTGATTTTAGGAGGGTTTAACACCTTATTAACTCCTAAAGGAATCCAATATCTCCTCGAGATTATCCTCCAACATCTTGAAATCAAAGGAAACCAAGAAATTGAAAGATCAAAGGGAACCAAGCCCCACTTCTCTTTAGTTCCAAGGGAACCAATACCTAATTTTTAGGGAGCTATTGGTAGCTACCCTTTAGGATAAATAGGCTAGAGCAAGAGCTGACTAGGATTCAATTTTTTGATGTAGCTAGAGAACTCTTGGATCCTGTATTAGACATTTTTGACTTTCACATGTTATGTATAATAATAGTTATGAAATAAATTGAGCATTTGGTCTCTTCTCCACTGAGTTAGTTTCAGGGAGATGAGCTTATGGGTTAGGGCCCAATCCATTAGCCTCAGTATCTCTTATGTACTTTTTTTTTCTCTTATGTTTTAGTAGTTAATATGTTTCATTTCATATTCAGTTGCACATGAAATCTCAAAACTATGTGCTAAGCCTCCCTCTATCACCTCTTATATTGGAGCTTGAGGAGGAAAGTCTTTACCACAAACCAAAATTTCTTTTAGTTTATTATTTATTGGAAAATTTGGATAGTTTATTTTGATTATCATGAACATGTTGTAGGTGCAGAGGTAGATTTCTGTTTTATTTGCATAGGTAGATTTATTTAAATTCAACTCATATTTTCCACCATTGTTATGATAAATCTATCAATGATGAATTCATGAATAGGTAGTGTGATTGCAGGTTTGAATAGAGTAGCAGAGGAGGACCCCTTCAGCACCATCAACTTTAGTCTTCACCCTTCATCAACCACCTTCCATCCAAGTCAAATTCAACCTTGTTTTTGGAAATCACCACCAGATGACCGAGAGCCACCTTGAAGGTGAAAGACAACCTTTGTGAAGATTTATGAGCTTGTACAAGGGATTGGATACACTTCATCCACCTATATATACATTCAAATCACCTCTCCTAACCTTTTCCTCACCGTTTCTAGCCTCAAACTCCACATACCCAGTTTTCCTATAACTTTTCAGGACATCCTGTAGCAGTGCCAACCACTCACTCCTTCATCCCAATATCACTCTTTCACCTCATATAATCCTAGCCAAGCCATGAAAAAATATTTAGCCCTGACCCTTTGGTCCAGGGACCCTCTTAAACTACCTCAACGCCTCCTTATTTTGTTGCAAAACATAGCCATTTAAAAGTGTGATCAGGTCATTGCTAGATGCATCATTAAACATAGTAGTGAATCATAAGATAAATAGGATTCAATTAGTCATTTGTATTAGTATGTGTGTTATAGATTAGTTTCCCTTTCTACAATTCAATTCAAAAATTTAGATTATGAATTCCACTTAGTGTAATTTCCTTTCTTGCATTAGCTTAAGTGTGAATTTCTCTTTCTTGCAGATAGCTAGATGAATCAATGTGATATAAATTATTTTATCTCCCTGTTAATAGAGTAATGTTAATGATTTATTTCTAGTCTTATATTACATTTATAAGTGTGAAAAACATCGTTTCCTAAAAGTAACCCTCGTAGTAGCACCTCATTGTAGAACTTAGAAGAGGATGGCATGAGTGTAACTCATCTTAATTGCATATGGCCCTATCACCTCCAAGTTTTTATAAACCGTGGGTTGATAAATTAAAGTTGAGTAACCTCTGGGAGTTGCAACACTCTTGGTGCAATTCCAGGGCTCACCATTTTCTTTAGGTGTGATGGTTTGGGTTTCAATGAATACCTCCTTTTCCATGCCTACAAAATCAATCCATATGATAACATTCCTTAAGTGGCTCAAAGCATCCATCATAATTAACTTGATGAGGCCATTGTGGGCTATTTTTTGATTATTTCCTTCCTTCACCTTCTAGCTCATTTTAATGATTGATTATAGGAGGAAATGGAGAACACTAAGTCTTTAAGGGAGAGGAAATTATTCCTTTACCCTTAACTCATGGAGCGGTCTGAAATGGTAGGCATATAAAACACTCAATATCCCTTAAAAAGATATATATTTGAGTATTTTATAAGCCACCTCATCTGAGGGGTAATGTGGACTCTCCCTTCTCACTCCACTCTCATCTTCTAAAAGTTTCTCTTTCAGAATGAAGAATTTTTTCCTAGTTGTGCCACTTACTACTTTGTATTCTTTTCTCCTTTGAATTCCCAAGGGCAAGGTGGTCACTTTTCTTACGATTTCAGGGATTAAAGAGATGGCCAATCCTTTGACAATGGTGGTGGCACTATCTTCTCCTTGATATTTCAATTCCATGGAAACTCCATGAGTGATATTGTCATCATACCCTTTTAACAATTCAAAGAAACCCAACCATTGATGTCTTATAAATATGTTCACTATAGGAGGGTGTTGGTGAATTCTCTTGGTGTCTGTGGGTTCTCTTCTATTAAATACTCCCCCCATTTCTTCTACTACCCCTTATTTCTATTACTTAGGTGTTAAATTCAAATTTTGCAAGGTAATTGTAGTGGCAGAAACAATGTTAAAATTCCTTCTTATCAGGGAGGGTGAAGGATGCTAGAATTTATATCAAACCAACCCTTTTTCATTTTTCTCCTATCTTGAATTTATACACAATAATTTCCAAATATACATACTACTCCATTGTCTATTAAAAGCTATCAACTTTAGGAAAAATTCCTCATGCAATTGGATGGAAATCAAAGAGGGAGGAAGCCACTTGCTTCTTTTCAAAATATATTTGTATGTGCATGAGGTTTTGAAGACAATTTCAGGTCACTATGGCTCTCTTTCACCCTTCAATTACTCATATAGCTCATTCTAGGCCCTGCTATATCAATTCAAACCCTCTTGTAGGTTCCTCCTATAACACTTTCAAACAGAGTTCAAATTAGCTCGATGGCACCCTAGGAAGTCTGATAGCAATAACTCATCCACCCTCTAACTAATTTTTTGAAATGAGCAATGGTGAAAATGGAGTCGAGCCCATTACATAATATTCCCTTTGTGGTAAAGGCTTGGAGCACTTTGGTGGCATGTGATCAGAAAGGATCGTCGCACATGAAAAGCACTTTGTGCCATGTTTATTTGAAGTTGGTGACAAAGTGCTTAATGGGGTGAAATTATGATCATGCATTTGATTATGCATTTTATGAGCCCTTATTAAACCCATTCATTATTGATATAAATGATTAATATTTGTGAGAGAAAATTTGTCTTACATATTATTCATTTAATGTAATTAGGGAAATTGGTTTATGTGAGGAACCACCTCACACTAATTCTCTATTTTTATCAATTATAGGTTGAGAGAATCAAGGGCATGGTTGAAGAGTCTTTAGGTGGTTTTGAGACTTTTCCCAATTATGAGCCTAAGATAGTTGGAGGTCCTACTTTCATGGATCTTGTTTTTCCTTCCTGTTGAAGCCCCGAAAATCGGGTCTACAACAAGGGGGATACCCACCCGGTCCAGACCTTGGTTAGCAGCTCCTTTTTCATTTGGTGTAGTGGGTCCGACTGGGGATAATGGGACCAGTTTCCCAATGTGTATGTGTGTGTTGAGAATATATATTTCCTTTCTAAAAAGGTTCCTAAGTAAAATGCTTTTTATTCTATTTCTAATCTAGTCTAATCATATGCAAATTATATTCTAATTTAAACATAAATATCTAATTCTAAACTAAACCCGGGATAAAATCTTGTTTATGCGATCTAAAATTATTCCGAATAAAAATCGACAATAAAGATCATTCAACTGTTATAAGAAAAGAATTCAATAAAAATAAACCACTTCATATAAAAAGTTAGATGAAACAGTTGTGAAAAACATATCGCATAATAAGCTATTCATACATTAAGCATAAATAAGTAGCTATCACCATACAAAAGTGCCAAATGATAACTTAAGCATTCAAGCATCAATATATAGATAACTAAACATAAATATCACTTTTAACACAGAAGCAGAATAGTTAAGAGATAAAAGTACCATTTATAACTGGTTCTACTCATGAGCTAGAAGTAATAAGGACTTATATCTTCTTAATCCAACATCTACTAAGAGTACAGAAATGCAACATCAGTAGCAGATATTAGACACAAATATCAATAAATCTCGTTCCATTCATTCATCAAAACCTCCTCTGAGGGTGCAGAAGTGCATGTTTTGAGGATAAGCTTTTGACAAATTTCAGGACCCTTCTCTAAATGCATGAGAAGGGTTTAAATACTACTAACTAAATCTAATTATAGTTTATTACAAAAAAATTAGGATTCAGTTTAAATGACCGTCCTTTTTCTAGGAAAAAATAAAGTAAAACTAACACTAAATCTAAAACTAAAATTAACAACTAACTACTTATGAATTTGGTCTTTGAATTTGCAAGCATCCAGCATTGATTTGAGAAGAGGGGGCTGGCCAACTTCAGATTTTAATTGTCTCGAAAAGACGGAATCAGCAAGTGTTGGCGCGATCTTCTCAGTAGAATTAATGATGCAATTAAGAGTACTGCATTGACTTTGTGGTTTTACTAGACACATCTAGTAAGAATCCCAGTTTAACTTTGTCAATCCTTGAATTGATTTTTCCTTCTCCTCAGCTTTCTATTTCCACTCTGTTTTCAATTTCTGTGCTTGTGGTAGGTATCCCGGAATGGTTTTTGAAATTAAATTAACCTTGTGCAAATTTTCATTTACACAATTAGTAATGTTGTTCGTTGTTGTAGCTGCTTCCTCTGCTGCTTTTTCTGCCTCTCTGATCTGTGCATCCCATTTATTGAAGAGCATTTCTTTATGGCTGTCATTGATAATTGGTGCTCCTACTCTTTTTCCTTCCTCTGTATTTTTCCATGCCAAATAATTAGTAACTCTTTCATTAGTTAAATCATAATCATGTCATAATTCTACGACATGATTAGTAATTTTATCACTTTCTTGACAAAAAGAGTTCCACTGTGAAATATTTTGGCATAATATATCTTGTTGTTGCAGCAGTTGATTATTCAAAGAAATAGACTCAGAGATAAACTCTGCAAGTTTGGGGTCGTCTTTATGCATTTCTTGCATAATCTGTATTTGTTTCTCTTTTTCGGCCAAGCTTTTTTGATACCCGATCTACATTTGCTGAAACTCTTGCTGTAGTTTTTCGAATTGTATCTGTACTTCACTGTTAGCATGAGCTTGTTGTAATTGTTGTTGCAGAATTTGTATTTGGTCTTCTTTTTCATTCAATAATAGCCGTACCTCAGATGCTTTATCAATAGTTGTGGAGGCATAAGCTCCTGTAATCTGAGATAATTTAGTAATATTTTCAGTCGAATCCATAGTAGGATATTTCCATAAAACATCCAATTGTTCTGCATCAGTAGAGAGCGCACTTTCTAATTTTCTCTTCTTTCTTTGCTTCCTTACTACTGCTTTATGTTGCAGGCTATAAAATATATCCAGAGGAGGAATTTCCTCAATTTTAAGTACAAACTCGGCAGAGGGAGTAATGGGTATATGTTTTGTTTCTGTGACATTGCCACTTATTTATGTAACCAAACCTTTTGTTGCCTGTACAGGAGTTTGTATGTTCTGTCCTTCAACATTAATCAAATCATTAAATTTTTCCCATTCTTTATTTAACTGAGTGCTGATGGATGGTTGGTGTACATTGAGATGTGGAAGGTTCAACTATGGAGTGGTTGAAGTTTGTTGTTGTGAGAGCTCTTTTGATTGAGCTGTATCTTTCACTAAGCCTTCACTTTTATCCTGATCATATTTTTTTAGAATGTTCAGAAATTTCTTTGTCAGACTTTAACTTAGACGTTTCTGAATCTGAGCTGGCACTGAGACTGACACTAGGAGTTGGTTCCCTTGCGGGTTCCAAGCGCAAATTATCCAAAGGAATAGTGGTCAATCTTCTTTCTCTGTATATTTTAAACTCTTGAAATTCATCTGGGGAAAACCGTGTTTGAGCTAAATGAAAAATTTCTTTAAATGAACATTTTTCTTGAAACATATCATCAAAAAGATCTTCTTCTCCAGAAAATACTTTTACTTTGACTGCACTGGTGAAATTATTGGTGACGTCATAAGGGTCGAATAGCCTTTTCGGAAACTTAAACAATTGTAAACATGTAATATTTTTTACTTCCTTAAACGCATGACCAACATCAAATAATGAAAATGCTCCGCAGGAAACAGGAAATTGTGGCCAGATGACCTTCTTTTTATCCTTTAATTCTTTTGTCAAACCTCCCTCTACACATGTTTGATATGCAATTTCCCGAGCTATAAGTTTTTCCGGAACATACAAGGGTAGAACATGAGGAGAAGAAAAGCTTCCAAAAACCCTCACATAGGTAAACAACTCTTCTCCAAACCATCTTGCAACAGGGAGAATGTCTACTTCTGCTTCAGGGGAGAACCTTGGAGCATCCTTATTATACAACACTCTGTACAGTGGCAACATTATCCATGGAAAATTTTATAAAAATGAGGAATTTTTTGTTATTCCCACAACTCTTTGTGATAGACATGAATGGGAAAGGGATCCTAAATTGTCCATTGCCAACCCATTAAAGGGAAATTAGAAACAAAGCAGATTGAATCCATAACATAGGCATATAAATAAAAAGGAGGATAAATCCTCTGAGAGACAGTTCGTTTAGACCGGTAGTTGAAAATAGCCGTGGCTAAATTATCAGACAATATTTTAGCCCAGTCCGCAATGGTGGCGTTAACAGCAGCATTCAATAAGAGAAGCCATTCAGGCAAAAACTTATTAATGTCAGGCTTTCCAAAAAGCCTACATAACATAGCAGCAGCAAAACAATATGGAGAGGTGAGTGAACCAGTACTGTACATGCTGTGTTTATCCTTCTTCAGTGGTTCATCTCTTCTGGACCATTATTTAGTGCATTCCGCTAAGTTTGCATTTTCCTTGGCAAACTTCTCCATAAATTGTTTGTTGTAAGTTGCCTGAGGTTTCAGCAAATGATACATAAGCCTCAAATATTCTGGAGTAAATGACCCGATGAGCTCTTGACCTTGAGTTCTAAATTGCCCGTCTGTAATATCAGTGCTATCCAGCACCCATTTGACCATGTCTGTATACGGAAGAATTCTAGGTCTTGCTGCTATTCGGTGCAAAAATGAACAAGCCAGCTCTGTAAGAGATGCTTCAGAAGAATTACTTGAGCCTGTAGTAGCCGCAACATCCATTACTCTTGGGTTTTCTTCTTCAAGCAAATTAAACATACCTTTCCAAGTGGTGATACCAACATCCTTGTTACAGGCAGTGTTTGTATATAAGGAAGCCATCTCTTTATTTTTAGAACTCGGAGCTTTCTCTTTCTTTCCTAAACTTGGAGCTTTCTCTTTCTTTCCCATAATACTATGAATATTACTTTGTATAGTCTCTTGTTCTTCGCGCCTGCAGTTTTAGGAATTAAGTGAGAATAATGATATGAGAAAGGTGACGAGATAGTTTTAAATGGTGAAGGCATATGAAATATATTATTTAAATGTGAAATAACCTTTCAATCAAAACAAAATCCTTTTTCATTAATAATTGACAATCTATCCATTAACTTGACATTAAGGCGCATAACAGGTCTCGATTTATGGAAAGATTTTCTTCGTACAACGAGCTTTGAGAACCTGTGATAATGTGCTCTACGATTTTCTTTGCAATATCGCAAAATTGCAATATCGCAAATCGCAACTTTCACAAATCGCAATCAGTAACATCGCGAAATCACAATATCGCAGCGTCGCAATATCGCGAAATCACAATATCGCAAAATATAGCATATGAAAAATATCCGTTAATATATTTTTTGTGATATGCGATTTGCGACAAATATTTTAATGCATAGTTTTTGGATCGCGCTTATCGCAATTTTAGAAGATTATGCTTTGCAAAAAGATATCTTACACTTTTTGTTGCGATGGATGCGATATTTTATTCAAAGAAAGGTTTTATTCTAATATATCATAAACTTAAGTTTATCTAAAGATTTTCTAAGGAATTTTCTTAAGTTAATGATAGCAAGTTTTATTTGAAAAAAAAAAACAAGCACTAATTTAATTTTTTGGATTTTTTAAACTAAGGGTCCCCACTTATTTAGTATTATTACTAATATTAAATAAGAAGGGGGGTTGTTGCTGGCTACAACACTTCCTTGTAATTAGGCCCTACAATTGTGGGTCTTGTAATTAATGCTCTAAATTGTTGGAGAGTGGGTGAGGGGAATATATATATATATATATATATATATATATATATATATATATATATATATGCCATGAGAAGGAGAAAAATAAATGAGAGAATACTTATCCATTGAGTGCCATAGTGCTTGGCTAATGCTTGGCCATAGAGCTTGAATGTAATAAAGCTTACTTTGAAGAAGGAATATAGAAGATATGCATTCCAATTGAAGCAGATCCAGAGATGTAGCCCCAGCGATATGGAGGGGTGAACTCTGTTACCTATTGGTTGTCTCTCTCTTACTTACGTGTTTGTGCTTCTTGATCTGTTTATGTGTTTATGCACTATAATCGATGGACTAAAATGCTCATTTAAACTTGTATAAGCCATATTCAATCAAAATATCTTCATACCGTACATGATGGTTAGAGTAGTACTCAAACCATGATCAGATCAAGTGGTATTATAGTAGGTGACTGCTTTGCAGGATGGGAAGAGGAGGGAAGCACACTGAATGAATGCAAGAATTGCAAGAGATAAATCACAACATTCAAGATGACAATGCAGAATTGTGAAGACTGTTGCAGGTAGATGAAAAGGAAAAGCAGGAGCTTCAATACATGCTACGAACCAAAGAGGAGTTATTATCTAAGTTTCATAAGGTTTAGATGATGTATGTTGCATCTCAAACCGAGGTATATGATGTTACTTCATGTTTTTTTCTCTCTCAATATGAAAATAACAATGGCATGAAGATCCTCACAAAGATGGGGTATAGAAGAGGTGGACTTGGCATAAATGGCCAAGGAGTCACCCAGCCATTGGAGTTTGTATCAAGACAACCATTTGCAGGCTTGGGTTATGGACATGAAGAGAAAGGATGATGCTCTAAGGTAGCTGAAGCAAAATCCGTCTCTTAATCACCCAATTCCAAGAAGGGATTGAAGCCACCTAGTCCCCATCAGTTCAAGGACATACCAGGAAGGTATAATAGTCATTCAAATTCTTCTTTGACATATAAGAGAAATGATTTCTTCCATAGATATTCTAACCATGATGTAGTTAAGCATCACACAAAGAAAGTGTGGTTTAAGAATACATATGTGTCCACGAGAAGTGAGACCAAGAAGAATTAGAACCTTCTAAATCCTCCTATCATGAAGACACATTTGAATGAGAAACGACATAATTTCTATAGTTTCTGCAATATCAGTGGCCATTGGGAGAAGAACTGTTGGAATTTACACCCCAAAATTCGCCACAAATCAAGCAGGAAGCTTGTAAAAGAGCCCATGAAGAAGGAAGCTCCATCCACCATTCGAACAACACACTTATAAGAAGAAAGTGCTTGGTGTTAGTTTGGTAAGCAGTTCACGATGTTTCTACAAGTTATATTTATGTTATTTTGAAAAATTTCAAGTTTTATGGGGGCAGGTATCCCTCTTTTGATGGAAAATGCTCAAAATTTTTCTGACTCGGAATAAAAAAAGAATGGAACCATTGTGAAGAGCTCAACAAGAGGAATCCATGGTGTTTGAATCGCATCAAACAGAATCCAGATGGAAAATTATTGGGACCTAAAGGATCACTGCACTTTGTTGTGCATGTTGTTCCTAGTGTTAATGGTGGTGTATTCACTTCCTGTGAAAAATAAAAGCCGAGAAGGAGCGACGAAGTTTTGGAGGCGCAGTAGCAGTGGGAGATTGCGGAGCATATTAAATCTCACTTTTAATCTGTGGCTCCCAAGCGCCACAAGAATCTCAATCGAAGTGAAGGCTTTGATGATCATCAAGAAGTTGAGTAGGCTAAAGATGATCCATGTGATGACATCCCTCCAGAGTTCCAAAAATACCAAGAACTCAAATCTCACTCTCAGTTGCTAATTGTGTGCGAAAAGGTTGAGAGTTTGCCTGAAGAGTTTGTGGAAACCGATTATTATGAGGACTTGAATGCTATGGACAAGATGCATCACCCTACTGGAGATGCGTTCATAAAGCTGGAGTACGATGGAAGATTGTACTTCCATTTGGGTTACCAAGAGGAGACTCGATTAATGGGACAGATCGTTTTTCATAGCAACTCAACTACAAATGACTAGGTTCCCACTCCTGTAGATGATCAAGAAACGGTGATGGATGTTTCCTCAAAGCCAATTCAGAGCGGTTAAAATAAAATAGGGATCTAAACAAAAAACAAACAGGTTTTGACGGGATTATGTTTTAATCTATTTGATTTGTTTTTTTAACCTTAAGGTAGGAGATCTATCCCTTATTTTATGGAATTATGCATTTGATGTATTCTCTCACTGAGTTTGGATTTCACTTTTTGATTTTGTTATCACTCTAATAATTCTTAAAGTTGTGAGATTTTTAGTTTAAAGAATATCAGAGGTAACCCAAAACCTACTTTTAAGCCTTAGGATCTAGCCTTCCTAATGCTTAGAGAGGGCTCTCTCTATATGATTTAACTTTGTTGATTATATTTGATTTTAGGCTAGTTATATGGGGAAAATTGGTTTTAGGGTTTTTTTTTGGTTTGGTGGGGAAATCACTTACTTAGATGGATAGCTATATATATGTATCCCATTGGGAAAATGGAGTCAATGTGTCAAGCAGTTAGATCAAGATCAAGGTCTAAAATTAAATGCTTACAGGGCAAGATAGCAGAGTCACTTCAGATCTTCAAGGCTGATGGTGAAATGGTTTTTATTGGAAGAAAAGAGAAATTAAGGGTTCTTGAATCTGTATTAGGAGTGAAAAGGCAGAGGTAAATCTAAATCAGGGAGAAATTAAGGGTTCCCTAGTTTGGATATCAGTAGAAAACATTTAAATGATAATTAGCCAAAACAGAGTACTTTTAACAAATTCTGAAATAACAATTCTTGATTTATCATTCAGATTAAGAAAAAATTCATGAATAGATGGAAAACATAAGAAAATTGACAAGATAACAAGTGAAATACTTCACTGCAGTGGCCCAACACATGAATCCTGTAATATGATGCTTTATTTCCTGTGATCCAGTCTACTGACTTGAAATTGATAAAAAAAACCCTTAGGTTTATAATAGTATAACTACATAAATGTCCAGCAATTAATCCACCCTCAATACTTCAAATGATGAAGTATTTATATAAAAAATTGTACAAAATATCCTAGATTAAACTTAGGAATTTTTATTGGAAAATAAATATATTCATGCAAGAAGATAGTGACAACTGCCTAACTAATTGCTAGTTGTCCTATTTATTGAAATATAATAGAAAGCTATTTTGATTTTGGTAGCAGCTAGACAACTGAGGTGTCCTTCACGCTGGTAGTTTAATCTTTAATATTTTTTGATCTTTATCTTTAACTGATACACTTTCATCCTGATACTCTTTACTGCCAAAATTGTTACTGCTGAGGTAAAAAAAAAGAAAACTCTATATTTTTCTTTCACTGCTCTATCATCACTATAATCTGATCTTACAGTAGCTCAGTCCACTTCTCCCAGAACTCAACTTCTGGAAATTTTATCTTCATCATCTTCAGTGTATTTTGAAAATGTTGGTTTTTTCACCAAAAGGTGTTTTACCTCATGCTGCAAGTAAAACATATTTTCAAAATTCTTATACAATACCTTCCCTATTGGGATTCCCTGCAAAGCTTATTTATTTACCCTTTCTTTAGCAAATTCTCTCATCTTTCTATCATAATCCCCCTGCTTCATTAATTTTTCATTGATTACCAAAGGATTGGAAAGGCCTTTTTGCCTTAAAATATCAAATTTCATCATAAATCTTGTGATTGCCATTTCCATGTTTTGGCACTTTTCCTCTAATTGGTTCATCAAGTTCTTTTTGGATATTACCTTCCTTACTTCAAGTATGGTCTCTTTTCTATTTGGAATTCCAATTTCATCCAGTTCTTGTTTATTTTTGGAATTGAGAAATTTGATAATTTCTAAGGCTTCTTCGGGTTTTTTACCTAGCTCCTCTTTTGTATTTTGTATTGCTTCTTTTTCTAATTTCAATAAAATCTTTCTTCTCATAGATTACCTATATGGATGGCCAAGTATAATTGACTTATTCAATGATATTAGACCATAATTGCTTCTTAACATGTGCCATAGGTTCTTTCAAAGTTAATTATTTTTCCAATTTCTTGAGTTGTTAATTCAACCTATTGGCATTTTTCTCCTCATTATTGGCATTAATTTGTGCAAGTTTCTTGGCATCTTCAAGATTTTTAATCTGTTCCTTTAACTTGTTTATCTCATTGGTTTGGATGGACATGTCTTGCATTACCTTTACCAATTTACTTGCCTCATTTGATTGTTGTGTTGTTGTTGTTGAAGACTCAGTGGCAGAAGTTGTTGATGAAGTCACTGGAATTGTTGTGGCTATTGGAACATTAGGAGCCAGTGTTTCTACCAAAGTAGATGGCATTGTTGTTGTAACCACAAGAATCACAGTGGCAAGAACTTCCTGTGATTTTTTGGCTTCTTTTTCTTGGACCAATTTGTCCATTTCCGGTTCCATTTCTTTGATATGAGTTGTAAGCTACAAAATGAGACTCATCATCTCATATTTTTTATTAGAATCCCGCAAAATATCCTTAGCTTGAGGATGCTCATTAGGAGGCAATTTCAACTGTTTCTTAAGTGCAACAATATCAACATTCTTCTTTTTAATCAATTCCTCTGTAGATTTTATGTTTTGAGGATCATAACCTACCTCAATCACTAACTCCTCCAAGGATTTGATTCTGATATCCTTTGCATATGATGATGCTTTCTCTAGTTTGAGTTCATCTCACATTTATCAAAATATTTTGGAGCTCTTATGCACTCATTTCCTTAGTAGTCATTGTTTAATAAAGCGTCTCTCCTGCTTTTTTATGAAATTCAATTTGGTCTAGAGGATGAATATCCTGAACTAGAACTTCAAAATAAACCTTTTTATAATTAGAGGATGTTTTAGGAGTTGGTACTGTGGGTTGGAGCACTGTTATCAGCATCTTCTTATTCTTGTAATCAAACGCTGAAAGCAACCTGTTTTGTATGCTGCAAGTCTTCTTTAAGTACTGAGAATATATATTTCATTTTTTATTCTTCATTTTTAGCTTTAATCTCCTTGTACCTTTCCTTGATGTCCATATCCCTTTCTTCCGTTTTCTTTGATGATGACACTTCTATACTATGTTGTTTTTGAATCAAATGTGTATTAGAAGTGATAGGATGTTGTTCATTCTCAACTACTATAGGAGGTACAATATCTTTCTCTGGAATCTGTGTGTCAATGACCTCAATTGTTTCTTTTTCTTTACTTACAGGATTAATATTTGGCTTTTTTCTATATCTGAGTTTGAATTTTGTCTCCGTAGTAGTCTCAGCTGTGTAAGACCCTTCTTCCTTGTTTCTTTTCATACTTCTGTCTTCCTGGGGTAGAGTCTGCAAAGTGTGACTAGTATCACTTAGCTTATCAACCTCTACCAGTGTATTCTGTAACCTTTCAGATTGGTTTGAGAATTTCTCAATATCAGGTTTCTTCTCATGTATGTATGGATTCAATTTAGACTTAAATCTCATTTTGATGATTATACCAAGGGGATCATAATACCAAAGAAAACTATGACTGAATTTGTATTCCTGCAACTATTTTTCTGCCTTTGGACCTATTTCTCTGTTATTACATATGAATGGACCAACCTGGTTCTTCAGTTTAAATTGTGTCTTCTTCTTTGCAATCAAGAAATTTACAACGTCTGAATTAAAAATATGCCTTATATACTCTAAATAAAATAACCTCATGGGGAGGTATTTTGCTAATTTGTAAGGACTAAGGCTTGACCCATAGACTTTGATTTCAGTGTGATTTTGATATAAATACCAATCAGTTGTCCTGCTTTGCTCAGAAAATTGTAAAAATTTCTTGATTTCATTGCTAATCCTAGGTTGGACACTTTTGTTTAGCAAATTGACCAATGGTCGAATGAAAGAATCTATAAATTTTGAATAAGTAAACTCATTTGACTCCTTCCTTATTAAGGAAGTCCAGAATATAACAGATTGTGGATTTCCTTCCACATACAAATTTTGAAGAGTTATAGGAAACTTTTCAGACTGGAAATAAAATAACATGTGGAAAAGGAATGAAGAATACCTAAATACACCTTCAATGGGCAATTTGACTAGTTGTTCGTGGATGCTATCAGTAATATATTGGGAAAAATAAAAGATAATTGTAGGCGGCTGGCCAGGTACAAAAATGGACATGAAACCAAGTATTTATGCTTCAACATATTCATCTGTGAACTATCCAAGGATAAATTATAACATGTAAATAATGTGTCTGGTTCTTTCTAAGAATTTAGAAGAGGAGTATGGAGGGTTGAGCTTGGGAATTTCCACATAGGATGGCATGAAGGTTTAAAAAAATTGAAATCTCTTGGGAAAATCCAACTCCAAATAGAACTTAGTGAGTGCTTTAATAGATAAAGGAACTTCATTAGGCTTAGGCTGTAATTGTAGCATCTAGTTGATAGATTCAGATGTGATGGTAAACAACACTTCTTTTTCAGAATTCACAATGGATCTTTGACTTGGAGAATAACAGGATTGGGATAATCTGATTACTTCTAGGCATTGACGAGTGTGAGGAACAACATATTTAGGCACATTTGATTCCCAAATGAACACCTTATCAGCCTGATCTAATGATTTTTCTTGGCTCCAGCAGTGGAGCTCAAGAAGGTTAAACTCTATCATAGTATCTGTAATTTTGAAATCTACATCTGCTAGGGGAATATGTTCTACATCTACAACAGGATGATTTAGGGTGTTGATCACAATAGTGCCTTTGGAAGCCATATATTTGTTTGATTTATGAATTTAATCAATTTTGATCTTTAAAAAATTGATTTAGGCCTGTGAAACACTTCTATAGGTTTAAATAGTTTACAGAAGGATTTTAGATATGATAGGTGTTCTATCTTTGGCTGCAAAAGGAATAATTATGATTAATTTGACTCAACTATTTTTTCTGTATCAAAAGAGTAATATTATTGACTTTATAGTCTCAGCAAAAGATATCAAGCGTTTACAATGGACTTTCCTGTGGTAAAACAATCTTAATACCTTACTTTTAATGCAGAAAGGCTCCTGAGTACTGTAGAAAAGGTTTTGGAGGTATCAGAGGGATTTTTAGATTTTTAGATGGCTAAACTCACTCAAAATTTGTAAAATAGGTCAAGGCTTAAAAATCTATTAGTAAATGCTCAGGGTTTGTATATTTGAAGGATTTATGAAGCAAATGGGTATTCTTTAGGCATATAGGCTTCTAAAGGATTCAATGAGCTATAAAACTCTTTTAGAATGATGGATGAGTTTTCTTTCTCTGAAGAATACTTGTAAAATTCAGAATTTTTCTGTGAAGAAGGGTTTATGGGGTTTGGAAAGCTTTTAGAATATTTTTTTGATCTTTTTATGCAATATGATGACTTCTGTAGTGTTTGTAGCATTGAAATTCAATGATTTCCATTTGTTTATGGACTAAAAACAGTGGTGGCAATGTTCTTTTCTCGGTCTGGAATGGTCTTATGTGTAGAAAATGGTAACAAAAGTCTTGAATGAATGCCTTCGGGCATTTTATAAGTAATTTTTTTGAACAGTGAATGCATTTACTACAATTCAATTCAAATATGTAAGCAGTTTGGGCGTGAGGGAGGGAATAATTGCCAAGCGGTTTTCACAATGTCGAAAGGTGGTAAGAGGGATTGATTCAATCAGTGCGATTGAATGAAATTTGGATGTGTGGAGGTGAGAGAAACTCCGAAAATATATTTTATCTCAAGGCTTGGGTTTATTTATTGTTTCCATTGATAAATATGCGATGAGGATTTGTCACCGTTGGATTTGGCGGATAGAAGCGAACGGTCGAGATCGTGTGATGAAGCTGCAGGTTTGAAAGGAATGGGGCCGGAAATTTCTATGCGGCAAGATGTGTAAAATGTATTTAAACATAGGTTTAATATATAGTTTGGATATTGAATATGATAGGTGGGTTAATATTTTATTTAACAAATGAAATGGATATAAGTGTAATATTAACATTGGTGGGGTTAATATATAATGGAATAGTTTTAACCTGTGCGAGCGGGAATATATATCACATGGGAAAAATAAAACATAGGTTAAAATTAAAAATATGGGTGGGAATTAATAATAAAAGGAATTAATATAATACGGGGTGAAAGGTGAATAAAGGATTTAATATATAAAGTTAATGTGTTAATATTGAATGAGATGAGGGAGATGAAATACGTTATGCCTTAGTGTAAAACATCATATAGGGATAAGTTTCATTGTTGAGGGTTCCAATATAATATGTTTACTTTTAAACTTAGGATAAAGTATTTTTTTGGATTTTTTGGGTATTTTTGGGGTAAAAGGGGAATTAGTCAAAGGGTTTTATTTTCCCTAAGTATAATGAGTTTTACACCTAGGAAAAGGGGATTTTTGTAAGTGAAACTGAATGATGATGGAAAAAGGAAAAATGAAGGGGAAAGAAATGAAAATAGTGGGGATGAAGTATTTTTGCAAGGGAATGACTTTTTGAAGGACGTTAGTGACTGAATTGATCAATTTCTGCTTATCCATGATAGTAAAAAATGCTTTTGCCTACCCATATGCTACCCTAACATTTTTTCTTCATTTACTTGCGTGCATTTGATCTTGCAAAACCCTGTTCTTTTTTCTTTTAAAACAACAAACTAACTAATTCTATCCTTATTTCTTCCAAGGGCTCAGATTAAGCTATTGAATTCCTTATTATTCTCTACCTAACTACTGATCTACCAAGATTAAACTGTTTGGCTAGAT
This sequence comes from Pinus albicaulis, assembly GCA_034641835.2. NCBI lineage: Eukaryota > Viridiplantae > Streptophyta > Pinopsida > Pinales > Pinaceae > Pinus > Pinus albicaulis. The sequence goes on along the minus strand of CM076577.1, from coordinate 463,317,100 downwards.
CTTTATTCTCTATCTAATAACATGAAATTTAAAGCATGAGAGGTTAAGATTAAGTATTTAACCTTCATGGATTGTGGCATCGTAACAAGTTGCACATGATATTTATTTTGGAGAAAAAGTAAATAGTAGTGGAATTTGGATTTGCATCACTTTCATGTTTTATTTTTATCTCTTTTTTTTGGGGTTCATTTTTCTATTCTTTTCGATATTTTTTCTTTCAAGTCCTTTGATTTTCTTTTAGGAATTTTACCCTCTTTACATTTTTTTTATTTTATTTTTCTAATATGGGAAAACAATTTGCAGAAAGCAAAGTATGTACATATTACAAGACTAATCAAAGTCAATTCAGAAATTATAAATCCTTTTATTATAGGGACCTAACTGTGGCTCCACATGGGGATGGCATTTCCTGGTGAAATTTCAAGAACTTTGAGAATAGTAACCTTTTAATTCGGACTTTGTTGACCTTGGAACTTTTTTCTGAGCTCTAAAATTATTCTTACTTATGATATTTTATCCTTCAAAGCTTAGGGCCTTCTCTCCAGGCTTCAACTTTTCTAGAAAAACTTCCAATCCAATCTAAAATTTGCAATGTTATGTACAATGAGTAAAGTAAACAAAGTAAACTATTTTTTATTCTGAGGAATAGTAATTCTTCAACATTCTACCATTGACAGGTCCACCTAGCAGATCTAATCCATCCAACTCCTTCAAAAATAAATCATTGTTACCTTTGTAACCATAAATAATATAAGGTAATTTCCATAAGAAATAAATTTCCCATGTTTACCTTTCTCTTCTCTCCTTGAATCCCACTTTAAAACTTTGTCACCTATATAGAAATCATCTTCCTTAGTCTTCTTGTCAAATATCTTTGTAATATTTTCTTAGACAACTTGAGATTTAAGATAAACCTCTTCTCTGGTTTGTTGCAAGTGTATGGTTTGGTTAATCCTTCTTTGAATATCATTAGTTTCAACTTGTAGTTCTTGAATTATCTTCATTACTGGTACTCCTAAAGAAGATGGAAATACAACATCCATCCCATAAACAAGCTGGTAAGGGGATGTACCAATAGATTTTTTTGTGGTCAGTTTATCTGCCCATAAGGCATTCACTAACCTCCTGTTCCAAGTTTTCTTATTTTCTTCTACTAGTTTCTTGATGATGTTCACAAGGATTTTATTGGAGGATTCAACAATGTCATTACCTTGAGGGTAATATGCAGTAGAATGGCCAAGGGTAATGTGGTATTTATGACAAAATTCAATCATCTTTTGATTTTAATGCTATTTCATTATCAATGATGATATTTTGGGGGTATCAAAATATTGAGAGTATGTTTTTTCTAAAAATGAGATTATGATAGTGTCAGTGGCTTGCCTGGAAGGTATGACTTCTGTCCACTTAGTGAAATAGTCTGTGGCTGTCAAAATCCACTTGTGTTGGGTTGAGGATGGAGGGTGAATTTCACCAATGAAGTCAAGACCCCATTGTTGAAAAGGAATTTATGTTGAGATGGGTTTTAAGGGCAAAGGTAGCAAATTTTTATTTCCTTCAAAGATTTGGCACTTGTGACAGGAGGTTACATACTCTTTCACATCTGCAAACAATGTAGGGCAGTAAAAACTAGCTCTCAAGATTTTATCTACAGTAAACTTCTAGTAGAGATGTCCTCCACAGTCACCTACATGAGATTCTTCCAAAACTTTATCACCTTCTTATTTAAGTAAAAAATTCAATAAAATTCCACCATGATCTTTCCAAAACAGTGCATTGTCTATGATACAAAATCTTATTGCCTTTAACTTTAAAAATATAGCTTTAGTTATTGATAATCCAGGAGGAGCTTGTAAATTTAGTAATACAAATATAATATCTACATACCATGGTGAGTCTGAAAAGGCTTCACTGATCTCTGGAGTCGCCATCTCTTCCTGATCATCTACTTGGGCAATAAAATTAATATCTAAATCATGAAAATTTGATTCAGCCATGAGTTTGGCTAAACCTTGACCATTTGTGAGTTTGGTGGGTTTGATTTCTATGTCATATTCCAAAATGGTGGCAATCCACTTTCCTCTTTTACCATCAGGCCCATTCTATGTTAGAATTCCCTTTACAACTGCATTTGGAACTTAAGAAATGATATGTGAATAAAGGATGTACACTCTAAAGTCTTTGATAGCTTTCACTAAAGCTAGTGCCTACTTTTCCATTATGTTATACTTTAAAGTGGCATCTCTAAGTGACTTGCTAAAAAAAACAATGGGTTGCTCATAGCCCTGATCATTTTTCTGCAGTAAAACTGCAACAATAATGTGTTCTGAAGCAAAGGAAAAAATAATGAAATATTTTTTGAAATCAAGACTTATATGGACTGGTGTTTTTTTCAAGGCTTTTTTAATTGATTCAAATGATTGCTTGGCCTCCACAGTCCATTTAAGTACGGATTCCTTTTTCAACATATTGTTAAGTTCTCTAATTATTTCAGCTAGATTTGAGATGAATCTTCTGAGGAAGTTAATTTTACCTAAGAAATCTTGCAATTATTTAATATTCCTAGGAGGACTAATGTTTAGAATTGCCTCTATTCTAGTTGGGTATATCCTAATTCCCTCTTTAGATATGATATGTCTTAATAATTTACCTTCTTCTAGTCCAAATAAAATCTTTTTAGGATTTAGAGAGATGCCAAATTTCCTGCATTTGAGAAACACTTGTCTGAGATGATCTAGATGTTTATTGTCAGTCTTTGAAAATACAGTAATATGATCTAAATAAATCACAAGGAATTCATGAATATCTTTATAAAAAACTATATCCATAACTCTTTTAAAAGTTGTTTCTGCATTCATTAATCCAAAAGGCATTTTCACGTACATGTAAGTGCCCCAAGGAGTAGTAAAAACAGTTTTAGGTTGGTCTTCTAGTTGAACTAAAATCTGGTTATATTCAAAGAATCCATCAAGTAATGAAATTATGGAAGAACCAACCACCCTCTATAAAATGTGATCCATCTTGGGTAAAGGGTAGTTGTCTTTTAAGGACACTTTATTAAAATTTTGGAAATCAACACACAGTCTGATTTCTCCTATATTTTTCCTAGTGGGAACTAGATTTTAAACCCAATCAGAATATTTGATTGGTGCAATTATTTGGGCTTCATACATTCTCTTGACCTATTTCTCAATTAAAGGCATCAAAACTGGGTTGATCCTTCTAAGCTTCTATTTGAAAGGTTTTTGATCTTCTTTTATGGGTATTTTGTGATGTATTATACTAGTGTCATAGGATTTTAAGTCCTCACAACTCCATGCAAATACATCCTGAAATTCCTTAAACAGAGCTATGTATTTTACTTTTTCTTCATGAGGTAAGGCTTTTGAAATTTTAATCATCTTAGGTTTTAATTTTGTTCCTATATTGCACTCTTCAGTATCAGATCTTAATAGCTCCATCTTAGGTTTCCTTGCAACATCATTAGAGTAAAAAAGATCTTCTAAAGGGGCTAATCCCTTAGGTAAAAAGTTGACCTTGAGGTTTAAAATGTCAGAATCATCATCTTCTAACTCTTCAATCTCTACTTTCTCTAAATTATCTATTTTTACTTTAGTAAATTTAGTGGTTTTAGCAAAATCTATGTTATTTACATCTACATTGTTTAAATCAATCTCACTATCTATGTTTTGATCTATTGTACAATCTATGCCTATATTACAACCCTGAAATTCTCCTTCATTGTTCATGAAATGATAAATATGTTCATCCTGTGAAAATATTTGCCAATATTTAAGATTATCTGGTATTGTAGGTCTGTGTTTAACTTCTGATGTATATTTATGATTTGTTTGAAATGGCAGATTACAGGTACTAGAAAAAGTTGCTAAGCTATGTGCATGTATGTTCTGTTTTCTAGGGATTACAACAAAGTCACATTCAAGAAGTTCCTTAATCAGATCTAAAACAATATCTCTATATCGGCTTAATCTTGCATTATATATAGAATATTCTTCTATTATCTGTTTCACAATTAACTCCGAGTCTCCAATGATTGCACTCTTTTGGCTTCTAAATTTCTAACAATCTGCAGTCCTAAAATAAGAGCTTCATATTGTTTTTTGTAAATTTGAAATTTAATATAAAAGCATGACCTTTTGCATGATTTGTTTTCCATATTGTGTATCCAAACTCCTGCTCCTACTCCTAATTTGTTAACTGATCCATAAAAATCTAGGTGCCACAATGATTCATGAAAAATGTTGTCACTATCTGGTGCTTTCTTTTTCTTTTTTAGTTCAGTATTGTTTTCAATGCCAGTTTCAGAGTTACATAAAATGAATGAATCCATATTATTAGGTGTAGAGTAAATAGGATAGTTTCTAGGTCTTTCTACACTACTAACCATGTACGTCATTAATGTTTCTCTGTAAATTTTCTTGGGTTGACCAAAAAATGATACTGTTTCATAAGACATATCTAGTTGTAGAGATCCCTGCAATTTAGCTTCCCATGAGCGAGATAACAACATTTCTTATTTAGGAGGGATGTCAGCTACTACAATATCCATGACTATGTTTTTTCAAAGTTATTGAACTAAAGTAACACATAAATCTTTTATCAAATCTAAACATTTCACTTTACTGGAGTCAAATGAGAAGAGATATTTATAAGGTCTAGTGATGTCTAGATTCAATGTTTCCATTATTGCTTTTGGCATTGAATTGTGTGAAGCCCCTGAATCTAGCATTTCATCATGCAAAATATGATCATGAACAATTAATCTAATGTAGAAAGGTGGAACTACTCCATCTTGGTGTTTCCCATTAACATCAGGACTAAAGATTAATTCTGGTTGATCATCACTCAAATTTACTGAATCTTATCCATCATTCATATTTAAAGTCTTAGTGATATGTGTTTTTTATAGGTCATGTTTTACCAACTTTGTCAAATGAATTGGTATCTTCAATTTGGAAATTTTAGTTTGGATATTAAATGGTGCTTGTGATTTTCCTAGCCAAATTATTTCTTCTTTTGTAACTGTAGTTTGGGTATCTTTGTCTTCTTTTTCTACAGTTGGTTTCTCATTCTCTATTTGTATTTCCACTGTCTTACTGCTTTTATTTTTCTTTTCTGGGATGGTTTGAGATGTAGAGGAAATTTTTGCAGATTTTTTATTTTCAGCAGCTGTTTTAGTAGTGGCTGCTTTAGGATCAACTAATTTTGGATCATTAGTAAGTGTTTTTTAGTCTGAAACTGTTGTTTTAGCAATTTTTTTTTTCTTAGCAACAACAAATTTTTGAGAATCTGTTGATGTTTGGAAAACATCATCTATGATGTCAACAATTTTGGGATTGGGTGAAATTTTGGGACTTGAAACTTTCTGAGTTGAACTAGAGTTTTGCTTGGTTTCCCTAGGGAGAATTTGCGGAAATTTAGTGGTAGGAGCCTTTTGGGCAGATTTCTTAATAGAAGACTCCACATTTTTCTTTCTCCTAAGGTTATATTTCTTATGAACTTCATTAATTGCAAACTCCTAACCTTGATTGTAATCAAAAGACTCACCATAATCTAATTGTAGTTATTGTAATTCATATAACTCCTGTTCTTCTTGTGTAAGAAAAATGGTGTTATCCTCATTAATACCCATTGGATTAATGGTGTCTTCGTCATCTTCATTTTGATGAGAACTTTCAGCATAGTTCTCTTGGAAAGGTGGTCTTATAGTTTGGTCAGTTGTTGATTCTCTAGATTTTCCAGTGTTGGTGTTTTTATTGAAATTTGTATTTATAATTTGAGGTCCTTGTTGTCAGTTATCCCACGGTGGCTTCCTTTCCATATTATCTAACCTATCCATCATTCTCTCTAATTTTATTTCTAATTGATCTATTTTTAAATCTGAAGTGGATGTTTCCTCTTTTATTGTCACTCTTCTTTCATTTCTTAATCTAGCTTTCTTTGCTAACAAGTTTTCCTCTATACTAACAGCGTTACTTTGCATCTGCTCTAAGGTTTCTGGATTTCTTTTTCTTAGTTGATAGACTATATTTGTATCAAATCCATCAGGGAATTTGAAAAGGACAGAGTCTATAGGAGGTATAATATTAGCAAGAATTGCATTATAAATACTGTTATATCTAGTACAATAATCTTGAATTGTTTCATTGGGTGCTCTTTTTATGTTTTCAAATTCAAACAATATTTGTAGCAGATTTTTCTTCTTTTCCCATCTCTTAAGAAATAATATATGAAAAAATTCTAAATCAGCAATAATACCAGCATTCAACCCTTTAAACCACTATTTTACCTCACCAGGTAAAGTTTGAGAAAAAATTCTCATTTGGACATCATCATCATCAATTTCATGTAGTTCAAACTAGTCTGTCATCTTATTAACATGTTTTTGGGTAGTATAATGAGTGGTTCCATCAAATTGAGTAATTTTTCTTTGATAATATTGGGGCATGTCATGTAACTGTGCTGGTAAGACCAAGGGAGCATATCTCACAGCCATAGCTTGAATTCTAGCTTGGCTAGGAGGTAAATTTGAAGTACTTGGTGAATAACTAGAAGTAGTTGCTGAGGTAGTTAAAGAAATTATAGATGAGATTGGAATATAAGAATATGTACTGGAAAATGTAGTTGAGATACTAAAAGATGAAGTTGGGATGTTATAAGAGGTGCTTGGGAATGAGAATGATGTATTGGAAATTTCAGTAGAAATACTAGGTGATGAACTTGAGGTGGTAGAAAATGGAAATAATATTCTAGGTTGAAATGGTTTCTTAGGAAATAATGTATCAGTGGAATGAAGTGTGGTGGAAATAATTGATGAAGTGGTAGTGAATAGGGATAAACCTATAGATTCTAAAAGTCTTGTATCTAAATGGTTGGTAGAAGGCTTAGGGGTATAGTCTGATAAAGAACTTAATTCAATTGAATGTTGTAAATAAGTTTCATCAATTTCTTTAATCAAAGTTGCAGTGATGGCATCAAGTTTATCATAAACTTCAAAAATATTTTTCTCAGAATCAACTGAAACAGTTTCCTTCTTAGTTTCAATGAATGAAATAAAATCAGGATCTATTAAAGTTTTATATAAGTCACATTCTGATTTAGTTCTGAATAAATATTGTTCAAAATTTAAATCAAATTCAATATCTTGTAAACTTAATAGTTCCTTTGGAAGGGAATTTTATTTGACTAATGGAATCTTATTACCTAAATCCTCTACTCTTTTGTTTTTATTTCCAATTTGGTCAGGACTATCTACTATGACAATAGGTTGCGGATCTGGATTTGACCTAGTATAGTAGACTCTTTTGGAAGCCAGAATTACAATTTTTATGAAAATATACTCACAAATTATTAAAATAATATTAAGGTGAAAAAATAAATGAAAATATTTCCTTTAAAATCTATTTAAAACGTTGAGGACTGGTTAGTTCCCCAGTGGAGTCACCAGTATGTTATCACTCTAATAATTCTTAAAGTTGTGAGATTTGTAGTTTAAAGAATATCATAGGTAACCACAAACCTACTTTTTAGCCTTAGGACCTAGCCTTCCTAATGCTCAGAGAGGGATCCCTCTATATGATTTAACTTTGTTGATTATATTTGATTTTAGGCTTTTTATATGGGGCAAATTGGTTTTGGGGTTTTGATTTGGCTTGGTGGGGAAATCACTTAGATGGATAGCTATAGATATGTATCCCATTTGGAAAATGGAGTCAATGTGTCAAGCAATCAAATCACGATCAAGGTCTAAAGGTAAATGTTTACATGGAAAGATAGAAGAGTGACTTCAAATCTTCAATGTTGATGGTGAAATGGCTTTTATCAGAATAAAATAGCAATTAAGGGTTCTTAAATCCGGATTAGGAGTGAAAAGGAAAAGGTCAATCGAAATCAGGGAGAAATTAAGGGTTCCCTAGTCTGGATATCAGTATAAAACATTTAAATGATAATCAGTCAAAACAGGGGACTTTTAACAAATTTTGAAATAACAATTCCTGATTTATCATTAAGATTAAGAAAAAAATCATGAATATATGGAAAACATAAGAAAATTGACAAGATAAAAAGTGAAATACTTCACTGTAGTGGCCCAACACATGAATCCTGTAATATGATGTTTTATTTCCTGTGATCTAGTCTGCTGACTTGAAATTGCTAAAAAAAACCCTTAGGTTCAAAATAGTGTAACTACAGAAATGTTCAACAATTAATCCACCCTCAATACTTCAAATGATGAAGTATTTATATAAAACTTGTACAAAATATCCTAGATTAAACTTAGGAATTTTTCTTGGAAAATAAATATCTTCATGCAAGAAGATAGTGACAACTGCCTAACTAATTGCTAGTTGTCCTATTTATTGAAACAAAATAGCAAGCTGTTTTGATTTTGGCAGTAGCTGGACAACTGAGGTGTCCTTCACGTTGGCAGTTTCATCTTTAATTTTTTTTTATCTTTATCTTTCATCTGTTACACTTTCATCCTAATACTCTTTACTACAAAAATTGTTACTGTTGATGAAAAAAATAACAAACTCTGTTTTTTCTTTTACTTCTCTGTCATCATTATAATCTGATCTTACAGTAGATCAGTCAACTTCTCCCAGAACTCAGCTTTTGGAAATTTTATCTTCATAGGCCTTCTAAATTTTTCATCAGCTTTGGTGTATTTCAAAAAATTTGGTTTGTTCACAAAAAGGTGTTTTAACTCATGCTGCAAGTAGAACAAATTTTCAAAACCCTTATACAATACCTTCCATGTTGGGATTCCCTTAAAAGATGATTTATTTACCTGTTATTTAGAAAATTCTCTTATATTTTTGTCATAATCCTCCTGATTCATTAATTTATCATTGATTACCAGAGGATTGGGAAGGCCTTTTTTCCTTAAAATATCAAATTTGATCATAAATCCTGTGATTTCCATTTCCATGTTTTGGCGCTTTTCCTCTAATTGGTTCATCAAGTTCTTTTTGGATATTACCTTGCTTACTTCAAGTATGGTCTCTGTTCTATTTGTAATTCAAATTTCATCCAGTTCTTTTTTATTTTTTGAATTGAGAAATTTGATAATTTCTAAGGCCTCTTCAGGTTTTTTACCTAGCTCCTCTTTTGCATTTTGTATTACTTCTTTTGCTGCTTTTAATAAATCTTTTTGCTCATAGATTACTTGTATGGAGGGAAAAATATCATTTACTGCTTCAATGATATTGGACCACAATTGCTGCTTAACTTGTGCCATAGGTTCTTTCAAAGTTAATTCTTTTTCCAATTTCTTTAGTTGTTCATTCAACCTATTGGCCTTTTCCTCTTAATTCTTGGCATTAATCTGTGCAATTTTCTTGGCATCTTCAGGATTTTTAATTTGTTCCTTTAACCTATTTATCCCATTGGTTTGGATGGACATGTATTTTATTTCCTTTACCAATTTACTTGCCTGATATGATTAATGTGTTGTTGTTGCTGAAGACTCAATGAAAGAAGTTGTTGATGAAGTCACTGGAACTATTGTGGGCATTATAAGATTAGGAGATAGTGTTCTTCCAAAGTAGATGGCACTGTTGTTGTAACCATAAGAATCACAGTGGAAAGAACTTCTTGTGCTTTGTTGGATCTTTTTTTCTTGGATCAATTTGTCCATTTCCAGTTCCATTTTTTTTATCTGAGTTGTAAGCTGCAAAATGAGACTCAGCATCTCATCTTTTTTATTAGAATCCTACAAAATCTCCTTAGCTTGAGGATGCTCAGTAGGAGGCAATCTCAACTATTTCTTAAGTGAATAAATATCATCATTCTTCTTGTTAATCAATTCCTCTGCAGCTTTTATGTTTTGAGGATCATAACCTACCTCAATCACTAACTCCTCCAAGGATTTGATTCTGATATCCTTTGCATATGATGATGCTTTCTCTAGTTTGAGTTGATCTCTTACATTTATCAAAGTATTTTAGAGATTTTGTGCACTCATTGCCTTAGTATTCATTGTGTAATAAATCATGTCTCCTACTTGTTTATGAAATTCAATTTGGTCCAGAGGCTGAATATCCTTGACCGTAACTTCAAAATCAACCTTTTTATAATCAGAGGATGTTTTAGGAGTTGGTACTATGGGTTAGAGCACTATCATCAATGTCTTCTTATTCTTTAATAAAAGGCTAAAATCAACCTTTTTTGTATGTTGGGAGTCTTCTTTAAGTACTGAGAATATATTTCATTTTTTATTTCTTTATTTTTAGCTTTAATCTCCTTGTACCTTTCCTTGATGTCCATATCCTTTTCTTCTTTTTTCTTTGATGATGACACTTCTATACTATGTTATTTTTGAATCAACTTTGTATTAGAAGTGATAGGATGCTGTTAATTTTCAACAACTGTAGGAGGCACAATATCTTTCTCTAGAATCTCTGTGTCAATGACCTCAACTTTTTTTTTTTCTTTTCTTACAGGATTAATCTTTGGCTTTTTTCTATATCTGAGTTTGAATTTTGTCTCTGTAGTATTCTCATCTGTGTAAGACCCTTCTTCCCTGTTTCTTTTCATACTTCTGTCTTCTTGGGCTGGCGTTTGCAAAGTGTGACTAGTATCACTTTACTTATTAGCCTCTACTAGTGCATTATCTAACCATTCAGACTGGTTTGAGAATTTCTCAATATTAGGTTTCTTATCATGTATGTATGGAGTCAATTTACAATTAGCTCTCATTTTTCTGATTATACCAAGGTGATCATAATATCAAAGAAAACCATGACTGAATTTGTATTCCTGCAACTGTTTTTCTGCCTCTGGACCTACTTCTCTGTTATTACATATGAATGGACCAACCTGGTTCTTCATTTTAAATTGTGTCCTCTTCTTTGCAATCAAGAAATTTATAGCATCTGAATTCAAAATTGTCCTTATATGTACTCTAAAGAAAATAACCTCATGGGGAGGTATTTTGTTAAATTGTAAGGAATAAGGCTTGACCCATAGACTCTGATTTTAGTGTGATTTGGTATAAAAACTTATCACCTATCCTGCTTTTCTCAGACAATTGTAAAAATTTCTTGATTTCATTGCTAATCCTGGGCTTCACACTATTGTTTAGTAAATTGACCAATGGATGGATGAAAGAATCTATAAATTCTGAATAAGTAAACTCATTTGACTCCTTCCTTATTAAGGAAGTCCATAATATAATAGATTGTGGATTTCCTTCCACATTCAACTTTTGAAGAGTTATAGGAAAATTTTCAGACTGGAATAAAGGAACATGTGGAAAAATAATTAAGAATACCTAAATACACCTACAGTGGGAATTTGACTAGTTGTTCATGGATGCTATCAACAATATATTGGGAAAAATTAAAGATAAATGCAAGGGGCTAGCCAGGTGAAAAAATGGACAAGAAACCAAGTACTGATGCATCAACATATTCATCTATGAAATATCCAAGAATAAAAGATAACATGGAAATAATGTGTCTGGTTTTTTCTGATAATTTAGAAGAGGAGTATGGAGGGTTGAGCTTGGGAATTTCCACATAGGATGGCATGAAGGATTTAAAAATTTTGAGTCTCTTGGGAAAATCCAACTCCAAATAGAGCTTATTGAGTGCTTCAATAGATAAAGGAACTTCATTAGGCTTAGGTTGTAATTGATGCATCTGGTTGATAGATTTAGCTGCGATGGTAAACAACACTTATCTTTCAGAATTCACAATGGCTCTTTGATCTAGAGAATAACAGGATTGGCATAATATGATTTCTTCTGGGACTTAATGAGTGTGAGGAACAACATATTTAGGCAATTTTGATTCCAAAATGAACACCTCATCAGCTTGATCTAATGATTTTTCTTGGCTCCAACAGTGGAGCTCAAGAAGGTTAAACTCTATCACAGGATCTATAATTTTGAAATCTACATCTGCCAGGGGAATATGTTCTACATCTACAACAAGAGGTTGTAGGGGGTTGATCACAATAGTGCCTTTGGAAGCCATAGATTTGTTTCATTTATCAATTCAAACACTTTTGACCTTTAAAAAACTGATTTAGGCCTGTGAAACACTTCTGTAAGTTTAAACAGTTTATAGAAGGATTTTAGATATGACAGAGGTTCTATATCTGGCTGCAAAAGGAATAATTATGATCAATTTGACTCAAACTTTTTTTTCTGTATCATAAGAGTAATTTTCTTGACTTTATAGTCTCAGCAAAAGATATCAAGGGTTTACATTTGGACTTTCCCGTGTTAAAACAATCTTAAAACCTTAATTTTTATGCAGAAAGGCTCATGAGTACTGTAGAAAAGGTTTTGGAGGTCTCAAAGGGATTTTTCATATTTGCAAATGGCTAAACTCACTCCAAATTTATTCTAAAATAGGTCAAGGATTCAAAATCTGTAAGTAAATGCTCAGGGTTTTTATATTTGAAGGTTTTATGAAGCAAAGGGGTAATCTTTAGGCATACAGGCTTCTGAAGGATTCAATGAACTGTAAAACTCTTTTAGAATGATGGATAGGTTTTCTTTCTCTGAAGAATACTTGTAAAATTCAGAATGTTTCTATGAATAAGGGTTTCTGGGGTTTGGAAAGATTTTAGAAGTTTTTTTTTATCTTTATATGCAATCTGATGATTTTCGTAGTGTTTGTAGCAATGAAATTCAATGATTTCTATTTGTTTTTGGACTAAAAACAGAGGCGACAATGTGCTTTTCTCGGTATGGAGTGGTATTATGTGCAGAAAATGGTAACAAAAGGCTTGAATGAATGCCTTCGGGCATTTTATAAGTAATTTGTTTGAACAATGAATGCATTTACTATAGGTCAATTCAAATATGTAAGCAGTTTGGGCGCAGGGGAGGGAATAACCGCCAAGCAGTTTTCGCAACGTCGAAAGGTCGTAAGCGGGATTGATTCAATCAGTGCAATCGAATGAAATTTGGACACGTGGAGGTGAAAGAAACTTTGGAAACAACTTTTATCGCGAGGCATGGGTTTTTTATCGTTTGCATTGATAAACATGTGATGAGGATTTGTCACCATTGGATCTCGCAGATAGGAGCGAATGGTCAAGATTGTGCAATGAAGTTGCGCGTTTGAAAGGCATGGGGCCAAGAATTTCTATGCGGTGGGATGTGTAAAATGTATTTAAACATAGGTTTAATATATAATTTGGATATTGAATATGATAGGCGGGTTAATATTTTATTTAACAAATGAAATGGATATAAGTATAATATTAACATTGGCAGGGTTAATATATAATGGAATAGTTTTAACCTATTGGAGTAGGAATATATATCACATGGGAAAAATAAAACATAGGTTAAAATTACAAATATGGTTGGGAATTAATAATAAAAGGAATTAATATAATACAAGGTGAAATATGAATAAAGGATTTAATATATAAAGTTAATGTGTTAATATTGAATAATATGAGGGAGATGAAATACATTATGCCTTAGTGTAAAACATCATATAGGGATAATTTTCATTGTTGAGGGTTCCGATATAATATTTTTACTTTTAAAATTAGGATAAATTATTTTTTTGGAATTTTTGGGTGTTTTTGGGGTAAAAGGGGAATTAGCTAGAGGGTTTTATTTCCCCTAAGTATAATGAGTTTTACACCTAGGAAAAGGGGATTTCTGTAAGTGAAACTGAATGATAATGGGAAAAGGAAAAATGAAGGGGAAAGAAATGAAAATAGTGGGGATGAAGTATTTTTACAAGGGAATGACTTTTTGAAGGAATATAGTGACTGAATTGATCAATTTCTTCTTATCCATGATTGTAAAAACTGCTTCTGCCTACCCATATGCTACCCTAACATTTTTTCTTCATTTACTTGGGTGCATTTGAGCTTGCAAACCCTTGTTAATTTTTCATTTAAAACATAAAACTAACTAATTCTATCATTATTTCTTCCAAGGGCTCAAATTAAGCTGTTGAAATCCTTATTATTCTCTACCTAACTATTGATCTAACAAGATTAAACTTTTTGGATAGATCTTTATTCTCTATCTAATAGCATGAAATTTAAAGCATGAGAGGCTAAGATTAAGCTATTTAACATTCATGGATTGTGGCATTGTAACAAGATGCACAAGATCTTTATTTTGGAGAAAAAGTAAATAGTAGTGGTATTTGGATTTGCATCACTTTCATGTTTTATTTTTATCTCTTTTTGTTTGGGGTCCATTTTTCTATTCCTTTTTATCTTTTTTCTTTCAAGTCCTTCTATTTTGTTTTAGGACTTTTACCCTCTTTACATTTTTTTATTTTATTTTTCTAATATGGGAAAACAATTTGCAGAAAGAAAAGTATGTATATATTACAAGACTAATCAAAGTCAATTCAAAAATTATGAATCCTATTTTTATAGGACTCTAACAGATTTAATGCCACGAAATTGGCATTCAGGTGATAAAATCGTGGAACAGTTCCACCAAATCTGCCACACAATCTTCACGTGTGTAATTTATGGCTAAAACAAGAGGAGATTTGAGCCGACCTGTACATTCATGCATGCCTTGGATCAAATCCAATATGCCAAATTGGAGATCATGGTAGGCCTATGTAAAAACACACTCTTCAATCATCGGGGTCTGTGATTTTACAGAATATCTAGTTTTCTCTCCAGCTTTGAAAGATGGGGCTCACATTCACCAAGATTTTTTAGCGTCTGTTTGTAAAAAAGGAAACACGTATTCTGATGGTGGATCTTGATGTTGCTGGTAAGACTACCATTCTGTACAAGTTGAAGCTTGGAGAAATTGTCACAACAATTCCCACTATTGGTTTCAATGTTCAGACTATGGAGTGCAAGAATATTAGCTTTATTGTTTGGGATGTCGAAGGTCAGGGCAAGATCTAACCACTATGGAGACATTACTTTTAGAATAACCAGGTTCATATATTTATGGTTGATAGTAATGACAGGGATTGTGTTGTTGAAGCAAGAGATGAATTGCATCGGATGTTGAATGAGGATGAGTTGCGATATGTTGTTCTCCTCGTATTTGAAAACAAGCAAGATCCTCCCAATGCAATGAATGTTGCTGAGATAACTGATAATCTTGGCCTGCATTCTTTGCATCAGTGCCATATAGAGTACCATTGCTACTTCTGGTGAAGTACTGTATGAAGGTTTGAATTGACTTTCAAACAACATCACAAACAAGGGATAATGTTGAAGCATCGTAATGATGCTACGAGGCCTTTGAGAATGGGTTTTATTCCATTCCTTTTGATTATTGGTTGGATACTTTCTACAGTGTAGTGGACATGTTTCATTCTTCTCCATCTCAAAAATTTGAGTATACACAGAATTTTTGGGCCATGGTTTTGTCTAAACAATGACTATTGTGGCCTCGTAGGAGAGGATATCCTAGAAGAAGAATCTTTTAGTGAGTGAAACCAGTCCCCTGTTTCCCGTGAATGACTAGGATGGAGAAGATGGTATGCACAAAGGATTCAATGGTGCCTCATTCTCCAGCGCGGTTTTAAATATTTTGACTACGGTGGTGGGAGCGGGGATTATGGCTCTGCCTGCTACTATGAAGGTCTTTGGATTGATCCTCAGCAGTCTCCTCATTATCTTTGTTTTCATATTGATGGATGTCTCAATTGAAATTCTCTTAAGGTTTAGCAAATCTGGGCAGTGACTTCCTATGGCGGCCTCTTGGGAGATGCCTTTGGAAAAATTGGGAAAATGTTGTTGCAGATCTATGTTATTATTAACAATCTAGGCATTCTTATTGTTTGTATAATTATCATAGGTGATGTGCTATCTAGAACATAATCAAATGGCGTGCATCACGCTGGTATACTTGAAGAATGGTTTGTATCACATTGGTGAAAAAGGACGTGATCCGATTCTAGTTCTCACCATAATCCTTATTTTGGCTCCGTTGGTGCCTTTCAAGAGAGTGGATTATTTGAAAATCACTTTTGCATTATGTACTTAAAAGCATGCATTTTCACTCAGAAATCATCTTATAATTTTGATATTAAATGCATAGGTAGGCTTTGGATTCGACTATATTTATTTTCATTTCCTTACAGTAAAATCGACCTCAGAGATGCAGTTTTCTCAGTGAAAATAAATTGATTTCTTCTACTTAATAGCCCTACACCTAGAAATGGAAGGAGGCACTTTTATAATGGAGGATTTAATTTATTTTCACCTTCCAATTGCACATGTTATTTGGCACATAATATGTCAAAGGGTGGAATTTTTATTTTTCCCATCATTAGTGCTCTTTGTTTATGTACACATTATGTAAAAGGGGGGCTTTGAAAACTTGGTACTTTTCCCTTTGTGCACATGTTTGGCACATTAAATTGCTTGTAATTTCCATGCAAAAGGGCCCTAGTTGCCATCATATTTTGGCATAAAAAATTTGGCATGTAAATTGTTCAATGCCATGTAAAAGGCCATAGTTGCCACCGTGAAAGACATGATGTAAAGATGATTATGAAGCATTGTCAAAGGCTTGTTTTAGCCACTCTTATTTGAGGGAGAGTGAGAGGCATATTTTTGCGCATAAAGCCTTGTTGGATTCTTTGTAATCAGGTTGAATGAGGTGATTTCACTAAGCCATTTTTCCATGTAAAATTGACCAATGAACTCTTGGAAAGTGTTGTAAACAAGTATTATCTGCTATAGGTTGCAAATTTAGGCAGATGTGAGCTTTTGCATTATGATTATGAAGGAATGAGGTGAAGGAATATTGAAGGGATGTGCCTTTTCAGACATTTCAATTTCAGCTTTAGGCAGATGTGGGCTTTACATCCTGATTCCAAAGTATGTTAGGTGAAGGAGTCTTGAAGGGATGTGCCTTTTCAAGAATTTTTGTTGCAACCATTGCAGGTGTTGGATTTGCATCTTGATTCCGAGGTACATTAGGTGAAGGATTCTTCAAGGGATGTGCCTTTCCATACATTTGCGTTGCCACAGTTTCAGGTGTTGGCATTGCGTTCCAATTCCAAAGTACGTCAGGTGAAGGAGTCATGTGGGAATGTGCCTTTCAAATACATTTGCATACAGTTGCTGATGGATTGAAGTTGATGCTTTTGGACCAAAATTTTTCTTTGTGTGGAGTGTGATCTGAAAGTATCGTCACACATGAAAAGAGATTTTAACCATGTTGATTTGAGTTTGGTGACAAATTTCTTAAGGGGGTGAAATTATGATCATGCATTTAATTATGCATTTATGAGCCCTTATTAAACCCATGAATTATTGATATAAATGATGAATGTTTGTGAGAGAAAATTTGTCTCACATATTATTCATTTAATGTAATTAGGGAAATTGGTTTTTATGTGAGGAACCACCTCACACCAATTCTCTATTTTTGTCAATTGTAGGTTGAGAGAATCAAGGGCATGGTTGAAGAGTCTTTAGGTGGCTTTGAGACTTTTCCCAATTATGAGCCTGAGATAGTTGAAGGTCCTAATTTCATGGATCTTGTTTTTCCTTCCTTGTAATTAGGCCCTACAATTGTGGGTCTTGTAATTAATGCTCTTTGTTAGAGAGTGGGTGAGGTAAAACTATATATATTCCTTATGTAAGCCATGAGAAAGAGAAAAAAAAATGAGAGAATACTTAGCCATTGAGAGCCATAGTTCTTGGCTAATGCTCGACCATAGAGCTTGAATGTAAGAAATCTTACTTTGAAGAAGGAATATAGAATATGTAGATTCCAATTTAAGCAGATCAGAGATGCAGCCCCAGAGAGATGGAGGGGTGAAATCCACCAATTGGTTGTCTCTCTCTTACTTATGTGTTTGTTCTTCTTGATATGTTTATGTGTTTATGCACTATAATCGATGGACTAACATGCTCATTTCAACCTGTATAATCCATAGTCAATTAAAAGATATTCATATCGTATATGATAGTTAGAGTAGTACTTGACCTGTGATCGGATCAGCATGGCACATACACACGTTTCCTTTTTTGGATCGTTGTCCCCACTCCTTACAATCATTTCCATTCTCCTTATGATTAACCCCTCCCCTTTTTAACACCATCTCACTTGAGCCGACATCTCCATGTTTCCTGTGGGACTAATACAAAATTTAGTTTACTAGTGGAGGGTGCCAAGTTCACTAGCCACCTTCAACCTATTAAAACTCCTTTCTCGACCATAAACACATTTTAGCATTTTAGGCATAGGGAACAGGTGACGGTTTCCATACTTGAGCCTACTTGTGTATCACATTTCTAGAGGTTGTTTCTTAATGGATATGGGATCCACAATATCATGATATTGAGGGGGTTGATTTCCTTCTCTTGCTTTTTTTCATGTCTTCATAACTTGATGGTCTTTTGACTGATAACTTTGTTGTGTGTGCATGCCTTCCTTTTTTCCAAGCGTTTGCTAGTGGAGTAGATGGAATGCTTCTTGATAATGATGTGCCTCCTCTCTATATTATAAATAGCTCCACGATTCTCTCTCTGGGTGAAAAACAAAATCAGGGAGTTTCGTTGAGACTTCATAGGCTACTATAGGAGGAGTTTCTTTCCTGTAACAGTCATTTAATCCTCCCTTAATGTCTCCATTTTACATATCAATGTTTATGGGAAGTGATGAAAGGCATGAGGACAATATTAGGATCATGAGGAAGTGTTATAGGTGATATAAGAATAGAAAAAAATGATTTTTGTGTTTTTTAGATGCATGACATAGTAGAAATTTTGAGAAAATTTTGGCTATATGGAGTGGATAGGTGATGGAGTTAAAATTGGAGGACCCCTCTTAATATTTCATAGAGACGACATGGAATTATGGTCTCTTTTTCCCATTATATCTACCTCTTTTAGCTTCACATGCTCATGCTGTAGCAATGCAGGACATCCTGTAGCAGTACAGGTCCCTCCTATAACATCACAATGAGGAGGAAAAATTGGAGTCTCTTGTTGACCGGATGATGGAGAGAGGTTGGTATGTGAGTGAATAGTGTGGAATTTGAATGTATACATGGATTAATTGAGGAGGACATGTATATTCTGCCTTGTATCCATAATATTCTCAACTGTTTGGAGTCCTGCAAAAAGAAAATGTTAGTAAAAGTGGTGTAAGAACTCCTTCGTTGTCCTTCTCTTTTTCCCTCTTGTGTTTTTTTTTTTTTTTTTTGAGACAAGAAATTTTTCACTACAGAGGTTTTCAACTTGCATGTCGCCCTTTGGCGTCTTAGAGGAGGTTTTCACCTAGGGATTTTTTATTTTTCTTTTCCTTTTTTTTTTTCTCCTCAGCTTCTGTAGAGAGGTTTTCAACCTAGGAGTTGGCCTCAGATTCCTAATGTAGGTTTTCATATAGGCTCTCTTATTATTATTATTATTATTATTATAATTTAGAATTTAGGTGGACTGAGGGCTATGAGCCTCCCAATCACATTTAACTCTCTGCTGACTGAATTGAAAAACTCTTCCTTGGACAGAGGTTTCTTATACAAATTCAATCTATGACAATTGACAAGTAAGGGAATTCCTTCCTCATCAATGGTTATGATTTGGACAAACACATTCTCATGAAACTTATCTACTAGATAGGGACCCATCCATATTGTCATTAATTTCCCTTTGAAATACTTAAATATGGAATCATAAAACATGACCCAATCTCCTTCTTGACTCAAATATTTTCTCTTATGTTCTTGTCATGCCAAATATTCCTTTGTAGCTGGATTACTTGAGTGTGTAGGAGAGCTTGCATTCTGAATTCATCCAGGGCATTGAGTTAGAGTGACCTTTCCTGTTGTGATGTAGTGATATCAAAGTCTAATTGAGCTTCCATCCTCATGTCATTGAACTCAAGTTCAATATACAATAGGGACTTATTCCCATAGACCAACTCAAATGGAGTGAATCTAGTGGTGGTATTCCAAGTGGTGTGGTAGGACCAAGTGGCTTCCACAAGTCTATATACCCAATATTTTCTGTTGCTTCTAACAACCTTGGTAAGGATGCTCTCCAATTATCTATTGGTGACTTCCAACTACCCGTTTTCTTGAGGATGATAGGAAATAGATGTCCTATGCCTAATGTGGTGTTGCTTCACAAGATCTTCAATCAAACATGATGTAAATTGTTCCCCTTGATTATTGACTAATTATATTGGGAATTTTTTTATTCTAGAAGATGTTCTCCCTCAGAAATTTAACCACCTTCTAATCAGTTGTTTCCTTTACTTATTTTGTTTCATCCCATTTGGTCAATTAGTTAGTTCATACAACTTTATAACTTTTATGTCCTGATGGGGGATCAATAGGTCCAATGAAATCCATGCCCCACTTTTCAAATGGATCTAGTGTCAATTGAGGTTGTAAGGGTGTTTCATCCTTGGTGTTGTATTATCCATCCTTTGAAACTGATCACACCCGTTGGTGTACCTCCTTGCATCCTGATGTAAACTGGGCCAATAGTAACCTGATTGTAAAAAATTGAAGTTTGTACTCACAGCAACAAAGTGGCCACCATAGGTTCCATCATTTCATGTTGATAGGATGTAAAATTCCTCTTCCTCCCTCATACATGTTCTCAGGATCTGATCTAGACCCAATCTGAAAAGCTTTCCCCAAATCCAAGTGAATGGGGCACTCTTCCTGACAATCTTGTTTTTCTCCCTGGAGGATAGGTTAGGAGGGAATGTCCCAATAACCAAATAGTTGGTGTTATATATATATATATATATATATATATATATATAAAGGAGAAAGCACTAATATGGAAAATAGATGTTCATCTTGGAGTTGATTATCTATCATTTCTTCCTTTCCTACATGAAAGGTTAGTCTTGACAAGAAATATGCAACCACATTCTCTTTCCATGGTTTATCAACAATAGTCAAATCAAATTTCCACAATAATAATAACCATCTAATTATCCTAGAATTGACATTAGGTTTATTCATTAAATATTTAATGAATGCATGAATAGTGTGAACCAAATTTGATAACCAGCGATATAATGCTTAAATTTTTTTAAATAATGCACCACAACCAATATTTCCTTCTCAGTGATAGTATAATTCAACCTGGATTTGGAAATATTCTTATTAATGTTATATATAACATAAGGCAATTTAACTTCTACATGTCCTATGTCAGGCACTACAATTTTTTATGAAGTATATATGTGTATATTGAAAGGTAATTCCCAGTTGGGACTCCTAAGGATAGGTGCAGTGGTCAATTTTACTTTCAAAAATTCAAAAGCCTCTTGACAATTGTTTTTCCAGCAAAAATACGAATCGTTAACCAAAATTTCAAACAAGGGTGAAGGATGTTTACTAAAATCTTTAATCAACCTTTTATAATACCCAACTAATCTAAGGAAAATCTTGACATCACTTTTTTTTTTAAGGGATAGGGACCCTTTTTTATGATGTAAATATTTTTTGGGTCAACCTGTATCCCTTCCTTGGATATAAAATGGCCAAGGAAAATCCTTGTATTCATTAAAAAATCACATTTCTCAGGGCTAAGTGAGAGATTTATTTCAATACACTTTAAGAATTTTCACAAATTAGAAATATCTTCCTAGAAATCACATCCACAAGGGGTGAAATCATCTATGGATATCTCAATAGAGTCATGAATAAGTTCAACAAATATACTTAGAACTTCCCTCTTAAAAGTAACAGGGGCATTGCACAGATCGAATGGAAGAACTCTATAAGAAAAGGTACCCCAGGGACATGTAAATGTGGTCGTGTATTGGTCTTCAAGGATGATTTAAATCTGGTTGTATCCACTAAATCCATCAAAGAAGGAGAACAATTTATTTCCTGCAAGGCCATATAGAACTTGGTCAATGAAGGGAATAGTAAAATGGTCCTTCTTTGTATCCTTGTTAAGTTCTTGGTAATCAACACAGATTCTCCACTTCCCATTATTCTCAGGAATTAAAACAAGAGGTGACATCCACTCACTATCTGAAATGGGGTACATGTTATAAACAATTTCATCACACTCTCGGTCTTGTATCCTGAAGTATCGAAATTTGTGTCGTCAATGTCACAAGTGTCAAAGGGTGGTTAAAGTTGTCATAAAAAATCTATTCACCATGAAACATGTTTGTGGAAATCAAAAGAATATCCGTGAAGAAAAGAAAGAAAAATTGCATTGGAAGAATTTTGAAGAACTTGTCAAAACCCTTATTTGCAAGCCCAAGGAATTTCACATAACTAATGTCTTTTGATAGTAACCTTTGGCATTAGACATATCTAGTGATGTCAGTGTGACTCGTATCAGGAAAATCCACGCTAGTCCTCTTCAGGCAGTTTTTCCCAAAATGGAGGAGAAGCTTCTCTTACAAGAAGGCTCAAGAATGATGACATGGTTTTAGGTAGTTGATGATTGCAACAAGACCTCCCATTCCCGGCCCTAGATCGTCCTTCCATGGATCTCTTCCTTGATATTGTTGGGTGTGTGTTATATTCTTTCCATGACTAGCTCCACACACACATGGTTTTGTGTATGGGTTTCACATGGTTTTGGGCATGATGGTTTTATATCCATGGTATTTTGTAGATATAGTCAAGGGGACTACGGTTATGTTCTAATATAGGGTTAATGGATTCGGGTTTATGAATTCTTCGACATGCATATATATATGTATTGTAACATTGAAAGGAATATAATGAAAAATCAAACTGGTAGTCCCAATTTTTGGATCTAGGGGAAAATATATATGTATATATGTTTTATGTTTTATGCTATCACTATTGTTTATTTTATATTTTAAGAGTTTGTTTGCAGATAATTTATGTACAGGGTTAAAAAATACATTTCTTATCGAAGTTATTTCAGCTTCAAGGGGATGCCTTTGTTGCTGAAGGGTTTTTCTCAGGCCTGTGGTAGATCCTATTCAGTGGGATATCTGTGGGATCGATTCTTGTGGTGAAAGAATATGGAGAGTAGTGGAAAGATAGAGATCGAAAAATTTAATGGTTAAATTTTTGAGTTGTGGAATCTCAAGATGAGGATCTGTTGGTGAATAAAGATTAGTGGATTGTGGTAGATCCGAGTACTAAACTAATGACAATGGCATATGAAGACTGGGAAAAGTTGGATCGAAAGTAAAAGAGAACAATTCTATTGTGTATCTCATATCGGTATTTTTGAATGTATCCATGGAAGCTACAAAGAAGGCTTTATGGGACTAGATAGGGACTTTGTACCAATCTAAGTATTTGGTGAATAAATTTTTCCTATAGAAAATGTTGTATAACATGAGGATGAAGGATGGAGACTTAGTGACAGAGCCTCTGAACGCCTTCAATAATGTGGTAAGTCAGTTTCTATATTCTGATATTGAAATCTCAAATGAATATAAGTGCTTCAATTTGTTGTGTTCTCTACCAGATTAGTGGGATAGTCTGTTTGTTGCAATAGGTATCAATACAACTACCTTGAATTTTGATGAAATTGAATCAGCCTTTTTGTCAGAGGAAATGAGACAGAAAAATATGGAGGGCCACAATGGAGATGCCTTGTATGTACGAGGATGGTATCTAAAAAGAAACAAAAATAATTTCTCAAGTGGGAGATCTAAATCTAGAGGGAGATTTAAATCTCCAGGAAAGACTATAAATGTGTGTTGGAAATACGGAAAGGAAGGGAAATTCAAAAAGGACTGTAGATATAAAACTCCTAAGAAAGGAAAGGGATTTGATGATGCTGCTTCTGTAGAGGCGAAAACCACTTCAAATGAAGGTGGCGATGTGTACTTGGCTTCTTTTTCAAATACACATGTAGATCATGAGGCATGGGTGATAGACTTAGGTGCATCCTTTCACTTCACTCCCCATAGGGAGTGGTTCTGTGAGTATAAGTATGATGGTGGTGATATATTCTTAGGGGATGATAGGAAGGCTAGAATTTTCGGACATGGAAAATTCAAATTGAATTTGCAAGGTGGAAGGATTAGAACACTTCCCGGTGTTCTGCATATTCCTGCATTGGCCATAAGTATGATTTTTGTAAACAAGATGGATGTTGTAGCTGTAAAAATAGTGTTCGCAATAGATACATGTAAGATGGTTTGGGGAGCACTGGTATTGATGTGGGAAGTTTGGATTGGAACTCTATACAAGCTTCTATGTAGCATTTTTATTGATGGGTGCAAAAATTCTATGGTTCCTAAAAGTTTAACAGAAAGCGTAGTGGTCTCTGAAGAAAAGACCATGCGATGGAATCAAGTACTTGGACATATTAGAGAGAAGGGACTTCTAATACTGCATGGTAGTGGTATGGTAAAAGGTATGTGACTCCTCTCTGGATTTATATTTTTGTGAAAATTTTGTATATGGGAAGTAGAATCGGGTGAGATTTCCTTCTAGTGATAAGAGGGCGAACAATATATTAGAGCTTGTGCATAGTGATGTGTTTGGACCTGTGTCGGTTCCATCACTGGGTAAGTCTTTGTAATATGCTTCATTTATAATGAATTCACAAGGAATATCTAGATATATTTCCTCATGATTATATTTGAAGTCTTTGACAGGTTTGAATAATTTGATGCTCTGGTGGAAAACCAGACATAGAAGAAGATAAAGGTGTTGAGGGCAGATAATGGTGGAGAGTTCTGCAAGAAGGAATTTGAAGAGTTTTGTAAGAAGTGTGGTATAGCATGAAAAAATACTACTCCACACACACCTTAGTAAAATAGAGTTGCAGAAAGAATGAACAAGACGTTGATGGAAAAGGAAAGAAGCATGCTTAGTGGTAACGTGTTAGGATAGGAATTCTGGGTAGAGACAATGGAGATTGCATGCTACTTGGTTAATATATAACCTTCATCAGTGCTAGAGGATAAGACTCCACATGAGGTATGGACTAGTAAAAACCATCTATTTCACATATGAGGGTATTTGGATGTGATGCATATGTACATTTTCCAAAGGAGAAAAAAACCAAGTTGGATAGTAAATCTAAAAGGTGCATCTTTATTTCGTATAAGGATGGTTTAGAAGGTTATAAGTTTGGGATCCCATAAACAAGGAAGTTTATTTACAACCAAGATGTGGTGTTTAGAGAGGTGAAATATGTTGTTAAATGTGAATTCCTACCAAAGGAACCTGAGAATATAAATTTTGAGCTAAAGAAGGAAGAATCATACTCTACAACAGAACAAGTGTTATAGGTCAATTTGGGCATCATTCCCAATGAATTGGTTAATTGGGCATCATCTCCAGGACCAATGTATAAGTTCTATCATCCCCTAACATTTCA
Organism: Pinus albicaulis; assembly: GCA_034641835.2. NCBI lineage: Eukaryota > Viridiplantae > Streptophyta > Pinopsida > Pinales > Pinaceae > Pinus > Pinus albicaulis. The sequence goes on along the minus strand of CM076577.1, from coordinate 463,291,846 downwards.
ATTTCAATATTCCCTAAGACAAAGAACAAGATAGATCAATCAAGGACTTTCATCTGCAAAGGTTTCCAAGGTTTGAAGTTTATAATATATCATATGAGAGCTCACCAACGCTGCCTCTAAAGGGACTAAGTGCGTTGCATATGTAGGTAGCCCCATGCAAGGATTCTCTGAAAAGCACTTCCCTACATCTATGGGTGCATTGGTCATATTGGGAGTGAAATTCTCATTGTTCCGGAGTCTCCACTTGGCCAGTGCCTTCTAGAAGAGTTCACATGTGTGAAACTTCGAATCCATGTGTCCATTTGACATCTACAAGATTGGGAACATGTTGTTACACCATTTTTTGGTCATATAACCTATTATCATTATATGGACCCAATTAAACCATGTAAGACCAATTTTACCCTAAGTAAAATTGCTTTCACTATGTAAAATAACTTAATAAACCACATTTATTAGGTTGTTTATGGTCTAAACAGGAAACCCCAAAAGGAAATATTAAACAAACCTATATTTGTTTGATTTTCCTCATGGAATAATTAATTAAACCATAATTTAATTATTATTCCTAGTCATGTTTAACCAAAAACAAAGAAATTAATTAGATAAACCTTTATTTATCTTATTATTTTCTAGGAATAATTATTTAAATCTTATTTAGATAATATTCCTTGTTAAATATGACCAAATCACCCACACATAATTAAATAAATCATTATTTATTTAATTATCCTTCAACCACTTCCTTAAAAAATAAATAAATCATTTATTTATTTATTATTAACAAATAAAGGGATTTGACCCAAGTCAAATACTTTTTTCCTCCAACAAATATAATAAAATATTCCATAAAAGGTGGATCTAGATTTGGTTAACATTATTTTAATCATGCACCAAGATCTAGAATGACCCAATATTTTGTTATAAATAGGAGGTTTTTCCTACCATTCTTCACCTTTTGTTGCCTATTAGATCACTCTGGATCTATACACTTGGTCACCATTTTCTGCCATTTGCTGTGTGAGCTCCCTTTGAGTTCCATTCTTTGTGTGGGTTTTCTACACCAACAAGAGAGAGAAATCTTAGATCTGAAGTGCTGAGGACTTCCAAGAACCCATCCCACTAAGGAGAATTGGATACGCCTTCTTTTTTTCCTCCTAGGTGCCCAATTAATATAAAAATTCTTTCAAAAATTGTTCTTGTCTTGTCTATTGGTATATGGAGCAAACCCTTATTTTTTCTGCTTAATGTCTTTCCATACATAGATCTGGTGTTTTGCAGCTATTTTCTTGTCTAACTAATCGCAGATCTGAAGATATTGGCAGCCACTTTTTTTGTTAGGGCTATTAGTTATGCGTAGCTAAAGTGGTCCTTTTTCGTACACTTCGACAAAGGATTCATACTAACAAATGGCGACTCCACATGGGTTTTAAATTACGACCGCTGTCGTTTTTCATATTCCTGCATATCCAGCTACTTCAGACCCTAGGGTTTCTTTTCAGCTTTTTTTTTTCCTATTTTCATGTTGTTTTTCTCCTATAAAACCCTAAAACATTAAAATTTCTAACTTCCGTGTGTTTCTGGCCCTATTGCGTAGGTAAGCGACATCAGCCGCAACTGAGACGGCAACTTTTCCGGAAATCTGCCGCCGAGACACCCGGAGCTTCAGGTCGCACTTTTCAGCCCATAAACTGTGACCTGGACCTCCAGGTCGCACTTTTCTGCCCATTTTCTGCGACCTGCACTGAAAACAGGTCAGAACCTGCGACCTGCCAATTTTTCAGCTGTTTTTCTGCAATTTTTCTGGGTTTTTCTGAAGCTTCTGTCAGGGTTTTCTAGCCTCTGTCTCAGCCCGTTTCGACCTGTTCCTGATCTGTTTTGCTCATCTAAGTGGGAACCTAGCCCCCTAGGGCTTCAGTACCCTCCACTTTTGGTGGAAGAGTTTTAGCTGCTTCAGGTGTCTAATTTTTCAGAGTTTCAGCCTCCCCTTTTCCAGATCTGTTACCTCCTTTTCAGATCCCTTTTAATCAGCTCTTCTACCTCTCAAATCACCTCCTGAAGATTTGTTTGGATCTACTTTTAGGGCCTCCTCCTTGCCCCTTCTTCTTTTTGCTGATTTCCTCCTTTTTTCCAGCCACCTTGCCTCTGCCTCTTGGCTGTGATCTGCACCTCTTTTCAGCAGCTTTATCCTTTAGATCCCTATCCCTTTTGAACCTAGATCTATTGGCCTCTTTTTAAGTGTGTTTTGACTAGATTTTTGCCCTTTTTTAGATTAGTTTTGAGTGACCCGCCTTCTTGGGTTGAATCGATGCACTAGTAGCTGTTATTTTTCTGTTATTTCAGCATTATATACTGTTCTCTGCAGATTTATTTTCAGTTATGCAGCACACTTTTTCTCTTGCTCTCAAAACGAAAAGGGTTTAAAAATTAAAATTAACGCACGCCACACACTCACCCTAAGCGAAGAAGAGCCTGGTTTACACCGCCAGGCAAAGACTTTAAAATCAATTGACACTGCACCTATCTTCCCTTGTTTCGACATTGTAATCACTTGATTCTGCACCTCCTTGCCCTTGTGGTCGTTCTTCTTCCCCTTGTGTCGTGTTTGTGTTGTCATCATTGTGCCCCCAAGGCACACTTCCCGGAGACTTCTTGGCCTTCACCCTCAGTTTCCGGTCGATCGACCTGCTCCGTCCCGCCGTCGTCGAGCCAGTCCTCCTCCGAGTCCGCACTCTGACTCCTCTTCTGATTCATTGGGTTCTCCTTCTCCTTCTGGTTCTCCCCCTGTCACCTTCACTATGTCTGGTCCAGGGCCTAACGCTAGCGGTGCTCCCGGCCCTAATGCCGGAACTACCATTGGCGGAACTGCCACAGGAACTACCTCGGCCATACCCTTGTTGCCGTACATCGCAGGCCTCAGCCTCCCCAATTTCAATCAGTTGATCAATGACCCTATCCTCCACGATGTTGGTTGGCCTGCTATGCCAACCAAGCTCCCCTTCGACATCCCTAAGTTCGAAGGCCTTGCTGGAGAAGATCCAACCAATCATGTCCGATCTTTCCACATGTGGTGTTCCTCCAATTCCATTACCGATGACTCCATCCGTCTTCGATTGTTCCAACACACGCTTACCGACGAAGCTTCTAAATGGTATGTAGACCAAGCCACCTCTTCCCATACCACCTTTGTGACCATTTCCCAAGCCTTTTTATCTTACTTCCAGCTCCCTCTCCGATATGATACTGGTACGGAGCTTTTGACCTCTTTCAAGCAAACCTCTTCAACCCGCCTTTTCGCTCATATCCAGGAATGGCGACGAAGACGAAGCTTATGTCGAGCTCCCCCCTTCAAAGATCGGATCTATATGGACTAGTTCCTTCACTCTCTCTTAGCTCCCATTAGCAAAGATGTCGCCTCCCATTTTACTCAAACCGAAGAAGCTGCCCTCCAAATAGCCTTGAAATATGACCTGATCTATGCTCAGTCTGGTTATGTTTATACCGTTCTTCCTGACCTCCCCAGGCCCGGTGGCGCTAATGCCCCGAGGGAATCTCATTCCACCGATGGTATCGTTGGAGCCCTTTCCCATCTGTACGCTCAACCTCCTATGGGCTATGGTCTCCCTCAGGGAGGGGCCAGCACCTCTAGCACTCTTCCCCCTCCTGGTAGCATGTATCCAGGATACGGCATGCCTCCTCCTTTTGCTCAACCTCCTGCTTACCTCAATGTTGCCCAACCTAACCATTACCTTTATCCGTAGCCTGGTGCGCCAGCTCCTCCAGCATATGTGCTTCCATCTCCCTTGCCTCCTCCAAACCCGCAACAACACCTACAGCCCCCTCCAGGGAAAGTATTTGCACAGCAAGGTGCGACTAATCCCCCTTCTTCTCAAAGAAGGCGGAGAGGCAATCCAAACCAATCTGCCCCTGGTACTCGTGGACCCAATCCTCAAGGTGTTGACCCTAACACTGCCAACCAGCAACAGGGCACTCAGCCCAAGCCGGACAGGCCGCTTCGCATAAATAAGCCTTGTTCGTGTTGTGGTGTTTATGGTCATTACACTCACGATTGTCCCCTCTTACCCAAGATGCAGCAGATGTGGGAGTCTCAAGCCACATTGCGCGGACAACACGCCTCCTGTCATGCTCCTCCTAATGTGGCCACTACCCAACCAGCTGTGTTTACTAATCCTTTCCCTCAGCAAGGATTCGTGGCTACCCAATTGCCTGACAGCCAGGTCGCCACTCTGCCTTCCCTTTCTGGTTCCTCCGATTACCAGATCCTTATGATGAACTCTAATCCTTCCCCAACCGTCAACCTTCACCTTCAAAATCGGTCTCGCCAGTACCCAAAGCCTCCCGCTCAGTCTGCCCCTGAGTCCCCTTCTTCCGGTTCTACAGAGCCTCTTCCGACAACCAATGGTCCCTTACATATCCCTCAACCCAAAGTTGAGGTCCATCCCAAGATTCCTAAAGGACCGTTACGTCGAAATGCTGCTTCTGGTCGAGCTGCTCATTCGTATAGCATAGTAGATGATTTGGCGCAATCTCCTGCTGCCATTTCCACACTAGAACTCCTCCAGCCGTGCCCTTCCCAAAAGAAGGCTCTACTATCTGCCGTGGGTGCTGTAGATCCTGCTGATGACAAAATGATTGTGTTCGACGCCCATCAATCAGACCATCCTCCCCTTCCTGCTTCCATCGCCTTCCAAATCCCAGTCAAAATCCGGAACGCCAACGTTTCTCGGTGTATAATTGATGAGGGGGCATCCACTTGTGTGATGTTCGCTTTGGTTTGGAAGAAACTCGGATCTCCTAAGTTGGCCCCTTCCACAATCACCCTTCGAGCGTGGGACGGCCATGCCTCCCAACCCATTGGCCTTTTTCGTAATTGTCCTATCACCCTTGCCGGTAAGACCGTTTGCGTTGACGTCGAAGTCATTGACACCCCTCTAGACTACAACATTCTATTGGGGCGAAGTTACACCTATGCCATGTCTACTGTCCCATCCGCGATTTTTTGCAAGATGTCTTTCCCTCATAATGGAAAGATAGTCACCATTGACCAACTGTCTTACCATGAGCCGTCATCTCAGACCTCCCCTGAGACGACCATCTCTTATGTAGCCAATAAGAAAACCGTCGATTCCTTGACCAGTGTCTCCCCCGGTGTCTACAAAGATTCCTCCCTGCTTGGAACTTTTCCTGGTCTTCCCCCTCCTCATATTTCTGATCCCAGCTTGTCGAATGTTTGCATGATGCAATCGTCTCGGGGTACCCTTAAGCGACCCGCTTTGGCTAGTCAGCAACCTCAAACTCAACCTCTCCCACTGCAACCTGCTCCTAGCCCTTCATCTCCGCCAGCCGAACCACCTCCTTCTGGCCCTGCTCCTATAGCTGGTATCCCTGAACCCCTTTATCCCCCTGGAACGGTTCCCCCAGGCCTTAATCATCTCGGAGCCGTCCCTCCTGGTCATTATCCCACTGGTCAGATACCGTTCCTGGATCCCCCTCCCGGAGTCTATTCAGTCCCTGTCATGGCCACCCTCTCTCTCCCTAACCTGACCCTGGGTATACCCGTCTAGTACCTTGACCCTCCAGCCGCTACCCCTCCTGGTCACCCCAAACCCTATCTTTCTTTGACACCGGTTCAACCGGTCCCCCTTGCTTCCTCTGTTGCTATGGTGCCCCCTGCACCTCCCCAGGACCTTACCCCTGTGGTGACAGCTTCAGGAAAGAAAAGCAAAGCTCGCAAGGGGGCATCCAAAGACAAGGCCACCCCGACTGACCCAGCTCCTCCTCCGCCCACAAAGCCTTGCGCCTTGTGTGATGTCGTCGGTCATGCCACCCATACTTGTCCTGAGTTGCCCCGCATTCAACCCATGGTTAAAGTCGCGTTCCCTGAGTCTACGGTCTCCGACCCTTCTCTTCTGTCCTCGTCCATAACCAAGAACCCCAAAACTATTCGCACTAGCAAACAATATGCTTTGTGCAGCGTCCATGGCCATTACTCCCACCATTGTCCTCATCTGACGCATTACGGTGCCTCTTTAGAAGTAGTCCGAGAGTATGAGGTTGAACAAAATAAATCCGCCTCTCCCATACTCGCGCAGTATGCTTCGGGCCAGCCTGAGGATCTCCCCGCTCCCATCGACATTCCCCCCCCCTGATGTTCAGATGACGGAGTCTACTACGACCATTCTTTACCTATCCTCCTATGTGCGACCTTTGGAGCCCAGTCCCCTTGCATCCTCCCCTGTTGTTTCGCCTGATCCCCTCTTTTCTACCAATACACGAGATTACTCCACCCGTATCTCTGTTGCCCTCCGTAGCCCGAGTCCCCGCCATACCTCCTATAGCCCTCATATACCACCCTCTAGTTTGTATATGAGCCATAGCCATCCTGCTCATTGCACTCCCTCCCGCAGTTGCTGCTCGATGTCTTTTGTTCACTCACGTTTCCGTCATTGTATCTCCTCCCCCCATTTGTTGTCTTGTGACACCATTCTGCAGGACCTCCCGTCCCCACCCTTTATCGGTTACGCCGATGTTGCAAGTCGTTACTCCCGGAATCTAGCCTCGATAGGTTGGGCCAGTTTCACCCCCTTGCATGCCCTTTTCCTCTCTAATGGGGTCTGCATTGGTACTGCCACCAACCATCAGGCTGAATATGATGCAGTGCGTGGTCTCTTAGCCGATGCCCTCTTTCATCGCATCCTCCATCTGCATGTTCGTTTGGATTCCCTGCTTCTTGTCATGCAACTAAATGGTGTTTATCGTGTGCATAACCCTGTGTTTTTTAGACGATATTTACGAGTGAAACTCTTGATATGTGAATTTGAAACCATAACTTTCAACCATGTACCTCGAGAAAAAAATCACTATGTAGATAGTATTGCAAACCATGTTCTAGATTGGCATTTATCACACGCATTTCATACAAGACAATAACATTCATAATCATTAAAAACGATGCATATCCATAATATGTGTCGCAAAACATGTGTTTAGAGTCCATCTACTCTGATACATATGACATGCCCATAGCATGTTACAAAAACTCAAAACTGGGGGCACCACCTGCCCCTACATACACACTAGGGGGCACCACATGCCCCACACCTACTCACCATCTGGCGGATCCCGAGCCAATGGCTCTGCCCCTGCAGCCCGTAGATCACGTATGCCTTGACCGGCCATCGCCATGTGCCGCATGACACCTCGCCATTCCGAGGGAAGACCAATGCATGCCTCCACGTACTGGTCGTCTAAGTCTTGCCACCCGCACTCCGAAACTCCGGTCAGCAACGTCTCGCATCTACGGCGGATGTCCTCCAGAAGGGCGGCCGCATCCTCATTGTGTGCTACTCTCGACCCACTCGACCCTGCAGCTCCAGAGGCTGCTGGGCGTCCCATATATCCGGCCGGTTTTACCGGAGTTATATCTGCAGACCAAAAGTACATGAATCAGTACCATATATACTATTCAATAACTTTAACATGCCCATACAAGAATAGTTACTTATCACTTACCATCGGGCCCCCATACTCGACCAGGTAGAACTGGTAGGTCTGGATCCCCACAATAACTCATCCCACTATAGGGATAGTCGTCTATGTATAACGGCATCTGATCCCAATGGGCAAATAACTCAGGTCGAAACACTCGCCCGACCGCCCCTCCTCCTCCTTTGAACAGTAGCCGCCCCCACCGGCGCATCCTAGGCTCTCTTAGGCCCCCATCTGGGAGCTGTATATGAGGCCACAAGGTTGGGATCTTCTCAAAGAAGAAAGCGCACAATAAAGTCCCATACGAGCAATCGTGGTTCACTTGCCGCTTGTAGAGAGACAACTGTCGCTTTAGCGACACCAGCATCATTTGGGCACACCCATAGTAGGTCCCACTCAACACACTCTCCACAATCATCATCTGCCCCCTAGTGATGTGATGGAGCACCTGGTTGCCCAGGATACACAGCACTACTGCGGCCACTGCACGGGTCTCTAATCTCTATAGGTCCCCGATCGATATCCGAGTCCCCTTGACTTGGAGACCCGATCAACAATGTCGCTCCATAAACTCCATGGTATGCCGCCCCCATGGTAATACTCACTGCGTGTTTCCCACCATCCCGAGTGGCAGGAGACCCTTCAGGAAATACACATCCTGGACTGTCAGTTCGATCTTGTGCCCCTGCACTACAAAGACCTCATGCTCTGGATCTGAGTAACTGATAATCCAGGCCAACAAAGGCTCTCCCGCTCTCATCAAAGGGTTCTCCAAAAACTTTAGAACCCCAAACCTGGCCGACACACGACGGACACCCTGATCTGCCTGGATCTCTGCCCGTAATGTACCCAGGTCTCTCTCTCTCCAGGTGACACGTATATCTGCCATATTTGCACAAAAAAATCATTTTTGTCAGCATACATATCGGGAATACCATAACCAAACACAAAAACCCAACTCTCAGCCATAAAACAGCACTAAAACCCCCTCATCTCCCAGGTCGCAGTTTTCTACCCAATTCTGGGACAGGTCGCAGTTTTTGCCATGAAACCTGCTTCCCAGGTCGCACTTTTTGGCCCAAAAAGTGCGACCCGACCGTAGAGATGAAGGAGGGTCTGTTACTGAGATTTTGGGCCCTAAACTGAACTTTCAATCCATCAAAATGAAAGAGTAAGGTTAGGCCTCTTACCTGCAACTGACGAATCTCGCTTCCAACGGTCAGTTTGTCCGCTACGCTTGCTGCAAGATTTAAGGCCTTCTCTCCTCTCTACATTCACCACAGAAACACTAGCAAATGAGTGAATTTGGAGGGAAAACTGCCTTATTAAAAGAGAACCCTTGTTTCTTCTTTCGCCTGCTGCGACCATACCGTAGCCCCGTTTGAAAAAATGTCTGCACCATTGGAAAGCTCTCACCGAGCCCTCAAATGGGTATCTGTTAGTTTTTTGTTATTTGATACTTCACGAGGACACATTTCGTCTAAGAAGGGTCACTTCACCTCTCCTTAAAATCGCATTTCTTCACTTATGACACTTGTACTTGGGGCACCATTTTTCCTCCTTACTTGTCTTTGTTCTTGTCGATTTTCGTCATGAGTTACCATCTTGTACTCATTTTTTCATGGTCCCCCCTTCGGCCTTTACTGTGTGGCAGCACAATCGAGTCGCCCTTGTTTAGAGCATCCAAGTTGAGTCATCATCGCATTCATGGAGTCTATCCCGAGTCCCTTTGTACCCCGCTATAGCCCTCCATCCTTCATTGCTTGGTCTCTCTCTTGTGTCGCACATTATGGCCTACAGTCCCACTGTATCCTATCCCTTATGATATTGCGTCAGTCGCTTCCATGTCATTCATGCCCTTTATGCTCTAACAAGGGAAGTCGTCCATTCGCTACTCAATCCCTTCCATTTCACCATCATCATTAGTGTCAGTCCGTCCATCGCTCTACTATTTTCTCTCATGCCTTAGTTGAGGATCTCTCATTGCCTCACCTATGGCGGACCTACTTCTGTCGACATCAGCTCATTCATTCCAAAAGCCAGGTCTAGAGGGCAGTGTACCTTGGTTCCAGCTTCCACTCTTGTTCGGTGCCTCGGATCAGGCAAAGGGATCTCTCATTACCCTTTGAATTGATTGTTTCTCCACTCCAGCTCCTTTCAGCATGATTGAGATCCATATGCTTGATGGTTCAGTGATGCAGCAGCAGCTATTGGTGACTCCCGGGTGTGTGTGAGATGTCTCAGCCCTCATGAGGGGGTGGCCCTGCAAGTAGCCCCCCACATGCCCGGATGACCTCTTCATTGCAGCCTTCGATGCAGCTCCATATATTTGATGATGTCGGCCTTAGCCGCTTGCAGCACCTCTTTGATTTGCATGTATCAGTCAGATTTTGTGAGCCCTTCCCCGCCTATAGGGTGCATTTGGGTTGTATTTGTATCTCATGTACTCAGATATTATTGTATAAGTCCTGGCTGTTATCCCAGGCACAACATGTATGTGGGATTCCTCATTGTATTATTATCTGGCTCATGTTTATGCCGGTTGTACTTTATGGTTCGGTCCCTTGTTTACTGGACACACTATTATTTTGTACTTTGTCTCGGCGGGCATAGGTATGCCTCCCCCGTCGCCTTTAGCACAAGTACCCTCTCATAAAAAGAGACTTGTTGCACCTGTAAGTCTCGTCTCCTCAGGGTCTAGTTCTTCAGCACATTAGTCTACCCCACTTTTCTCTCTCTGGCTTCCCTTTTGATGTCTGGTGATTGAGTTCTTACAACGTACTTTGGTCATACGATTTTCTCCTAACACTCGCACGCTGGGGGGAAATCTGTTACACCATTTTTGGTCATCTAACCTACTATCATTAGATGGACCCAAGTACACCATGTAAGACCAATTTTACCCTAAGTAAAATTGCTTTCACTATGTAAAATAACTTAATAAACCACATTTATTAGGTTGTTTATGGTCTAAACAGGAAACCCCAAAAGGAAATATTAAAAAAACCTATTTTGTTTAATTTTCCTCATGGAATAATTAATTAAACCATAATTTAATTATTATTCCTAGTCATGTTTAACCCAAAAACAAAGAAATTAATTAGATAAACCTTTATTTATCTTATTATTTTCTAGGAATAATTATTTAAATCTTATTTAGATAATATTCCTTGTTAAATATGACCAAATCGCCCACAAATAATTAAATAAATCATTATTTATTTGATTATCCTTCAACCACTTCCTTAAAAAGATAAATAAATCATTTATTTATTTATTATTAAAAAATAAAGGGATTTGACCCAAGTCAAATACTTTTTCCCTCCAACAAATATAATAAAATATTCCATAAAAGGTGGATCTAGATTTGGTTAACATTATTTTAATCATGCAACAAGATCTAGAATGACCCAATATTTTGTTATAAATAGGAGGGTTTTTCCTACCATTCTTCACCTTTTGTTGCCTATTAGATCACTCTGGATCTATACACTTGGTCACATTTTTCTACATTATTTTGTTGTGTGAGCTCCCTTCGAGTTCTATCTTTGTCTGGGTTTTCTACACCAACAAGAGAGAGATTCTAGATCTGAAGTGCTGAGGACTTCCAAGAACCCATCCCATTGAGGAGAATTGGAAACATCTTCTTGTTTTCCTCCCAGGTGCCCTTAATACAAAAAATTCTTTCAAAAATTGTTCTTGTCTTGTCTATTGGATATATGGAGCAAACCCTTCTTTTTACTGCTTAATGTCTTTCTATGCATAGATCTGGTTTTTTGCAGCTCTTTTCTTGATCAATTAACTGCAGATCTGAAGATATTGGTAGCCACTTTTGTTGTTAGGGCTATTAGTTATGCGTAGCTAAAGTGGTCCTTTTTCGTACACTTCGACAAAGGATTCATACTAACACATGTCTTGCCTATTATTGGAAAGTCATTGATTGTAAAACTAACTCATCCTCTCTATAAATTGAGCACAGATCTTAGTGTTTGATAGGGAAGAATTTGTGTAGAGAAATGCTGGTGGATTTTACATTGAGGAGATTGATTTGAGTGACAATTTGCTGGAGATATCTACATTGTGATGAGGTTGGGATGCTTCTGGAGATGGTGACACTAAATTATTCATATGGTTGTAACCTCCCCTTCTATCATTAAAAAATAATACAACTTACTTTTCCCTATATGCATCTGTATTGGCTTTGATTTTCGATATTTCAAGATATTAGTTGATGTATATGGTTTATGATTTACTGATTTAGAAAACTAACTTGAATATACATCTATATCATCACTATCTTATGTTGTTTAGTGTTCATTCTTGCAGGAAATATTTTGCGTAGCTGGCTAGAATTTGAAGCTACAATAGAAGCGACAAAAGGAATCAATTGGAAGCGCTTGGATTCCAAGTAAGCATCTAATACATTTCGTGTGTCTGTTCTTAGTTAGGAAGAGTAGTCGTATTGTCTTTAACCTTTTGTTCTAGATTAGCACCTGTCTAGGGAAGCATGTTTTATCCGTAATTCAAAATTCTATCCAACAAATTGGTGACTCCACTAGGGAGATTACTCTTTATCCTAGGTGTTTTAACCTCTAATTTTTTCTGTTTATTCACCCAATAGTTGTTACTCACAAATATTAGGCTTTTTAAGATCCAAATTTGCAAAATAAGTGTGTTAAATAGTTGTGCTTTTCCTTTGACACTACGCCCAACGCACTCTTGGACAGGACACAGCGCTTTGCATAGAATTGTCTCCCTTCAGGCTTGCGTTGCAAAGCACTGTCTCTCTTTAGAGACTGCGTTGCCTTCGAAAACCATCTAAATTCCCTTGAATTTGTCTTTGCAGTTTGTTTCAGTTTGTTTGCTGATGTGTTTTGAAAATTATGAGCCTCATATTGACCAATGAATTCATCTACCTCTTCCTCCTTTGAAAGAAAATTTGTTCAATGTTTGTTTAAAGAATTTTTCTTTATCATTGGCAAGTTAATTTCAAAGTATTTTTTATTGTCGCATTATTGTTTTTGAAAAATGAAATTGTCGTAAAATATTCGTTTCCTGATAGGAGAAATTGTTGTTTCATTCCTCTATTTTCCTTCAAAAGAGAAATTTTTGTTTGTATTCCTCATTTATCAGAAGTAAAAGGCATTTGATTTTATTGATTTAGTGCACTTAGTTTCTTTTCTGCATTCATAACATTAAAGGAACTGAAAATAAAAATATGCATTTGCATATAGTGGTTTGTGTTTTTTGCAAAACAGAAAAATTAGGAAATATGCATTTAGTTTGTGTTTTCTGATTTGTTTTCTCACAAATTGATTTCTCTTTCCCTCTAATAGCTAGGATTTTGATTGAAAAACTCAAAATGAAAGATTGCTTCTCATTCTGAGTTGCATTTTAGGAATTTTTGAATACATCGTCACAGTGAACCTTTGAAAGGAAAATTGTTAAGAAAGATCAACATAAAATTAATCTCAATTTACCTAACAAAGAATTGGAACCATAATGATAACATTTAGAAGATCTATCCTAGAGATGTGTTCTGGTGTCGTAAAACATAGCAAATATTGTTAACTTGTCTGCGATACATTCCGAGTGTGATACGTCACTCCACGTACGTAAGTATATCGTAGCTGGTCCATGTAATTTTGGGTATATCAGGTAGTGTTACAATGCGATAAGTATAAAGGGGTGCTCTCACTGTGTGGTTTCGCATCAGACAGTGCTAATATGGACCTGGGCCACCACGTGCCTTCATGTATATTTGGGAGGACAAAATTTAGGTGCTATACATCTATAGTGAACTGAGTCAGCCACCTTATAAATTGTGATACACCAAACACAACATTCGAGGAGATTGACTACCCGTACTTCTTGGTTCACTAGGAGGTATTCTCCAATTCACAGTTTCTTGGTAAACCCTTTTGTCTAGTATTACCCTTTTTTTTTTTTCTTTTTGGTTAAAATAAATCATTAATCATGGAAGGAAAAAATCCTTTCCCTCATCGCTCGCGTAGACTAGCGTTAAAACCACCTTTACCACCAGAAGTTACTTCTGGTAGGCGAAGGTGATCACGATTTTCCGAATCAAGTACAATTCATACCTCTGGTGCAACATCATTTTCCCATAAACCAGAGTTAGCTCAAGTTGTTTCTACACATCCCAGTTTGTCTACTGTTGTCGAAACGGAGTCTTCACAGCTATCCATGGTCATGATCCATCCAATTAGTGAGACCATACCTCCTGGACCCAACATTTTTGAATCAGAAATTGATCCAAATCCTGTCTCTTCTTTGCCAGAACATATGAATCCTGAGGTCGTACAACCGGAAGTTGTTCCTACCTTGATAATCCCACAAATTTTTGTAGCTATTGAATCTCCCATATCACACAGTCAACCACCTGAAATATACTTTAGGCCTGACGATGAAATTCTTCCCCTTAGTTTAATTGTGATTGAAGAAATCCCACAAGACGATACGCCTTTAACTCCAATCCATTTTGGGGAGGACCTTTACATGTACGAGTCTTTTCCTCAATCGATACCATCTACTTTGGTTGATCCTGTTCCTTTTCAAACTCCCATCGATTCAAAAGGGTATACATTTGGTCAAGTAACCATGACTGAACCAACATCTTCGGTTGGGCCATATGTTCCAATTATGTCATCTCCCGCCCTAGCTACCCCGTCGATGTTTACAACTTCACCAAAGTCATATTCTCATTGTGGCCCTTTGGTCCCATCAGGTTACAAATCATTATCTGGAATTTTCTCTGGTGCATCTTAAAATCCATGGACTTTACCAATGTCATCATCCGGTATTTTAACTGGTAATCCTATAGTAAGTACTGAACAACTTGATTCATTATACACATCTTCAGGGCACTATCAAGTCGGTCCTTCTGGGTCTATTCCTTCAAGTACCATATCAACTGGACTCCCAACATTTGGAGAGAAATATTTTTCATCTTATTATCCTCCTCATGCTGGGGGGAAACCTTTGGTCACCCAATATGACAGTACTCTGTGACTTTTTGGTCAACCTAATGTTGAAATGCATCTTTGTAAATGGGAGCCCACTCTGCCTATCCAACCACAAACGGTTATAGAATCGTATCAACCAGTTCAACCTGTTACACCCACATCATTGCCACTTCTTAATACATATTTACCCCTGTTAAAGAATCAAAATGTTGTACAACCTTATCAAGCGGGTCCTTCAGCTCAATATGATCAAATGTTGGGTCCACAGACTCAAAATCCTTTGGTTAATTTACAACAACCGGTATCCAGAATCCTTTATTCACAAGTTGGTTTACCATTTTATTGGATGTCACAACCGCAACCTGGTTATACCTATCAACCAAATCCAAGTTATCCTAATTTTGGTTAAACATTGGTGGACAGACCCCTTGGCAGCCACAAACGCAAATGCCTCAAAATTCATTTCAACAAGTACCATATCCAGTTTTTGGTCAACAGAATCCTCAAGCTTTTTCTTTTCAAAAAAACCCCTATCTGGGTTACCAGCAGCAGATTCCTTATGCTGGTGCTCAAAGGCCTATTTCTCAAGTCCATCTTACCCTGGCTATGCTCAACCTGACCTTAATCAAAAGTTGCCCTTTGTTGCAACTTTAGAGTTACCAGATTTAAATCAGCTAACCAATGATCCAATTAACTATGCTCCTTGGGGGCTGGTGACACCTCATAAATTACCCTCGGATATTCCTAAGTTCAATGGAAACCCTGGAGAAGATCCGTTGACTCATGTTATGACTTATCATTTATGGTGTTCATCAAACTCCCTTAATGATGATTCTATTCGACTACATATTTTCCAGTGTACGCTGACAGGTCTGGCTACAAAATGGTACATTGAATTACCTAGAGCTTATTTTGATAATTTCACAGCCCTAGCTACTATCTTTTTGACTCATTTCCAGTTACCCATCAGATATGAAACTGGAACAAAACTCTTGAACAATTTCAAACAGACTAATGCTACTCATATCTCTGATCATATCCATGAGTGGCATCGTCGTCATTGAATGGTTAAGACCTTTGTTCTTGATCATCTCCTTGCTGAATAGTTCATTAAGTCCCTATTACCATCTATAACTCAGGATGTGGCTAAGGGTGGCATCGTCACAGAAGAGGAATTTATCGCTCATGCCCAATATTTAGACTTGATTTATACTTAGTCTGGCATGCTCTATGAAAAAATTCCTAACGCGTCGAGATCTAATTTTATTGTTCCTCCTCAATTAAAGGACTCTCATGCCAGAGACGGCTTGATAGGCTCTGAAATCACACATCACACTACTGCATATAATCCTGATCCTACTTTCAAAATTAATACCGTGTCATTTGACAAAGGAAAAAGCGACAAGCAACCCAAAATCAAGAAAAAGGGGAAATCTAAGAAAAAGCAAACTTCTAACCCACAAGAAAGATCATTTGATCAATCATTTGGACCTAGGAAACCTCGTTATCCATGCATAATCTATAATGAGGAACATTTCGATAGGGACTATCCTCATTGCACTAAAGTCTCAAAAATAATTAAGACTTCCCATGCGTTAGCCGTGTTGACAGACCCATTTCCAAATCTAGACACAAACATGGTTGCTACGGATCCAGCTCCTAGTTCCTAAGTGTTAATGTTATCTGTCATGAAACCTTCAACATATATTTTGGTGTCAACGCATAATAAATATTATGGTAGTTAGGCCACTGATCAACCTACTACCTTGACAACGAATCCATCTACAGAAGCATTATCGCCTACTTCTATTGCTGAATTGATAATCAAGCCACCAAAGGGAGTAATTCATAAATCGAAATATAATCATCGAGCAAGAGTTGCACAAAATTATAATATAGTTGAATATTTGGCTTAATCCCCTTTAGCTATCTCTTCTCTTAAGGTATTACAAAATTTTCCCTCCCAAAAACAGGCTTTATTGTCATCTATTGGTGGAATTGATCCGACTGATTCTAATCTTATCGTCTTTAATCATACGGGATATGTGCCACAATTACCTGCAGAATTGGCATTCTCCATACAGGTAAATGTTCTCAATCACCTCGTTCATAACACTATTATTGATGAGGGAGCATCTACATGCATTATGTCTCTAAATTGTTGGAAGTCACTTGGCTCACCGTGCTTATCACAATCATCAACGACGTTGAAGGCATTTGATGGACGTGAATATAAACCTTGTGGTATTATTAATAACCTGCATGTTGAACTAGGGGGAGAAACAATGAATATTGATGTTGAGTTTGTTGATGGACCCCTTGACTATATTATTTTACGTGGAAGGCCATGGGTATATGAAATGATTGCAATTGTTTCTACATATTTTAGAATGATTGCCTTTCCACATAAAGGTACTATCATAGTCATTAATCAGCTATCTTTCTTTGCCTCTGCATTTTAGGTAACTGGAAGCATTCCGTTCGTTCACATACCCCAACTAGAACTTCAAAACCTTGGTGTAGGACTCTTAAGGGATTCCACTTTAATGGGAACCTTTGCATTACTTCCGCTTGTGACGTCAACAGAAATTACAAGTATAGAGACCTGCTACATGATCTCTTCCACTCTATCTGGCTTACGGGAGAGTACGTGTGATTCTAATATTTCTACATTGGATGAGTTTCTGCAGCCCAGCCCTATTGAGATGACATAGCAATCAATCTATCTGGCTTGGGTAACAAATCCGAAATCAACGTCGCCGAGTGTATGGGTTGATCGTTCCTTAGATTTGGTACTCCATCTGATCCGTTTTCCTCAATGTTCTTAACAGATGAGAATATTTTGGAAGTGATGATCTGAGAAGGAGAACCATGGGAATATTATCATCATCATTCCCATATTCATGATTATGAAGAAAATAATCTTAGTAAACTATATCACCCATCCATCAAAAATTTATTTTCAAATTTTTTACCCATTAATGCAATCAATTCCAAGCGAAATCTGTCAAATATTGAAGAAACCATTTCTATCGATATTTTGACCAAACCTGGAATTGTAGAAAATATTCATGTCAGTGTATCTTGTTCTTCATCAGAACTTGAATCATATCGCTCTCTCTTTCGTGAATTCCGTGATGAATTTGCTTGGTATTACGAGGAAATTCCAGGCATAGATACTAGTATAGTTGAACACACTATTAATATGTATCCTGATGTCAAACCAGTGCGTCAATGGCTTCGTCATATTCATCCGAAGAAAGTCGCTGCCATCAAAGAAGAAGTTGAAAAACTTTTGCGTGCTGGTTTCATATACCCTATTCCGCTAACTGAGTGGGTTTCCAATATCATTCCTATCATGAAAAATCAAGAAACCATTAGAGTGTGCATCGAGTATTGGGATGTCAATCTTGCTTGTCCAAAAGACAACTATCCTAATCCCTTTATCGACCAGATTATTGACAATTGTGCTGGATGTGAAATATTTTCATTCATGGATGGATTTTCTGGCCACAATCAAATCAATATTTTCCCAGATGATCAACATAAGACAACATTCATCTATCCCTGGGGCACATTTGCTTATAGGAAACTTCTGTTTGGTTTAAAAACACTGGGGAAACTTTTCAAAGAGCAATGGATTATGCTTTCAATGACATCAAGCACATTTTTCAACCGTATCTAGATGATTTACGAGCGCATTCACGAAATCAGACTGATCACCCGATGCATTTGAGAGCCATTTTTGTACACTGCAGACACTACAAAATACGCCTCAATCCACATAAATATGTGTTTTTTGTTGGTTCTAGTCATTTTCTTGGATTCAAAGTCTCAAAATAAGGAATTCGAGTCGACCCATTGAAGGATCAAGCCATTCTTGATTTTCCTGCGCCATCAAACTTACTTTAGATATAGAAACTTCAAGGAAAGTCTAACTTCCTAAGAAGGTTCATTCCAAACTACACTGAAATGGCTAAAGGATTTACTCAACTATTGAAAAAAGGGGTTCCCTTCCATTAGGACCAAGTTGCACAAGCTTCTTTTGATTTTGTCAAGGACAATCTAGTCCAAGCATCATTAATGTATCTCCCTAATTATCAAAATGATTCTTTCCTATATATCGTTGCAGCTGAAATGACCATTGTTGTGGTATTGATCCAAGTAGAAAATGAAATTGAACATCTGATCTATTATTTGAGTCATAATCTCAATGATACAGAAGTTATGTATTCATATGTAGAAAAGCTTGCCTTGGTAGCTGTTCAAGCTGTCCAAAGATTTTGACATTATATACTACTCTGAAAAACAACTATAGTTTTGGATTGAGACCCCATGAATTATATCTTATTATGTCAATTTCTGGGGGGGGAATATTCAAAATGGATTGTAATTTTGTAGGAATTTGATTTGGAATTCATCAAATCCAAGTCAAATAAGTCTTTAGTTTTGGCTGAGCTTCTCTGTGACCTTCCCTCTGATAGTACTGCAACTATGTTGGAACCATCAATTCTTGACGAGTCTCTGTTTCTGATCAGATCATCTGATCCTTGGTATGCAGATTTCGTCATTTATCTCCAAAACAAAATGTTTCAACCTGATACCTGTTGCTCCGAACAACGACGTATTCGATACCAAGCCAAAGATTATCTGATCATCGACGATACACTTTATTGTGGTGGTGTCGATACTATTTTAAGGAGGTGCCTCACTCATGAAGAGGCAAAAAAAGTGTTAAATGATTGTCATGCTGGGGCATGTGGTGGAAATTTATCTAGATATGCTACCGCGCAGAAGATACTCCGCGCCAATTACTTGTGGCTTACTATTTTTCGAGATTGCATCCTCGCGGTCCAAATTTTTCATGCATGCCAGATTTTTAATCGTAAAATCAGAAAACCGCTAGTGCCAATGCATCATGTTGTCTCTGTGGGACCATTTTTGAAATGGGGTATTGACTTCATGACCTGTAACCCTTGTTCGTCTGGGGGGCACGGTTATATTATTGTCGTAGTTGACTATTTTACCAAATGGACCGAAGAGATGCCTACATTCAACAACATGGGATAGGCAGTTGCATTGTTTTTCTTTAATCATGTTATTGCATGTTTTGGGGTCCCACAGACTATAATTACAGATCATGGAAAGAATTTTTGGAATCACATGATGTCTGAATTGACTGCCAAGTTAGGATTGTCACATGATAATTCTACTCCTTATTATCCATAATCAAATGGACAAGTTGAGGCTATCAAAAAAATTCTTAAATGTATGCTTCAATGAATTATTGGAGTTTGTAAAAGAAACTGGAATTTGATCATGTACTATGCCTTATGGGTGTATCGAACCTCAGTGAGAAATGCAACTGGATTTACTCCTTTTCAGATGGTGTATGGTATAGAAGCTATCTTACCAATCCAATGTGAAATATTGTCATTAAAACTCGCGATTAACTTGCTACCTGACACCTCAGAAGAAGAAGCGCGTCTCCTTAACCTCATCCATCTTGATGAAACGCGTCGTGAAGCCCAATTGGCCAATGAAGCACACAAGAGATGTATAAGGGCACAATACGACAAAAATTTCCAGCCTCGCATTTTCTTAGAGGGCGACTTGGTCCTTATTTATGATCAAGAAATTGATGTAATAGGTACATAAAAGTTTGAGCCATTATGGCATGGCCCCTATATTTTCAAAAGAGTTCTTGCTAAGGGCGCCTATGAGTTGGTTGATTATGATGGAATAACGTTGGCACAACCTAGAAATGGGTTTTATTTGAAACATTACTATGCTTGATCATGAGCATAGTAATTTTTGTATTATATTGTATATACATGCTGTTGATTTGCATTCACTATCTTAATTTGTTTTTAGAGTTTTCTTGACTTTAGTAATACACTTTACATTTCATCGTAGATGTCTAAATTTTCAGAACCCTTTGTTGGATATGTTGATGGTGCTAGTCATAGTACATAGAATCTATCCTCTACAACATGGGCCATTTTTTCTCCAACAACGAATTAGTGACTTTTCAAGGGATTTGTATTGGTAGATCGATGAAAAATATCACTGAGTATAGCACGTTGATCGAAATTCTCTCTAATGCCATTTCATTTGCTCTTAACTGTATCATCATAAGGTTAGACTCACAACTTGTGGTATTACAACTCACTAGTGTTTATACTGTTAGAAATACAACATTTCATAGATTGTTCCTTAGAGTTCGAATTTTGGAAAGACACTTTGATTTTATTCAATATCAACACATTTCCAAAAATTTGAACACATTAACTGATTCATTAGCTAATCAAGTTTTAGACAGACATTTGCAACATATGTAAATAAAACATTCACATCATTGAAAATGATTGCACAATAAACATAGGAAAACACTAAAATCAGATAGACAGATAGTTATAGGTTTTTACAAAATTTGTGCCCAAGACACATTGGTCATCTGACCTCAAAATGTATGTAAAATGTCATAAGTAAACTAGTGGTGCTCATGGTAACATGCTATAGATCTAGCTATCCTACGAAGTAATCGCTTCCAGTGGTTAGGAACCCCAATAGTGTGTCTCTGCAGTCGCATAGGAAGCTCTTCGATCCGGCAATCCAGAATCCCAAAGGTAAAATCGTCTATGTGCCGCTGAAGCTCAGTCAGATTCTCAACCATATCAAGGTCCTAAAGGACTGCTCTCCTGACAGCCCTCTCTGTTGGCACGTCTGCTTCATGCTCTGGTTCCACTACTGGTTGAACATGACCAACATCTACATTACATCAAAAATTTAGTTTAGTCTTGGGAAAACATCAAAATACAAAAAAAATTATATAAACCTTAGGAAAATAAAAAAACATGGTCAAAATATTCTTACCTATTGCACCCCATTAAGTGCCTTATGGTAATGCAAAATCTAGAACCCCTCGAAAATCAATACCTGCATATGCATACTCGTCAATGGCGAGGATCTGTCGCCAGAACCAGGTGAAGAATGTAGTAGAGAACACAATAGTAGATTGGCCTGCATGTTGACTCGTGATTTCTACCCATCTCTGCATCCGAGGATCTCTAGGACTAGCTATATTCAATGTCACATGTTGTGGCTAAATCAGTGGAATTCGTTTCAAGGCGAAGGATATAAGGATAGAACCATAACTGAAATTCTTCTTCCTTCCTCCATTTACTTTATTCAGTTGTTCCTTTATCTAAGATAGAACATCTTCAGAGCAGTTTAAGACTATTGTCTCCATACACTCTAGCGCATATTGCATATACGATATATTCACTACATGTAGTGTAACGATGCCGACAAGTTTTGCGATCATGAAAAGGATAGTTCTCAAGGGAAAATCTCTAACATCCCGGATGTTAATATGTCCATATTTGCTGACCTTGGATAACAATGTTTCAAAACATAATCTCTCATTGTCTCTCCTCCAACAACAGACCCTGGGAGCGAAATGGGCAAGCCTCTCCTCGACAAACCTGTGAGAAAGTACACATCCTCGACTGTTATAGGAACCACCTGGTTCTTAATATGAAATGCCTGTTGGGAAAAATACTGAGAGGGGGGGGTGAATCAGTATTTACTGCATATTCAAAACTTTCACTTTTTCTTGCTTCTAAAATGCATACGCTACTTTCCTGAACCAGACTTGCGTATATACGCGGATACCCTTTACGAAACTCGGTGATAATAATGTAAACATATCTATTTATGTCATTAATTCTTCACTTAAATTATTCTTTCATTTATTCATCGATATTCAATAAGCAAGAACATGTGCAAAAAAGAACAGCACAATCATCACACAAAGCATCACACATGAACACTCAGGATTTTTAGGTGGAAACCCAAGTCTAGAAAACCACCGCCGCAGCTGCTCAGCCTTCAAATATTTTATTATAGAGAAAACATCTACAAATACATAGCCGGCGCAGACTCTGACCAGCACGCGTGCACCCACTCGCGCGTTTACTGCCCCTCCCCGGAAGGGAGCTACGACCCCCTGACTCGTTTACCAGCCTCTCCTGGAAGGGAGCTACGACCCCCCGATCTCGTTTACCAGCCTCACCTGGAAGGGAGCTACGACCCCCTGACTGAAGGCTACAACCCTCAGCACCTCTTTGGATCACGTTTCATCAATTTTCACACTGGATCCAACAACTTCAATAGAACAACACTTGTAGGCCACCTTTCATCATATTTTCATACTGGACCCTTTCCATACTTTTAAGCACAAACATACGTCTCCACCGTACATATCAACACTACATCGATATGTTAAACACAAAAAAATAGATCGATATTTCATACCCTGCTTCAAGAAACCCTAGTTTGCATACGCGTCTTCCTCATCGATATCGTATATATACGCTTCCGTCCACACAAACCGCCGTATACCTCTGCCAGAGCATTTTATTGCGCATACGCGTTTTCACTTCATCGAAGCGCGTATATACGCGCTTCCTCCGCGGCGAAGTAGCGTATAGATCTTCGGCTCATTACAGAAAGATACTTTCCATCGTATATTCGCCCGCATCACCCTTTTACTTCTCGTGTATTTTCGCATGCCCGCCTAGATGCTCGCCTCATCACAGATCTAATCACTCCATAAACAGATCTAGCAGATACAAGTACATTTCAGATCTAAAGATCCCACTTCATCATTTCTTCATAAGTGCTTCATAGATTTAGATCTATCATCAAACATTTACCCTTTCCATACAGATATACTTCTCAGAGAAGTATTCATTCAAGCTCAGACATCTTGCTCTCACACTCATGATTTGCACAATGAATTTCTTCTCCTTATATAGGTTTATCCTTTTTCAATACCATGAGCCCCTTTTTTCAATACCATGGACCATAACAATACCATAAGCCCAAAACTACCTGGACGGGGTCAATTAGGCGGATCATTACCCAATACAATGGGTCAATACCATGGTGGTTACCCTTGGTTTTGCACTTTTTGAGCGCTTTAGCCCATACGCGACTTGGCACGTTCTTTTCCGCGTGTATACGCGACTTCCCCTAGGCCAATCCGCGTATACAAAGAGACATACTCTTTTCATCATATTTTGAGCACATTCTGAATTCCTTTCTTCATTGCCTTTTGTACACACTGTAGATACATAATATTTTCTTCATCAGGAACATATTCTCTCAAGCACAACTTCATCAAGTAAGTTGTCATCATCTTCATCAAGTGGGTTGCCTTTCAAGGACAACACTCAGCATCATATTGTCAACAAATATTAGATCATATCAGATTTACATCATTTACTAAGTCCATCAAGTCAAGCATAACTTCATCAGGTGGATTTCCATCGAGGACAACACATGTCAACAGTCGCATGTCTTCATCTCCATTAAGTGGGTTGCCATCAAGGACAACACTCTGCATCATATTTCCAACAATCTCCCCCTTTGGACTTGATGGCAACCATGATGGTGTTTGGTTACCACAACAGATAGGTACCATGTCACTCTCCCAAATATGTCACTCTCCCAAACATTTGACATCATTATCTTCTCTTCATTCAAACACCATGTCACTCTCCCCCTTTGACATCAAGGGCAAAGGGCGGATCAAAAACCAACACTCTCCCCCTTTTCTCCTCATGTGGAAGAAACAGTCTGCAGATCTGATATGTGCTAAAGTGGCCAAGCTCCCCCTGAGTTCATGCTGAATCTTCAAACATATTTGTCAATGAAGTACATGACTCTATGAACTTCCTATCACCAAAGACTCATACTTACATCAATTATCTATCCAAGTGGATTTACATATGAGACTCAACTACCCAACCAAGTGGGTTTACAAATTTGACTCAGCTACCCAACCAAGTGGGTTTACAAAAATGACAAGTCCTTATATGACTGAATATTACAATTTTACAACATGGGTCTCCACCAGACTTTTTCATACAAATACAAATATGACTTTTCATAACCAATACCAAAAAGTCCTCAAGAAAGAGAACATATTTCAGAACCATCATGATGCCAACACTGCATTATACTTAGCAAAGCTAATGCTCCCCCTGAATTTGTGCAACCAAGCAATCTTTCCAAAGACTAAGGCTCCCCCTTAGTTTGTGCATCCTGAAAACTTCCACCAACAAATCATCAAGGCATCTTCATCAAAACATTAGAAACAGAATTATGAGAACTGGAACACCACCAGAGATACCAAACAGTATCAGAGATACCAAACAGCACTGCAGCTGTGCTGAAGAGAGCTGAACCAAGCAAAAATTGTCAGCAATCAACCATACGCGGTTTTCTGTGTAGGAACTTGCGTACATACGCGACTGTGTTTCAGGAAACCCGCGTATCCCAAGTCATCTTCTAAATTTATGCAGATATGATTCTCTATGAGGAACAGACAATGTTCAGCTTCTTTCTAAGATATTTGACTGCTTCCCTGGACTACAGATATAACAGAATAGTGTAGCTGTGTCTTCAAGCGTCATCCAATGGTTGTAGCATAAGCCCATGAGTAACCAAGCCTTCAGATCCTTTGTAGCATCAATACATTATTTCCAAAAGAGATTATCATACCAGAACAGCATCTTCAGATATGTGTCAAGAAATCATCCATGTGGTCCAAAATCACCATGATCTTCAAGATGTAACATGAAGTAACATATGTAGGCAAAAGATCTCAACCATAGCAACCAAACTCTACATGATCTGAAACAAATGATATCCAACTCATCCACACAAAGATACTTATCAGCAACCAGGGCTAAAAATCTCATCATAATAATCCATGTACCAAATCATCATCATTTGATCATGAGTATCACCAAGACCAAAGAATAAGCAATCATATTGCCAATAATGCAACCATTAGAATTCAACCTGCTACTCCCCCTAAACCAGTGCTTCTTCCTTAACTTGTGCAATCTGAGACACCTTCAACAGCAAGTCATCAACAACAATCTCTGCATCATCTGTCCTCATCTCTGAACTATAAGACTTTCATCTCAACAATGAATGCTCTTCATCATAAAGCAACCAGGCTCCATCCATAATCTTCAACACAAGAACCCATGCATCATTTCATTATCATGAGTATAACTAGAATGATGCTAACAATGAAATCATCAGCAGTCAGACTGATGCTCCCCCTGGACTTCTGCTTCAGATCTTCAGCTATCAGATAAATTTTCTTATCATCAATGCATACGCGACTGCGTCTTCTGGAACTCGCGTGTATACGCGACTTTAGTTAATGGAACCTACGTATGGAAAGTGAAGCATAGAAAAATTCCATCTTCCTTCATTTCTTCCAGAGCTTGTACCTCCTGTACCTGTCCTTTCTTCACACCAAATGCACTGTCAGAAATACATCTAACCAGAATAATCAAATCAACTATGAGAGTCATCATGCATTGCTCCCCCTGTGACGATACATTACTAAATCTCCTAATGTATCCCACATCATTCCTGCAGTCAATCAGAGAAGTAAGCTTCCAGAAGCGAATGACTGCAGTAGGGTCTGAATTCCCTACGTTTCTGATCGGTCCTCCTTCTTTTTCCAAATTTGCTTGAACTTTCTATTTGAGTGCTGGAAGTTATCCACTTTCCCAGATCTGTTCATCCTGCATTCCTTTTCTACATGTCCATACTTATTACAAGCATAACATCTCATGTGGTCAGAAAAATAAGAATAAGAATCATAAAGAGTATTTCTAATCTTCCTCCTTTTGCAATCAGCTGCTTTATGTCCATACATGTTACATGAGAAACAATATCCTCTGAAGAGACTAGAGTACCTTTCTGAGTAGGATCTGTTAGTTTGTGGCTGAAACAATCTACTTCTGCAATTTGCTGCAACATGCCCATAGTTATGACATCTAAAGCATTCAACATTATTGAATGATTTCCTTTGAGAATTCATGACTGTTGGTTGACCTTTTGTTTCTTTCAACACTTCAGGTTTTGCATCGTCTTCCTTTGAATCATTAGCATTCCCTTGTGAACTAGATTCACCTTTAATGGTTTCATGGAAACCAAGACCATGTTTGATAGCAGGAGACCTTTGATTACTTAGAATATTGTCCAAGATATTAGTACTATCATGAAACCTCAAAAGTTTAATATTTTCTTCTAATTTACTTTTGAGAATGTTTACCTCAACCTCCAAGGCTTGGCATTGCTTTGTCAT
Organism: Pinus albicaulis; assembly: GCA_034641835.2. Classification (NCBI taxonomy): domain Eukaryota; kingdom Viridiplantae; phylum Streptophyta; class Pinopsida; order Pinales; family Pinaceae; genus Pinus; species Pinus albicaulis. Next base: position 463,265,170 of record CM076577.1, on the reverse strand, counting down.
GCTTTCTTCTTTCCTTCTTCCATCTTCTACTTGATCCTTCAGATTTAGGATTTCTTCTTTCAACCAATTTTCGTTGTCTTCACATGTTTGCTGCAGCTCTTCATTCTTCTTGTTTGATGCTATGAGATCTTCTTTGAGGGAGACAATTTCTTCTTCAAGTCCTTCCTTATCAAATGATGGTAGATTTTCCTCACTCTTCTTACTTGATGCTTCAAGTTTTGCTTGTAGAGAGATGATTCCAGCTTCAAGACCTTCATTCTTCCTTTTTGATTTTTCCAGATCTGTTTTTAGAGAAACGTTTTCTGCTTCAAGTCCTTCATTTTTCTCATTTGATTCTTCAAGTTCTGCTTGTAGAGAGATGATTCCAGCTTGATATCCTTTACTTCGATTGTATACATCATCGAACATCCTTTTCAGTTTAAAACACAAAGCTTTGGAGGCAGCGTCCTTCTCATTAAATATTCTTTGTTGATCTTTGATAACTTCTTTTAAATCCTCAACATCATTGCTTGCACATATAAGATTACAAGGATCACTATCAGATTCATCTTTGTCAACTTCTGCTGTACCGGTTTTCTGAGACATCTCCTTACCTTGAGTATTTTGCTTCTTTGCCATGAGTACTTGTAGAGCTTGGTCAGAATCTTTTTCGGCTTCTTCTAGGTCGACAGCATATTCTTCACTATTGTTTGTACCACTAAGATCTTTCAAAGGATGATCCCAATCACTATCAGATTCATCTCCTTTGATTTCTGGTATCCATGTTCTCTGAAATATCTCCTTTCTTCGAATAGGCTTCTTCTTTTTCTTCTTTCCCATTGCGACGGATCTCCTTCAAGCGATCAAGCTTCTGCAGAAGGACCACCCTCTGATACCAATTGTTGGGAAAAATACTGAGAGGGGGGGGTGAATCAGTATTTACTGCATATTCAAAACTTTCACTTTTTCTTGCTTCTAAAATGCATACGCTACTTTCCTGAACCAGACTTGCGTATATACGCGGATACCCTTTACGAAACTCACGTATACACAGATATCTATTTATGTCATTAATTCTTCACTTAAATTATTCCTTCATTTATTCATTTATTCATCAGATATTCAATAAGCAGTAAACATGCAAGATTATTAAGGCTCCTAAGCTATTACAGCATCACCATGATTCGTGGATCCTAGTAATCCCAAGTTTGGGATCAATCATCACTGTAGTTACCATGCTTTGTCTTCAATATTTTATTATAGAGAAAACATCTTACAACATATGTGTCACAAGCAGACGACCAAAGACGCAGCACCCACCTCGCGCCGTTTACCACTCTCTCCCGGAAGGGAGCTACGACCCCCCTCGACTTGTTTACCACTCCTCTCCCGGAAGGGAGCTACGACCCCCGATCTGCGACAACCTCACTGAAGGAGTCATGCACCCCTGACTGAAGGCTACAACCCTCAGCACCTCTATGGACCACGTTTCATCAATTTTCACACTGGATCCAACAACTTCAATAGAACACCACTTGCAGGCCACATTTCATCATATTTTCACACTGGACCCTTTCCATACTTTTAAGCACAAACATACGTCACAAACAGATACATATCAACACAGATCAGATAGCAGAAACACAGCAGAATAGATCAGATATTTCATACCCCTTGCTTCAGCAAACCCTAGTTTGCATACGCGCTTTCCTTTGACTGATGTCGCGTATATACGCGCTTCCGTCCACACAAACCAGCGTATACCTCAGTGTATATTTCATTGCGCATACGCGCTTTCACTTCATCGAAGCTGCGTATATACGCGCTTCCTCCGCGGCGAAGTAGCGTATAGATCTTCAATCATTATAGAGCAGCATACTTCTTCAGATCAGATATTCAGTTCAGATTTACCCTTTTACTTCAGACAGATGTTCGCCTCATTTCAGATCTAAGTCTTCCATAATCAGATCTAGCAGATACAAGTACATTTCAGATCTAGATCCCCTTCTTCATCATTGGTGCATCATACATTCAGATTTATCATTCAAGTGTAACCCTTTCATTCAGATCTACTTCAGAGAGAAGTATTCATTCAAGCTCAGATATCTTGCACCCACACTCATGATTTGCACAATGAATTTCTTCTCCTTATATATGATTACCCTTTGTCAATACCATGAGCCCCTTTTTCAATACCATGGACCAAAACAATACCATAAGCCCAAAACTACCTGGACGGGGTCAATTAGGCGGATCATTACCCAATACCATGGGTTAATACCATGGTGGTTACCCTTGGTTTTGCACCTTTTGAGCGCAGCCCATACGCTACTTCGGCACGTCTTTCCGCGTATACGCGACTTCCCTAGGCTAATCCGTATACCAAGAGACATACTCTTTTTCATCATACTTTGAGTACATTCTACCTTTCTTCATGCACACCGTAGAAACATCATATTTTCTTCATCGTGAACATATTCTATCAAGCACAACTTCATCAAGTAAGTTGTCATCATCTTCATCAAGTGGGTTGCCTCTTCAAGGACAACAACACTCAAAGATCATTGTCAACAAATATTAGATCATATCAGATTTACATCATTTACTAAGTCCATCAAGTCAAGCATAACTTCATCAGGTGGATTGCCATCAAGGACAACACATGTCAACAGTCGCATGTCTTCATCTCCATTAAGTGGGTTGCCATCAAGGACAACACTCTGCATCATATTTCCAACAATGCCTCTATAGCTGGATCCCATGCTCGAACTAAGAAATCCAATAATTCTATTTTTTGCTTCATCCCAGACAATTTGAAGTACATGAGTAGTCCATAATCTCGTAGGGCTCTTAGTGTACCTGGATCATTTAAGGCAATCATATCATGTTCTTCATGTTCTCTTTCCCTCCATGTAATCATCATTGTAATTTGATGGAAACCTTAAATACAACCATAATATCCATTAGATTCCATTCATTACAAAACTCTAGGTCAATTTTGGGCATAATTAGAAAATCAAAAACTTAGATTGCACCCAACACACTCCCTAACAAGATACAGTACTTTTCATATGCAAGTACCCTTCACTGTACTTGCTATGCAATGCAGGTTTTGACATTCAGGGGTGTGTTGCCCTCTTTTTGGGCAGAATTTACCCTAGGGGCCTTAAAACCCTAAAAATTTGCAGGAAATGGAAATGAAATGAATACTAAAGGAAACAGGGGGTTCATATCACTAACCTAGATCAAACGGCAACGAAAACCGTCAACAGAAATGATCACAATCAACAGCTGAAGTTCGGGGGAAAAATCAGGTTCAAAGCTCCAAAATGCAAATGGTAGCTATGGAATGGTAAAAATGAATAGTGAAACTACTTTTAATAGTCATTTAATTATTTTCAAGTTAAGTTTATTGCTATGAATATGGTTTTATTACATTTTTATCATGAAACAAGTATTTTTAATCCATTTTATGTTTTTTTGAACAGGATATACAACTGATGAACAAATTAGTCGTGCAGATTTATTTCAAAGAATGACTTGACCACAAAGCATATTTTTTCTCCTTATTTTTCAAGCTTTGTTAAAAACAAAAAAGGATTTGAAGTGCATTGTTATCTCTTTTTTGACCTTCTATGACAGTGAAAAAGGAACCCCTGGAGTCTTCTTTCAGCTCTTTTTAGACTCCGATAATGTGAAAAGATTGTCAAGCACTTGCCTTTTCGAGCTCGTAAAAGTAAAAGAATTGATATCTACTCAGTATAAGTTTAGCCCTTTTCCAGACCAAGATAGATTATTTATGAAAAAGGAATACCTCGGTTAAACATGACCAAAGAGGTTCTCTCAGATATTATTTTACACTTTTTCGGATCTGAGTGACAAATTTACAAAAAATTACTTATGGAGTTTTATTTCATCCTCTTTTTTCAAACTCTCTAAATATGAAAAAGGACCAGGGTATCAATGTTTTCAAGCTTGTTAAAACATAAAATAGCGATGTGCTTGTCGATCATGGAAATAATCGAGTTTCATTCATCGCTAGACTCATTAAATTATTAAATAGCGATACTTTGTTCACTCGAAGGGTTGAATTATATATCAAGAAAATGTTATCCTCCTCAATCTTGTTAAAAAATAAAGAGGTATTGGTTGGAAAATGACTAGGAAAAATTTGGGAAAAGTGAGCAAAATTATTTATGGGAGCAAGTCGCTCTTGAACATGACACTTCCTTCACTCCATATCCATGAATGTTTGGGTTGGGTAATCATATTGACGGTTCATTCATACCTATGGTTCATCATACCTTCACTTTGGTTTTGGTTCAATGCTTCCAACTCATCACAATGTCACCGATATGTTCAAGACAAGTCATCTAGTGAATAAAATCATCCTTCTGCAATACTCATAAACCTTCATTCTCATGAAGTTCATCCCTGAAAATTTCTATATCAAGTCATACCCTTGTCTCTGAAATTAGTAACTCCTGTTTCACAATAAGGTGACTTCCTATCGACAACAAATAAATATCTAGAAAGTTCACTTAGAAACATCAGATACCAGTACCATGAGGCTTGTTACAACATCGACAAGATCCTTGCTTCCGGACTTTTGACCGAAATATTTTGTTTGGTGTTTGACATCAAATCATCTATTCATTCCTTACGAAATGTACTGCAGTACCTTGAGGTCCATTCACATCAATGGTGGTTCTCTCGTATTTTTTAACAACTCACATCATTGGCTAGTAATCAAAATATGTATTTCCATGTTCGACGACGAATCATATATTCGCATGGCTAGAATTGTACCTGAATGATCAAGTGAACAAGATAAGAAGACCTCGGATCTAGTTTCAGCCATCCAGGCTGTGATTTCAGGATTTTTGTACACATCATCTGTATGGTGACCTTACATACAGATCGTCATTCAAACATGGGCCTATATCTGTGGGCATGTCTGCATTGGGCAACATTCCAATGTGGACGACTTTCTGAATTATGTACATGTTATTAGATTGTTTATGTGCTGAACATGGGAATGCCTACCCTCAGCAATTATGATCAAAGAGGATATATCATGATGTAATGTATTATAAGATTGATGCAGTTCTCCACTCCACTTCATCTCCAACTCATCACAATGTAAAACATATCAATCAAAATATTTTTGTTATTATTTTGACTTCATGATTTAAGGGGGAAATTGTTATAGGTAAATTTGGGCATCATTCCCAATGACCTGGTTAACTGGGCATCATCTCTAGGACCAATGTATAGGGTCTATGTTCCCCTAACATTTCAATTGTTATATGGCCTAAGACAAAGAACAAAACAGATCAATCAAGGACTTTCATCTACAAAGGTTTCCAAGGTTTGAGGTTTATAATATATCATATGAGAGCTCACCAATGCTGCCTCTAAAGGGAATAAGTGCATTGCATATGCATGTAGTCCCATGCAAGGCTGCTATGCAAAGCACTTCCCGACATCTATGGGTGCGTTGGTCACATTGGGAGCGAAATTCTCATTGTTCCAGAGTCTCCACTTGGCCAATGCCTTCTAGAAGAGTTCACATGTGTCAAAATTTGAATCGATGTGTCCATTTGACATCTACAATATTGGGAACATGTCTTGTCTATTATTGGAAAGTCATTTATTGGAAAACTACCTCAGCCTCTCTATAAATTGAGCACATATCTTAGTGTTTGATAGGGAAGAATTTGTGTAGAGAAATGCTGGTGGATTCTACATTGAGGAGATTGATTTGAGTGAATTTTTTTTGGAGATATCTACATTGTGATGAGGTTGGGATGCTGCTAGAGATGGTGACACTAAATCATTCATTTGGTTGTAACCTCCCCTTCTATCATTAATAAATAATATAGCTTACTTGTCTGTATATGCATCTGTATTGGCTTTGATTTTCCATATTGCAAGATCTTAGTTGATGTATATGGTTTATGCTTTATTGATTTAGAAAACTAACTTGAATAGACATTTGTATTATTGCTATCTTATTTTGTTTAGTGTTCATTCTTAAATGAAATATTTTGCACAACCGGCTGGAATTTGAAGCTACAACAGAAGCGACAGAAGGAATCATTTGGAAGCGCTTGGATTCCAAGTAAGCATTTAATCCATTCGGTGTGTCTGTTCTTAGTTAGGAAAAGTAGTTGTATAGTCTTTAACCTGTAGTTCTAGATTAGCACCTGTCTAGGGAAGCATGTTTTATCCGCAATTCACAATTCTGTCCAAAAACAATATTTAGAAGAGGAAGATCCACAAACTCCAGTTGTGAAAAGAATTGTTCAAGAAAGAAGGCAGCCAGAAAGGTATAGTCCATCTGCTTTCTGTTCAAATTTTTATTTATCTATCACTAATGATGATCCCAAAACTATCAAGGAGGTAGTGGATTCAAAGGATGGAAAAATTTGGAAGGAGTCCATGGTTGATGAAATGGCATCCTTGCACAAAAGTGAGGCATGGGATCTAATGGAGTTTCTGGCTGGAAGGAAACCCATTGAAAGCAAATGGGTGTTTAAGAAGAAGATGTATGCATAAGGAAAGGTGGAGAAATACAAAGCTCTATTGGTAGAAAAATGTTATTCCCAGGTGGCAGGAATTGATTTTGGTGATATTTATTGTCCTATTGCCAATGTAACTTCTATTATATTACTTTTATCTATTGCTGTTGCATTTTATTCTGAGGTAGAACAGATGGATGTGAAGACAACATTTCTTCATGGGGATCTGGAAGAGGAGATATACATGAAGAAAACTGAAATATTTGCAGTAAATGGTAAGAAATAGCTGGTATACAGGTAAAAAACATCTTTGTATGTGTTAAAAATATCACCAAGGACGTGGTATCAGAAATTTGATACATATATACAGGGAATTGGCTTCACCAGAAGAAAAAAGGAACATTGTGTATATTTTAAATTAATTGGTGACTATGTTATTTATTTGGTCTTGTATGTGGATGATATGTTTTTGGTTGGAAATGAAAAATAAATTATCTAGGATTTGAATACCCAATTTGTATCCAAATTCGACATGAAGGATCTTGGTGCTGAAAACTATATTTTGGGCATGGAAATTAAACGAGATCGGGTAAACAGGAAGCCTTGGTTAAACCAGAGGAAGTATGTCGAGACAATATTGTAGAGTTTCAATATGCAAGATAGTAAACCAATGAAGGTTCCTATTCCTGTAGATGTAAATTTATCTACTAAAGAATGTCCCAAGAGACAAGAAGAAGAAGAGGACATGTCTCGTGTTCCATATGCAAGTGTAGTGGGTAGCCTGATGTATGCAATGGTATGTACTAGAACAGACAATGCACATGTAGTGAGATTATTGAGCATGATTATTTCAATACTAGGGAAGGAGTATTTGACAACAGTGAAGTGATTTTTCATATATTTGTGTGGCACAACTGATTATGGTTTGTGCTACTAGGGAAGACCAGGATTGGACAATGTCTTGGATATCCATGGATTTTTTGATGCATACTAGGTTGGTGATCTAAATTAGAGAATATCTACAAGTGGGTATGTGCTTAACTTATTTTTAGGAGAAGTCACTTGGATGAGAAAAAGGAAATTAGTAGGGGCACTTTTAGCTACATAGGTTGAATACATGGTAGCCACTCATGCAAGTAAGGAAGCAATTTGGTTGCAGAGTTTTTGTTCAAGTATAGGGTTGGTGAAATGAGCTATAAGGATAGACTATAATAGCTAAAGGACATTTTCTTGGCTAAGAAACATGCTTATTGGGTGAATGTATGAATATGGTTCACACTATCATGAGAAACGCACCCAAAAATTTCAATCTTCCATAAGTTCGGCTGAAATTTTCAAAATTTCAGTCAAACGACAAAAATTTTTCTGCCATTAATTGAACTTATTCCGTCATTTACGTTGATGGAAACGGTAACCATATTTTTGGCTAGAGGTAGAAAAACCGACATTAAAATTTCAGTTGAAATAAAAGTTCGACCGAACTTTGTTCTTATAAATAAAGCAGCCCTCAGATCGCTAGAAGATTTCTAGAAATTTTATGTTGCGTGTCCGTTGGAGAGTGTTGGGAGGTGTGTATTTGGAAGTGACCATTGGAGAGCACTAGGAGGTGCGTTTTTCGGTGTTTGTCTTGTTTTAATATTTTTTTTATGCTTTTTTAATTCAGTATTTTATGCTAATTTCGAGTTGTTGTAGTGTTTTTGCAGGAATCCCGGGGTCTGCTCTGCATCCTCAATGTGCTCGTCCTCGTCTCCTCCTCGTCTACTCTGCCTCCTCGGTGTGCTCGACCTTGTCCTCTCTTCTTCCAAGTATTTTTCCGCTTTTAATTCTGCCTGCAAATCATAAGTAATTATTATAAATTGTTGTATTCTTCCACTTTTAATTATTCCTGCAAATCATAAATAATGACTGTAATTTTTTTTTTAACGTTTGTCTCTAGTTAAAATCTATATATTGATTTGATTTTTATAGGATTTTATATTGAGTTTTATAAGATTTTTATATAATTTCTATGTTATATTAATGAAATTCTGTGTTATATTAATGAAGGGAATGTCTGTGTATTCTGCCTGCAAATCATAAGTAATGACTGTAAATTGTTTCTCATTGTTTGTCTCTGGTTAATATATATATATATATATATATATATTGATTTGTTTTTTATAATATTTTGTATTTATTTTTATAATATTTTTGTATAATTTTTGTGTTATATTAATGAAAGTCTGTGTTATATTAGTGAAAAGAATGGGAAAATTAAAAATATCCTGTATGTAAGGTATATTTTATGTCCATTCTTGTGCAAGGTATAGAAAAATTAATTTAGGTATTTCAACTGCTACTTGTGAATTTTATGAAAGGTCGAGGCATTCAAACAACTCTTTTAGCAACTGGGATTTTTTGTGGATGAGTCTCCTTAGTCCTAAATTCTTGTAAGTCTGCCATTATCAAATATGAACAACCCTGGACCATCGACTTCAACTACTCTTGAAATTTAATATGTGTAGATTTTTTTGGCTCTGGAAAACCCCTAAATGTTATCGTGCACTTCCCTTGCACAATAGATGTTAGCAATAGTTCATCCGTGCAGATTCAATCATAAAATCAAACCATATTTTCCAACTTATGGAATTTTCAGGTTAGGTTCCATGCACCGTGACTGGAGTTCTGTGATACACTTGCCATCTTGCTCATAGCAACAAATCACGTCAAATTCAAGCAAGTCGAGCCAACAATGAAGGTAGGCATAGTTTCCCATAAGGCTACATGGATAAGCTTGAGTGCATAGTAAAAAATGAAAGGTTTCCTTGCATGCCTATAGCCATTTTCAAATGCAAGCAAGCACACTACGATGTGAACGTAAGTTAATCCCCTTTATTCTACTGCAAAGGATTCCTAAGGATGTTAGTTAGCCCACAAGGCAATGATGGTGCATGGTGCTTGTCTTAGTAGGAAATTTGGTGTTCTCATGGTTAAATTCATTGGCTTACCCCATGGGGTAATTTTTTTTTTATCTAAGCACTCTTTTAAGAACAGTCTTTGTGTTGATTTTTCTAAATCTATGTAAGCAATAACTGTATATCTACTCCTAGAGGGTAACCTATTAAATTTTTTTCTTGGTGCAACCTACCTATTATGTTCTTTAACATGCTATTTTACATTTTATTACATTAACAAAATATTAGAAACATATTTCCCTCCCCCTCCAACCCCCTAAAATGACAGCTAACAAATATTATTTTAAGTGTGGTAATATTATGGGTGTCCATCCTCCATTCATCCTAAACATGAAGGAAGCCTATTTTTAATATTATTTTTTACCATCTTTGTGTACTAAAATGGACACTACATTAAAAAGGCTTACAACAATTAAACCACAAATTTATACACCATCACAAAAATAATTTGAATAAAGTGGTAGCCACTAAAAAATTATATTCTTTTGCTGCAAAACCTCAAAAGATCATGTTCTCATGCACTTCAGAAAATTATCAAAAGCAACATAATTTTTGTAAGTTGTTGTTCCTTTCCCCTCTGAAACTAACCAAACCAATCTAAAAATATGGAAATAAACTTTCAATAAATTCCTTTTTAATGTAATGAATGTTCTCATCTATCAGTACAACCATTTTGCAAAGTGTTCCAAAAGATGAGACATCTCCTTTAATTGGATTAAAGTGAAAATAAATTTCATGTAGCTGGAAAATGGTAATAATGGGAAGTAGAACCAAGTCCATAAACACTAATAGAAAATAGCAACAACATGACAATCCCACAATCAATACACATCCAATGCATTGGACTCGGGGTATGTAAATAAAGAGTTTCAGGGTCAAGAACACTTAAATGAAGCATGTAACCCTTACAAAGAAATGGGAGATAAAGAGGACATCACAACGGAAGATAGGAAAGAAAAAAAAACTTTAACTTAGATCATAGGTCTATCTTTTGCATAAGTCCACGAGGTAAAGAAAAATTAAATGACCCATGTAACCCTTAGAAAGAAATGGGAGATAAAGAGGACATCACAAAGGAATATATGAAAGAAAACAAAACCTTTAACTTAGATCCAAAGGCCCATCTTTTGCATAAGTCCATGGTATCTAAATAACATGTCATATGACATAGAAAACTCTAGAATTATTGTATGATATTTATGGAAGTACAAGAAGAAGTGCATGTAATCTAGTAATTTAGGAATATGTACATGTAATGGTCGTACATAAGGATAGTTTGTTTAGTATTATGTAATTTATTCTAAATTCTAGAATATTTAAAAATTTTGATTTACAAGTGAAGTTAAATAAATAGATAAGTTTTTTTAATATTTATGATATTCCTAAATGATTTTAAAATCTACATAAAACTACCTTTACAAAAGAGTGTTTTTGCCGCCTTTGAAATACTTGATCAATGGACAATGGACAATTGTTTTCCTGAAGTTAAATATTTTTTTCAAAATTCCATTCCTACATAATTATATAAGAACTTAGAGTCTATAGATTTCTAGACTCTATAAAATCTTGCATAATGTTATCATTTCATTGGTTGAAAAATTGATATTACATTGTAATGAAAATTCTACCAGCCACTGAAATGATAACCTTCAGTTTACAGGGTCAATTTTGCTTGGACTTGACAAATTCGACTACCTACTAAATTGATAGGCCTTTGAAAAATAGGTTTGATTTCACTTTGAATTGAAAAATTTGATTAAGTACCCCAATAATGATGACTTAAACGACATAATCCACTAACAAACCAATGAATTTTGGTACTTTGTTACTTTTTGCATCATCATAGTCACCAAGTTGAAAAGTATTCAAGCCAAATGTAGCATTATTGAATTGAGAGGCTCATTTTAAAACATAATATGATGGAGATGTGTAATTTCACCCGTACTTAGCCTTCAAATGACATGTATGTCTTAAAAAAAAAACATGCCTTGAGTTGACACATGTCTTAAAAAAAAAACATTAAAGCTATAATAAAAATACTCGGGAACTTAGATGGTCTCAATAATATGATGATATTTGATATGATATATTTTAGTGAAAAACTTAAAAAAAAAACACAATGCAAGTTCAGGTAAGTCAGTGCCATGCCAAGCCACATTGTTCTTCTACTTTTAATTTTTGACAAAAAAAATCAGAATTAACTATGCAATTCGAAAAAAATACAATTAAGTCTATTATTTAGTTCAAAAGTTGCATTTATATGTATGCATATATGTTTTTGTTAAATTGTTTTGTTTTAATTTTTATGCTAAATTATTAAATTACATGTTTAAAATCGAGAATTAAATTTTATTACTTTGCATAAATAATTCACCTAGTGTTCTTTAAAAATTTTACCATCAACTTTGATGGTGGCATTTTTCCTGTCGTATCATCGAGACCATACTTATGATTACAATCATTTACATTACAACTCTGCATTTTCATCTACTTATCATCCATTTCAAAACTTTCTATGGACTCTAAGAAACGCTGGAAGTTGACATAGTTAATGTCTGTTTCACAGAAGGTAAAATTTTCACAATATTCAATATAATAATTTTCCTTTCAACCTTCCTCTTCTACATTCCAGGTCTGCAGGACTTTTGGACCCTCCTCTTTGGTGACAACTCCATTTTGTTGGAAGATTTTCTACCCTGTCAGAATTGTAGGCATAGACCTGGATTGCCATCAGTTGTATCAATGGGCGACTGTAAAATTCCATCCTCTGCCTTAAGAAACTCATCACCTCCTCTGCCCAACAACACCATTGACATTGTTGACATTAAAAGTGCCACCACCTGCATATGTATCATCATTTTGTGAAAATTTCCATTTATTTAAAATATACTTTTGGTTGTGTTGTTTCTTTGGAATGTCTCACTCCTAGCTCTTGTATTTCATGGCCTAACCGCAACACCACATTATCTTTTATAATTTTCATAATTTTCAAAAAATCTCTCCAGTTTATGGTTTCAAATTTGTCATCATCATCTTGCCAATGGTTAAAAACCATGTCTCCATGTATTTAGTGGATGGTTCATTTAAGAAGTGATCAATACTATTTCTCTCAAACTCTCAACTTTGTCATCATCATCTTTCCAATGATTAAAAACCATTTCTCTAGTGGATTGTGAATTTAATAAGTGATCAATGATATTTTTCTTAAACTTTGAGTACAAAATATGTTCCGCAAAACCTTGTTGCTTGCTTGACCAATAAGACCTCTAACAAAAATTTCATAGAGAGAGGTTTCTTTTCTTCGCGCTCTGCCTCCTCCTCACGCGCTGCATGCATTAGGGCTGTTGGGTGCATCCCTGCGCGCCCCTATGGCTGTCGTGCCCCTGCTCTCAGCCCTGAAACGTCCTCTCATTGCTCATGGAGCCCAGCGGGGGCCCTATCCCCCCCCTCAATCCACCACCGGAGGTTCTAGCATTCAGAACTTTGATTACTGCTGGCTCGAAGTGCCCCCCCACATCGATTCAACAAAAGTTCATTAAGAAAATGGACTCGATTCCTTCAGTTTCCCTTCCAGAAGAGGAAACATGTAAAGCGGCCTTGAACCTGGCTGAGAGAGGCCTCATTGGCCAGTTCACGGGCCTCTGGCCTTCTCCCAAGATGGTGGATGAATGGAATCAAAGGAACTGGTCTCCATTGACCAAAGATGGTGTCAAAAGATATTTTGTTGGAAAAGGATACTTTTTTCTTATGTTTGAAAACCCGGAAGACAAAAGTTTAATATTCAGAAATGGCCCATACTTCTTAGGTCCGCAGGGACTGTAAATAAACAAATGGTCTCCAAATTTCGATCCTACCCAGGATGTCCCCTCTGTAGTTCCGGTTTGGGTGAGACTCCCCCATTTTCCCCTCCATTGCTGGAACCAAAAATCCCTCCAGATCATCGGTAATGCGTTGGGAAAATACATAGACCAAGTTGTTAGAAAATATCAGTATTCATGTGCTCGCATCTGCGTAGAAGTGGACCTAGAAGAGGGGTTGTCGGAAGCAAACAAACTCACTGTTGCTGGGTGGATGCATGTCTAGGAATTGGACTACGAATAGCTCCCCTTCAAATGCATACATTGCCATGGCCACGGACACTTTTCAAAGAATTGCAAGAAAAAGGCCGAGGAGAAACTAGATAAACAAACCGGGGATCAATGGAAATTAGTCCAGAAATATGCACAGTCAAAAAAAGGTGCTGGAAAAGGCAATACGATAGGATTTCCAACTAGCTCTAAGAATAATCAGGAAAAGGAAACAACCCCAAATGGTATGGAAAGCGCCCATACCAATCCAGCAAACTCAGTCCAGGAAAATCTGGAACAGGCAGAAAACCCACCTCCAAGCAAAGATGGAGGGAAAGCTATTCAGATCAAAGCTTCCCAAGGCAGTCCCTCCAATCCCTCATACGTAGAAGTCACAAAGAAAAAACTAGAGGAAAGCTCAAGCTCCTCGGAGGACGAAACCTTTGAGCGCCCATCAAAAAGAGTTGGAAGGAAATCCCACAAAGAAATGAGGGAAGAGGAGGCTGAAAGACTTAAAATTCACGGAAGCCAGTCCACAATAGAAATGTCTACAGGATGAAATACCAGACCAAGGCCTTCCAAGGGAGGCCCCAACCCCCCCTCAAGTAAATAATGAAACTCATCTCTTGGAATTGCAGAGGACTAGGGAATCCCTCTAAAATAGATGCAGTTAAGGACCTTTTGAAAATAGATCCCTCAGACATTCTCATGCTCCAAGAGACCAAGATAGAAGGGCAAGGCCTCCTAGATATCAACAAGTCAAAGTGGAATAAAATTTCAGGTAAAGCTGTCAGCGCAAGAGGCTCTTTTGGAGGGCTGGAAACTCTCTGGACAGACGACTTATTCCAGCTAAACAAATCTCATGAAACTCAACACTGGATCTTCATGAAACTGACGCACTGTGCAAGTAAGTTAACCATCTCCCTCTTCAATCTTTATGTACCTGTCAATTACTTTGAAAAACAAGAATGCTCGAATTCTCTCTCAGCCTTTTTAGAGCAGTGTTCCCCCAGCAACATCATCATAGCCAGGGATCTTAATATTGTTTTGAAAGCAAAAGAGAAGAGGGGTGGATCCAACATCAGAGATCCCATGTTGGCCTCTGTGGAAGAGCTCACCCAGCTTTGGGATCTTCTAGATTTCAATCCTGTCCGCGGTCTTTTCACTTGGTCCAATAATCGGGTTGGGTCAGACCAAATTTCTGCCCACCTAGATCGATTTCTAGTGCAAAGCTCCCTAATGATGAATAAAAATATTATTATCACAAAAATTCTACCCAAATTGACATTAGATCATAAGCCAATTCAACTTTTACTGGAAGATGAAGAATATTTGGGCCCTATTCCCTTTCGATTCAGCCCTCTCTGGATCGAGAGAGAAGGATTCACAGAGAAAGTGAAAGCTGCATGGGAAAAATCCTTCTCAGGCTCCTCAAGTTATGTCTGGGAGCAAAAGTTGAAGGCCACAAAACAAGTGTTGAAGGAATGGATAAAGAAACCAGCCCCTACTCCAACAAACCAAAGAAAAGAAGCAGTGCAAATGTTGCAGACCCTGCAAATAGATATGGAAAGCAAAGAGATCACAGCAGCGCTGTTGGAAAAGGAAATAAAAGCTCAAATATCCACTTACCATTCCTTTTGAATGGAAGAAGAATACTGGAGAATAAAATCCAGAAGTCTGTGGTTAAAATCAGGGGACCATAACACCTCCTTCTTCCACCGACAATATAGAGCACGAATGTCCAGGAATCATATAGAAGAAATCAAAATAGTGGAGGGTCAAGTCTGCAAAGGATTCAATCAGGTCAAAGCTGCTGCTGAAATTCACTTCAGGAACCTCTACAGTGAGGGAACTCATGCCAATGATGAGGAAGATGCTAACCTCCTTTCTAACATCCCTTTTCTCATCAGCCCTGAAGATTCTACAGATCTCTGTAGACCCACATCCAAGGAGGAAATCATCAACATTATTTGGTCCATGGAAACAGACAAGCCCCCTGGGCTAGATGGATTCACAATCCATTTCTACAAGTCTTGTTGGGATATCATCAAATTCGATCTCCAAAGAATTATTAGAGGGTTTATGAAAAAAGCTAAGATAGGTGGAGGAACCAACTCCACCTACCTAGCCTTAATCCCCAAGGACACCAATCCTAAAACATTTGCAAGATTCAGGCCCATATCACTGTGTAATGCTTCCTACAAAATCCTGGCCAAACTACTAGCAAGTCGAATCAAGCCTCTACTCAAAAGACTGATTCCAGTTCTCAAGATAGATTTGTGGAAGGTAGGCACATTCTGAACAACGTTATTCAAGTACAGGAGACAATCCATTCAAGAAAACAGAAAAAAGAGAAAGGTATGTTGTTAAAAATAGATACGGCAAATGCATTCGATAGAGTTAATCACTCTTTCCTTAGTAATGTTCTCCTATCCTTTGGCTTCTCTCCTCACTTTGTTCAGCTTATAAAAGCTTTTATTGAAAACCCATGGATTTCCCCTCTAATCAATGGCCGCCCAACCAATTTTTTTCAAGCACGGAGAGGAATCAGGCAAGGATGCCCACTGTCCCCCTTCTTGTACATTTTAATGGCAGATTCCCTCAGTCGAAAACTCTTAGCTGAAAGCATTGCAGGCACTCTTCTGGGACTTAAACCTTCCTATGGCGCAGAACCTATGAATCATGCTCTATTTGTAGATGATTCCCTTCTCCTCAGAGGTGCATCCATCATAATTTCCAAAGCTTTCGACTCTGTCCTCAGAAGGTACTGCAGAGTTTCGAGAGCTTATTCAATGAAAGAAAAAATTAAGTCTTTAGCTAGAATATAGATCAGCAAGAACTCACTAGTATTTCAAATATCCTCGGGTTTAAAGGTCATGCACATTGGGACAGGATCAAGTACTTAGGCCTGCCTATCACTTATGGTGTGAATAAGAGGGCCCTTTGGAACGAAATCATCAGTAAAATAAAAACTAAAATCTCTTCTTGGGGAGGCTTCTGGTTAACAAAAGGCGGCAAAGTCATCCTGATCAATTCGCAGTTGTCAGCTCTTCCTATCTACCAAGCAACATTTATTTTAGCCCCAAGAAACATGATGGAGTAGATCTCTACTCTTCTCAGAGACTTCTTATGGCAAGGAGGGAAGGGAAATGAAAAAAAAATGCATTTAGTAAACTAGGAAATGGTCAAAAAACCCATTGCAGAGGGCGGATTGCAAATTCGAGATCCCTCTCTTGTCAACATAGCGCTGGGAGGCAAGATTTTGTGGAAGATGATCCATGAACCTTCACATCCAGTTAGTGTCACCTTGCGGACAAAATACGTTCACAATAATTCACTCAGTAATCTGCAATTGGAAAACTCTGTAAACTACACGCAGGTCTGGAGACTCTGTTGCAAAAGCAGTTTTTTCTTCAAAAAATCCACTTACCGAATTCCGGGTAATGGAAAACGAACTCTCCTGTGGCTCAACCGCATTATGGGGTGGGATCCCTTGGTAGAAAACGAGGATATTTCAGAACTCAGAAACTGGATGGAAAGAGAAGGTATAAATAGGATTTATGACCTTTCGAAATGGGATCAACATGGTTATTGGGTTGGCTGGGATTTTCATGGCGTCCCTGCCCGGTTGTATCCTCAACAAAACTTTCTTGTTGATATGCTGGAGGACTCTACCCCGGTTAATCGATCCATGAAAGATAGATGGGGATGGTGCCTGTCAGGAGTTTATTCTACAGCTGCAGGATACAGAGTTTTACAGGTTTCCAGGAACAGCAGCCAAACACCAGCCTTTTGGAAAAACATTTGGGAGCCACTAGCCTTACCAAAAGTGAATTTTTTCTTCTGGACTCTGGTCCATAGTAAACTCCTAACTGGAGACAATCTAGTGAAAATGAAAATTGCAGGGCCACATAGATGTGTGCTATGCAGAAGCAATCTTGAAACAACTCAGCATTTATTCATGGACTGTCTTTTCGCCAAAGAGGTCTGGGGCCTTATCCTACAGGACTTCCATATTGCTGTCCCTTCTCAAATTTCTGTCCCAGATCTCTTTGCCACTTGGAGTCTCTTCTACCCTTATCGAATCCCCTACAAGTCATTTTGGCACAAAGTTTGGATTGCTCTTCCCAAATTCGTTTGTTGGCAGCTCTGGTTGGCCCGCAACCAGATGATCTTCAAAGATATTCATCATACCCCGCTGCAAGTTGCAGCAAAATCCAAGTCCTTCCTTTTGGAAGTGGCTCAACAGTAGTATTTCAAAGAAGACTCTCTGCTTCTGCCTGAGGAAAAGAGGTGGCTTGGTCCCCTTGAGCCTTATCCTCGTAAGTATCTCCTCACCCCTCAAATAGCAAATCCGGAATGGTGTAAAAGAGATCCTTATGACATATTCCAAAACTGCTGGCGGTCTCAAAATTTAACCACAATATTCTTCGATGGGGCGTCCAAAGGGAACCCCGGTGATGCTAGTGCTGGTGGGGTCATCTACTCCCTAATTGGGTCTTCAAGAGACTCCTTCTACTGGGGTTTAGGACAGAAAACCAATAATCATGCTGAGATCCTCAAGTTCCTTAAAGCATGTCTCATAGTAAGAGACAAAGGTGTTAAAGATCTCCAAGTCTTCGGAGATTCAAAGATTTTAATTAAAAAATTAAACACGGAAGAACTTTTCAAAAATGCTGGTCTCAACAAAATCTTGGGCAGATTGAAGAGAGTCCTATTAGACTTTGCATCCTACAAATTCTATCATATCCTTAGAAATTCAAACAATGAAGCAGATCGGATGGCGAACAAAGGCTGCTCACTCTTGAAAGGGTTGCAAATTTTAAATGAGGAAACTACCTTTCAAATTCCTTGAAGATCTAATAGCTCAAAAGCAGTAGTAGATGGATAACACATTTGTATTAGGGTTCTCTTAGGCAAAGACCCATTCTCTCTTCTTCATATAAATAAAATTCATACTCGTTACAGTTTAAAAAAAAATAAGACCTCTAACAAACCCAATTCAAGTTTGGCAAGGGAGATATGAAAATTATCATAAACTGGTTAGTTATTAAAACATAGTATATATGATCTGCCTACCATGTCTTTAGTGGATGGTGCATTTAATAAGTGATCAATACTATTTTTCTCAAACTTTGAGAAAAAAATATTTTCCGCCCAACCTCATCGCTTGCTTTAGCAATAAACCTCTAAAAAGCCCAATTCATGTTTGGAAGGGAGATATGAAAATGATCATAAACTGTTTATTTATTAAAACATATTATATATGATCTTCCTCTGATCAAAATATGTTCTTCCCAACCTCATTGCTTGCTTGAGCAATCAAACCTATAACAAACCCAATTCAATCTTGGGAAGGGAGATATGAAAATTATCATAAACTGTTTAGTTATTAAAACATATTATATATGATACTCCTCTGATCTAAACATAGTATATATATGATATGCCTCTATTTTATGAAATCACCGATCGAAATTCATTTGGGAATCAAGTTTAATGTGGAATTTTTCTTTCAAATTTGAAGTACCTTATTCAACAATGCTAGAAGTGTTGTTCTTATTGAATTATGTGCATACAAAATCACTTAGTGTAGCAACAACATTATTATCATTATTTGGGACATCATCTTCCATGTTGTCTCTTTGATCTAGTGCTCCAATGTTTTGAAGGAGGTTGATTGGATTTTTGTTAAGGATTTACAATAGTCCCTGTCTTTTTTAACAACAAGGATGCATTCAAAATCACATGTTTCATGACAGTATATTTTTCCTTTATTTGAGGAAACAAGATCTTCATCACACTTAGGAGACTCAGGTGGAAAATTTTGGTCGTTCCCCCACTTCTTGTGTTCTACTTTTTATGATTGCTTCAATCATGTCAAAAACGTCTAGCAGGTTATAATCAATAACATAGTAGGTTTGTGTCTATCACCTCATAGGGGTCCACTATCACCTCACCAACCATAATGGCTAGGATGTGTTGTTACTCATTTTCATTAGCAGTAAACTATTATTAAAAAAATTCATAAACTATTATAAAAATTTTCCCTAAATGTAGGGACGGTCTTAGTGTTTTTGGAAACCATGTACAAGTCATTTCTCCCATAATCTAAGGCATTTGCAATAAATTTTCATTTAATATTTTATTGATTTTTTTTTAGGGATAAAAAAGCCCCCTAAACATGGTTGAAAAATGGATATTATGCATAGATGTTTCTTGTTATCCCAATCTAGGGAAAGCAGTGATTACATATGTGCTATGAAATATTGCAATGAAAAAAATCCTCCAAAGGAAAATGAATATACCTGGAAGAACAAGAAACAATGAAGCATATTATATTACATGATAGAAGGCTTGGGAAAAACTAGGGAGTATGGATCCAATGGAATTGTAGTTTTCATCAATTATGAACTTGTGTGCAACCAGATGAAAGGTGTGTACCAAGTTAAGAAGGAGAGGCTAAAACAACTGCATGGAAAAGAAAAAAATATTGTTAGAAAATTTCAATCATTTAGTATAAGACATTGTGCAAATGTTAATAGGATGTCTGGTGATCTATTGTATGGGGAAATGCCAATTCAAGATTTTTGTGTCAAAGATGAATTAGTGTTAAGATTCTCTCTATCAAGAAAATTTGATGGAAATTGTAAGATATCTTTGATATGTGTGATCTTTTTAGTTATAAATGTGTCATTTTTAAAGACCATGTGTTTTTTCAATTATATACCAAATGCGCTCCCACTATGTAAGCACAACTTTGTGAACTTCATGTTTTAGAAAATTTTGTGTTTAATTTTCAAAATGTGCACCCACTATGTAAGCAAAACTTGGTGATCTTCATGTTTTAGAAAATTTTGTATTTAATTTTCAAAATTTGCACCCACTATGTAAGCACAACTTGGTGAACTTCATGTTTTAGAAAATTTTGTAGATTTAATTTTCAAAATGTGCACGAATTCAACAATTTTTTGTTTAAATATTCAAGTAATTTTTACACATCAATTTGTGCTTCAAGTTTTGTGTTTTACATTTTTGTTCAAGTTGTGCTCCAAAATTTGTGTAAATTACATAAATTTTTGGAGTTCTCTTGAAATATTTTTGAATAGTAATTTTAAAAATAATTGTAAATGCATGAGGTAACTTTTTAAACATCATGTATCTATGTATTTGTAGATATCCATATGTATATATATCATGGATGATCATTTTCCACGTGATTCTTCAAGGCTTTAAACATCATGTGCATCTATGTATCTGTAGATATCCATATATATATCATGGAGGATGATCATTTTCCACGATATTCTTCTAGGTGAACATTATTATAGTCCGATGCCTCCATGAGTGCAGGGGATCATGGATCGGGGGATGTCCATCGTGTTCATGGGATTTATATTAAATATGAAAGTTTTTAAATGACATTTGAATATATAATATTATCCCCATACATACATGTATACATATGGAATTGATTTTTATCAAATTAGTGAGTTAAATTAATTTTTAATAAATTTCATTTTTTAGGAGTACGACACAAAACAGTATCTACTCAATCAGTGGAGCCTGACCATGGTTCACACAATCGTGGTATGTTTCATGCAATATACTCAATCATATGTATGTATGTATATTTTATTTGATTATAAATTCATATTTTTTTTATGAAGTTTCGCTCTCGTCGCATGAGGGTGGTGGTGGTACACATTGCCTAAGTGGCCAATTGATAGGTGGTGTCCAATCGCATGAGGGTGGTGGCATGCATTCCCCTGGTGGCCAATCAATGGGTGGTCATGCTGGTTCTCAATCAATGGGTGGTGGCCAATCAATGGGTGGTCATGTTGGTTCTCAACCAATGGGTGGTGGCCAAAAAATGGGTGGTCATGTTGGTTCTCAACCATCTCTAGGTGGGGATGATGGTGCTTAGCCATCTCGTGGTGGCCATCAATCTGAATATTATCATCATGATTATTAGTTTGTTAAATTATCTATATAATTTTTTTATGGTTAATTTTTTTTTTTTACAAATTTGTTCACATGTTTTTTTTTTTTTATTTAAACATAATTTTATATATTGATGTAAAGGGTGAAAATGTAGCTCAAAAAACATGTAGACCAGATTGCGTAACTCAAGAAGAAAGTTGTACACCAACCACGACTTATCCATCTGAAATTCTTGATTATTTACCTTGGGAAACAAATATCCAACAATGCACATTACAAAAGTGTGAACATCTTTATTCAAAATTGATGAAATATCTTGGGAGTTTGAACCTCCCTGTAGAGAGTTGAGAAATCTTACAAATAGTTATGCACTCCCGAAGCACACTTGTAGATTTTAAAAAAAATCTTGGGCCACCCACTAATACCTTTGTAGAATTGATGAGGAAAAGAAAGGAAGAAGTAATGGGTCCCGATACATGGGATGATGTTAAAAAAAAGGTTATAAAACAAATGGCAAAATATATGTTTAATGAAATATTTCAAGCACCCTAATATAGCTTGCCATTTGTATGATAGGAACCTTGCAGCCTATGGAAGTCTACCATGGAATGACGAGATTCTTGTTTATTTTGAAAAATTATTTTATACAGAATTATTTTTGGGAATGAAACCCAATTATAATGACCTTCCTTCTGATTTTTTTGGTCATGGGAAAGATCAATTATATGACTATAAGGGAACTAAGAGTGATACTGAATTGCCTCGCCCTGAGCCAACTTTGGTAAGCCGACCTCCTCCTGTGGAAACTTTGTGGCAAAAGATGGATGCCACTTCTCAAATTAGTCGAGAAGCAAGGGATGCCATCATATAAAATGTTCATACTGGACTTGGTGGAATTGATATTGGTCTGAATCGACAAAGAGAAAGAGATAATGCACGTGTTAATTTTGTGTATACTACTGATGATGATGTAGAAAAGATGAGTATTGAAAAGTTTAGAACATATGCAAAGCATTGTCACAATGGTTGGTAGGACTTAGTTCTTCATGAGGAAGAGGGCGTGGGATTAGCATGTGTTAATTTCCAGGGTGGATATTAATTTACCTATATATACATGTTTTTCTGTATGTGTTATTCTAACATAGATGTATCATTAGTTCACCATTTGCAGTGTACATGCATGTTGAATGAAAATTTGATAATATCACGGTCCAAGGTTCAGGTTCTATCAATCCAAATGAATTTTTTTTCCTAGGAAAAAGTCATAATTTCTCGTTATATAAAAGAAGAATTACATGTTACATTTTACATATAGTAATCAGTAGTGATCATGGTTCTAAAAAACATCTCCGAGGAGGCAAGTAGTAGTCAGATAGACTTCAAGTATCAGCACTAATATCTCTAATATAGTCACATAATGTACATAAAATATAAAATATTAGCCGATATAAATAGAGTTGATAATATAATATCAACAAATAAATAAAAACTCCAAAAATTGTGATCCTGTCAGAACTGTAGTTAAGGAGTGACTGCTCTCATATCCTGAATGTCATCAATGAATGGTCTGTGATAATATTGAAACACTTGTTCCCCATCATGTTCAGTGACAAGCCACCTACCCCAATCTAACTCCGCTGCTTCTTTGGAAAGCCTGTTTGCCACTTGGTTCCTTTGCATGTAGATATAAGTGACAAAGATAATATCAAAATATGATTTCAATAGAAGAAAATCCCTCAATAATGATATAAGTGTGTGTGTATGGTGATGTGAATGAGAATTGAACCAATTAATGACAATTTGTGAGTCTCCAAAAATCTGCAGTCTATTGCATCCTTTTTCACAGGAAAATGGTAGTAGTAACGGAAGGCTAAGGAGTTCAGCAAAATTGTTAGTCCCAGACCCCAACCCCATTTTGAGGTGGAAGAAACGATTGGTTGTAATACATAATACCACACCACCACTGCACCCATGGTTATTTGATGCCCCATCAAAGTAAGCCCATGGCATAGTATGATCAATGATTTTAGAGGTGATATCCTTTTTGCGGGTGGGTTGATCCTTGTCAGGAATGAGACTGTAGGTGGAGACGATGGCAGAAACAGTGTTATCCCAGATCATATTCAATCCATCAAAGGTGAAATGGTTCTGACAGGTCCAAATGCCCCACATAATCAGTAATGGGATATTTCTAAGTTTGTTGTAGGTGGAAGCATGCCACCATGCAGACTAGGCCTCAGAGATAGATAAGCCATGCCAGATAGGAGCATAGCCTAGTGAATGCGTAATTGAGGGCCAAAACTCCCTGATAATCGAGCACTCAAGAAAAATATGTTGTACATCTTCTTCATGTGATAAATAGAAGCAACATCTGGATGGGCCTTGGATAGCCCGTCTGCGAAGATTATCTATGGTAGGGATGCAATTATGGAGAATGCACCACATAAGTAGTCAAGTTTTGTGAGGTTCCTATAGTTTCCAGATTGAGTGCCACCACCACAGTTTATTATGAGGTTCCTTGGGGGCATAGAGTGTGATATATCCAACTTTCGGAGAGTATTTCCCGCTAGGTGAGAGTGCCCACAATAGGTCATCCTCATGGTATGATAGTTGAATGTGTGATGCTTGAAGTGCTCTCATGTACCAGTCCCAGTAGGGATGACCGTCATTGGGTAGCCGGAGGTCCTGTGCGAAAATCCAACCCTAGGAAAACCAATTAGTCCTCAATGGATCAGCCACCTATGAGAGATAGAAATATCTGGCTTGGGCAAGGTTATGAATCATGTTTTGAGGTAGTTTATAATTTTGACCACTCCCCGACCATGAGTCCTCCACCAATATGAACATAGTGCCCGATACGATTTTTCATGTCAAACCTTGTTGGATAAGGTGAGTATATTTTGTGATGGCCTTCCAGATGATTGAGGATGATGGACAGATTTGAATGGTGCCTCAAATCCAATCCAAATTAGTCCGGGGAGCGATGTATTTGGAGACATTAACCTCTTTCCACAAGCTATTTCCGGATACAAGGTGCCAACCCAATTTTGCAGCTAGGGCAATGGAAAATAGGGATAGATCCTTAATACCCCAACCCCCCCAAACCTTTGGCCTGTTGATTTGATCCTGAGCCACCCAAGCAAAGGTGCACTCTCTACTAGAATTTCTCTAGAGAAATTGTTTGCAAATCTGCTAAATGCAGTTGGTGACACCTTTAGGGAGCCAAGCAAGGGACATCCAGTAGACAGGTATGGCTTCCAAGACTAATTTGAGAAATACCAATCTGCCTGCTCTTGAGAGCCATCTATGATGCAGAATTTTGATCTTGCATTCCACTTTGGCGATCAACCAATTCCAATCCTTGATCTGAGAGTCATTTGGCTTAAGGTGGAATCCAAGGTATTTTAAACCTTCCCCAATGTGGTTGTGCATAAAGTGGAAGTTCTAAATAGAAAGTCCCTGTTCATGTTCCAAACATCTAGTCAAAATTATGGTGTATTTACTGTTATTGGGAGCCATACCCATAACTCTACAGAAGATATTTAAGATGTTATAAAATTGTGAACTATCATAACAAGAGCCATCCAAAAATATAATGACAACATCTACAAATAATAAATGAGTCAGCTGTAGGAATTCATTTAATCTAATACCACGGATGTCACCAACATCCTTTTCCTTGTTAATAAGAGACGAGAGGCCTTCCATAACAAGGACAAAAAGTAGTGGTGAGAGAGGGCATCCTTGCCTGAGACCTATACTAGCATGAAACAAATCAGTAGCTACCCCATTGATGAGGATGCTGCAAGTGGCATTCAT
Source organism: Pinus albicaulis (assembly GCA_034641835.2). Taxonomy (NCBI): domain Eukaryota; kingdom Viridiplantae; phylum Streptophyta; class Pinopsida; order Pinales; family Pinaceae; genus Pinus; species Pinus albicaulis. The sequence continues at coordinate 463,239,883 of CM076577.1, read as the reverse complement.
AATACAACCCATAATCCAATTAGTTAAATATTGGGGGAAGCCCGTATGGATAAGAATGAGATGTATGTAGTTCTAGTTAACATGATCAAAGGCTTTGGCAAGGTCAATTTTGAGGATGGTACTTTTGAGATTCTTAGTTTTAATGGAGTGCAAGACCTCTTGAGCAGTTCCAATGGCTTCATGAATCTGTCTGTGGTGGAGAAATTAAAATTGTTCCTTGGAAATATGATAAGAGAGGATGGTTTTTATACGGTTTGCAATGATTTTAGATATGATTTTTTATATGCAGTTACAGAGGGAGATAGGTTTGTAATCATGGAAGGTAGCAGGGTGATAATTTTTGGGAATCAAAGCAATGAAAGTAGAGTTGAAACCATCATATATGCAACCTAATAATCTACTATCTTCAATGACCATGAGAAGATCTCTGCCAATGAGATCGAAAAAATGAAGATAGAATTTAATGGGCCATCCATCCGGTCCAGGGCTTTTGTCCCTCTTAAACCATTTCAGTACACCTTCGATCTCACCCATGGTGACTGGTGCATTGAGATCTTGTGCTTATTCATCATCCACAAACTGGTGAAATGTTCAAGTGATGTTCATAATATCTGGCAGGTTGATGTTGTGCGAGACTTTGTACTGATTAGTGAAATGCTGGATACCTAGATCAGCAAGCTAAGTGTGGGATTTGGCCACATATCCTGTATCATCAGATAGTTCCCATATAGTATTGATGATCCACCTTCCTTTTGCACACTATTGGAATAACTTTGTATTTTCATCACCGACTTTTAACTAGATGGACTTGCTTTTTAATCTCCAATCCTCCTTTTGACGAAGGATATTAGCCCTGGTGGTTTCCAGAGAAATCAACTACTCTTTTGAGGACACCAAGAAGAAGCCCAAGTAGTCTGAATCAGTAAGATGAGTAATTTCCAATTCAATCCTTTTCATCTCCTCCTCATCAAGCTTTCTTTTATGTCTTGACCAACAGATAGTATTTTCTTTGATACGTTTGAGGTTATACCCGAGCAGGTTCTCTATCAAGAAAATGATTGTAGTGTTGCCACTCCTGAGTGACCAACAATTGAAAATCTGGATCATGTAGCTAGTGAGCATCAAATTTGAATGGTGCATGAGGCTTTTGAGCACCGGCTAGAAATTCCAAATAAATAGGAGAGTGATCCGAGACCCCGCCCGAACCCACCCACTATCTGGATCTAACCATAAAGTTGTGAAAAGGATACTTGATAAGGAATATATCAAGTCGACGTGCCAGTGATGCCTCCCCTGTGTGTCTATTCCTCCAAGTAGGTTGCTTCTTTTGCATGTCGATATCAATAAATTTAGCCAATTCCAAATGAGTGGAAAAGAAATCTGAAAGAGGGTCTGGGATGACATGTGGCCCCCACGATTACGATATCCTGATAGAAACAATTAAATCCCTGCCAATAATGATGTGATTATGTTGAAGCAGAGAGCATCAGAGTAAATATTCCCAAAAAAATTCCTTGTTGGTGCACGGGCCATAGACATTGATCAGGGTGAAAGGAAGTTCTAAATCACAAGAAGTAACTTCCATTCCTATGGCACCCTTCCAACCCTAACAGTTAATAATACGAGTGGTATTGTTGTCGATGCCTAAAGAACATCCCCTGGATCGACCATGAGCATAAATTGTCACAAAATTCCAATTTGGGAGGATCGTAGTTAAGGTCCTGTAAATGGATGCACCATCCCCTAAAGTTTCTTGTAGAAAGAGGGCATCAACGAGAGTGGTAAGAAGAAGTCTCCTAAGTGCCAGTTTCGTAATAGGGTTGGCAAGACCCTTGTAGTTAAATGAGAGAAAAATCATGATGAAACCACATCCTTGGGTTTTATTTCTCTAATAACCCTAAGAAGTGATTATTGTGTACCCACAGACACCTCCATGTTGACCCTATTGATAGCCTTAGAAATCGCAGAAGGTCTTCCACGAGATTTTGTGGATGAGGGGCCCTGCACCGAGCCAATGCCAAGATTGGACAAGTTGGGCTGCTGAACAGATTATCACAGGTAGTAATGGTGCCCGAAAGATGAGGAGTTAGAGGAAGTGTGTGGGGATAAACATGAGGTCTCCACAGATGTGTGAGATATGGTAGGCGAGATAGTAGGGGGGGCTGATGCAACATAGCAACTAATGGATTTCAGTGAACAGAAAGTGTGATGTAAATTACTAGTCGGTGCAGATGATACAAAATTACAAATAGACAGAGAGGGCATAGAAGTACCTAGAATCGAATTTGGATCCTTCTGTGTAGGGAAGATAGGCTGGTAGTGAGTGTGAGCTTATGTAATCAGCCATGATGGTAGCAGATCCTCAGACTGATCATGTTCGTCCATCGAGTGCACCTCTGGAGTAGATACAATAGTGACTGGGTCCATTTTCATAGCCATATGTGCAACCGTCTTGTAGAGGAAATCCACACCACCTATGAGAGGGAATTCTTTGTAAAGATGCCTAACCAAATGAAATCGCCGGCATCTAAATGGAACCCCCTCATAATCCACCATCTGCTGCCATACCATCCCTTCATAAAACATGTTATAATTATCATGAAGTCCATCCCTGGTATCCAAAAAAACTAGAATGAAAGCAACAGAGATGATACCCAACTCCAAATATGGTCAGTCATGATCCAGATAAAGGCCAAAATCTTCTCCAATGCTGTGCAAAGTGGCTTCATTCCAAAATTTAAGCGGCATACCTAGGAGACACATCCAAATTAGTCCAGCACTCGAGTTCTCCTTATTAGGATCGAAGAGAGGGGACCATCTCTTCAGTAGCATCGAATGCATATCAATATGCCAGTATTTGGTTAATACCTAGTCAACCAAAGCAGGCTGAGAAAACGTGAGGGAAAACCAGCCCCTGTTCATAATCATAACACCCGGAAGATGATCTAAGTGGCCTCCCTAAAACTCCTCAGTCCAAATTTTTAGCCACGGAGTGGAGTATTTGTGACCCCAGACCTTTCCCACAAGTACCATGGCAGCTTTCAACTCAATGTTTGCCATACCTCTATCCCAGCCAAAATTTTCATTGTGACTGTTCTGGTTTTGGTAAGTTGAGTCTTTTTCCCCTTGGCTCTGTGAGTATTTTGGTCCCTAGATATGATGCCTGGTTCACCAAGTCCATCAAAATCAGATGAAGGTTGCGCTTCCAAAGTCTATGCCTCAAAAGGAATATCCACAAAGCACCCAAAATCCGTAGTTGGATCAATCGCAGCAGATAACAAAATAGGTTGCGGCAAGGTCGTCGTACCCCCGATGAAGAGGTTAGAAAAATCATGTGTATTGGCATAAGTAAGCACATATATCGCACCAGCACACAAGCCTGGAGCAGTGAATTTATGTGTAGGCAAGTCAGGGGTGTCCTGTGCTTGTGAATCCCAGAGACGCAACACAAAGGGCGATGGGATAATGAAAGATGGGGAGTCCAAACAGCCAGCAAAGGGGTCGATACATATTGCAAGCGTGACCTGCAGGGACTGTTCAGGTTGGTGAAAAACTGATGCTGACTCCATATCCACCATGGCAACCACATCATCACCAGTCTGATCTCCCCAAATCTCAATGCCCTCCAAAGGGTCAACAGTGTAATCCAGTTCCTCTTTGTATATACTCATGACCAAAGGATCGAAAAGTATGAGTAATTGCCACTAACCGTGAAGAAAGCCCAAAAATACACGGCGCTCAAGTAAGATAGTCCTCAGTTGGTGCCACTAGAGGTAACCTCGAAACCCATCTTTATGCCTTGAACTTTGCGGTGAGAAACAGACCGCATTGGGGATATCTTCCGGTTGTCGCAAGTTTGCCTAGGAGCACTATAATATATGAAGTGGGCAACATGTAGGAGTGAAACTTGGTCAGGAATAGTGGGTTAGAAACTATCGTTAGTATGAGGCAAGGCCTAGAGTAGAGCAAGTAACCCCACCAAGTTACCTGTGACCGCCGTGAAAAATGTGCTCAAAGCAGAGCAAGAACCCCACCAAGTAACCCGTTGTTGGGCACCAAATTCAGCTATTTGTTTGCCCACTTTTGTCATCCTTTTTTACCCTTTTTGCTTAATTTACCCACATTTTTTATGATAAAATTCTAAGGTAATTACCCTGACTTGTCTGATTGGGATATTTTGATTAATGAAGTAAAATCATGGGGTTTTACCTAATTGTGGCACTAAGTTTGTGTTTGGCTACAGATTGAAGATAGGAACCCTCGCTCCAGCAGATCGCAGCAAGAATCGGTAATGGAAAGCCAAGGGGGAATGTGCAGCTGGACCACGACTCCCTGGGCCTATTCTCGGCCCTTTGCTCCATTCAGAATACCCGTTTTTCATGTCGTTTCAACCAGAGTCCATTTTTGAACACATGATTCTCATGTTTCAGGGAAATCTGTTATTCCCTTGTATTGTGTATAAAATGGACATTGTTCCTGTAATTCGGGGTTTCGAAGTGAAGACTGTAATCAAATTTCATATATCAATAAAATACATTTGGTTTTACTTTCCCAAAGCATTTCGTAGTTAACGCAGCCCTGATAAGAGATTTGGGCCCACTCTTCTAATTAGGTGCTACGTCTGTGTATATGTGTGGATTTGTTTCTATTGTGTTATGGTTTTTATTTCTATTTGTTGTTGATTTAGATTGTTGAAAGTCCTGTATTAAGATTACTTCACGGTATTGCTTGAGTTTTGACTGTAAACCCTCGGTTGAATGGGTTGAGCGTTTTTTCTTGCATATACCTTGTGCGTAGCCTTGAAAGGATACGCTCTCGGATTGATAAGAGTAATGTCGGATTAGGGTGGATAGATCATCCCTACCTGAACACGAACATTTTGGCGTCGTTTCCGGGGAGGCTACAAGGTGCAAGCAATGATCGAGGCAACTAGAGGGTCGACCTCTCGTCCTGGGGAGAGAACGATTTTTCTCACTCTGCTTCAGGTCCTGAGCATAGGTTTTGATTTTGGGTTGTTTTTTTTTCTTTTATTTTGAGTTTTCGGCCACTTTCTTGTCCTGGGGAGGGAGGAGTCTTTTGATGCCTTGCTTCAGGTCTGGGAGGTATTAGGTATTTTTGTGGATTGTGTGGTTCTTGTTCTTGTCCCAGGGAGGGAGGAGTCTTTTGATGCCCTACTTTGGGTTTGAAACTCTAATCTCTGTCTTGCTGTTTTTCTCTTTTTAAATCCTTTTTTCTTGAGGAAGGAAGGTCCTTTGACACCTTACTTCAGGATTGAAGTGTTGTAGGCTCATGCAGAGATTTTCTATTACATTAATTTTTGTATGAACAGAGAATCAAATAAGAGGGGCAGAGCGAGAGCCCCAAAGAGGGGAAGACCAGATTTGGGAAGAAAGACTTACATACAGCAGATCATCGAAAAGGAAGAGGCTGAAGCATCTTCTCGTGCAGCCGTAAGGCTAGGGGCTAAGAGAGTACGATCTGAAGGACAATCAGTAGATCAACCAATGCATACTTCAGTATCCATTTTCGATTCGGTATAGCAGGGTCCTCCATTAGTGGAAGGCTCAAGTAGCATTGAACCTGATCAAGAGGATCTTGTATTTGGGATAGAAGGAGAAGAAATTGCAAGCAGAGCATTGATAGAATCAGATTACTTCAATAGGGGAGAGGAAGTTGTCGTTGAGGGGTTGAACTATCAGGATGTAGGTAGTAGGAATGAAGCAATATTTGTATCACCAAGAGACAAGGGGAGTGTTACCAAAGCTACATGAGTTCCAGTAGTAAGGAGTCCCTAGTCATCTTTTACAGAACCTGTTGAAATCCCCAGTGACTATTGGAAGATTTTCATGGCTCCCACAACCTCTACTATTGAGTTTCCCATTGAGAACATAGGAGGAGGTGCGGCTACAAAACCTATCCCATTGACATCTTTACCAAATTTCCATGGGCTCGTGTCAGAGGACCCCGACACATTTCTGTTTGAGTTTGATATAGTGTGTCGGGGGTATGATTACATGACGGATGCCCAGAAATTGAATATTTTTCCTTCCACACTTAAGCGGATGGATCTGCGATGGTTTGTGGGCCTTGGAGGGAAATCCATTACCACATGGGATGGCATGTGAATAGCTTTCCTGGAGAAGTATCAGGACTATTGTAAATCTCGGAATATCAAGGAGGAGCTTTTCAAGTTTATGCAAAAAGAAGATGAAAATCTGGAAGACTGTGTGGAAACGTTCAAGTACCTCTTACAGAGGTCAGGACATTCTGACTTGTACAAAGAAATTTTGAAGGTTATCCTCTTTCGGGATTTTTGAGAGGATTCAATAGAAATGTTAAATATTGTGGGGAAAGGAGACATCTCCAAGGAAAATTTTGAAAATATCTACGACTTGTGTATCCAGTGCTCAAGAGGGCTTGCAAGAAACAGATCAGGGGTTCGTTCATCAAAAGGATCTAGTGGGGGTATTACGAAAGCAGAAATTGGGAACCTGTTAGACAACCCAAAGACAAATATTCTTAGTACCCTATCAACACAGATGGATACTTTGCAAGTGAGGCAGAAGCAGTTGGAGCAGGAAAGGGCTATGGTGATCTTCTGCCCGAAATACAAGAAGAATAATTTAGAAAGGGAATGTCCATTAAATTATATAGAGAATTGTGAAATATGTGAGTTAAATCATGTTACCAGCTCATGCCCTTCCTTTCCAGGCATGAAAGTAGTATTTCAAGGAGCAGGGGAGGACATGAAGCAACTATATCTTATGGGAGCCAGGAAGCCGTGGAAATTTCGACCACCAATGGGAAATCAAGGTATGTATCTGGATCCATCTCAGTATTTCAATAATTATAATATGAATCCCCAACCCATACCTTGCTCCCCTATGTGGCCACAGTACCAGCATCCACTATGGCAGCAATGGAACCCTCAGGCTAGTATGGGCTCATCATGGGCTCCAACTTGGCGAGGACCATCTATAGGGCAGTTCCCTCTGCATTTGCCACAGCAATAGAAACCACAACAGCTCCAAATACCCTCCACTTTTCCTCCTTGTAACCAACCTGTCCATCCTCAGCTTCCAATGCAGCCTAACCGTAACCCCAATAACAAAGGAGCTCATCAATATGATGTCCTTAATCTGCCTTTGTATATTATTTCTATGACAGATTTGTATGAAATGAACTTGAGATCTGGCCAGACAGTTAATACTCAACCCCCTCCAGTTATCATTGAACAGCTTGATAATGAATACAGAGAGGCACAACCAACTGATAAAGAACCAAAACAAACTTCTAAAGCGCCTCCTGTAAAACTATCTCAACTTGAACCACCCTACCCAGAGAGACTGATTGTGAGTAAACCTAGTCCACAAGCTAAATTTGACCTGTTAGGAGAATTACGAAATTTATTTGTTAAAATCCCCTTGTTACATGCCATGAAAGATGTGCCAATATATGCAAAGACTCTTAGGGAGTATTGCTTGAAGAAACTTCTAAAGAAAACTAAGGACCCCCTCACTATACATGTTATGGGAAAGCTATCAGACTTCATGATGGGGAAATCAACACCAGTAAAGTATGGAGACTCGGGAAACCCAGTGCTGACAGTACAGATTAATGGGGTATAGATTCCAAACGTACTAGTAGACCTGGGTGTTGCCATCAATGTCATCACCACTAAAACCATGCATACATTAGGCCTTCAGAATTTGAAGTATACACCCACAGTGTTGGAATCGGCAGATAGGTCTACAGTCAAGCCTGTGGGAAAGCTGGAGGATGTGACAATTTTAGTAGATGCATGGAATTACCCGGTCGATTTCCTGGTGTTTCATACACAGTATTCAGTGGGAGGCCACCCTTTGATTTTAGGGAGGCCATGGTTGGCTACTGTAGATGCTTATATTGGATGTCGATTAGGAAATATGATCATTTCCAATGGTCATAACACCAAGAATTTGGTGTTGTACCCATCGGCAGAACCAGATGCATCCAAGAAGTCAGGAGCCATCAAGGAGGTTTTATCTATGTTGGAAGTCGAAGAATGAGAGGAAGAGGTGAGACCAATCCTTACTATCGGTCAGGCCCTTCAGTTGAAGATGGAATCAGAAGATGATGTGATCACTTCCTTTATGAACGATCCTTGTTCCATTTCTGAACTAAATCAACAAGCATTAGAATCTATTTTAAGCTATGAAACTTAGGAAGATATTGAGATAGCAGAAGAATTAGAAGAATATGTTGATGCACCTCATGAAAGCATCCAAGTGGAGATAGAACCAGGAAAAACCTTAAATATCAATCCAGGTTTGTTGGAGTCCTAGAGGAGGAAACTAATAGATGTTCTTCAGAATTATAAGGAATATTTCACCTGGGATTACTCAGACATGAAGGGGATCCCTGATAATTTGTGCACCCATCATATATACATCAAAGAATATTGTCACCCTATAAGACAGCCTCAAAGAAGGATGAACCCGACATTAAAAAATATTGTGAAAGAAGAGCTCCAGAAATTACTAGATACAGGGTTTATCTACCCTATCTCAGACAGCCAATGGGTTTCACCACTGGTAATGGTTCCTAATAAAAATGGTAAGTGGAAAATCTGCGTGGACTACCGAGAGTTAAACAAGGCAATGCAGAAGAATCATTTTCCTCTGCCATTTATCGATCAACTCTTAGACACATTGGCTGGTAAGAAATTTTTCTCATTTCTAGATGGGTTTAGTGGGTACAACCAAATTCAAATTTCTCTTGAAGATCAGGACAAGAACACTTTCACATGCCCATGGGGAACATTTGCATACCGGTTCCTTCCTTTTGGCCTATGTAATGCCCCTGCAACATTTCAGAGGGAAATCTTGGGAATCTTCTCTGATTTAATAGATGATGGTGTCGAAATGTATATGGATGATTTCAATCCCTATGGGGACTCATTCCTGGAGGGGCTAAAAAATTTAGAAAAATTCCTTGAAAGGTGCATACAAGCACGTGTTTCCCTGAGCACAGTAAAGTATCACATGATGATGGAACAAGGAATTGTTCTGGGACATTTGCTTTCAGCTGAAGGAATCAAGATGGACCCAGCAAAAGTAAAGGCAATTCTAAACTTTCCAACACCTAAAACAGTCACACAGGTATGTAGTTTTATTGGGTATGTTGGTTATTATAGGCGCTTTATGAAAAATTTTGCAAAATTAGCGCACTGATTATTTCAATTACTGACAAAAGATTCAAAATTTGTGTGGACAGAGGACTATGAGGTAGCCTTTGCAAAGATTAAGGAATTAGTCTGTAGTGCTCCGGTTCTTAGGGGACCAGACTGGGCGTTACCTTTCCATATTCATACAGATGCATCTCAAACAGTAATTGGTGCAGTATTAGGACAGCAAGAAGATAAAGTCCCTTATGCAGTCTACTATGTTAGTAAAAATTTGGCTCCAGCTGAATTAAATTACACGGTGACCGAGAAGGAGTTCCTTGCTATTGTCTACGCCATCAACAAGTTTCGAAATTATATTACCGGGTATTCTACCTTTGTGCACACTGATCATGTTTCCATTAGGTATTTAATGAATAAACCTATTACCCTTGGTAGTGTTACACGATGGTTGTTGCTACTATAGGAATTTGATATTACTATAATAGATAAATCAGGGAAGGAAAATGTGGTTGCAGATTTCTTATCTAGGTTAGAACATGATGGTAAGAATACACCAGTTGATGATAATTTTCCAGATGAGAATCTTTCTGTAGTATCTACTAATACTCCGTGGTATGCAGATATTGCTAATTATCTTGCTACAAGTGAAGTTACTCGTCACTTATCTTATAAGGAGCAGAGGAATATCATTCATAAGAGTGCCCCTTATTCATGGATGGCAGGATATCTCTTCCATACAGGGATTGATCAGCAGATTCAGCGTTGTGTGGCAACAAATGATATTTATGAGATCCTAAAAGCCGCACATGATGGACCCTGTGGAGGACATTTTGCAGATAAACAGACAAGCCATAAATTTTTGTAGATGGGATACTATTGGCCCTCCATTTTTTGTGATGGCACTCAAGATTATATTCGAAGGTGTGATAGTTGTTAAATGATGGGACAACTTGGGAAAGCAGATGAAATGCCTCTTCAACCTGAGATATTTCTTGAACCATTTGAGAGATTGGCCATTGATTTTTCTGGCCCCTTTAACCCACCTTCTCATCAAAAATCTTACATCCTAGTTTGTACTGATTATGTAACCAAATGAGTGGAGGCTAGAGCAGTCACAAGGGCAACAGAGCAAGTTGTGTCAGAATTTCTTTTTTAAGAGATATTTTCTAGGTATGGGACTCCGAGAGAAATTGTATCAGATGGAGGATCACAATTCACATCTCATATGATAGAGAAATTGATGTAGAAGTATGGGTTCAAACACAGAACAACAACCCCCTATCATCCATAGGAGAATGGATAGGTAGAGAGTACAAACAAGGTATTGGAAAATATATTGACAAAGACAGTAGCAAGTCATCGCCGGGATTGGGCACATAAACTTCCAGAAGCTTTGTGGGCCTATGGGACAACTTGGCGCAATACAACGGGATTTCCCCCCTTTGAATTAGTCTATAGGAAATCTCCCCTGTTTCCAGTGGAATTTGAAATTAGCACACTCAGAATAGCCCTGGAAGTAGGCTTGGATTTATTAGAAGCATAGAAGCACGAAATGGAATATCTGAATGAGTTAGGAGAGATCCGATCAGCAGCTGTCCAGAGAACCACTGTTGTTCAACAGCAGAGGATGAAATGGAATGACAAATTTATTAAAACTAAGGTGTTTCATGAAGGGGATTTGGCATTACTATATGACTCCAGATTTAAGGACTTCAAGGGAAAACTTCGTACTCGCTGGATGGGACCATATCAAGTGGATGTGGTGTTCGATAAAGGAATAGTTAGACTAATTACAATTGATGAGAATAAGACTTCATTTGTAGTAAATGGACACCGTCTAAAATTATACCATCGTCCAGCCTCTAAAGATGCCTTTGTTAAAACCCTTTCACATTCAGCTGATTTAATGATTATTGCAACAGAAGACACTCTCACCCCTCATTAAAAAATAAATAAATAAAATTCAAAAAAAAAAAAATGTGGTTATTTCTCACTTATTTGTGTTTTGTAGGAATTAAAGAATTTCAACCAGGAGGAAAGCTATATTGATGGTGCTATTACTCCGGAGTTTATGCTACATTGTTGTTGCTGTTACTCCAAAGTTGTTGTTACACTGCTGTTGTTGTTACTCTAAAGTTTTTGTTACACAGCTGTTGCTGTTACTCCAAAGTTACTCCGAAGTGTTGCCACTGTTGTTGTTGATACTCCGAAGTTGCTGCTACACTGTTGTTGCTGTAACTCCGAAGTTACTCCAAAGTTGTTGTTACACCATCGATGTTGTTACTTTGAAGATTTCTGCTACTCTGAAACTATTGTTACACTGTCGATGTTGTTACTTTGTAGCTGCTCTGATTCCATAGCTTTTGTTACTCCGTAACTGCTATTACTCCATCACTGTCGTTACTCCGCAACTGTCGTTACTCTGTCACTGCCGTTACTCTGAAACTGCTGCTACTCCGTTACTGTCATTACTCCGCAACTGCCATCATTCACTCTTGCTTCAACTCACTATTCATGAAAAAAACTTCTGTTGTCACTCCACCTTAAGGTAAGTCCGCAGGTATGTCTTCGCTGATTTTTACGGATTTAATTAAATATCTCGAAAGGATAGTCAGAGCGCACCGAGGATAGCCGTCACTTTAAGTTGGGGGGAAGTTACTGTCATAATAACTGACAGCGTACTTAAAAAAGGTACTTATGACACATGACCATTACTAAATGAAATTTAATTACTTTAAGTACCTTGTAACTATGCCGTTGAGTTGGGATGTGTACTTGCACGCATAAGATTCACATCAGTCACCTTGTAAAAATTTCGTATTAAAACCAAACGTATCTAGCAGTACCACTGCAATCTATTAATTAATTTTAAACGTACCAGTACTATTTTATCCATTATATTTGGAAATGGCCATGACGTAGTTACAGTTACTAATAGTTCGGAGCTTGCCACTCTTCCCCCGCCAGCCGACTGTAGCCATCGTGCCGCTTCTGCCTTCGCAGCAATGGGTGGTCGAACTATGCACCATGAGCCTGACGATTCATCAAGGATCTGGCACAATCAGGAAGTATGTAAGATATTTGTAAATGCAGGTTGGGATGTCTACTTGGATAGACTTAATGGCTGGGATGAGGAAATTACGCTGGAATTTGCACTGAACTTGGAAGAAGGAGTTTCTCGGGTTCGCGGACTCGAAATCCTAGTTACAGAGGAAACAATTGCAGAGGTTAGAGGACTACCACAGGGAGGTGAATGATGGTTTTCCAGAAGAACTCCTCTTTCAAAATTCCCCAAAGCTTTTCTCCAAGCAGGGGAGAGTATTGCACAGAAAGTCCAGGGGTACGATAGAATGTCCTTGTCGCGGGCATGGAGTGATGTTGCAGAGGCTGTAATCAAATACATAACTTGTGAAGGGAGATATTCTAATGTCTTTAAATACCATCTGTGTATACTAGCACACCTGCGGTTTCCTCACGCGGAATATTTTTCATTGAATGTACCTTATTTTCTTTTGAGAAGCTTGAATCTGATGGCAAACTCGGCCCGAGAGGTGCGGCAGGTGCTAGTAGTACTTTCCCACCATGGACTGGTGTAGTTATTAGTATTGAAAACTATCAACAGGATTCTGATTCAGTGGGAGTGGTTTCGAAACTCCACTAAAGAAAAAATTGAAGCTTCTATAGCCGCTAGGGCAGAGGAACCTGAGATGATGCAAGAGGATGAGGTCGTGCAAGGAGACGAGGAGGATTATTATGTTGATCAGGAAGAGCCTGAAGAAATGGAGATGGAAGTCGAGGGATGTGAAGAGGAGTCAGATTTACAAATGCAAGCCGGACAAATTGAAGTTGTAGAAATTCTGACTGGCACTTTGGCTGAGGCTGCTCCACAAGAACCAGCCCAGTCCACAGAGCCAGTTCAGTAGACATACAAAGTAATTGGCACAGAGGCCACTCCATAGGGATCCCCTATTAATGTGGAATATTTGGAGGAATTAGTCGTGACCACCCCGACTATGGAAGCCACAAGGGAAATGGTGGGTGAAGCAAGGAGTGAGGCCGAAGCTGCTCCACAAGAACCAATGTTGACCCCAGGATTGGATGGAGAAAATCTGTTCCAGTTTCCTATCTTTTTTCCAAAAGGGGCGTGGGTAACCCGTTCCCCACAGCAAAGAGAAGAAGAAAATGTGGCCATTCCAATGCCTCCAAATTTGAAACAAAGGCTGCAGCTATAAGAAACCCCTGTAGGCACATCAGCAGAAGGGGATCCTACAGGGCCATCGTTGATTGAGGAAAATGTACTTGAAGAAGGAACGGCCATTGGTGGAGAGGAGGGACCAAGCGAAGCAGTCTCGACGAATCCACCAGTGGCACATGAAGGTATCAAAAGGGTAAAGCAAGAAAGGATAGAAGAAGCGCAGGCAGTGGAAATCAAGCCATTTGTCAACCCAACAGAGGTAGCTCTGAGGAACTCACCTCCAACAGTCAGAGCTGAGGAAGTACAGGTGAAACAAGAGGAAGTAGAGTTGGGTAGGTCGCGAAGACCACCTATCAAGAAAATATATCAGCATCAGTTTAGAGAAACAATGCGATTGAAAATGGAAGTGAGGAGCTTGAGGAGAAAAGTGTATAAGATGCAGAAGCAGTAAACAAGTATAGACGGAGAGCCAAGAGACCCAGGGTTGACAGGGTCGAAACGAGAATCGAGATAGATCCACTTGAACAGCTCTTTGAAGCTTGAGAATATGCCCTAACGACCGAGCTACAGACATGGAAATACACTGCAGCCTAGTACAAAAATGAAATCAAAAGAACCGAAGAGAAAGCCTCCACAACCATCTTCGGATATGTGGAGCATATGGATATTATGAAGTTGAGGCATGCCAAGTAGCAGCTCCAGATGGAGCAACTGGAAAAGCAGGTAGCCGAGCTGAAAAAAGATAAGGAGCAAATGTTCAGCCTGGTGCAAGAGGTGATGGCATGTCGCCCCCCTGCTTCTTGCTATTCTTTGTTTTTGCAGAAACATTTTATTTTATTTTGCATGGAAATCATTAATAATGAGGTCAGCTATGAGATTGAGGATGGTGTACAATTCCTCCGGATTATGAGGAATCATGATGTGCCAACTCAACACTTGATGTGTGAGTTTTATTTCCATGGGTATTTGCTACTGTTGGACAAGAATTTCAATCCGTTCCCATATGTGGGGGACATCCATCTGAGGGTCGTCACCTCTTATACTTTCAATCAAATTCATTGGCGGAAGGCTTGTGACACTTTTGAATCTAACCAAGTCACTAAGCCATTTATAATAAGGGCAAAGCATGAAAGATTAGATACTGTATTCAACAGGCATTATGCCTTTTTGAAGTTTGAGTAAAACAAAGCCAGAATGTTGAGGACACAAAGGTGGTGTCTTGATCTTTGTGTCAATCAAATAACTATTTTTCAGAAGGAAGCTCTGGATGCTTGTCAGAGGAGATGGATGATGTCACCAACAACTGTCAGAAGAAGGGAGCCTTTTGGGGCACCCAAATTTGCACGAGTACTCACTCGAGTACCAAGGTATGTGGCATGTGTCCAAACATGTGGCACCCGATGGATGGGGCTTCGATTTCAGTATCGTGTTCTTTGGATGCTGTCAGCAATTTATACTCTGGCTTATAACGTTCCGGCAGACTAGTGGAAGGAGGTCCTTATTTCAGATGGGTTTAAAGTCCCAGGGACATAAATGACTCTGAAGTATGATCTTTCCGAGCTTCATGAAGCTCACAGGTTGTAGAACCTGGATCTGTGGGGTTGGCGGGCTGGATGAGGGCATGCACAAGGCTAGCTGGGGGGAGATGTTGGGCACCGAATTCAGCTATTTCTTTGCCCACTTTTGTCATCCTTTTTTACCCTTTTTGCTTAATTTACCCACATTTGTTATGATAAAATTTTGAGGTAATTACCCTGACTTGTCCGATTGGGATATTTTTATTAATGAAGTAAAATCGTGGGGTTTTACCTAATTGTGGCACTAAGGTTTGTGTTTGGCTGCAGATTGAAGATAGGAACCCTCGCTCCAGTAGATCGCAACAAGAATCGGTAATGACAAGCTAAAGGGGGAACGCACAGTTGGACCACGACTCCCTGGGCCTATTCTCGGCCCTTTTCTCCATTCAGAATATCTGTTGTTCGTGCCGTTTCAACCAGAGTCCATTTTTTAACACCCGATTCTCATGTTTCAGGGAAAGCTCTTATTCCCTTGTATTGTGTATAAAATGGACATTGTTCCTGTAATTCGGGGTTCCGAAGGGAAGACTGTAATCACATTTCATATATCAATAAAATATATCTGGTTTTACTGTCCCAAAGCATTTCGTAGTTAACACAACCTTGATCATAGATTTGGGCCCAATCTTCTGATCAGGTGCTGCGTCTGTGTATATGTGTGGATTTGTTTCTGTTGTGTTATGGTTGTTATTTATATTTGTTGTTGATTTAGATTTTTGAATGTCCTGTATTAAGATTACTTCACGGAAATGCTTGAGTTTTGACTGTAAACCCTCAGTTTAATGGGTTGATCATTTGTTCCTACATATACCTTGCATGTAGCCTTGAAAGGATACACTCCTGGATTGATAAGAGTAATGTTGGATTAGGGCGGATAGATCATCCCTACCTGAACACCAACACCTGCGACCACCAATACTAGCCCGTCAAACCAAAGCGGCGCTAAGAAATATGGATGTAAGTAATAAAATTTGCAGTATAACTGATGCCTATTAGTGGCAGTTAGTTCGCGTGGACCACTGATGTAACAGTTCATTGTAGGTTAATAGCTTAAAACAATGAAAAACCCGACCAAAACCCGGGTCCTATTACCAGATAAACTCGATACTCCCTCCTCCGTCGAGTATAGGCCCCATGAGGTCCTATCCGTAAACCAAATTTCCATCATCACCAACCGATATTGAGTGTCCCATGGCTGCCATGGCTAGGGTTTTGCACCAGTCCCCCATTTCCCTCATCCTCTTAGCCTACAATCCTCCAAATTGATTCTATCAATCCAAATGATATTTTGGGAAATGTTAGTGTTTTTTAAGAGTTCATGACATTGATGTACAAATATTATTTGTAATATTCCTTTTTTTTGTGTCACCTATGACAGGGTTAGGATGGAATTCCAGAGTTGGGAGCAGACAGGTCACATATACAGGTTGGTGTCATCAGTGGGCCCAGGAGATTTTTGGAGGAGTTCTAAGGAGTTTCTATGAGGGCCGGTGGAATTCTCTTGATACATTCCATCATCCACATAGTTTTCCTTTTGTTCTAGTGCATTTTGACAACTTTCAGAAAAATGAGTCATTTTTTGGCTTAACTCAATTAATTACACTCAAGGTGGCATTCCAGGAGGAATATGTGATAAAGCACCTTAGTGTAACAGATCGTTGGAACTAAGACGAGAATACCTACATGATGGGATGGTTGGACATGAGTTTCAATGACCTCAGGAGACATGGTAGCTGATTTACTCTTTTTGGCATTAAAAATGAATATTTTAATTGGAAAATAAGAGAAAAAATTTCTCCATGATTAAAATAATAATAAAATATGGTTCTAGAAGGATCCATGAGATATATAAAAGAAAATGTGGCCATTGAAAAATATCTTGGATTTGATCTATTTTCTTGAATTTGAGGCTGAGAACCCGGTTCTCTTCTCCATTGGTAGCCCGGGACAGAAACCCTCGAGTATGTTGTCGAGTGTTGGATGGAAACCCAACTCTCTTTGAGGAAACTTCATTCAGGAGTTTCACCAAGCTTCATGGATATTGGAGTGAGGATCATTCAGATCCTCAATTAGTTATTCATTTTTTCAGTTGGTTCAGTGGCAGTTGTAGTTGGAGGGCGAGTGCAGTTGTTCAGTTTTGGAGGCCAGCATAGTGTAATAGTTTATATCGGTGGCCAGTTTTCCATCTCAACTATTTTGGGTTAGATATGTAGGCAACCCCAGTTTGTCATTTATAATGAAAATTTGAGATTCATCTTGTTGGATGTGTTAATGGATTGTAGTGTTTTAGGTGTTTTTATTTTACATGGAAATATTTCGTTTATTAATTCATTAATTTTATGGTAAAAAGTTGGGTTAGTAAAATTTCTGCAAAATTGATAAAATATCCCATTTGGGATATTACAATGTTATCAAAGATTCAACCTTGGATCAACCTGCGAGTTTCTAGTTTTCAGTCGTAGCTATTATGTTTCGAGATTATTCCTGTAAAATTTTTATTGGCCATTCTATACGAGTTTTATTATGAAAACCATAGATGTATTTGAAAAATGACAAATGTGGCCAAAATTCTATATTTGAGGGCCAACATAGTAGTGCAACAAATTATCTTGGAGGCCAACTTTCATCTTAGTTATTTTGGTTAGAAAGGCCTACACAGTCATTGGAGGAGGCTCATTTGTGGGAGCTACATTGGTGGGACTTTAGTGCTGGGGTGTTGGGAGATTGATAGGAGAGCCATTTGAGGAGGTTGGCTGGGATTTTGGAGAGAAATGATTGACAGTAGTAGCCATAGTACCAGAAAATGAAATTGGAAGTGGGCCAAACTACAAAGGGTTAGAGTTTGAAGGTTGGAATTAGAGGTAACCCTTTCTGGGTTTTTCTAGGTTTTGGGAAAGGATCACATTCCCAAATTATTATATTTTTTTGAGAAATTTTCAGTGGGTAAATTAGAGGCCGAATTCAAGCAGCAGTGTTTCTGGAGGAGCTTGCTATTGGAATGGTTAGATTTTCTTGCACTCATCACCTCATGCTTGTAGTTTTCCTTCTGCAAGTCCAGGTGTATTTTATCCAACTATTTTGTACCACAACATTATCATTTGGCCAGTCTGTAGAGTTGGTGTCAAAGCTATTTTTATCATTATGGTAGGAAATCCATAAAGTGTAGTGAGCTGAGTTTATATATCTTATTGTCAGTATTTACCCTCTTCTTATATGTTGTCTATTGAGTTAAATAATAATAATAATAATTGTAGTGGTCAATGAATGTCATGAGGGGTGAGTAGAATTGTCTTCTAGAGTACCCTTGTATTTTCACATGCTGATGTGGTAGCTTCCTATTGTCATGTTCATGGCTGACTGATTTTATCTAAACCATTGTTACTTCCATATATGTTGCTGAAATAATGAAGTTTTTAAAACAACTCCTAAATCAACATAACATTGCCTCAGTGGGTTGCGATTTAAACCAAAGACCAAAAAGATTAAACAATGCATAAGTTATTTCCTTGAAACAAAACAACAGACATTTCTCCAAGGAGGTACATAATTTTCCCCAACAAACGTACTCGAGGAATTTACAAAAGGATAAAGAACTGGGAAATTAGCTTTATACACTTGGGATGGAATTAAAGAATGGAAGATCAGAAAATGACTTTTCCATGTTGGAGAAAATGGAATCATGTCTTTCAAAGATAGAGCAATCTGATTGAAGTTTAAATTGAGCCTTGGAGCCATCTATTCTTCCATTGATACAAGCCAGATTCTTGGAACATCCAAGTGAGAGAGTCAAGCTTATAGCTGCCTCTTGTTTCAGCGATATTTTGAGGATAGAAGCACCCTTTCCTCCCTACAATTATGATGTTATGAAGACAGTTTTTAGACTGATATTAGAAACTTTTCAGGATTTGGACAACAATGTAGGCTCTACATTTGCGAGGAAGCTTAAGGTTTTAGAGTTCATGGCCATGACGTGGAATTATGAGGTTATGTTTGACCTTGAGTATGATGGCTTGATTCTACAGATGTTCCAATTCTCCTTCAGGATTAGGAGACATCATTTTGACATAGTAATAGCAAACATGAAGTCCATCCTTTCGTTGTGTATGAGAGACTGTGATGCGATTTATCGTGAGCTGCAGACTAGGTTGTTGAGAATTTGGAGGAGAGAAAAATTAGTCTCACCTATTTCTTATGAGCTAACCCAAGGGCTAGTTGAGAAAAAAATTGGGCTATTCAGGAGACAATCTACCAGGGAGGAGTTTCTCTAGTTTGTAGGATAAGGAAAGAAGAACGAGTTGAGGAGGAAGGGACTTTGCTTCATCTGCAAAGAACCTTGCTGACCTGACCACTCATGCTTTATATATTCTTATGAGGCGATATAGGTAGAGCACGAGGACATTCCTTCTGTATTCCAGGATGAGGGCTCTTCTTCAGGTGATTCCATGGGGTTGGTGAGCCCTGGTATTGCACCAAGAGTGCTGAAACTCCCAGGGGCTGCCCTACTTTACTTTATCAACCTGTGGTTCATACAAACTTTGAGGTGACCATGCTATATACACAAAAGATGCATTTTGTTCATGTAATCCTGTTATGCTTTACGAAATGGTGCTATTTCTTAAATTATGAGAACAACTGGGAAGTAAATTACTGGAAGGAAATGAAAAAAAGGAAATTAAACTAAAGTGTTGAAAACAAATGACAAGAATGAACTAATTTAATTGAAAAAAAGGGAAATGATTGAAAAGAAACTAAGCTAACTTGCAAAAAATAAATGGCAGAAAGGAAAATAATTATAAACCACACTTAACTTGGCCAAACGACTAAATGCATTCTACTTATCCTATGATATATCTACCATTCTCTTATCCATGCAACTAAACTATTCATGACTTAATTCTAACTAAAAGGAGTTAATTTGGAGCTTGGAGGAAGAAAAAGGGCTAAAAGAGTGAATTGATGGCTTAGAAATGGAAAGTGGGGATTAACCCTTAGAAAAATTTATTATAAAGTGAGAAATGACTTTGGAGCAGAAAGAATTGAAAAAGGCTTAGAGGCAGAAAGGGGGGGGGTTTCAAACCTTATAAAACCTTATTATAGCGCAAGAAATGGATTTGGAGCAGAAAGAATTGAAATATGTGATGGCAAAGATGCGATGGAGGTAAGAGTTGTAATGTGCGATGTCGCAATCGCAACTTCGCAAGTTTAAAAGGATAGAGGTAAGGATTTAAAGAGAGTAAATTAAAATGTGTGAAGTGCAAGGTGGTAAAGGTTGTGAGAGGTGATGTGTGATGGGGATGACATGGTGATGAAAGGAAAAAGGGAAACATTGCTGGCTGCGATGTGCAATATGGTAAGTTTAGCGAAGTGCGATTTGAGATATGGTAAAGGTTACAGGCTGCAATTTGCAATGCAGATGATGTGGAAATAAAAGGAAGAAAGGGAAAAGTTGTGATTTTCAATTTGCAATTTTTCAATATCGTAATCACAATGAACGAGTGGTAAGTGTTAAAGTAAACGTTTGAATGTTGTGATATGCAAAGTGCAACATATGATGGAGGGAGTCTTGAGGAGGAAGGTGGAGGTTGGGTTTTTGATGGTTTTCAAGCATTTTTTCCTTAAAATGAGTCCAGCGATGGTGACTGACAGAACGAAGGAATAAGGTAGGAAATCAATGAAGGAGAGCAGTAAGTCTTCAACACAAAGGGTAAGCGGTGTGAAGTGAAATTTGTGATTTTGCAATATCGCAATAGAAAGGAGCGAGCAGCAAGTGTTGAAGGTAAACGTTAAATGTTTCGATTGCGAAGTGCAATGTATGGTGACGGGATTCTTGAGGAGAAAAGGCGGAGGTTGGTTTTTTCGGTGGTTTTGAATGGTTTTCATGTGTTGTGCATAGAAATAATAAGGTGACTGTGAACGAAGAAAACAGATAAATAAGGCTTTGAAGGGATAAGTGCATTAAGCAAAGAAAAGGTAAGTACAACGTTGACATAAGAAGAGAAGGAGGGGAATGGATGCATAAGAGAAATGCTCAGAAATGAAACACACCTGCAGATTATGCACAAAAGATAGACAAAAATGTAGGATGAAACAGTGAAGGAAGGGCTTGGAATTGGTAACACAAATTCTTCCCAAACCTAAAATATAAAGCAATTTTTGGCTTATGGGAAGGTCTGCCCCTACTCGAACTCTATTGATAGAGATGAGAGGGGGGAGACTTGACCACAGTTTTGGATTTTTTCCTCTATTTCGCTATGCATGCACAATTGAAACTATAGCGGCACAAAAATTAAATAGCAATGAAACTTATCAGAATAAGATCTAACTTAAATGGAAGAAGAAAAACTAGCTAAAGGACACAAAGGAAAAGATAATAACAATAGAGAAGCTGAGGAACATGGATTGGGACCTAACCCATGAACCTCGCCCTCTGAACTTAAATCAATCAAATGGAATCAGTCTACTCATTTCATAAAAGAATAACTACATCCATCTCTGAAAGTTTCGATCCCTGAATAAAACGAAAGCTTCAATAGTTCACAACAATAATTCTGAATGGGATTGAGACTAGGATAGACTAAGTCTTCCTAGCTCTAGCTCTACTCTATTTATTATATAGGGCAGCTACCAACAACTCCCTAGAAAATGGTGATTGAGTCCACTGGACTCCAAGTAAACCAAGATTGAGTGCTCTCCTCTTTGCATTGTTGGGCTGCCTCTAGAATTCAAATTTCTGGAGAGAATCCTTTGGCTTCTTATGGAATTCAAATTGCTTGGAGAGAATCCTAGGGATCCTTCGACTACTTTTTAGGGTGGAAAATCCTTCTATAATTTCTCTTTGTTGTCTCCTCCAAGTATTTGTGATAAAATCTTCATAAAAGTGCTTAAAAAATCATGATTTTTTGCACTCAACCTTATATTAGGCACTCAGAGTATGTCAGCCTTCATCACCACCTATACTAGCATCATAAACTCAAATAATAATAAAAATGCAAGAAAAAGAGATCTAAGAAGGCAAAAAGGTGACTATTAACCCCTCCAAATATGTCTAATGATGGAGATCATCATCACCCACCTACTGAATGGTTGCTCATCCTCAGAGCAAGCGATCCTCCCCCTCCATTTCCTTCAAAGCTTTGACAGCCCCCCTAATTTCCTAAGGAAGAAGTGTGGGAGTTTCCCCGAGGGGGTAAAATCCATCATTATTTTCTACATTCTCCCATTCTCTATCTTGTGCATCTGTGTCCTCTTCATCATTTAGCCCCAACAACAAAGGTGGGCTGAGATTTAGTCCCAACCGTTAGATATTTTTGGCCTTCATGGACCTCTTGTATAATGGTTCCCTTTCCAATGCACCCCTCAGTCTTTCTAGAGTATAATACTCCCTGTTCTTGAGCCTATGTGGGAGGTTATTCCATCTCCTCTGGCTGGCCATAATTTTCTCCTCTTCTATATACCTAGAAACATCATCAAAGTTGCCTATCCCTTGGTTTTGAGTATGAATGTAGCTTTCAACTAGTGCAGGATCCTTTTTAATCTCTCAATGGTTAAGGATGACTCCTCTTGGGTTGAACATTTCTGGTCTGAGATATAAGGGTTCTCTTTTTCTTCTACCCATGACCTTCCATATCTCTTTCGCTCTATTTTCCTCATTCACCATCCAAGATTCTAGAGCCATTAACTGCATATCCCCCATTGTAGGATTGGGGTCCCAAATCTCAATATTTGTTAGCACCAAGTTATGCATATTAAACTCTACCATATTTTCCTAATCAGATATGTTGGCTTGCTTGTAGAACTTCATGAATTGCCTACAATCTTGGAAAGGGAGTGATCCATGGGAGGCTAGAGTGCTGATTTGAAATATAAGCCATTGTTATTTTAGGTACACAAAATATGAATCAGAGGGGAATATGTGCTGAAGGGCTTCTATGCATAAGTCTACCATGATGGCTACTTTCTCCTCTTTTTGCTACAATTTCTCTTTTAGCGCTACATTCTTTGCCTGTGCCTTCTGCAGCTGCTCCTTCAGAGATATTTCTTTGATGTTTTCCTCCCCCCTTGGATATTCTTCAATGATGATCAGGCTTAGGGGAGAAGCTTTTGGATTTCTTTGATTCTTGTCAACTTCGGAATACATAAAGGTCTGCCTTTTTCCTTTTGCACTCAGAGGATCCATGGTTGCAGTTATATTTTTGTAGTGAGGGGATGTGACATTGGGTTGTGAGTCTGTGTCTTGCCCAATTTTTTCTATCTCTATGACTTCGATAGCCATCTCTTCTATTTTTATTTGGCCCTTTGTCTCTCTCTCTTCTTTTGGTTCTTCTTGTTTCTGCTGGTTCTTCCTCAGGTTTCTTCCTTATTTTTTATTTATGGTTCTTCTTATTCTTCTTATTCAAGTGCCGCGTGCTTGTGTTAGTCCTCTCCCTATAAAATCAATTCACTAGTTTGGATGAGACTTCATCTCCTTTTATTAGATGACGCAAATAAATTTGGAGTGCCAATATAACTCCGCTCAGCTCAAGTTCTGTTGCAGATAATTGGTTCCTCCTCCATGTTAATTCATGATGGACTATGTGTTTTTCTCCCCTTGTTCTCCTCTACTCCCCTGATTTAAATTTTTTATTTTGCATGCCCACGTGGCATGTACTCCCAGTTTTATTCTAGTCATACCTCATGGTGGTGACCGAGTTAATTGTCCACCTTTCTGCCCCTCAAAATATAAGTCTGCAAATTAATTAATTATGGCTATTATGAATGTGTAGCATGGGGTGAGAGCTTATACTTGAGTTTACCTATTGTTTTCAAGGCAGTTGCAAGAGCTGGAGGTTTGAGAAAAGCCTTTTGAGATGTTGTGTTTTTCACCATATTCTTGTTTTTTGAGTGAGCGGCTTGCTGAAGGAGCAGATTCATGAATGAGCTGCTAATATTTGTTTGTTGTTTCTCTCTTTTGTGAATGTTGTGTGGGGTGCTTGAGATGACATGGGTGGTATTTTCATTATCCTGTAGTCGGTTCTGCAGCTACCCTTGTTTTCCTTCTTGGCGGTCCATGAACAACTTTGTTTTTGAAGGAAGTTCCTGATGTTTGTAGCAGTATGTTTGTGTGTTTATTCTCTTGCTAAATTTTGCTCAGGAATGGAGGATTCTGGTGTATGGAGGTGATGGAGGAAGTTATGAATATGAAAGGAGTGAATGATGGGATGGACGTAAAGATAGAAGAAGGGAAAAGAAGATGAATTATTCCCTGTGTTTTCCAAAAACCAATAACAACATGCAAAACAACAAACACAGAAAAACAGAGTGATGCAGATGCATTTATTTTTTGATTTTCTTCTTTTTCTAGAAAGAAAGTGGGCTGCCTCCATGGAGGTTTTCAACCCATGAACTTTCCTTGGGCACCTTAGAGAGGTTTTCACCCATGGATCTTTATTTTTATTTATTTTTAGCAAGTGAGTTTCCTCCACCGAGTTTTTCAACGCACAAGATTATTATTTTTTCTTTTTTCTTTCAGGAGGTGTGGGAACTATGGATTTTCCCATCACATTTTGAGAGTAACTTGCAAATTTGGAGATTGGCTTGTTTTTTAGGATTACTCTAAAATTAGGCTATATGGAGCAAGTGATGATCCTTAAATACTTCCAACGTTTATACCTATGAGGCTATTTTCCTTGGAATTTATTCGACAAAGCCTAAATGTTGATCAAGCTCACTTTGTGCCCATGAAAAAGGGGCATATGTAAAAATTACCCATGAATGTAGGTCCTTTCATAGTCAATATGAGACAGGCATTTGAGGAGGTTACTAAAATGTTAGATGAGATGCATATGTTGTTAGGGGAAATTTTGGCTTATGACCCTCACAGTGTAATTTCAAATAGAAGAATTAAGAATGGGTATTCAGCTTTCATTCATGAAAGCAGGCTATATTTGGAGAAGATAGAGTAAAGGTGTGATAAGTTTAGTAGGTTCAAACATTCAGACCCCTATCATATCAGAAAAATAAAACAAAAGAATCAAAGAAGCAGTGATTGACTTAGATGATGAAGAGCAGGGAGCTGGGAAAAGGATAAAGTTTACTGAAGAATTTACATTTAACCCACCTGGTTTTTCTTTACATATGGGAGAAGAAAAAAATGTTCTTGCTTCACCTAGGAGTCATGAAATCTCCCATGAACAAGTACCTTTGATCAAACATATGTTTACACAAATTGAAGAAAGGAATCAAAAGATGAAGGCCAACATGGAGGCCCAAGCTGAATATCAAGTTGCTCTGGATCAAATAAGATTTTTGACTGTCATGGATCTTGAAAAATATCAATTCAGAATTTCCCTGTCTCATCCCACAACCATGTCAATAGGTTCTTCTAAGAATTTCAATATTGTAAATGTGACTGTAGATGTGAAGAATATTCCCCTGATGGATGAGATTAATTTGCATATGCAAACAGGTCAGTGATTGTGAATGACCTGACCAAGACCAATGCAATGGAAATGAAGGTAGAAAATATTTTGGGAAAGGTACTTAAGAAATTGAAGTTAGAGAAAGCTATTGCAAGAGCTTTAACAGTTCAGAATGATGAACTAAAGAAAATAATTGTGAATATTGGAGTGGACCCTAGTGACAAGACTGTTGTACATAAATTTATGTAGAGTGCTGAAATAGAAATATCCACATTGAGGAAAAAGCTAAAATTTCCTACATGAGAACATTATATGGCTACAGAAGTTGCAGAGGTGGATAAGGAAAAGGAAAATATTTTACAAAAAATATTGCAAAAATATGAAGAAATTTCCAAAATAAAGAAAACTGCAATATCACTGCAAAATAATATTGATTACCATAGTTGTACTTTTGTTTTTCCTACAGGTAACGAAGATCCACAAGAACAGATTATTCAATTGAATATTGTGTTGCATATGGCTGAAAGAGATTAGAAAAAGGCTCAAGCATATCTGGAGACTGCAACAAAGCTTATTCATATCATAGAGAATGAAGATGACAAGTACAAAATAGATATTCAGAATGCTAATGTTGAGATTAAAAATCTCAAAGAAAGACTAAAAGGAAACATTTCACTGATACAAGCAAAATATATCATTTGGAATGCTATCATTTCATAAATGAAATCAATTTGGAGCTGTTTGAAGATAGTTACAGAGGAAAAAAGTCTTATCAGGGAATGTGAAGAACTAGTCATGAAGGAAATATTTTTCCATGGGATTCTTATGAGAATTTTATAGTTATGGAAAAAATTAAAGTCGATAATAGACATGAAAAAACTCAGGTGCTTAAAGCAGAAACAATGGTCAACTTTCTGCAGAAACATTTCCAACTACTGTGGTTGGTAAAAACTCTTTTCACAGAAGGACCATCTTATAATTGAATTACTGCATTTAGATTGGAGTATCACAATCTAACACATTTGCCCAAGAATAAGATAGAGATATGGAAAAAGTGCAAAGCTTTGACAATAGACTTTCCAAAAGGGTTTTTAGCATCAAAGAAAGACAAATCAGCTGACCAAGGAAATGCAGCAGCATCATCAACAATTCCTATCGATTAGGATGTATATTTTACATTATATTACTTTTTCAAAGACAATGTAATTGTAATAAGACATTTTCAGGGCATGTATAGACAGCCTCTGAAGTACTAAGTAGTTGTGGTAGTTAGAATTGGTTACAGAAGTTCCAAATTGTTTGTTTTACTTTATTTAATGTAATTTTCAAGAGGAAGAAAGGTTTCGAGTTTTGGGCCTTCAGATTATTATTTTGTACTCAGAGATTTCAATGATTGATGAATGAGTAAGCAATTTTCTGCAATATTTTTATGTTGATATGTATCTAAGTTTAGATTCCGCTTTTTCTTTCTTTGAATAAGACAAAGTACTGAACAACAGGTCTCTTTTTACCTATGTAATCAAGAGTTAAAATCCTTAATTGGAGCTCCTTTTTTTTAACTGCTTCTTTCATAAATTCTTCAGAAGTTTGAGATGATATATTATGTGTGATAGCATATCAGTTTGGAATTTCTTCTTCCATTTTATTCTGGTCATTTCATTCAACATCAGCAAATAATAGCATTGTGAGACATTCATTTTGTTTGATATCTAAAATTTTAATTGTAAATACTTGAAGGTGATTAAAACAGAGACATATATTTTTGTGACATAATCATATAAGTGTCTTAAGCACTGATTCTTTATCACAGCTAAGGGATTGTCTCTTAAGGTACAACAGGCCCCAACCATCTTGTCATTAGCTTGCCTTTGAAATCTTTAAACCTTGAATCATACAATAGTGCCCAATATTTGTTATGAAGTAAATCCTCTCTGCGGACAGAGACGATCCCTCTAGCCCTAGGCCGGGTCTAGTAACAAAAGGACATGCTGAAGTGTTGCTTCCTAGTTAATTAATGAACAAAAGACATGGCAGATTGACCTACCTTGAATCCAACACTATCGATGTTGTAGAAAGAATAGTGGCCTCTCGCTCCTGCCTTCGCAAATCACAATCTGTTTGCTGTCACGCTCAGATACCTGCACATAGGAAAAAGAACAAGAACAAAATATAACAAAATATTTTCACTCACAACTATTATCCAATCAAATAGGGCTAAATATATCGCATCAAATAAAAATCATAACACAATAGTGGAACCAAAACAGTATTCATGTATATTAATAAGAAGAAGGAAGAGTACAACCGATGCTTTGACGTCACAGTCTCCTCTAGCGAGGTTCAGAAGAAGTGCGTCTAAAATGTTGGTCAAGGAATTTGGACTCAAGCTATCTTAGAATTCGTTGACTCGATCTCTCTCAGCACAATATTTCTTACTCTATCTTCTCTAGCAGATTAGCTATAGTATAATTCTCCTAGTTTAGCTATTCAGCCATTCAACTATTTTGCTATAATGTGTTCAGCTAGCTTCTACTAAAAAATATAGTTTCTCATATAGAGGAAAGGGAGGAGGTTCGGATCCCAAGAAAGGTGGGAAGGAGTCCTGTCCTTTAGGAGAGTTCCAAGAGAGGTGGAAAATACTAACTCAAGGAAGGCGTATGTGGTTGTTTCAGTTCAACCACTCCCAATGACCCATCGCCGACGTGGTTGGAATGGAACGTCCACCTCTATTTTTAAAAAAAAATCCATAAACATCTTGGAGTGAGTGTCTAACTGGCACAGGGCACCAACTAGCATGGGCTCAGTGTTAAATTTCCTGGTCGGTGCGAGGGTGTAACGAGCTACTCGCGCCAAGGAAAAAATAGGGATTTTCACAACTCCTCTTAGGGAAATGTCAAAAATAATAATGTTTCTTTCATTAAAATGGATGCAAGGATGGTATTTTCAAAGCATGAAACTGCTTATTAGTCACAGAAATGACCCTCCAATGTGCGATTTGGGGATTGTAGGGATAGTGACAAAATGTTGTCTAACAAATGCCCCCTAAAGCATGAAGTCCAAGAGAGAGGGAGGGGTGAAATGACTTATGATAACGCGTTCGAACCAAACACCATTTTTGGAAGACCTATAATTACAAATACAACTGATATCTTTGATACATGAATATGTGGCATGGGCGCAACCTTCCATAACAGAGTATATAAAAACTGAGATCCGGGGTATGGACAAAGCTATCTAGTAGGAAGGATCAATAAATAGACTCATGTATGGTCGCAACCATACAATCAAGAGAGTCATGCAATAAGTCATAATAATCCACAAAAATCCACAGCCTGGGATTTATTATACAAAACCCAAGGTCTTGCGCTCCATCTCGACCCGAAAAAGTACAATTTCAAGCATGCGAATGTATGAGATGAAGTCAAACATGTAGGAAAATCATTTGATTACCAACCAGTGATAAAAGTTGTTAAAAAACATGAGAGAAACCACCAATGATGATGATGACCCTAAAGGTACAAAGGTAGAATCCATGGAATGTGAAAAATGATCTGACGTCGAACATCCAAAGAATCACTTGATCGAAGGTGAATGATGTGAACCTTGCGTCAAATGCGAAAAACCTACCATTGAGGCATGAAGGCTCCAAGGTACTAGAAGGGAGTCTCTAGATAAAATTCCTGGATAATGAGCTAAAGTTGACAGGAAGTGACCTAGTCAAAGGAGGGCCATAATATTTCCCACATCATCAACACGAGACAGAGGAACATGATGAAAGTGGATCAGGACCAACAGAATATCAGAGGAAGGTTGAAAACTGTAGAGGCAAACGTCTCTTGAACATATCAACAACATGACACTAGATTTGGCAATATTTTACATCAAAGGATCTGAGGTCATGATGATGTGGCAAAGAGTGGATGAGAGGTCAAAAGATATTACCCAAACCTATGAAGGCAAAAATTATGAAATGAGATGTCCCCAACCCGACACAAATGCAGACAAGTGCCATGTTCAAGAGTGACATACTGCCAACATAACTAAAACTTGTTTCCATTTTCCCCCACCATTTCTGGCGAGTACCCTAATTGTTTTTTAAAACAAGCTTGAAGGGGATAACATATGCTTGTGCTGTAAGTTTGTCTTTTGGACAAATCCAACCTAGTACATTTTACAAGCCCTAGGAAGGAGGAACTCAAATAATTTCATGGTGGCGAAGTCTGATGTCATCAGAGTTTAACGAGTATGAAAAAGGAAGAACTTGACATATTTTCATGATTTAGAGAGTTTGAAAAGAAGGAAGAAAAGAAAAATCCAGCAGTCCCTTTTCGTAGGTAGTCTCACAAATCCAAAAAGGTAGAAAACTATGTCTGAGAGAACCCCTTAGCTACGATAGGCTAAGATATTCCTTTTTCATTAATAATCCATTCTAGCCTGAAAAAGGGTTAAACGTATACTGTGTAGATATCGTTTTGTAGCCATTTAACGAGTTCAAAACGACAAGAGTCTCTACAATCTTTTCAATTTTAGAGAGTCAAAAAAGAGCTGAAAGATGACTCTAGTAGTGACTTTTTCATGATTTTACCGAGTCCAAAAAAGTATAAAATGTAACTCGTTACTTCATCATTGTTGCATGAAAAACCTGTTGCTGCACAAGAGACATGTGTAAAACCAATTTCTCAAAAATAATATAGTAAAATAATCAAAAAACATGCCTTAAAACCTAATTAGGGCTGTGAAAAAGTTATAAAATGCAAAAAATGGTAAAATAATTACTTTTCACTTTTTACCTCTTGTGGAGCAATAGTTACCCATTTCACTGTGCAATCTTACAGCGACGATAGCAGTCAATCCAGAAGATCAATCGCAAATCCATCAACTCGAGGTAAGAGCCGAGATCCCTCTCGTTATTTTAAGTCATTTCTTGCTTCCTTCAGTTGTCAATTTCAAATTTTGGGGGAGGAAATGTAAAAATTAGGGCTTCGCGGTTGGTGCAGGTTTCGGGCACGGAGTCAAGCCAACCGCCCGATTTTTTATACTAGGGCGCGCCAATGGTGCAAACCATTTCCAGTAAAAAATGCTAATCAAATGCCCTAATTTTTTTACAGATTTAAGGTTCAAAATTGACTAATACCACTCATGTGTATGTGTTTGCAGGTAGAAAGAGGAAAAATGGTCATTGAATGGAAAGAATGAGAACATAGTGAAGAATATGAGCTAGCCATGGAAAATGAGGGAGTGATGGAAGCTCTCAGAAACTGTGGTCTGAAAAAATTCTTCCTAACACCATGTCTTCGAGCCCAACGAGAATTACTAGAGTATCCGATCAGTATATGGGACAAAAATCAAGTGAATTTCATCCTTCGGGATAAAGAAATTGAGATTGATGTCTCTGACGTGTACTTCATCACAGGATTATCATGGAGGGGTGCAACACCAATCCTAAGCGGCACTCGGCCCTGCATGGAAAACATGACCATGGTGATAGACAGGGTATGTCGAGGAGCACGGAAGGGATCAGGTAGTGGGAAAGTTAATATAGAAAATATCCCAGATTTGACACTATGCGTGGTATTGCATACCATCACATGGGCTGCGGGAGCACAAGCACGACATAAAGCAACAAAGACACAGTTTCTTCTTGCTGTAGACTGCATGGCACTAACCATCTACAACTGGGCAGAGGCCGTGACCATAAACATGAAGCGTCAACTAACCAAATGCAAGAAGACCAAACTGAAAAAATTTGATTATGGATCTATTCTGGTATTGTTCTTCTTAGAAAAACTACCCATTTTTCAGTGATAGGAGGTTATAATCCTGACACCACCAGTGAGAGAACCACGGATGGCTCGATGGGAAGCTTTGATGCCAAGGGCAGTGGGCAGTCAACAGATGTCCTAGAGACCGGAATTCTTCAATTGGCTCCTACGACAATTGATTGTCATGGAGGATTGGCCCTACTCTGGTATATATTTCACTGATGATCCAGAACTCCCACTCCCAAAGGGAGAATATTGGGATGAAGATTTATGTAATATCCATTTTTTAGGTATATCAACAATGTGCTTAAAAGTAATGTTGTATAAGAAAAAATGTGCAACAGAAAGATAGATCAGGACTTGGTTCCTCTTATTTATTCCATATGGGTCTTATATATGGAATTTCATCTAAAACAAATCATTTTAGATACACTAAACATATCTCCCACAAACTAGACTAGCTAAAAAGCACCCAAAGAGGAAGGCTACAGCCAAATGCAAACACTGCTTCAGGAATTGCGCAGTTTTACCAGACATTCAGAGGATATTAGCAAGGATGTTCATATTTCAGTAATACAGTATAAAATCAGCATTATCATGAAGCTCTTTCAATATACAGTAGAGTGAATGAGAAAATATAGCAAGAAATATTCAGAAAAGAGAGCTAGAACACATGTACATTTGATAAAATGGCTCAGCAGTGTTATTTTTAAGGAGCTTCAGCAGCTGGAAGTTACAACTCAGATACAGGGTAGATATGTGGACAAAATATCAGATCTATTTTAGATATGGAAACTAGATAGTTTTCTCTTCAAGATCCCCTTGGAAGTTTGACAAAAGCATGCATAAATAAGAGTAGATCTGAGAAACAAGTTGCAGATCTGTAAACTGCTGCAGTAAATTTCTGAATATAGCATTTCATTACAATGGATCAGATCTAAATAGAACAAGGATCAGCAAGCTAATCCATGGATCACCAAGTGGAAGGCAAAGCCCAGCACTAGATATCTCTGATCTAAACTATGAGAAAAACACCATGAAGAACCTCATACAAAAATAACGAAGTCTACTCATGGAAACAACACTGTAGCTCAAATTTCATAGATAACCATTGAAAAATTGCAGATCTGAAGCACAAATAGGAGAGACACTCTTCAAGGAGGTTAAAAGACACACTCCATGAGAAGAGGCTCCCAAAATACACTAGATCTCTATAGATCTAGACTCCCACTTGCTGCAGCTTGCAGAGACAGCAAAACCCTCAATGGATCAGCACTGCCAATGTAAGTAGAGCTTGGCCTCAAGCTTGATAGTGGATCAATTCAGCAAAATACTCCTCCAAGAATCCTCAAAGGAAGAGGTGAAATCCCTACATAGGAATTCCAAGAACAATTCTCCACTAAATAGCAGAGAATTTTATTTGTCTAAGCAGACAAAATACTCATGAATATGATAAATCAAAAACCTTCTCTTATTTCCCTCCCTCTCCTTTTATAAGATCAAAATCCTTTTCAAACCCTAAACCACTTTGATGAGTTTCCCCTTTTCACATGAGAGGCCTCCTTCTAGAATTGCATTGTCCCTTTTGGAGATGCATTGAACCTAGACAGCGCTGTAGATTTGGTTAAGGTTGACCCAGTCTTCAGCTCAAACCTCTTTCACACTTGCAAGTGATTATTTACATGGCCCTGATTTATATTTTTTCACATGGGCATTGATTTATTCAGCCTTTTCAAGAGTTTTACATGTCCTCCTTTATTTATTTATTCATGCAACAAAAATTAAAACAAAAATGAATATTCCTCTTCGCAAGGGTTAAGTAGGAATATTATAGTCTTCCCCTCCAAAATGTTGCTTTTCCTCAAGCAACTGATAGGGTAAGAGCTATAGTTCTTCTCCTTCTCCATTGATGGCGTCATCAAGGATCAAGTCCTCATTTTAGGCCAAGTGCTCAACAAGCCAATGCATCATGTGTTGTTCCTGCAAATCCAACATAATATGTGCATAGTCCATCCCTTCAGGAGTGAAAAACTCAACATAAATAAACATGGTCGAAGCAATACTACATCTAAAGCATGTATCATGAAGTACAGGTTGAAGTCCTGCTCACGGGAAAGTTTATCTGGCCAACAGTAGGGGATATCCCCGGTTAAAAGTCCCAACTAGAATCTAAACTGTTTGGAGTAGGGATCTCGTCCGGGGTGTGGGTCCGACTACCGCGTAGGTCTCCTTTCTCTTGGTCTCAAAAGAACTCAATGAACCTGCAGACACACACTTATTCAAATGATACCAGATACATGCTTGATGAGTTAAACCATATATAGCAATATGCGTAGCAAGACAAAATAATAAATCATAAACACCGAAGGAAATGCTGTCAACAACACATCATTGGGGTTATGCTTGTAGGCTATTCTGACCACAAAAGAAACAATTATTTATGGTGAAAACGCCCTCTACTTCCTGAAATATTTAAATGATAATACAAATGCTAATAAGAAAAGTCATTAATATTCATGAGAAAGCGAAAAGAGCTGAACATCATTAACACAAATATAGAGACTATAATACGTAAATGATGACATTAAAAGTGTAGCTTCATTAATCAAAAGATGTTTGAAACTGTATAAGAAATACTCATAGTGTTCACACAGCAAAACACATCAGATCCAAAAGGAGTTTTGACTAGTATCTCATTCATATGCAAAAGAGTGTTATCCTTCAATACAATGCTCTATAACTCTTGAGTCCCAAAAAAAGGATCCTTTACATTTTCCCTGGAGGGAGTTTTATAGATCAAAATTTTCCCTTTGGGCTTCCTGACTCTTTGCCTGCCCAACGATTGAGCTTCCTTGCGACCTGGAAGGGAACTGCGACCTACGACCTGGCTGGGCAATGCGACCTATGACTTGGTTGGGGAGCGCGACCTGCGACCTGTCTCCAAATGCTACCAACGATCTACTACCACCGGACTATGAGGATGTGCATGCGATTGTGAGGTTAGGGGCATCAATCTGTTGTCCTTTGAGGAAGTTTTTCCAAACCTGATAATCTGCTGCTATGGGGGCAACCAAAGGGACCTCTTCTTTCAGCTGATGCATACACTCCAAGGCGTTTGGGATTAGAGTCTCCTTATATGAGATCTAGTTGGACAGAGAGGCGAGCTTGGTGTAGACCCAGACTGGCGTGACAAGAAACTTGCCCAGATTCTCTTGTGATGTTGCAAGGTCGGAAGTGGTAGCAGCTTGCTTAATGGGCTAAAAAATGACTAGATCTCTTGATTCACCTACTCCCATGTCTTCCCCTCGTCTAATGCACCCAGCGATGGAATTTGATGTAGAATGTGCATCAAATCAATGCCACTGATTAGATGTTCATATGAAGCCATCACCTTGTCTAGGTCCTTGGATAGCTTATCCTTAGACTGCATTTTCATATGGATTTGGACTTTGGCATCTTGCGTGTGAATCCAGTCCTTCTTTGGAAAATGTTTGGGAGCCTGGGGGTATCGCACTATCCAGTCCATCATTCTATCCAAGGCAGCTAAGGCTTCCTTCAGATGCTCATGCCTTTTCTTAGTTTCCATTTGGGCTCTCACCAAGGGGGAAACTATTTGTTTTATGGTAAACATTTCCCCATAAACTTGCCTCATGGTAGTCTCTAATATATCGAACTCCCTTTGAATAGTAAGCAGCACTTCATTGACAGGGGGAGTTTTGTTTCGGAGTTGCTGAACCTCCTCTCTCAATGCTGTCTTTTCCTGTTCTTCCCTTGCCTCCAACTGCTCTACTTCATGTAGCCTATTTTGTAGAGAGAAGATCTCTCTACTCATTCTGCTTACAGTCTCTTCTGTGGCCACACTGAAAGTTGTGCCGACCGATGCTATCATCACAGGATTAGTCCTAGTATCGAGGACTATGTCTTTTCCCATCGCGACTGTGGATGAGGCAGAAGGATTTCGCACCAGGCATCTCCTTTTCTCCTGTCATATTTTGAAGGAGAACTGATCGTACGTGAGCTTGGTGAGATCGAATACCTCCTCCTCTTGCCCCTGGGAGGAACTGACATCAGAGAGCATGGCTCGTGTACTGACTAGAGGTACCTCAAGGGGAGATACCTAGATGTTCTCTAGCATTGCATCCTCCTCTTCTTTCTTTTTCTTTTCTTCCTCTTCTCTTCGTAGGCATTCAGCTTCTGCCTTTTCATGTTCTCTCTTCCTCCTGAGCTCTGCTTCTGCCATTGCTTCCAATTCGGCTTTCCTTTTATGCTCAGCTGTTGTAGCTTGCTCTGCTTTCTTCCAGTGGTTGGCTTCCACTTTATCTAACTCTTTCTTGAGTTCCCGTTCCGCTGCAGCCTCCGCCTCTTGTTTCTCCTTTTCCTTTTTGGCCTCCTCGGCCTGCCTTTTCTTCTGCTCTGACCTTAGGCTCTTCTTGTGCTTATATTCATATTATTTCATCTTCTTCTCTCTTTCTTTCTGGGCTTGGGCTTCTATTTCTTTCTGTGACCCTTTGAGCATCTGAGTAATAAACATGAGCGTCTGAGCCTTTGAGCGTCTGAGCTTCTATTTCTTTCACAAAAACCGGCAGGAGAGCATCTCTGCGACCTGCGACCAAGTCGCGAGGTCGCTAAGTCACGAAGTTAAGAAAAAACAAACGAAATATCAAACTGCGACGTGGCAACTTAGCGATTGGGTCGCAGGGTTGCAAGGTCGTAGGGTCACAAGTCGCACTAGGGCTTACCGGGGTTTTGG
Source organism: Pinus albicaulis (assembly GCA_034641835.2). Taxonomy (NCBI): domain Eukaryota; kingdom Viridiplantae; phylum Streptophyta; class Pinopsida; order Pinales; family Pinaceae; genus Pinus; species Pinus albicaulis. Next base: position 463,204,036 of record CM076577.1, on the reverse strand, counting down.
CGCACGCGGCATGAAGTTTCTTTTCCCTTTAACTTGAAAAAAAGAGGGCTAAATGGGTCCAGACAGAGCCAGGGGATAGCTTTTGGAGTAGGATACAGGCCATGAGAGGCTGGATGAGGAACTGTGATAAGTTGGGCAAGCAGGGTGGATGTTGGAATCAAAAGGGAAGCCCTAAGTGAAAAATGAAAACAATGACCAAGGTAGGGGGCAATTTAAAGCCTGAGGAATATAGAGATTAGGCAAGAATAACCATAAAAGGAAGCAGCAAGAGGAAAACGACAACTTACCCGGGAAAATCGCGCTCCAGTCGACCTATCAGAGGCTTTTTTTCTATCCGCTGCATATGTAAAATGCGACCTAGCGACCTCCTATATATAAAAAGGCCACACGTGCGGGCCATTAATGAGGTCGCGGGGTCGCATGGTGAGGCGATCTGAGAGGGATGCGACCTCGCAACCTTGTGACCTTGCGACCTTAGGGTCGCGAGGTCGCATGGCGAGGCGATCTGAGAGGGATGCGACCTTGTGACCTTGTGACCTTGCGACCTTAGGGTCATGGGGTCGCAAGGTCGCGGGGTCATGGTTTTCCACAAATTCGAAGTTTGCGACTCAACGACTTAGTCCTCCCGACTCTTTACTTAACTTTTCTTTGTGCTTAAGGGGCTCCAAAAATTTTAAAGTGGGGGGTTTTTTTTGGAGGGTGTTGTAGAGGCTACAACAAGTCCCAAACCATGTGGTACATATATACTGCTCATCTTCTGTCCATACAACCCCATACACAATACAACTATATCATCTAAGTATGGAAGCAAGAGTACATATAAACAAACTGAAATTTGAGCATAGGGAGGTGGATCTTGACCCCACATGAGGTACCAATGCAGGGTATCTCCTTCCTGCAGTAGATCTATGTTTGGTAAGTTGTTCCCCCACCACTTACTTGTTGCACATGTTATCTCATCATAGCTGAAAATGAGAGATATGTTTGGTGCCTTTAGGAAGCACCCATCATGAAAAATGATCTCCCTTTGCACCTCAGGGGAGTGACCAGATTTAGAATTTGTATTGGCCTTACCAATGCCATGAGATCTACATGTAATATCAATCCCTTTAGGAGCCATGGCCTGCATACATATGGTAAGAGAATATGTCAAATCAGAGAAATAAACATGCTCCATAAGCTCAAATTCTTTACCATTCAAGTCTCGCACATACATGGAGTTGGGAATGGACATTTTTCCTCTTTCAAGAGAAGGAAGAGGTGACTAAAATGACTCATTTTTAATTTCCTTTGGCTGCCCCAAATCCTCATAACTCTTTCACTCTTGTAAGTGCTGATGTAGTTCCTCCCAATCATAGTGCTGATGTAGTTCCTCCTTCATGCCCTCCCAATCAAAACTCCTCATGATTAGGGTATAGATCTTTGCTTACTGCATATAGCTAGAAAGGAACTCTTTATGTGCCCTTTATATTATTTCTTGTTTAAGCTTGGAGGCTTTAGACAAGAATACTATACCAAGATGATAGATGAAACCTTCATGGACCAAATAGCCTCCCTCTTGCTTCATGCCATCTAGTATCATCCCGGTGTGAAGATCTTTGGAGTACTCCACAAGGAGTTGAGATCTCCAATAAATATCCACACTGCTCAACAATGATAGTGCTGCTGATACATTCATGGGAGTGCTTGTCTTGTTGCTAATTGTATTTTTGACATTACACATGCCAAAGTGGTTTGTTGGAAGGTTGATCCTCCCATTATTCGCCTCCCACATTGTTGTAGCTTGGTCTTCTATTGCTCCAATCCTTCCTGGATCTAGATTTGGAGTAGCACTTTGTGAGGCTTTCCCCACCAGATCTGAATCAGATGGCATTCCCAGTGAATTTCCATAAGAGAAGAATGTCCCTTGCAGCATCCTCATGAACATGAGAGAAGGGACTGTGAGATTCCTGCTTCCATAGTGAAAATCCATCTCTGTTGTTTGTGTGGAAAAATTAGGTGAAGGATAAGCGTGCATGCCTTGGATCGTTTGTGGTTTCCCACTCTTCAAGTTCACCCACTCCATTTGCAAAGCTTTCCAATCAGTGGTAACCTTCCCCAAGGTAATCAGCCATTGGACACCCAAGATGATGTTGGTGTCTAGTATGTCAACCATAAAGAAATGATCCACCAGGGTGTAGGATTCCATAGTGACAGAGAGTGATGGAACATATTTCTTGCACTGCATGGTCCTATCTTCAAGAACCAAGATAGAAAATCCCTCAAAAGTATCAGTGGGAATTCCTCTCTTTTACACAAGGTGAGCATCATTTAAGTTGTGGGTTGCCCCACTGTCAATCAGTATAGATACTCTCTGATTCGTAATTGAACCTTGTACTCTTAGGGTCAAGTACTTAGGCACTCCTCTCAAAGAGGCAAGAGTCCCACTGGTTGGAGCAAAGGCTCCCTTCCCATCTCTGGTGGGTGTTTGTTCTTCCTCATCATCATCAGCGTTGTGACCCTTCCTAGGTTCCTCATCAGCATCAACGTTGTGACCCTTCCTAGGTTCCTCATCATCATCTTCCTCCTCAAAATCAGAGAAGACTTCTATGTAGTGTACTCTTCCAGCAGCACACCTATGTCCTGGTACCCATGACTCTTGGCAAGTGAAGCATAGTTTCTTCTTCCTCAATTCCCTCCTGAGATCAACATCAAGAGGCTTCTTCAAAGAGATCTCCTTGGGAGGAGCAGCTTTTCATTCCTTCCCCTTAGGAAAGTGAGGGGCCTTGCTTTGGAAAGTTGCCTTTGCTTTTGGCAAGAAATCTTGGATATCTCTAGCTCTCTCAATTGCATCATGCAAAGTGATGGTCTTGGTAGATTTAACCAACCCATGAAAAGGTTCCTCCAGGCTATCAATGAACATGTAGACTCTCCTTGCTACAAATAAATCAGGGACCATAACTGATAATCTTAGAAACTCAAAGATATAAGTTTCTGCATCTCCTGACTGCTTCAGTTTTGCAAGGCTTGTGAAGGGTGCTTCAGGATCCTTCCTATCAAACCTCTCCACCAGTCTTCTAGTGAACTCAGCATAGGTAGTCACATTGATGTGTCCCAATGTAGACAATCCATGAAACCACCAATTGTGTGATTCACCTTCAAAGTGCAGCGCTGCATTCTTGATGGCCTCAACTTCAGGGACCTTGTTCAGCTGGAAATAGATATCCAGCTTTTCTAACCATGCCTTGGAAAAAATGGAGGATGATCCATCAAACTTGGGCAAAAATAATCTACCCATGGTATGGTGTCTACCATGAAAGAAACCACCATCTCTATACTGTTGCCCTAGTCTTCTTCTATCCTTGATGTGACAAAAGTCTTGGAAACTCAATTTATCCTTGAATCTCTGACTCTGAGAGTCATACTCCACAAATTATTCTTCAAGATAAGCTTGCTCAGGTGGTCCTTCATTCTCCACATCTAGGAAGGTAGGCATAGTGGAGCATTGTGAAGCTTGTAGGTATGGTGGCAGATTCACTGGTTGACCCGTCCCATGATGAGACATATCTGAGCTCTCTCCCAACTGAAATCTCCCAGGATATTCCCTCATTCTGTCCACCCTCATCTCTTTGATCTCATTGGAAATATCTTACATGGTATCCAAAATAATTTTTGCAAACTCCTCTGCTTCCTTATCATTCATAGCTTCAGGGGCTTTCCCCTTGTCTTGACCCTTGTCAGGATCATCAGTAGTGTAGTCTTACTTCTTATAACTTATATTCTGGTACCTCTTCTCCCTTTCAGTAAGAGGATCATATTATTTTGAATGCAACATCAATAGAGCTCCAAATCAAGCACAGGCTGTGCCAAGAAAGGAGCTCTGATACCACTCTAATATCCCTTTTTCAGGAATATCAAAAATATGCTCAAAAGTAACGCTATATAAGAAAAACTGTGCAACAGAAACGTAGATTAGGACTTGGTTCCTCTTATTTATGCTGTATGGGTCTTATATATGGAATTTCATCTAAAAAAATCATTTTAGATACACTAAATAGATCTCCCACAAACTAGACTAGCTAAAAATCACCTAAAGAGGAAGGCTACAGCCAAATGCAAACACTGTTTCAGGAATTGCGCAGTTTTACTAGAAATTCAGAGGAGATCATAAAGGAGGTTCATATTTCATTAATATATTAGAAAATCAGCATTATCATGAAGCTCTTTCAATATACAGTAGAATCAATGAGACAATATAGCAAGAAATCTTCATAAAATAGAGCTAGAACACATGTACATTTGATGAAATGGCTCAACAACGTTATTTTTAAGGAGCTTCAACAAATGGAAGTTAAAACTAAGATATAGCATAGATCTATCAACAAAATATCAGATCTATTTCAGATTTGGAAACTAGAGAGTTTTCTCTTCAAGATCCCCTTGGAAGTTTGACAAAAGCATGCATAAATAAGAGTAGATTTGAGAAACAAGTTGCATATCTGTAAATTTCTGCAGTAAATTTCTGAATATAACATTTCATTAGAATGGATCAGATCTAAATAGAACATGGATTAGCAAGCTAATCCATGGATCACCAAGTGGAAGGCAAAGCCCAGCACTAGAGATCTCTGATCTAAACTATGAGAAAAACACCATGAAGAACCTCATACAAAAATAACGTAGTCTACTAATGGAAACAATGTTGTAACTCAAATGTCATAGATAACCACTACAAAATTGTAGATATAAAGTACAAAGAGAAGAGACACACTTCCAGGAGGTTAAAAGACACACTCCAGGAGAAGAGGCTCCCAAAATACACTAGAACTCTATAGATCTAGACTCCCACTTGCTGCAGCTTGTAGAGATAGCAAAACCCTCAATGGATCAGCACTACCAATGTAAGTAGAGCTTGGCCTCAAGCCTGATAGTGGATCAATTCAAAAAAACACTCCTCCAAGAATCCTCAAAGGAAGAGGTGAAATCCCTACATAGGAATTCCAAGAACAATTCTCCACTAAACAACAGAGAATAGTATTTGTATAAGCAGACAAAATAATCATGAATATGATCAATCAACAACCTTCTCATTCTGCCCTCCCTCTCCTTTTATAAGATCAAAATCCTTTGCAAACCCTAATCCACTTTGATGAGTTTCCCCTTTTCACATGAGAGGCCTCCTTCTAGAACTGTGTTGTCCCTTTTGGAGATGCATTGAACCTAGACAGCACTGTAGATTTGGTCAAGGTTGACCCAGTCTTTAGCTCAAACCTCTTTCACACATGCAAGTGATTATTTACATGGCCCTGATTTATCTTTGTTCACATGGGCATTGATTTATTCAGCCTTTTCAGGATTTTTACATGTCCTCCTTTAGTTATTTATTAATGCAACATAAATTAAAACAAAATTGAATATTCCTCTTAGCAAGGGCTAAGTAGGAATATTACAATTTACGTGAGACTCATTTTTTAAGTTTTATGAGTATTATGATTTTTTTATTTATGCATGTTTTGACATTAAATCCATGTAATTGCATACATTGGCCCAGAGAGACCTATCGGCATGTCACCGATAGCGAGGCGAATCCCTCGCGATTTCGACCCTCAAGGCGAGGGTGGTGAGGAAGATGAGATAGTGCGCAAGATGGAGGGGATCACATGAGGAGTCATAGATTATGCATGTTTTGATGATGTTCCTCGCACCTGCCAGAGACATACTGTAGGGGTGCCCAGCCAAATTCACCACTTTCTGAGGCGGTATGTATAGGCTGTGACATGTTATCATTAGCACCATGTTGATTAGACACCTAGGTTTTATTTTTATCTGCATATTTTGAGAGACATGATGTCTCGATATGTAACAAAAACACACATGTATTTTTTGAAGTTATGATGCACACGGTTGAAAAAATGCGATATATATATATATACACACACACACACACACACACATCTATTTCCCTACATGGATCTAGTTTTACATATGATGATGTTTTTATCAATTATAGAAATGTCTATCTAATACAATGTTAGCCATTGTATTAGTTAATGTTTTCATTCATCTAGGAATATGTTGATAGGTAATAAAATCAAAATGTCTTTCCAACAAACAAATACGTAAATACATCTCAGAATGTGCGGATTTCTAACTGAATAATGATTATTGAGTTGTAGAACGACAAGCTGTGAATCTAGATTTACAAGCAATGCGTGTTGCCAAGGTTGATCTCCTCAGTTAATAGCTCAATGATAGCGCTATATTCAGCGACATTTTTTGTAGTTCGTCCTAGACAAATACCTTGCAGATCTATCAACTCACCAGCATGATCATAAATTACTGAGGCTACCGAAGACAAATTCCTGGTACTGTGGGAAGCACCATCCGCGAAACCAACATAAGGGGTAATAGAAATCTGCACAATAAGCAAGACCCAATAAGTAGGAAAATGCTCACAAAGCACACCAAACCAGAAAACATGTAAAAAAATGAAAACAACACCTATGTACATCTATTATGCATGAATGAATCACGCATAATATTTTTTGAGATACAACCCATTTCTGGGCTGCTCAATAGGATGACATTCGTAGTCAATTATCTCATAGGCCCCATTCTGCAACACACGTTTAACGATGTAGGGTTCATGCCACATGGGTTGAAATTTTCCTGCCCCCATATTATCACGAGCTTGGTCATACAGGAAGACAAGATCTCCTTCAATGAAAGAAAGAGGGGAAATTGACTGATCAAAATGAGCTTTGACCTGCTTTTTCTTTGCTTCAATAACGAGAGAAACAAAGCAATGGGTTTCATCGAGCCTTTCTAAATATAGGAGATTATCTTCTTTTGGCGAAGTATTTGGTAGTAATTCAATAGCAAACTTGAGCGAAGGTATTTCACATTCAATTGGAAGAGTAGCTTCCAGGCCATAAACCAACTGGAAAGGAGTGAACCCGGTTGCATTCTTAACTGAGGTTCGATATGCCCAAAGAGCTAAAAATAACATGAGATGCCAATTTAATTTGTGGATCCCAATCATATGTTGAAGCATCATGAAAAGAACTTTGTTCACAACTTTAACCTGGCCATTGGCTTGACGGTAGTACAGCGTTGAGTTGTCGTGTCGCAGACCCAACTTAAAATTCAACTCCGCCACCATATAATGCCAAAAATGGGAACCATGATCTGTAACGATGGTTTGAGAGACACCAAACCTAGAAATAATGTGATTGAACATGAACTGAGCAGCTATCTTACCATCAGCGGCAAGTGTAGCCATTTCTTTGGCCCATTTCGTGAAATAGTTCACGGCTATGATAATATAAGCATGCCCCCTGGCCGAGTGAGGGTTACATGTCATAAAACCGATGCCCCACTTTTTAAAGGGACCAACGGTAATGACAGGATGGAGAGGAACGTGTGGCGCACACAACTTACATTGATAAATTTGGCAATCATGACATTTACGAACTACGACAATACAGTCTTTGAAAATAGAAGGCCAAAAATAACTAGCACAAAGAATCTTCTGTGCAGTAGCATAACCAGACATGTGACTGCCACAGGTGTCACTGTGACAATCATTCAGAGCTTTCTCGGCTTTCTCAAGAGTCAAACATTGCCGGAGTATGGAATCAAATCAAATACGATAGAAAGTATCTCCAGCTATATGATAAGGTTGTGATTGATGGCGGATGTGTCAGCGGGCATCCTTCATCAACTCAGATCTAAAAGATGAAGTTTGGAGATAGACAATGATATCATCGTACCATGAATTGAGGGTGCTAATCAAGAAAAATGAATCATCTAGAATGACGTCCTCAGAATGAGAAGGAGCGGAGTCAGAAGGGAGAGAACAAAGTAAATCAGCAAAGACCAATGATTTCTTAGATTTGGCAGCAGTAAATTCCAAATCAAACTCTAGGAGGATGAAAATCCACTTTGAGTATTTGCCCCCAAGAAATTGTCGATACAATATGTAGGTCATGGGCTTGCATTTAGAAATCACCGTCACTGTACGCAAAATAATATAATGACGAAAATGTTGAACGGCTTGAATAGCAGCCAACGCTAACTTCTCGACGTGGGCATAACACGTTTCGGGGTCTAGAAGGTTATGAGACAAGTAATAAATAACATGCTCATGACCATTATCATCGTCTTGTACCAAAACCATGGCAATCGTGCTGAAAGTGGCAACCAAATAAAGGGAAAAATCACGATGATAATCTGGAGGGCAGAGGGGAGGAGCATTGACCAACAACATTTTCTATGCATCGGAATATTTCTAAGCGATCTCATCCCAGTAAAAAGGAACGCCCTACTTTAACAATCGTGTGAATCCTTTAGCTACTTCGTCATAGTTAGGTATAAAACAACGAATAAAATTAGCTTTCCCTTATAAAATCTACAACTGATGCAATGAGGAAGGAGAGGGGAGATTGATAATAGCCTCAACCTTGAGAGGATCCAGGCGAATCCCGATTTTGGAAATGATAAACCCCAAGAGTCTACTAGAATCGACGCAGAAGACACACTTGTGTGGATTAAGGCAAATGTTATAGTGCCTATAGTGAAGAAAAATCTGACGAAGATGGTTAGGATGATCCCTATGCTTAGCTGAATGAGCCAGAAGGTCATCCAGATAAGGTTGAACGATGTGAAGAATATCATGAAAGGCATAATACATCGCACGCTGAAATGTGGCCCTGACATTCTTCAAACCAAAGGGAAGCTTATTATATGAAAATGTACTCCAAGGACAGATGAAAACAGTCTTGTGTTGATCATTCGGGAGAATATTAATCTGATTATAACCCGAAAAACCATCCATAAGGGAAAATATCTCACTCCTAGCACAGTCGTCAATGATTTTATCGATGAAAGGAGTAGGATAATTATCCTTAGGAAAAGGTTGTTTGATATCATGATAGTCAACACGGACATGAATAGTGCCCTCTTCCCTGTCTACAGGAGCAATATTAGAAACCCATTCTGTAAAGGGAATCAGATAAATGAAACCAACTTTGATAATTTTTTCCACTTTGTCTTTAATGGCAGCAACTTTCCTAGGATGTACTGAATGAAGACACTGACGAATAGGTTTCGAACCAGGGTAGGTAGGAGTCTCATGTACCACGATGCTAGGATCAATGTCAGGAATTTCTCCATAGGACCATGCAAATACATCACGAAATTCGCGAAAAAGGCTAGTATAAACTTGTACTTCATCCGAAGAACAAGTAACCCCAATATGGATGTTCTCGACGATTCCTGGTTTAATGGAAATGTCGATAGGCATCGTCTGAGTGATGTTACTCAAGTTACCTTCTGAAAAAAATTCATGGAATTGAACAGGTGTTTGAAACGGAGGAGAAGGAACATAAGAGGAAAAATGCTCAAGACAGGTAGACATGGCTCCGAGGCTTGGTAGAAACGAGGAACGATGATGACCATCATCCCACGGCAGATCATCGAGAAACAAGGTTTCCACGATAGACTCATCGGAAGGAAACACTTCTTTCAAAGGATCTAGTGAATCAAAATCACCAAGCCAAGGGGATTGAGAATAGATGTCAAGAGTCATGCTCGAAGGAGCAGAATCAAAGGATGGAGTGTCTGATGCATCAATGAGTTCACAATAATAAATTTCAATCGCACTCAACAACATCGAATCCCCAAATGAATTGATCTGTTCAGGAGAAGGGATAACCCAGGGGTCATCGGTTTGAGAAATCATGTTGACCTTAACAGTATTTGGTAGTGGAAGAGGGAAAACACCCATGAGGACAGGATCCTTGCAAAGGCTTGGTCCTATGCTCTCGTAGGGAGTAGGAATCTTGTCCACATACATAACGTTGTTCTCATAAGAAGAAGTGAAAAAAGACAATTGATCAACAGTAATAATCTTTCCTTCGTGCAGGAACTTAAAAACATGAAAGAGAGTGGACGAAACGCACATCATGGTGTGAGTCCAACTACGACCGAGGAGAATATTATAATTGAGTTTTGCATCAACGACTTCGACCTCAAAATTGACTGTCTTCCCTTATAATGTGATCAGTAAAGTAGCGAGAACACCAAGAGGTTTAGATTCTCTTTCATCAAATGCTTCAAGGGCATTGGGTGATGAGGTAAGAGCTGGAGAACCAATGGCTTTCCAACAAGTAGATGACATAACACAGGTAGAGGCGCCCTCATCCATGATAGCCCGGTGAATATTCAAACCATTTATACCAACTTGAATGATGAGCGCAATTTGGTGCGGGAGTCGCAGGACGAAATTCTCTAAATCGAAATCAAGCAAGATAGTATCAGTAGGATCAATCCCACCTATCGCTGATAGCAAAGCCTTCCATTCCGAAGGAAAAATTTGAAGTACTTCTAATGTAGACATTGCGGATGACGCCTAAGCCAAATCCTCAACAGTACTGCAATGCTAAGTGGCACGGGCGTTGGGATTGTATGAAGACTTGCGGAGCACACCTTTGGAAGGTGGTCGCACAACAGATTTGATGCTAGGAAATTCAATATCAAGAGGGCCACAAATAGGAGGAGGAAGAGGACCATCAACGATCTCTTTCCCCGCTGCCTGATGGGAACCAAAATAATCTTTTGATCGAGTAGCAATATAAATGGGTGTAGAACTGTTCATCATGAACACTTGCGAACCAAATGGAGCAGAGGACTGAGGGTGCTCTACCATCTGATTGTGCTGAGGGAAAGGTTCTTTAAGAATGGCTGGAGCTCCTTGGGTTCCTTTGAGAAATCGACTCCCTTCAGGAAGTCGAGGACAGTCCTTGGTGAAGTGCTCATCATCACAAATCAAATGAGGATACTTCGGTTTACATTGAGAACTATCAGCAGAATGAGGATTTGGAGAATCATGTTTCGGGATATCGGATTTTGCCTTACCTTTACCCTTCTTCTTTCCTTTGGAAGTGTTATCTGTAGGATTGGCCTGAACAAAATTCACTTCTATGGGTGTGCCAGAATTTGAAGTTGACTCAGAAGCTACATTATTGGAAGAAGTAGACTTTTGCTTCCCAGAGTTAGACGAATGAAAATTCTGAGAAGTCTGCAATACGGAACCAATAATACCATCAATGGATGGAGTCGCTGGTGGTTTAGAAGTTCTAGGTCGATGAGCATCAGGTAAGATATCATACAATGCGCCAGACTGAGAGTACATGAGATCAAGGTACTAGGCGTAAGCAATGGCTTGTTCCTCGGTTACACATGCCCCCATAGAAATGTCTTTGGCAATGTGATTGACAAACGAGGTAGTGAACCAATGAGTCAGAATTTGATCAAGTATCTCAAATTTGGTCATGCGATGACAATGCCGCCACTCATGAATATGATCTGAGATATGAGTAGCTCGGTCCTGTTTCAATGAAGTGAGGAGATGCATCCCAGTCTCATAGCGGATCGATAACTAAAAATGTGTAAGGAACGCCATGGCCAAAGAATTGAAATCTTGGAAAACTCCACGAGATAGCTAAATGTACCACTTTGTAGGGGCACCAGTAAGAGTTCGTTGGAAAATATGGAGATGAATAGAATTGTCAACCCAAGAGTTAGAATAACACCATAGGTGGTAAGTCGTCACATGCGTTTGGGGGTCTTCACCAGTTTTACCCTCAAATTTAGGACAATCACCAGCAATCTTGGTAGGAACTGGAGGCCAATATGGATTATGAAGAATAGGATCAGTTGTCAACTTCGACACATTGGGTAATTCCAACATAGCAAGAAATGGTAATTGAGTATTGAAATTCATTGGAGGTCTTTGATAAGGACCTGTACATACATTCCACCCAGTCCGAGCACGATTCTATCCCCATATATTCTGTCTCGAAGGATTCGGATCATAAGGATTAAAAACAGGAGAATTCGGTTGATACTGGGATTGAGGACTAGGATATTGAGTCAAGGAAGACCACTGAGGTCCTTGCTGAGTAGCATAAGGATTTTGCTGCAGAATGTAAGTATGAATTTGAGGTTTCTGATACATAGGTTGATTTTGAGGGTAAGGAATCTGGGGTGCGCTATATACTGGTTGATAGGAAACTTGAGGGTAATATATTCCCTACTGCTGCATAGGTTGACCTTGCGGAGTAGGTTTTGCAGGCTGTTGAGCAGGGTAAACAGGTAAAACTAGTTGCAGAAACGAAGGAATCTGTTGGTGGGCAAGTTACAACAGTTGCTGAGCTCATTGAACCAGTTGTTGAAATGGTTGTTGAGGGCCACCAGGTTGACCTTGTTTGAAAGGTTGGCCCGATGGTTGTGACAGACCAGGTTTTCCCTGATGACCAGGTTGACCCAGAGAAGGACCAAAGGGTTGTCCTGGTTGCACAATATTTGGGCCATACTGAACGTGCGGTTGTGATTAAGGTGCAACAAGTTGTCTTTGTGATGGATAAATTTCCCCCCAGGACGAAAAGATGATCCAAGTTTATTTAGAGGTTGACATGAGGGACCAAAGGGTTGCCCATGTTGGACCAAAGTCTGTCCTTGTAAAGGTTGGCCTTGTGGACCATATGGTTGTCCCTGTGGACCAAAAGCAAGGCCCTACTGCACTAAAGGTTGTCCCTAAGAGGGTTGTCTTTGTAAGCCAGAGGGTTACATTGGCAGAGTAGGTCCCAAATGAGTAACAGTCTGAAAGGATCATAAAAAGCCTGATAAGGATCAATAGGAGGCAAATAGACTGGATTACCATACACATCATAATGGTGTCAATAAATATATACAGGATTACCAACATCATCATATGGAATCGAGGATTAGCAGGAGCCTAAGACTGCTGAGAACTCTAAGAATTCTACTGCTAAACAACCAACATATATTCTTCAAAATTAAGACTGCCAAGAATCACAGAAGTAGTGGAAAATGAACTAGAAACCACACAAACCGTTGGTTGAACTAGAACATATGTGACAGTAACTGACGAACCAGGAGTCGAACGTGATATCCCCAACAAAGGTAGGAGCGAACTCGAAGGAGGAGTTACTGCACTGGATTATTCAATGGAAGCAATGCCAGACATAATCTGACTCAGAGATCTATATCCAAGCGCAAGTGAGACTAATGGAGGTGAAGATTATATGGAAGCATGAGAGAGATATTCAGGAAAGAGTTGATATTATCCTGTGGAAACAGGCATTCCTTCACTACCAACAGAACTAGAGGAATCCATATTTGAGTCCAATGTAAGATCTTCGAAAATACTACAGGGACTAGGAAGTACCGCAGCAGCAACAAAAGGTTATCCGACATAAGAGGAGGAAATTCCCCTTCTTCCCCAAAACTAGACCAAGCACTTGAATTATGCTAATTGAATTCAACCGGTTCGTCAAGCGGAGATCGAGTAGCAAGGGGTTAGATAGACGGAAGAATAGGCTGTGAGAACTCAACAGCGTTAGTGGATTGAGGGGTTTCAAAAGAAGCGTCTGAAAAAGAACCACCACTAGGAGGCAGTGAGGACAACGAAACTGGATGTTCCACCACTTTGATTGTAAATCAAAACAGGAAGAAAAAGAGACAACCAATCAAAGGTACAAAAATCAAGAACCAAGGAAATCAATCAAACCAAGTAACAAACTTTTAATGGGTGTGTAATTTTTGGTGATTAATTTTATAACACCGAAACCAAAATTCATTGTTTCATGTTTCAAGAGTCGAGAAACAAGAAAAATATGACTCTAGTCACTTTCAATTTGAAACAAGTGAGAAAGGAAAAGTGCTCGATGATCTCTTCTCTTGTTTAAAGAGTCATGAAAAGATTGAAATGACTTCTCAGGAATTCTAAGCAAGAGGGTGTACCAGGTTTCCATGAATTGCCATATACACCTTGGTGATCAAATGAAACAAAAATGACCAAGGACTTGACATATGTGCAGGTAGTCTCCTCGAATTTTGTGTTTGGTGTATCACAATTACAAGGCGGAAGAATTGGCTTCCTATGGATAAAAGGATTACAACCTAGAGGGGTCTCCCTTTATATACGTGACGGTGTGGGGAGCACAAGTCCATACTAGCGTTGTCTGAAGCAAAAAGGTGAGTGATAGCTACTAGGTTTTAAGACGCCAGAACACGTCTCTAGCCTAGACCACTAGAAATGTTTTTTTAGGTTCCAATGTTGCGTTAGGTTCATTGAGTAAATTTTAAATTTAATCTTGAATTATGTTTCAATTTCCAGGCCCTATCAAATGTGCAGCTCAACTTCCTAGATGCAAACTATATGAAAATGAACATCATTTCAATTTGATGAATGCTAGTTATAAGAAGGATAGAAATATTTCAAACAATCAAGCAAAGAAAATATGCGAAGAAACTTCTAATGCCCTTAATGCAATTAATTGAAAATGGAATTCCTTCCTAGATTGACAAATGCTAGTTATGTAAAGGAACATTTAACTTTCAATGCAACAAAAGAATGCAAAGATATTTTTTAACTTTTTGAATTTTCATTGAAATGAATCACACATTGTACTAATTCAATGGAAAACAAAATAAACACTATTTTGAGTTTTGTGAATGTAAGGTTTTGAAAGTGAATGACTCAACCAAAGTGAAATAGACACAAAAACATGCAAGCTAACAGAACAAACTTTCAATCAAAAAAGAGAGTTTCCCAAAGTGACCCAAACAAGCAAAGTAATTGATGCTCAAAGTATTGAAGAAGAAGGAAAAATCAAAAAACGAAGAGACAATTTAATCAACAAAACAAAAGGATCAAGAAAAACTCAGTCTAATGACCTAAAATGAGACTGATAACAATCAAAGAGACTTGTTCTTGAGAAAAAGGCTTGGTGTGAAAGAACACTCAGAAACCCTAAGGTCTTAAATGACACTGACAAGAAAATAGACAAACAACTAAGTGGAGCAAGTCTACAGTAGTTAACACAAGCTGAAAAGGCTTAAATGCACTCAAAAATAACCCATAAGGAAGAAAAAATGACCAAAATATGCATTATGGATGTCAAACCAAAACCTACAAGGGTTGGCACGATTGTAAGGCTGTAATCCACGCCATACAGAGGTTGGTGCGAGTGCTAAAAGAGCAACATGCGCCAATCGGCGCGATTGTCTAGACAAAAAACACACCAATATGGATACCTATGGGAAAAAGAGGAAAAAAACCTAACCTAATGAGCAGAGGTCAACCTTGACACTCTGGAGCTAAACAAAGGATGGAAAATCAGCAAAAAAACTAGAAAAGGATAGATAACTAAACCAATAATTGAAACTGACACAACAGGATGACACAACAAACTCGCACTGATCCCCAGTGGAGTCACAAATTTTCTATGAAGGTAAATCCTCTCTATGGATAGAGATGATCCCTCTAGCCCTAAGGTGGGTCTAGTAAAAAAATGACACGCTAAAGTGTTTCTTCCTAGTTAATGAATGAACAAAAGACATGGTATATTGACCTACCTTGAATCCAACGTTGTCGATGTTGCAGAAAGAGTAGTGGCCTCTCGCTCCTGCCTTGGAAAATCATGATCCATTCATTGTCACGCTTAGATACCTGCACATAAGACAAAGAACAAGAACAACATATGACAAAATAGTTTCACTCACAACTATTAGCCAATCAAAGAGGGCTAAATACATCGCATCAAATAAACATCATAACACAATAGTGGAACCAAAACAGTCGTCATGTATATTAATGAGTAGAAGAAAGAGTACAACCGATGCTTTGACGTCGCAGTCTCCTCCAGCGGGGTTTAGACGAAGAGCATCTCAAATTTTGGTCAGTGAATTCGGACTCAAGCTCTCTTAGAATTCATTGACTCGAGCTCTCTCAACACAATCTTTCTTACTCTATCTTCTCTATCAGCTTAGCTATAGTATAATTCTCCTAGTTCAGCTATTCATTTGTTCAACTATTTTTCTATAATGTGTTCAGCTAGCTTCTACTAAAAAATATAGTTTCTTATATAGAGGAAAGGGAGGAGGTTGGGATCCCTACAAAGGTGGGAAGGAGTCCTATCCTTTAGGAGAGTTCCAAGGGAGGTGGAAACTACTAACTAAAGGAAGGAGTTTGTGGTTGTTTCAGTTCAACCACTCCCAATGACTCATCCACGAGGTGGTTGGAATGGAACGTCCACCTCTATTTTTAAAAAACATTCCATAAACAGCTTGGCACGGGTGTCTAACTGGAAAAAAGCTCCAACTGGCGCAGGATAAGTGTTAAATTTCCTGGTTGGCGTGAGGGTGTAATGGGCTACTCGCACCAAGGAAAAAATATGGATTTTCACAGCTCTACTTAGGGAAATGTCAACAAGAAGAATGTTGCTTTCATCAAAAGGGATGCAAGGATGGTATTTGCAAAGCATGACACTACTTATTGGTCACAAAAACGACCCTCCAATGTGCGAGTTGGGGATTGCAGGGATAGTGAAAAAATTATGTGTAACAATATCCTTCTTGGAAGGTATTTTCTTTGATGTTCTTGTCATGTCATACCTTCCTTTGCAGCTGAACTACCTCTGTGTGAATAAGTGCTTGCATTCTAAAATCATCCAATCCATTTAGTTTCAACAACCTCTCTTTTTGGGAACTTGTCAAAACTAGATTTAATTCAGCTACCATTCCTAAAGTATTGAATTCAAACTCAACTGAAAGTAGAGCTTTCTTACCATAGACTAGTTCATAAGGAGTGAATCCTGTTGTTTTCTTCCAAGTGGTGTTGTATGCCCAAGTAGCTTCTACCAATCTATCTGCCCAATATTTTTTGTTGTTGCTCATAACCTTGGTGAGGAAGCTCTCTTAAGCTCTGTTAGTTAATTCTACTTGGCCATTCGCTTGAGGGTGATAGGAAATAGAAGTTCTATTCTTAATTTCGTGCTTCCTCAAAATATTCTCAACGAGGTGAGAGGTGAACTGTGATTCCTGATCAATGAATATTTCTCTGGGATATCCAAATTTGTAAGACACATTCTCCATTATAAATTCTGCTACTTTTTCTTCAGTTTCTACATTCACTGCTTTTGCTTCAGCCCACTTTTTCAGGTAATCAATGTAGACTATGATATGCTTCTTTTGTTCGAATGGTGGATCGATGGGTCCAAAAAATTCCATACCCCACTTGTCAAATGGCTTAAGATCCACTTGAGGGTGTACAGGAATTTCATCTCTTTGTGTGCTTTTCCCCATCCTTTGGCACTAGTCACACCTACTAGTATATCTTCTAGAATCTTGATGAAGGGTATGCAATAGTAACCCACCTGAAAAACTTTGTAAGAATTTCTCTTTGCAGAAAATTGGACTCCACATGGGCTGTCATGATATTCAAAGAGGATATCAAAAAATTCTTCCTCCCTCACACATCTTCTTATGAGTTGATCAGGGCCTAACTTGAAGAGATTCCCCCCAATCCATGTGAAAGGGGTGCTTTTTCTGACGATTCTGATCCTCTCCCTGAATGAAAGATTAGGAGGGAGTCTTCCAGCAACCAATTAGTTTCCTATATCCAAAAACCATGGTGAGAGTGCTGATATGGCAAAGAGGTATTCATCTGGTAGCTGGTCATCCACCATTCCTTCTTCTCCCGCAGGGAGAAATAACATGGAAAAAAAAATCTGCAACAACATTTTCCTTTCCAGGTTTTTCAACAATAGTCAAATCTAATTGCTGCAAAAGTAACAGCCATCTAATTATTCTAGCATTAACATCTGGTTTTTTCATTAAATACGTGATGGCTACATGGTCAGTGTGAACAAAGGTTTGATATCAAGTGACATAATGCCTGAATTTGTTCAATGCATGGACAATGGCCAACATCTCCTTCTCAGTAACAATATAATTTAGCTCAGCCTTGGACAAATTGTTGCTGATGAAATAAATGGCACAAGGGATTTTGTCCTCTAATTGTCCTAATGTTGTACATATAGATTTTTCTGATGCATCATTGTGGATGTGGAAAGGCGGAGTCCAGTTTGGAACTCGGAGGATGGGGGCAGTAGTCAACTACTTTTTAATGAGCTCAAAAGCATCTTAACGAGGGCCGGACAAAATAAACTCAGAATCTTTGGCCAATAACCCAAATAATGTTGAAGCCACCTTGCTGAAATCTTTGATGAACCTTCTATAGTAACCAACTAAGCCTAAGAAACTCCTGACATATTTCTTCTTTTGAGGAGCAGGTACCCTTTTAATGATAGTGATTTTGTTCGGGTCTACCTGTATTCCTGCTTGGGATATAGAGTGTCCTAATAAAAACCCTGCTTTATTCAGGAATTAAAACCTTTCTGGGCTTAAGGATAGATGCATCTCAATGCACCTTCTGAGTACTTTACCCAAATTGGAGAGAGCTTCCTAGAATTAATCCCCATAAAGTGTGAAATCATCCATGTAAATTTCTACAGATTCATGGACTAACTCAAAAAATATGCTCAGGAAAATTCTCTGGAAGGTGGCTGGGGCATTGCATAACGCAAAGGGTAGGACTCTATAAGCAAAGGTACCCCAAGGGCAGGTGAAAGTAGCCTTATCATAGTCTTCAAGGCTGATTTGAATTTTATTGTACCCCCTGAACCCATCTAAGAAGGAAAAGAACTTCTTCCCTACAAGGCCATCTAGGACTTGGTCTATAAAGGGAAAAGGGAAATGGTCTTTCTTGGTGGCTTTTTTAAGTTCTCGATAATCAACAAAAATTCGTTGCTTCCCATTCTTCTTTGGGACTAGGAGAAGAGGAGATACCCACTCATTGTCAGATATAGGATGTATGAACCCCGCATCCAATAGTTTTTTCATCTCTTCTTTGACTATGTCATTTAGAGTTGGGTTTTTTCTTCTCTGGGGTTGTCTCACAGGATTGCATCCTTATTTGATGTAAATTTGATGTATTCATACTGAAGGATGAACCCTTTCCATGTCCTTTTAATCCCAAGAAAATGCATCAAAATTTTCTTTCAAAATCTTGCATAGCTACTTCTCTTCTTCATTTGAGAGTTTTGGGTTGATTTTCAGAGATCTGGATGGGCCAAGATCGACAGCCTTGGTCGTTTCAGAGGTTGTCTCAGCTAATTTCACTTCCATTCAAGGTTGGATTTCAGACTCTTTGACTAAGGTTTTGAGAGGAGTGTTAGTGGATGACTAGTTTTGAATGGCACGGTCGATGAGTTCATATTCATCAAGCTACCCCCCTCTAAGGATAGCATCTATGGTACACATAGGGGCAGTTTTATATAACTCATCTTCTTCATCCTCCAACCATATAGGGATACCATGATCAATGGAAGACTAGGCTGGAGGATATAACACTAGATGTTTAGACAAAGGCCCATTTTTGATAGTCATGTTTCTGACCCAACAACTAATATAAGCGTCTACAGTGGCTAACCAAGGTCTCCCTAAGATGAGAGGATAACCATTAAACTTTTGTTTTGTCCGGAGGACTAGGAAATCTATAGGATACTCCCAAGAGTCAATGGTAACCATAAAATCCTCAACAATTCCTTCTGGAGTTACTATGGACCGATCTACAAGTTGTAGAATTGTTGTGGTTTTCCTCAAAGTCCCTTGGAGATTAACTTTCAACATAGTTTCCTTGGTCATGATATTGATGGCAGCCCCTAAATCAATCAAAGCATTGGGGACTTTGACACCATGTATCTGTACATCAACAACTAGACTACCAGGTCTAGGTGTTTTGGAAATATCACCTTCCCCAACATCAAGTTAGATAGTTGTCCTACCACATTGATGGTGGGAGTATCACTCTTCCTCCTTATAGGTTTTCTGAAGAAATTTTCTTTGATGATCCTATTGTAGATAGGGACATCCTTAATGGCCTAGAGAAGTGGTATCTTTACACACAAATTTTCCAATTCTCCCACGAGTTCAGTCTTCTCTAGGGTGTGATGATTAGGGTGGATCAAGCACTCAGGAAGAGGAGGTTGCTGGATCTGAGTGTTATATTATTCCTTTTCCTCCTCAACCTCTACAGGAAGGGATGGGGGATGGTTTTCTGGGAGTAATCTTCCTGAACTGAGATTAACCTCTTGTATCTACACAACATAAGATGGATGGGATGTTTCTCCACCGAGAACCTATTGCGCTTGTCTGTTGTTTGGGTTTGGATTGGGATGTGCGGGTATAGGTAGCCTAGGTGGAGCAGCATGAGTAAGCTTAGGTTGAGGTTGGGGTGGAGGAATTGGAGTAGGTAGTTTATTTTTCTTAGGCCTCCACCCTTGGGATGGATTCTTCCACTGAGAATTTGTGGAACATACTGCTAAAATGATTTGTTTACTAGATGAGGATGATATGAAGGGTTCGAAGGCCAAGTAGGAGGTGTAGAATAGGATGGAGGAGTGGGTGATATGAAATGGATGTATTATTTTTGTTGTGCTAAGTGTCTTTTCAGTCCATAAACATGTGTAGATTCAATGCATTAGTTTTCATAGGGAATGAGGATTTTAACCATGAATTGTAGATGATATTTAGTGAATTAGAAGTATAAAAAATCTTAAATAACATTGAACAATAGTGTAAAACAAAGAAATAAGTCACCACATGAAATTTACATAGTAGGCATGATGAAGCAATTCACCCCTCCTAGACTACATCTACTAGTCCAGCTCCCAATGGCATGTCCATCTTTCATTTTGCTTAAAATTTTGAAAATACATGTAGTTACAGTGCTCCAATGGCTGTTTTCTCTGCACCAATGGCTCCAGAAAGCTCCAATTAGTCAAAAATTACTCTTCATTCACTATGGATGGGAAAAAATTGAGTCTCCTACTCTTTTTCCTAGTTACAACTAGAAAAACTCCACTCAAAGTGGAGGACTCCACTTATCTGGAGTTAAAATAGCCACTTTACGCCCAAAAT
Organism: Pinus albicaulis; assembly: GCA_034641835.2. Lineage (NCBI taxonomy): Eukaryota > Viridiplantae > Streptophyta > Pinopsida > Pinales > Pinaceae > Pinus > Pinus albicaulis. The sequence goes on along the minus strand of CM076577.1, from coordinate 463,183,207 downwards.
GGCATGTTGGTCAAACCTCCACCAGAATTAACTGTGGCTTTAACTATGTGGTTGGGATGGCTACATGCCAACCCCAATCCCATGATTACCATGACAGATGGTAGAACTTAAGGCTCAAACCCCGGTTGCAAATTCAAAACTCCGGGTTGATGTGGTTGGTTAGATGACCACAAAGAAACCGTGGGTTTTGTGGCCATGTGACAAGTGTTGCAGATAGACCGACAGGTTGTTTACATATACCATCGGTTGGATGTTTCGTATAGATTGCGGGTTGTAACATTTAGTTTAAAACCATGTGAACACTGCTACAGGGACCGCTGGCAGGCTTGGACTGCCGGCATCCCACAACCCCCAAACACGACTCCATTCAACCATAAATATAAATTGACTACTATGATTTTTAATAACCACTGAAGCTGGGATGGTAAAGACCTACGTGTGCTCTATCGAAGGTCGCGAGGTCGAGCCCTACGGACCTCAACCAAAATTTTATAATGTGGTTGAACAGCTATGTGGAACCTCCCAATTGACCCAAAAAACATAAACATACAACCAAATGACCAATAAAGAAGCGACACTTGTCAAACCTGAATTGGTTCTGAGGAAAGGAATATTCCTTACAATATTACTTTTGCTGACTATGCATCCTAGTCAAACTTGGTCAAATTTTCGCAAATTTACCTATAATTGGGCAATTCAATTAGAACGTGATATCTCCCTCATATGACATCGACTTTTCGAAAGGTTCACAGCACCGGAATCAAGAATACGAGATCTACGCAACCATCCTAGTTTCAACTCAATCTTGTAACTTTGAATTTTGAGAAACATTTATGAATTCCTGATCACTCCTCCCTAATGGGAAGATTTTGGACCCCAAAATACTTGATTACCTATTTAGTAGATGAGGTTACAACGCCCTCACCTTTCCAAATTCCATTCATCTTGCCTTGCTTGGTTTAGTGCCTTTGAGCCCAACACAAAGGCAGTCAACACTTCCCTTCTTGGATGCTCTTATCCTCCTGTCAAGAATTGTATCTTCTTTGAGCTCATCTAGAAGTTATGGCAAGAAATATTCAATAGAAGATAGTTGAACATCACTTCCTTGATCATCAATCAAATATGGCTCATACAAACATAAGTTTTCAACATTAACAACTGAATACATTTGCATATAAGAAGGAAAGTCAAGTTGAAATGAATTATAACCAACTTGATTTATGATCTTGAATGGACCATAGCAAATGGGATTGAGATTTTTACCTTCCCCTTGCATCCTTTCTTTGCTAATGTGCAACCATGCCTCATCTCCCTCTTGAAACTTGTGATCAACTCTATGTTTGTCATGCCTCTCTTTGTATTTTCTTTGACTTTTTTCAACCTATTGTTGAACTTGTTGATGTATAATCTGAATTTACTCAATGAACTTTTGAGCCTTATCAATATCACTATGGCCATGAATTGCAACATCCTCCCCAAAGATGAAGTCTAATGGCGATTTTGGAAAATACCCAAAGCATACTTCAAAAGGTGATGTTTTATTTGAAGAGTGTTTTGCCTAGTTGTAAGCGTGTTGAATGTAATGCATTTGTTAATCCCACAATTTAGAATGTTTGTTGCAATATCCTCTCAATAGATGCACAACGGTTCTATTCACCACCTCGGTTTGTCCATATGTTTGTGGATAAAAAGAGGTACTCTTTTTAAACTTTGTGTCCATCATCTTCCAAATATTTGACCAAAAATTCCCAATGAACCTAGAACCCCTGCCACTAACAATAGAAGTTGGCAATCCAAAATGAACCCAAAAATGTTGAAAATAAAGTTCAGCAATTTTTTCAGCAGTAATGGTTTTATTACATGGCATAAGTATACATATTTTACTGAATCTATCCACAAATACATAAAGATAATCATGTTGTTTTCTTGAGATAGGTAGACCTCCAAAAAAGTCCATGGAGACACTCTCCCATGGCCTTGATGGTACCAGAAGTGGTGTGTACAACCCAAGATTCCTATTACTAGGCTTACTTGTTGCACACATAGAACAACCTCTTATAAAACATGACACACTATCTACCATGTGAGGCCAATAGAAATACCTTTGTAGATGCACCACTCTTTGTCTTACCCCAAAGTGTCCAACAATAACAGATGAATGAGCTTCTCTCATGACACTTAGCCTCTCTCCTTGTGGTATACATAGCTTGCCCAAATGAAACAAAATTTTTTTATGCATGTGATAATATTTTTCTTCAACTTGATTCCCTTCACTCAAACTAGCATACACATCTTGAAAATAAATGCCATGTGCATATTGTTCTATGTAACTCTCATGTACAATAGAATCATTTTTTAGTAAATTAGATGCACTAATGATTGGTCTTGAAAGCATATCTGTAACTTTATTGAAAATACCTTTCTTGTACCTTATAACCAAGTGAAACTGTTGAAGAAATCCCATCCACCTAAAATGTATTGATTGTTGCAATTTTTTTTGCGGATGCAAGTACTATAATGGTTAGTGATCAGTATGTAAAATCGTATCTTTACCTATCAAGTAGTGTTTCCAATTCTTGACACTTTGTACCAACTCATATAGTTCTTTGTCATATGTTTGATAATTAGTCACAACACCATTAAAAGTTTCAGAATGAAAAACAATAGGCTTACCATGTTGCAAAAGTACTGTGCCCATGGCATAATCACTAGCATTGGTTTGAATCTCGAATGGCTGTCTCAAATTTGGTAATGCAAGGACTGGAACTGAAATGATCTTGTATTTCAAAGCTTCAAAATATTTTGGTTGTTTGCCTCCCCATTGGAAGCCTTTCTGCACACTTTTCACTACATGCATAGGAGTTGCGATGGAAGAAAAGTTAGCAATAAACTTTCTCCATGTTGAGTTGCAACTAAGAAACTTCTTACCTTGGTTACTGTTTTGGGTGTGGGCCAATTCACAATGACTTCCATTTTAGAATGATCAATCCTCAATTCTTCTCCTCCTGCAATATGTCCCAAATAGACCAAATAAGGATTTCCAATCACACTTTGACATCTTAAGAAACAATTTCTCTTTCTTCAAAATATCAAGCACTCTATTCGCATGAAAGACATGATATTCTCTTGTCTTGCTGAAAATCAATATGTCATCTAAGTACAAAATCACAAATTCATCAAGGAATGGATGCAAAACACTATCCATAACACACATGAAAGTTTTCGGTGCATTACACAAACCAAATGGCATAACTCACCACTCAAAGAGTCCTTGTTTGGTTTTGAATGCAATTTTCCATATATAAATTTATGGAATTATTACTTGATGATATCCACTTTGTAAATCTAACTTAGTGAAAAAAATTTCTTCTTTCAATTGACCTAGAAAATAATTTATTCTTGGGAGTGGGTAACGATTCTTTACTGTAATCTTGTTCAAATCTCGAAAATCTACACACATGCGTCAAGTCTCATCTTTCTTTGGTATCAAGACTATAGGTGAACCTCATGGCGAGGTGCTTGGCCTTATGATTCCTTTATCCAACATATTTTTTATTTTCCTATTTATTTTGGCATTCCCCATGCTCGACATGTGATACATATCGATGTTTGGAAAAGGAAAATCTTCTTGTAACTGAATCTCATGTTGAATCTCTCTTTTTGGGGGCAATCCTGTTGGCTCCTGAAACATCTCATGATGTGCATTGAATACATCATATAAATCTGATTTCAACTTAGGATCACATCCCTCAAATGATTCATGACTAGCATCAGCTTTAGGCTTAATCATAAGAAGAAAAAAATTCTTACTTGAATTTACCAGCCTCTTTACCTGTCCAACATTGACCGTAGCAATGTTTGTCTTCTTGTGATGTTCTCTAAAAATGAACCCCTTGCCATATTTGAATAAATGATATTTATTCTTATGGAGATAGAAGATTTCTTTCCTGTCATACAATTAAGGACTCCCCAACAATACCTGTTATGTCAAGCGGAACCACATCTAATTCAACTGTGTCAACAAAATTTGCAGTGATTGCAAACCGAAATATGCATCTCTTTGAAACCTGTAAATTTGCATCCTTATAAATCCAACCAAGTGGATATTGTTTTGGATGTGGTATGGTCTCAAGGTTAAGTTTCTTGACCAAGTCTTCAGAGATTAAGTTTGCTTCTGACCCACTGTCAAAGAATGTGTCAATCTTGGTATGCTTGGATATGACCCTCACATGAAACAGTTCTATTCTTTCTTCTTCATTTGGAGTATGTATGTGACAGTTTGATGTACTAGTACTGGGCTTAGTTTCAATTTATTTTCCCTTGATGCTCTTCAATCCTATGGCTATAATCTAAGATTCATCACTTGAATCATCTCCTAAATTATGTTGAGTTGTAGCAGCAATTTTTTGTTTCCCTTTACTATTGGGTTTCTTTGGCCTCATTTCAGGATGTAATTCCCAACAATGAGTTTCATCATGTCCTTCTTTTGAACAATGTTCAAAAACCACTTTTTCTCTCTCTTTCTTAATAGATGCATTATTTTTTCTTTTACCGTTTCAGGTATTTTCTTTGGATTTTCCCTTAAAAGGTGTCTTTCTACCCTCTTCAGAAATGTTCTTCCCTCTAGCTTCTAGATGTGTGGCTTGAACACATACTTCATCTAGACTGGTGGGGTTTAACAGAGAATAGTATGTTTTAGGTAGCTATTTAAGCCTCCTATGAACCTGATCAAAGTATCTTGGCTTTGAAAATATACCCCTAATAAGATAGCTCTTCTCCTAAATTATTGGGTGTATTCTTGCACATTTTTTCCCTTCAATTGCGTGAAGTTCCCAATTCATTATGGATTTCTACATATGAGCTAATGGATAAAAGTTTTGTTTTATAGTGGTAATGAAATTTTACCATGATAGAATAATCTTACCATGTTTCTTGATCTTCTCCTTTGTCTTGGCTTCCCACCAAAAAAGTGTTGCACCTTCCGTTCTCAATGAAGCTAATTGGATTTTGGTATCATCATCTTGAAGGTTTTGGATTCTCAAATAGAACTCCAATTGCCTAATCCAATTATGAAATTTTTTTGCATTGAATTCACCATTAAACATTGGCAATTCAAACTTAGCATCAAGTTTTAAAAAAGGACTTTTACCATTGTTCTTTGACTTGTGTGGCTGATGTACTGAAGAAGAAGTAGAGGATGATGATGATGAGGGTGAGGATGACGACTCTCCATTGCCTCCATTTCCATTCTTTGACTTATCTTCATCATTGTGACCTCCTAAAGATCCCTTTCCTTCCTTCTGAAATTTGGATCCTTCTCCTTCTAGTCTCTCATTCCTTCTAACCATCTCAATCATGTCAAGAAATGCTTTCCTGAACACTCTTTCTTCCTCTTTGGGATCAAATTCTTCATGGATTTCTCCTTCCTCTTGAGGAATGCTTAATGTAGCTTTTGCTTCCTTAGGAGGTGAAATAGGTGGTGGAGATTGTGGCAATATTTCTCTCCTTTGCTTTGGCTCTTCTTGAGACCCTTCTGCTCCCACCAATTTCCCTTCTCCTCTTTTGAGCTTGAGCCTTGTAAGCATCTAAAACTTACAAATAGTTAAAAAATTCTTTGCACTAATAAACACTAGAGAATAAACTCTAGCTCTGATACCAATATGATCTGAAATGATTGTATTATATTTTTTGTGCTAAGTGTCTTTTCAGTTTATAAACATGTGCAAATTCAGTTCATTATTTTGCATAGGGAATGAGGATTTTAACCATGAATTGTAGATGACTTTTAGTGAATTAGAAGTATAAAAAAAGCTTAAATAACACTGAACAATAGTGTAAAATAGAGAAATAAGTCACCGCATGAAATTTACACAGCAGGCATGATGAAGCAGTTCACCCCTCCTAGCCTACATCTGCTGGTCTAGCTCCCAAAGGCATGTCCATCTTTCATTATGCTAAAAAAAATTCAAATACATGTAGTTACAGTGCTCCAATAGTTGTTTTATTTGCACCAATGGCTCCATAATGCTCCAATTAGTCAAAAATGACTCTTCATTCACTCTAAATGGGCGAAAATTGAGTCCCCTACAATTTTTCCCAGTTACACCTAGAAAAACTCCACTAAAAGTGGAGTACTCCACTTATCTGGAGTTAAAATAGCCACTTTCCACCCAAAATGGTGCGCTGGTGAAACCTATGCCAGAATTAACTGTGGTATTTACTGTGTGGTTGGGGTGGCCACATGTTAACCCCAATCTCGCGGTCACCATAACGAATGGTGAAACTCAAGGCTTAAACCCAGGTTGCGAAGTCGGAACTCTGGGTTGATGTAGTTGGTTAGCTGACTGTGGAGAAACCATGCAGAGTTTGTGGCCATGTGACAAGTGTTGTGGATAGGTTGGCGGGTTGTGTACATAAGCTGTTGGTTGGATGTTTCGTATAGATTGATGGTTGTAACATTTAGTTTAACGCCATGTGAACACTGTTGCGGGGATTGCTGGGGGGTTGGGACCACCAGTGGTCCCCAACCACCAAACATGACTCCATTCAACCATAAATATAAACCGAATACTATGATTGTTAAGAAATAACGTAGCTCGGATGGTAAAGACCTGTGTGTGCTCTGCCAGAGGTCACAGGGTCGAGCCTTGCGGACCTCACCCAAAATTTTATAATGCGGTTCAAGGGTCGTGTGGCAGCCTCAGGGATAGCCACGTGGCACCTCCCAGTTTGCCAAAAAAACATAAACATACAACCAAATGACCAATAAAGAAGCGACACTTGTCAAACCTAAATTGGTTATGAGGAAAGGAATATTCCTTAGAATATTCCTTTTGTTGACTGTGCATCCCAGTCAAACTGTGGCAAATTTACCTCTTTGGTATTTCGATCAAAATTAAATATCTCTGCCATACGACATCAGTTTTTCGAACAATTCATGGCGCTAGAATCAGGAAGACGAGATCTACACAACTATCCTAGTTTCAACCCAATCCTATAACCTTGAATTTTGAGCAAAATTTATGAAGTTCTGATCAGTGGGGGTGTACCAAGGTTGCATGGGTGCACTTTTATTATTGTAATAGTAAGAGTGAGGTGCACCTTGCATACCTTTTTTATATGGCTGAGGGCCCTGAGGCCTTCTCTGGTTGATGAAACATAGTTGCTCTAGCATTTTTTCCCCACCTTGATATATAGCTTTAAGTGCAGGTAAGGAGGGACACTTGTCTGTGCCATGATTCTCTTCACAGACTAAGGAAAACTCTATTACATTTAGTGGACATTCATTTCTTGGGTTTCCTGGTACATATAGGACAAAATATGGTCAGGGCTCTCTCTGCTTCCTCTTGCTTCCTTTTGACCTGCATTATGTCCATTTGGAAAGAAAAGGTGTGCATCATGTCACTCGTGAAGTCCTCTAGCATGTTTCCAATATCATGTTTTATGAAGGTGGAAGAGGAAGGGGTATTGAATGTACTTTGGAAAACTCTGCCCTTTTTCCTAAATTCCCTAGAATGATTTCGAAAGACAATTTTGATTGTTTCATAGGGTTGTTGGTAGATATTTCCTCCTGATAACATATTCAAGGTTTCTATTATCTCTTCACTGATCCCTCGAACAAGTACAAGTTTCAGTGAGTCAGGATCAAGAGTACAGCTGGCTCTCTTATATTTCAATTGAAACCTCTCTTGATAATCCTGTAGGGATTTTCCAGCTCCTAGAGTCATCCTAAATATCTCATCTTTAGTTTCGTTGGACCTACAATAGTCTTTGTACTTGCTACTGAATGTCTCTTCCATCTGTGCCCAGGTAGTGATGCTATCCCTAAGCAGACCCATGAACCAACGGAAGGCGACATCCTTAAGGGTGGAGGGGAATAGCTTCAACTTCTGATCATCAGAGGTGTAGTCATAAGTCCTATAGACAATATCAAATTCAAACATGAATGTGTCAGGTTCCTCAGAGGTGAGTCCATGGAAGTGTGGAAGAGCTCATGGACTAATTTTTTTCATATTACTGTCCCCATCTGCCTCTCTTATGGGAAAGGATCTCTAGGTCCCAGTAATGGTTAAGATAGGTGAAGAAGGTCCCTCAATTGAAACAAGGTCTTATTCTTCTTCCCCAATAGGATCCTCAAAATATTCAGAAGGCTCTCCTGTAGGGGGTTCAATCTCACTGCCACTGAAGAAGAGTGAAGGGTGGCTAGGAGGTGATGTGGTGGTTTTAGGTAAGGTTTGTATTTGAGTATTCCTAGTCCTAATAGGCATGAAAATCAGATATTTTTTGTACTTTTTCAATATTTCTGAAGGGACATGAAAGGAAGGAAAGAAGAAAAGAATGTTGAAACAAAATTAAAATATCTACTAGACACCTCTCCGACAAGGACGCAAAAAAGTGGTGAGCCTTGGTATTGCATCAAGAGTGTTGCAACTCCCAGGGGCTGCTCTACTTTAATTTATAAACCTGGGGTTCATACCAACTTTGAGGTGACAGTGCTATATACACAACAGATGCATTTTGTTCATGTCATCCTCCTATGCTTTACGAAAGGGTGCTATTTATTAAATTTTGAGAACAAATGGAAATTAAATTACTGGAATGAGATGACAGAAAGGAAATTAAACTAAAGTGCTGAAAATAAATGAAAATAATGAACTAATTTAATTGGAAAAAAGGGAAATGACTGAAAAGAAACTAAGCTAACTTGCCAAAAATAAATGGCAAAAAGGAAACTAATCCTAAACCACACTTAACTTTCCCAAACAGCTAAATGTATTCTAGTTATCCTATGATATATCTAACATGCTCGTATCCATGCAAATAAACTCTCCATGATTTAATTCTAACTAAAAAGAGTTAATTTTCTGCTTGGAGGAAGAAAAATGGCTAAAAGAGAGAATTGAGGGCTTAGCGCATGAAACAGGGCTTAGAACTGGAAAGCGGGGGTTAAACCCTTAGAAAACTTGATTATAACATGAGAAACGACTTTGGAGTGGAAATAATTGAAAAAGGCTTAGAGGCAGAAAGAGGGGGGTTTAAAACCTTATAAAACCTTATTATAGCACAAGAAATGGCTTTGGAGCGAAAAGAATCGAAAAATGTGATGGCGGAGATGTGATGGAGGTAAAATTTGGATGTGCAATGTCACAATCACAACTTCGAAATTTTAAATGGATAGTGGTAATGATTTAACGAGAGTAAATTAAAATGTTTGAAGTGCGATGTGGTAAACGTTGTGGGAGGAAATGTACGATGGGGATGACGTGGAGGTGAAAGGGAAAAGTTGCGAGCTACTAAATATGATACGATAAGTTCAGCAAAGTGTGATTTATGATACGGTAAAGGTTACATGATGCGATTTATGATGCAAATGACGTGGTGATGAAAGGAAGAAAGGGAAAAGTTGTAATTTCGGATTTGCAATTTCGCCATATCGCAATCGCAACGAACGAGCGGTAAGTGTTAAAGTAAATGTTTGAATGTTGCGATCTGCGAAGTGTGATGTACGATGGCGAGAGTCTCGAGGAGGAAGGTGGAGGTTTGGTTTTTGATGGTATTCAAGAATTTTTGCATTAAAATGAGTCTGGCGATGGTGATCAATAGAACAAAGGAATAAGGCAGGCAATCGGTGAAGGAGAGCGATAAGTCTACAAGGAAAAATGTAAGCGGTGCGAAGTGCGATTTGAAATTTCGCAATATCACAATAGGAAGGAACGATCGGTAAGTGTTGAAGGTAAAATTTAAATGTTGTGATTGCGAAGTGTGATGTACGGTGGTGGGAGTCTCGACGAGAAAAGGCAGAGGTTGGTTTTTTCAGTGGTTTTGAATGGTTTTCATGCATTGTGTATAGAAAGAATAAGGCAGCCGTGAACGAAGAAAACAGAGAAATAAGGCTTTGAAGGGCTAAGTGCATTAGGCAGAGAAAAGGTAAGTACAACATTGAGATGAGAAGAGAAGGAGGGGAATAGAGGAGTAAGAGAAGTTATTAGAAATGAAACACACCTGTAGATTATGCACGGGAGGGAGACATAAATGCAGGATGAAACATTGAAGGAAGGGCTTGGACTTGGCAACACAAATGCTTCCCAAAACTCAAACACAAAGCATTTTTTGGCCTGTGGGAAGGTCTACCCCTACTCGAACTCTATTGAAAGAGATGAGAGGGGGGATACTTGACCACAGTTTTGGAGTTTTTCCTCTATTTCACTATGCATAAGAAATTGAAACTACAACAACACAAAAAATAAATAGCAATGAAACTTATCAGAAGAAGATCTAACTTAAATGGCATAAGAAAAACTAGATAAAGGACAGAAAGGAAAAGATAATAACAGCAGAGAAGCTGAGGCACATGGATTGGGCCCTAACCCATGAGCCTCACCCTTTGAACTTAAATCAGTCAAATGGAATTATTCTACTCATTTCATAAAATAATAATTGTATACATCTCTGAAAGTTTCGATCCCTGAATAAAATGAAAGCTTCAATAGTTCACAACAATAATTTTAAATGGAATGGAGACTAGGATAGAATAAATATTCCTAGATCTATCTCTACTCTATTTATTATATAGGGAAGCTACCAAAAACTCCCTAGAAAATGCTGATTGAGTCCACTGGACTCCAAGTAAACCAAGATTGAGTGTTGTCCTCTTTGAGTTGCTCAACTGCCTCTGGAATTTGAATTGTTGGAGAGAATCCTTGGGGATCCTTTGGCTTCCTATGGAATTCGAATTTCTTGGAGAGAATCCTTGGGATCCTTTGCCTGCCTTTGAGGGTGGACAATCCTCCTATAATTTATCCTTGCTGTCTCCTCTAAGTCTTTGTGATAAAATGTAATATCCCAAATGGGACACATGCAACACTATTAAACAATACTGCTCAGAAATAATGTAGTTCAGTAAAGTAAAAGAAGGAGGCCAATATGTAGGCTCAAAAATATCATTTACATCAGCAAATCAGATTTACCTTATGGCCCATAAGATGTAAAACAGAAATAGAAGACTTTTACATGAAGAAAACCCTAAAAAATGAGGTGTTGCAACCATATATTTGACTGAACAATCTTGACAACGTTATTTTTATTGGCTGAAGAAAAATTAAATTACATTTCAGATATAGAGAAGATCTGTGTAAAAAAATTTAGATCTTTATCAAATATGTACACTAGATAGGCTCCTCTACAAATGCCCCTTGGGGTTTTCAACAAAAAGTGAAGTACATGGAGTAGATCTGAGATCTTATGCAACAGATCTATAGAATGATTCAAAAATTCTAAAGAAAATACAACAATATCCAAATCAGATATGAATATGACATGGATCAGATCTGGAATCCATGGATCACCACAGTGAAGGGCAGAACCCCAACACTATAGATCTCTCCTCCAAAAGTGTGCCAAAACACTTGCAATTGTACACTTGCAAATAATGCAGTACTGGAAGGAAAAAATGCACTATAGGCTCTAGAACATACATGGCCTCAAGCCAAGATCTGAAATCAGTGCTCTAATCATCTAATACTCTCTTTCCAGGGGGATATAAGACTTTCCCACTGAAAAGAGGCACTATAATGGCCTAGATCTGAGTAGATATAGCATCCACTTGCTGCAGATTACAAAGACAACCAAACCCTCAATAGGATATATGTTGTAGTTTGAAGAAGAGCTTGGCCAAATGCCTGATAGTGGACAAGAAATGCAAGACTCCTCCAAGAGCTACTCAAGGAAGGAGGTGGGATTCCCGATTAGGACCACCCAGTGCTAAACAACACTATTCTCTGCTAAACAACCAAGAGAATAAGAAATGTCTAAATAGACAAATTCTTCAGAAATCTGATAATCATCAACAACCTTCTCATGTTTTCCTCATCTTCCTTTTATAAGATGTTAGAAATGAAATTAACTCAGACAAACATTACAGAAAACATAGATACAGAACCAGACAAAAAAATTGGCGGAAAAGAGGCCTCACCCTCGTGGCATTCTCATCATTCTCCCTTATTAAAATAATTTAGTTTACAATTTAAATAGATGAGATAAAATGTCTAAGATAGTCCGTTCTATCTTAGACTCCTTTGGTTGAGATAATTTCTCACCAAAAACCCACCAAGATAGGAGTTACTAAACAAACTCCAATATTTTAGGAACAACCCAAGAGTTAGGCACATATTCCTAACTTGGAATATTTAATTAATTTATTTATTATTTTGGATTTATTATTTTTATTTGAGAGAGGTAAACATTCCCCCCTTCAATGACAAATCCAAAATAATAACGAGGAACCATCTTCCAAGTTCTCATGTTAATCCTCAAAAAAACATTGCCTGAAAAACCGCCAAAGCTAGATGTTGAAAAACTGCAATTTGAAGAGACCATGAGTTAGTTGTATGTCTGATTCATCTCTAAATTTCACTTGCAAAAGGATCCATCTGTACTTTGCATGAAATCAACATCCTTTGTCCACTAACAAAATTTTTTCAAATCCCACTGGCTGATGATGTCAAAAACAACTCACTGTTGCTTTTGCTGTGCTGAAAATTGTTCACTGCTTCTTTGCTGTCGACTGCCCACTGGAAAAATTTTGGATGCCCACTGGCTATTGAAGATGCCCACTGGCTGCTTTTGTTGGTTTTGTCGAGACTTTCAGTTTGACAACCACTGTCAATCTCATTGACATTTTCCACCCTTTGTCAACTGAAAGGAGAGACACTTCTCTTCGAAAGTATTCCTGAACTACCCCCCTTCAGGTGTAGGAGTCTTACATTGATGTACTCCCCCGTTCAACTGCATGAGAGTACTATCATATTTTCACTGTTGCCTGCACTATGTGTGATTGTATTCGGTTTTAGAACTGAGACAATCGTTTGACTGTGGAGGACCATTTCCAAGGGTCGATCCATTCATAATGTATCTTTAGTCTGGAGGATTTTTGTTGGTTGCGAAATTTTTCTGAGAAATGATTTGGTTTGCCACAATGGCGACAAGGATGGAGATCAAAACATTGATCTTCCATATGATCGGTTCTTTGACAATGAGAACATTTCGGTTAGACTTCAACTTCAGGTTGCATGCAATTATGTTTGTCTGCAACTTTGGGTTGCGTGCATTGCTAGTCGTCTGCAACTTTCTCAGAATCTGCTGAGGTGAGTTTTGCAAGAAATATTGCACTGACGAACTTAATTGGCTTGGAATAATCTGGGATATGCAGGTTGGTGTCATCATTGACATATCCTAAGCCTCGTCGATGCTTCTTATGTTGAATTTCTTCCCATGGCTTGATGATGGGTTTGGAATAAATTGGAATTGGAACAACTTCGACACTTGAAGCTGTTTGAATGAATGACTTATCATCTGGATGGTTTAAAAACTTAAAAGTATCACTCTTTTCTTGCAATTCAATCCTTTGAAGTTGCGACTCTAATTGAAGAGACTCAATGGTTTCTTGTGTTTGTTGTAGATGCCGTGAAAGATCGGCAATATTTTATTTGTTGATGTGCACCATGTCTTCATCACTGGAGATGATCAAATTGTGAAGAATGTTTAACAATTGAATATGTTGCACCATTTTAACTTGAGCTCTTGAAATCAGGCTCTCTTGTTGTAGATGTCATACTTTGAACTGTTTCACTTGAATGACAGGCTCGCTTGAATGTGGCTTGAATGGCACGCTTGCTTGCGTTGTTGCTTATTGCACTTGCTAGAATTTTAGAATTTCCTCGCTGAAACTCTGGAATTCATGCTCGCTTGATGACGGTCGTGTTTGCTTGAATGCTCACTTGACTTACTTGATGACTTCACGCTCACTTGAATGAATAGCCATGCTCTCTTGATGTTGATCTCAACTTCCTTGATTTTTTTAACTTGTTCATTTACTTTGATGGTTGCTGCAATGAACTTCACTCTGGCTCACTTGAAGGTTTGATCTTTGTACTGACTTGATGCAAATTTCTTGAATGAATACTCATGCTCACTTGTAGGAGATGTGAAATTGTTGCTTGTTTGATTTAGAGTTAAGAACTCTTGCATTCACTTGATTTTTCTTAAAGGAAGGGTGTCAAACACTATCGAAAATGCACCCAAGAAAGCTTACAATGATTTTAATGATTCACTTAAAACAATGAATTCAATTGTCCTCTTAAAAATTCATTAACAATGAATTTTTAATGATTCACTTAAATCAATGAATTTGATTACAAGTTCTGAAATGGATTTGCAAGAACACTGATGAAGACTTTGCTTGACTAAGTGAATTGGATAGTTGATGTAGAATGTTGATGTAGACAATATTTGATTATATGTTGTAAGTACGCAGATGCATGTGTTTAGTTTACATGTGTTGTGCTTGCTGAAATTGAACTTTATGTATGCAATATGAAATTATTGATGTGTCACAACTAGACACAAATAAAAAACAACAACATGAAGCCATAAAAAACATGTGCCATCACAAATACACATGGTGTACCTAAGATCCCCTGATTCAATTTCGGGCGGATCTAGGACACTTGAACACCAAAAAATGATATCTTTATTAAGTATTGAGTACATAAGAAATCTCCACCTTCAAGTAATGAATATGCCAAGCTCACAACCCTTGGAAGCAATTTGTCTTCAAAATCTGGATATTCACCGACTCAATCTCTCTCAATACTTTGAATTACAACAATGTCTTTTCCCTTATCACTCCAAATTTATAAAATATGCACCTTATTACTCCAAAAATTACAAATATAATTTCACTCCATCACTTCAAAAACCCTCACTCCACTTTTAAAAAAAATCTATGAGCACTTATGTAAACCCTGCTCAACCCACATTCTCCATTCTCTATGCATATAAAATTCATTTGAAAATTACGTGCCTGCAAATAAAACTTAAATCTAGGAAAATATATAAATACCTACGGAAGCTCACTTCTCTTTTTAAAATTCAAATACCAACTTGTTTATTCTTCATGCTTTATGGTTAAAACCATGGCAAAAAATTGCTTTCATAAAATGGAATTAATATACATCACCTTGTATTTAAATCCAAAGTATTAACTTCAACCAATACTTAAATCTCATTTGGATTTAATATCTCGACTTCGGATCAAAACCCAAAGTACTAGCAACCAAAATATACATAGTTTGTATCGGCCACAGCTTGTCAACTCACCATATATCCAACCCACGTGAATATTTCAATTAATTAAAAGTGTGATCTTGGTTTATACAAAACACTACCATAATATTTATTTGGCCAACATAATAAACCAATTTATACAACCTCAGACTCCATTTGAAATTTAAACTCAAATGTTTTACATAATATTTGATTCGGCCTTACCTCGTTAACCTCCACGCAATTTCCTTTCCAAATACTGTTGATCTTCGACGTCACCTAATCAAATTGACTCACGCTCCGGTTCTTAAACTTGAATTTTCATCACTTTTGTTGTGCGTTCTCATGATTCCACTTCACTGCATCATTGCTGGTCAACGATGTTGTTCCTTGTTCCACACCTTTGTTCAAATTTCGAAGAGCCCTTTCTACTTCATCAATTCTGTTCTATGGTGTTTAGCATTTCAAGAAGAGCCAATTTTTCCACTAAGTCTCAACACAGTTCGAACCATCAATGAAAATCTTATTACAAAAATCAATGACAATATTCACCCTTTTGACTCCCTTCAAAAAAATGTTTTTTCCATTCCCTATCTCTCCCAAATCAATATTTAAAGAGCCTTTATAGTCATGCTTTTACATAATTTCCATTAAAATAATGGAATTAACATTATGAAGTCACTTAAATATTCACTTAAAATTTTGAATTGGCGCTTAAAATCAATTCACTGACAATCGATTTTAGGGGGAAACTTCACTCGCTCGGACAGAGCCGATAGCAGACAGATGCTCTGTTGAAACCCCCAACATTTCGATTGTAGATAAGTGCTGGCAAGTCTCTGATGTCCTCCTGTCACGGGAATTGAAGAAGGAGCTGATATTGGTTTGATTTTTAAGAGAACAAGTGAAAAGATTGTTCACAAACCTATCTACTGATCCTATAACTGTAGCAGATCTGTTGGAGAGAGAACCAGTTGTCTTCATTGGATCTGAGGTTCGAACAGTAAATGATGATATGCCATTGGCACATATCACTGTAGCTTTTCAGGGAGCTTCTTGGATAGATCCAGATTCTATTGCATTGACAGTTTTGCAAACATTGTTGGGAAATTGGAACAAAAGTGTTGGGGTTTCTTTCATTCAGTTTGAAGTTTTCAGCGGACATTTGGAACAAGTTTCATCCATGGCATCCCATTTATGGACCCAAGGTGAT
Organism: Pinus albicaulis; assembly: GCA_034641835.2. Classification (NCBI taxonomy): domain Eukaryota; kingdom Viridiplantae; phylum Streptophyta; class Pinopsida; order Pinales; family Pinaceae; genus Pinus; species Pinus albicaulis. Next base: position 463,166,892 of record CM076577.1, on the reverse strand, counting down.
AGCTAATTTGAAGAGGAACAGAGTGAAATTGAAGAGGAGGAAAATGTTGGCGGAGGTGAAATTGGTGTCGTGGTTGTTGGATCGAATAAATATCTTCAAAAAAATGCAAGTGACAGTGAGGATTCTGAGTTGTTTTTGATAATCAGCGTAGGGTTGTCAGATCTACAAAGGACAAGAGGTTTGAAGAGATGTCCCTTACAGTTGATCAAATGAGAATGCCATGAATATTAATGACTGGGTCAACTTACAGGAGAGTTTCGATTAGCAATTACATCATCAAACAATGCAGCCATTCAGGTTTGATTCAAAGATGCTAATACATCTACTCTTGAGCATATATTAACAATATATAAAAGAATCTATAACTTCAAAATTTTAAAATCTGTGCAATCGGCTCTGGAAAAATCTCACCGTGCCACGGTCCAATAATCTCAAACATAGACTTCACACATACCTTTCAACGCATCCACTTTTCTTGTTGCAGAGTCTCCCAATGCATTCCTTCAATCGCACAGCAAGGTAATGGACTTACGTCGGCCTGTGGTTCCCACTATGCACCTTTTCGTAGTTTTACAACTCTTCAACTGCATTACCAGAACTGAATCTCGTGTGACGCAGCACTGGCTGATTAAGCTCAACACCAAGAAATGAGCTCAACATCCCAGAGGATCCTCCTTTGACGCCTACGCATTTCATCCATTCGCAGTCTGGCCAAATTTTTATGAACTAGCGCACAACTCTGTTCTTGCAGTTACATAATTCATTTAGCAGCGTTGAAATCCACATCTAATTCATTAAAAACTCTTTCCCATGGCTCTGATACCACATGTTAGAAATGAAATTAACTCAGACAAAAATTATAGAAAACATAGATACAGAACCAGACAAAACAATTGGCAGAAAAGAGGGCTCAGCCTGATGGCATTCTCATCATTCTCCCTTATTAAAGAATTTACTTTACAATTTAAATAGATGAGAGACAATGTCTAAGATAGTCTGTGCTATCTTAGACTCCTTTGGTTGAGATAATTTCTCACCAAAAACCCACCAAGATAGGAGTTACTAAAAAAACCCCAATATTTTAGGAACAACCCAAGAGTTAGGCACATATTCCTAACTTGGAATATTTAATTAATTTATTTATTATTTTGGATTTATTATTGTTATTTGAGAGAGGCTAACATAATATTGAGATCTTGAAAAACCATAAAAAATCTCAATGCTTTAGCTTCTTTCACATGTGCCACCTCCAACTAAGATTGCGTTGTGCATCAATGAGGATCACTTCTTCTAGACAACATTGTTGATTTGGTCATGGTTGACCCAGTCAAATGATTCAATCCCTTTCACACATAAGGGTGTTTATTTAGATAGCCCAGATTTAGCCTTGTTCACATGTAGCATTGATTTATTCACTGTTTTAGGAGTTTTTATTGTCCTCCTTTACACATTTATTTATGCAACAGGAAAATGAAACAAAATTGTATATTCCCATTAGCTTGGGATAATTTTGAATATTACATAAAATATTTAAAAAGAACTTAAAAAATCATGATTTTCTACACTCAACATTATATTAGGCACTTAGAGTATGTTAGCCTTAATCACCACCTATACTAGCATCATAAACCCAAATAATAATAAAAATGCAAGAAAAAGAGATCTAAGAAGGAAAAAAAGTGACTATTAACCCCTCCAAATATTTCTAATGATGGAGCTCATTAGGGGTCATATGAGGATGCTTTTGGGGAGCATGAAAAATCATATGGATTTGATGACAGTAGACCAAATTTTTATTCCAGTGTGCAGAGTGAGCAGTCAGGGGACTCTATGGGCGATATTGAGGGGGATGAGTCAATTTTGATGATTCAACTAGAGAAGCATATGGTGGAGCATGAGTCAGCTCAAGAGGATATTATGTGTATCATGCATGATATTCCTTTAAGGGAGAGCCATATGGAGGACCACATTGAGTCGGTGGTGGATATCCAGCTAACCTTGGGGTCAGTCATTGAGGAGGAGCAGATAGATGCATGGACATCTAGTGCGGTGACGATATGTTGCAGATACTTATCCTTAGGAGATATTGGAGGTTGATGGGGTAGTTCTGTGGGAGGCTAGTAGAAATAAAGAGCATGAAATTCCTGATTAGGAGCGGGAGAATCTTTTGGAGATGGTGGAGCATCCATCTTCGGGCCGACCCACTGATGAGGTGCAGAAAGATGCACATGCAGTCAACAGAGCTACAGTACTTTCAGGGAGTAGCACTCTCTAGTAGTACATTGATGGGGCTTGTAGCATATCATTCCCACATAAGCCGATTATAGAGAGAGGGGTCTTCTTCTTCAAGAAAATCTTGTCGGCAATTGGGACGGGGAAGCACGAATTGAGTATGGACTGGCGAACTCACACTAGACTTTTTTTGTATGCAGGTGTCACTGTAGTTTATTCTTCTTCGAGGATAGATTGGAGGGAGATCATGATTTGGTATCCTATTTATGGTACTATATTCTTAGTCAGGAGAATATCGGAGCATGGATCCATAGACCTGACAAATAATAATGTTTCCAATTGGCAGTGGGACACATGTCGACATCTCTTTAATATTTTGTCCCGAATTTGAGAAAGAAGAGTTAACATTGGATTCAGTCAAGGGTTGGATTTGAGAGAGGTGATGAGTTGGTACATTTTTTATGGGGAAACTTATACAATCATAGCTACAACACAGCAGGAGCCGTGGAGCATTGATGCTTGTTGGCAATCTTTGCTTCATGGGGTGACAACTACAACTAAAGATAGTGCACAGTCCAAGCCATGAGACTTGGGCGATGATTGGCCAGGGTGGCGTTAGGATTAGGGAGGATCGATTGATGTTAGGTGCAGTGAGAGATCAGTTTGGGATCTCAGCAACGAGGAGTCTATTCCAAGTGACTTGACAGAGAAGCATAGTAGCACCCAGGGATTTGTATAGGATCCAGGCATTGGGTATCAATTGCATCAGTTCAATAGGATGGTTGACATATTTGTATTACTTGAGGGAAAGCAATCTTGGGGAGTAAGGTCTGTAATATTCATTTCTTTGGTGTCACCTATGACAGGGTTAAGATGGACTTCCAGATTTGGGAGCAAACAAGTCACAGAAACAGGTTGGTGTCATCAACGGGCCCATAGGTTTTTTGGAGGAGTTATGAGGAGTGTCTATGAGGACTGGTCGAATTCAATTGATATATTCCATCAACCACACTATTTTACTTTCGTTACAATGCATTCTGACAAATTTTGGAAAACTGAGTTATTTTTAGGCTTAACTCAATTAATTACACTCAAGGTGGAATTCTGGGAGTAATACATGATAGAAAACCTTAGTGTAGTATCTCGTTGCAGCTAGGACGATAATACCTACATTATGGGGTGGTTGGACATGATTTTTGGTGACCCGAGGAGACATGGTAGCTGATTTAATCTTTCTGACATTGAAAAGAAATATTTTAATTGGAAAAAAAAAGGTAAAAGTGCTCCATGATAAAAATAATAATAAAATAAGGCTCTTGAAGGATCCATGAGATATATAAAACAAAAGGAGGAGGCAAATGAGGAATATCCTGGATTTGATATATTTTCTTGTATGTGAGGTTGAGAACCCGGTTCTCTTCTTCATTGGTAGGCCTAGGACTGAAACCCTTGGGTATGTTGTCGAGTGTTGGATAGAAACCCAACTCCCTTTGAGGAGACTTCATTTAGGTATTTCACCAAGCTTCAGGGATATTGGAGTGAGGTTCATTCAAATCCTCAATTGGTGCTTCATTTTTTCAGTTGGTTCAGTGGCAGTTGTAGTTGGAGGGTGAGTGCAGTTGTTTAGTTTTGGAGGCCAACACAGTGCAACTATTTATATTGGTGGCCAATTTTCCATCTCAGCTATTTTGGGTCAGATATGCATGTAACCACAGTTTATCATTTATAATAAAAAGCTGAGATTCATCCTATTCAATGTGTTAATGGATTGCAGTGTTTTATGTGTTTTTATTTTGCAAGGAAATATTACGTTTATTAATTCAGTAATTTTATGGTAAAAAGCCGGGTTAGTAAAATTTTTGCAAAATTGGTAAAATACCCCATTTGGGATATTAAATTATTCTATTATTATATCGACCTATCATGATGTGTATATTTTTTAAAGAAATAATTATGTGTACATATGTATATAATTAAATTTTAACAAATTCCACTTCCGTCTGATGTTTTCGCAATGGATCCACCTTCTTCTTACCTATTAGGAGACGTGCCAAATAATACACCATCACAAGTATTCATTTTTTCACTTATGTTTCAAGTTATAAATTGAAGTGCAAGTTTCATTAAAAAATGAGATAGATCTTCAGTTATTTTACAGTTTTAAATTGTTTGAATTTTAGGTTTTTAGAGATGATTTATGTTCTCCAAGGACTTTAACGATGGAGTCAATGATGGGGATAGGAAAATCCAAACAATTTGAAGGGTGTCCTGTCTTATTCATTATTTTATGAAACATTTCATTTGATTTTTTTTTTAAATTTTAATATATATATATATATATATATATATATATATATATATATATATATATATATATATATATATATATATATATACACACACACTTGTACATGTATATTGTACAATTTATCTAATAGGATGCATTGATGTAGGGCCACCACTGGACAATGGAAGGGGAACTACATGAGGTATTGGATGAAATTTTAATTTTAATACATGTACATAAATTTATTATACATGTTTATATATATGCAATTACACATTGTGTAGGTTCCCCATTCTTGAAATGATAACACAAGGAGGCTGCTAGAAAATACATTTAAGCCAAATTCTCTATTTAATTGACGCACACAAAATTTTATTTGGTCTAGTCTTTTTATAGTACATGTTATATTTACTTTTCTATATAACTTGATACTTGTAACACCTGATACATTGTTATATTTACTTTTATTTAATGATTTAAATTTTGGACATATTTTACATTTTGGATAATTGAACTACATTTACTTGTATTGACTGATTTTAAATTTTGGATAGTTGTTACATTTGGCATGTGATCGCATGTTGTTATAATGTTAACTTATATGATCTTAGATTATGTTTTGTTTTAAAAACTTGTTGTTTTGTCATTTGTTATTTAAAATGAATCTAGATTGAAATTTCAAATTACAAAACACGTGGTACATGTTATGCATTTGAACATGTGTGAATGTTATATAATTAGGTGTAAATGTCTATTAAAGGTGATATTTAGGTACATTTTGCATGATCATGTGTCATTTAAAACAATCATAGATGGTTTTACATATTTAAGTTCATGAATATGTAACAATGATTGAAGTACATTTGCATTTAGTTGCTACATTTTGCATACATGATCACATGTTGTTATAATGTTAACTTAGATTCAATCTTAGATTATGTTTTGTTTTTAAAACTCAAGTTGTTTTGTCACTTGTTATTTAAAATGAATCTATATTGAAATTGCAAATTACAAAACACATGTGGTACATGTTATGCATTTGAACATGTATGAATGTTATATCATTACTAATGTCTATTAAAAGTGATATTTAGGTACATTTTGCATGATCATGTGTCATTTGAAACAATCATAGATGGTTTTACATATTTAAGTTCATGAATATGTAACAATGATTGAAGTACATTTGCATTTCGTTGTTACATTTTGCATACATGATCACATGTTGTTATAATGTTAACTTAGATGATCTTAGATTATGTTTTGTTTTTAAAACTCAAGTTGTTTTGTCATTTGTTAGTTAAAATGAATCTATATTGAAATTGAAAATTACAAAACACATGTGGTACATGTTATGCATTTGAACATGTGTGAATTTTATATAATTAGGATGTCTATTAACGGTGATATTTAGGTACATTTTTCATGATCATGTGTCATTTAAAACAATCAAGATGGTTTTACATATTTAAGTTCATGAATATGTAACAATGATTGACGCGTATTTGCATTTAGTTGTTACATTTTGCATGTGATCACATGTTGTTATAATGTTAACTTGGATTCAATCTTAGATTGTGTTTTTTTTTTAAAACTTCTTGTTTCGTTACTTGTTATTTAAAATGAATTTAGATTGAAATTTAAATTTACAAAATACATGTGGTACATGTTATGCATTTGAACATGCGTGAATGTTATATAATTATGTGTAGATGTCTATTAAAGATGATAAATTTAACTTTTAATATAAATTTTTAAATTAATAGGTGCATAAACATATAATTTATAAAACATGACCATGTAGAATTTGCATGGTGTGAGTGTGGTTTAATGCTTTTAAATTTTAAATGACACTAAAACAATAAAAGGGACTTGAAAATAATTAATGGATTTCTCTTACACATAGAATTTGGAATATGAAATCATGGATAGTGGAAGGAGGAGGTGAATTTTTCCAAAATGTATAAACAAAGTTAAGGAATGTGTCATAATATAACTGAAATTCCATGTGATAACGACAACAACAAGTGTCACGTACAATGATAAGTTTAAGATACCATGGTTTTTGTTGCACAAAAGTAGTGATTGCGACATTAATTCCACGATTCTCTTCTATGAACTTATTGAACAACTCTATCTGAGTGGTGTCCAAGATATGTTTTTCATGTTCTTCGTACTGATTTCGTGCTATTATTCACCACATCAAATGCCTTGATTTTGGTGAAGCATGTGAATTTTTCATCCAATATTCATATATTATTTTTTTAACATATTCTACAAGTCTATAATTGTATGGTTTCGTACAAATAACTTTCCAACAAGCGAGCTCATCTTTTACATCTATTTGCAATTGAAATTTCCGATGTTTGTGTAATTTTTTTCAGCAGGTCCCTAATTCTTGTGCCATAGATTTTACCAAACAATTTTCTTTAGTACTTGATGAAACCACTGTCATTTGTATTTCTCTGCGTGCATCTAAATCACTTTTATTTCTATATCTTCCAATTGACTTTAGAGCACTATTTGTATTTTGTACGACATTTTCCTTCATTTTTTTATCTTTCATTGATTTTTGAATACCCAATAGAGTCGTAGATTGTTTTAATTTCTTTGATGTTAAGTGACTTCTGAAAATTTGGGCTTGAACTGCCACATTTTCATCTTTGAATAACATATCAATAATGAGCTTAACACGATATCATATAGCATGGTCAACTTTTTTATCTCCATATGTGTCAGTGTCAACATTTTCTAACATCTCATCGTCGATATTGATTTCATCAGTACATATGAGAATTAAATGTACAAGATGAGTTTAAATATTTAATAAATAATTAAATTAAAAATAGTGTTTGAATGAAATTGAAAAATTAATAAATATATATAATTTCAATAATACACATGATATATATATACATACCCGATGATTCAATTTCTTCACTTGAATTTCTTTCAACATTTTCAACATATTCAATCATTGGTTCATTATCTTTTTCACTTTCTATTTCAATATTTTATATCTCATCATTAATGTTATGAGGAATATATGTTCTTGTTTATATTGCGAAATATTTTTCAAATTAGTTCGTTAAATAAAAATTATGTTTCGCAATACACTAGTTAAATTTTAAATATCATTTATAATATTTACATTTACATACCTGCTCAACTTCTAGTTGCGGTTGATTTTCCCTTTCAATATTTGAGCCTTCTTCTCTCTTTTCTTTGCGATATTGTCTACTGTATTCTCTACGAGCCTCAACGTTTATTGTTTGATCATATTTTCTCTTGCACTTTCTTTGATTTCCCATGATAATTTAGTATGAAGCTCAAAAAAATTCCTTCAAAATCCGTTAAAAGAAACTCACTATTAAAATTTATACAAAAAATCACTTCAAAAAATCATAACAAAAGATTTCATTTCAAAAAACTCACTTTAAATTTTTTGCACAAAAGACATACTTCAACACAAAACACTTACTTTAAAAAAATGCCGCTTCAAAAATTCCGCCAAAAAATTGTCTTTTAAAAATGAAGCTCAAAATATTTCCTTCAAAGTCTTGCAAAAAAATCTCACTTTAAAATTTAGACAAAAACTCACTTTAAAAAATCATTATAAAAGATATACTTCAGTCCAAAACACTTACTCTAAAAAAATGTCACTTTAAAAATTACACCAAAAAAATATCCTTTGAAAATTCAACTCTAAAGATTACCTTTGAAAATTCAGCCCAAAAGATTAGCTTTGAAAATTCACCCCAAAAAGTTTCCTTTGAAAATTAGTCACAAAAGATTACCTGTGAAAATTCAGCCCAAAAAGCTTCCTTTGAAATTTCAGCCCAAAAAATTTCCTTTGAAAATTCAGCCCAAAAGATTACCTTTGAAAATTCAGTCCAAAAATTTCCTTTCAAAACCCAAAAAGATTCCTTTGCAAATTTAGTCCAAATATTAATATCACTTTGTGAGAGATATGGTTGAGGATAAAAAGCCGTTGCTGGTAAAGGTGGACACTTTGAAGAATTTTTTAGATGCATTGATGAAGTATGTGAGCACTGATAATTTCTCTTGGTGTAGAGAAAAAATGGGTGTTGCAGGGTTGGGCCGATGACTAAGCTCTCATGTGGCCCTCTGTGGAAAGAAAAAAACAAGTGGGAGAATGTTGGGTGTGTGTTTGCAGGGGGGCGGTAGCCAACCTGTACAAGGTCTGGGGAAGCATCTCGGGAAATTATTTTTGGACCCTATATTAGGTGGGCAGACCTACCTATGTTTTTTTGCATGGATTTAGCATATGGTTTTGGGCATGATGGTTTTTTGTGCATGGTATTTTATAGATCCGGTCAAGGTAATTACGATTAAGTTATAATCTAGGGCTAATGGATTGGGGTTTATGAATGATTCGACATGCATATATATTTATTGTAACATTGAAAGGAAAATAATAAAAAATAAAGCTGGTAGTCCCAATTTTTGGATCCAGGGAAAATATCTATGTATATTTGTTTTATGTTTTATGTTACTGATATTGTTTATTTTCAGTTTTAAGCATTTGTTTGCAGATAATTTTTGTACAAGGTTAAAACCTACATAGATGTAGAACTCCTCCCTCTTTTCACGGATCCTCAACTCCCTCTCCTTCCCTATAAATCAGGTTCTGACCATCCATTAATAGTTAGTGAGGTTGGCATGTAGCTTGGCTTTTGGTTTCCATCCTAAGAGCTGAATTATGCCCAATATATGTTCGTTTCAAATGAGAAAGGTGTTTGAAGGCTAAGGCTTGGACTTGGAATATCACTTGAAGGAGGCTTCCAACATCAAGGCTTCATTCGTTGCAGTGCTCCCTTTTCCATCTATTTATAACATGATATATGATTTCTTTCCATAAATGCTTCAAACATTGTCCATTTATTGTAATACTCCTTGATATGTTATGTAATTTGTATTTGAAATTGTTATGCTTTGCATGTCTTTGTTGTCTCCACTTGATCTTTCTTGCATGCACTCATATATACGAGAAAAGAGAAGATTGTAATCTTAGAACCAAAAAAGTCAAGTCAGAAATCAAGGGTATTAGCATCAAAGGAAGGTAGGAGATCTATCCTCCTTTTCATTTTCTAGTATAAATTAGGAAACATTACATGTAATTGTCTTCTGTTGTTGCTAGATCCTCCCATAGGACTAGAGGGATCATTTATGTCTGTAGAAAGGATTTCTTGCAAAAAAAATTGGCGACTCCACTGGGGCGCACATAACCCTTATAACCTCCTTTTGTTTTTGGACTCTTTTGCCAAGTTTTTGAAACCTCTTAGTGATCCATAATTTTGATTGATAATGGATCTGCATTCTAAGTGGTGTGTTGTTTAGAGTGTCAAGTCTGGATCTCTCTTCAATTTTGAGTATCTTTTCCTAATTTTTTCTCTCACAACGCATTTTCTTTAAAAAACAAGCACTGTCAGCGTGGATTTGGGTCAGTACAGTCATGATTAAAACCCTGGTTTCCACTGTCTGCTCATGTTGGTCCAAAAACAATGTTACTGATGAAATAGGTAACCGCACTGTTACCTACTTTTTTTTGGTAGCATAAAAAGCACCCGATTTTGAAAAGTGGTGATGCAGAATCACCTCTTTTTTTTTTTAGCACATTTTTGACACTCTAATATTTTTATTTATGAAGTATGAATATTTGCTTTAAAATGTTAGTGATTTTCATGCTAATTTTGAAACGTATTGATGCAGCATCAACTTTTTTTTTTAGAGCAGTGATTTTCATGCTAATTTTGAAACGTATTGATGCAGCATCAACCTTTTCTTTTAGAGTGGTGATTTTCATGTTGGTAATAAAACACAAAACTTAGATAAAACAAAATATATAAAAACAATATAAAAAACCAATAAAAATGTAAAAAAAAACAAAATTAACTCGTAAAAATAAAAAATTTAAACAAAAATAAATAAATAAATAAATAAAATATTCGAAAATTATATCAAAAGAAATGACAAAATTTGAAAAAAAACAGATAATTTAAAGAAAAAAAACAAAAATTAACAAAAAAAGTTTAAAAAAAAAAACATCAAAAACATTTTTTTCTAAGTTATTAAAAAAATCCATATAATTAAAAAAAAAAAATTACAATAGAAAATTTAAAAATAATTTAAATTACAAAATTAAAATTTAGATTAAAAAAATAAAATACGAAAAAGAAAAAATTAAATTTAAAAATTTAAATTAAAAAAATAATAATAATAAGAAAACAAAAATACAAATTTTAAAATTAACAAAAAAAAAAAATTAAAAAAAAAACAAAATTTAAAATTCAAAAAGAAAATTAAAATAAAAGAATTATAATAAAAAAACTATCATTAAAAAACAAAAAAAATGAAAAAAACCATGTGCAAATAATTAAAAAACAAATATCCATAAATTTGCTGTTTTTTTTTAATGAAACAATTTATAAATTTTAAAAATGAAAAACCAAATAAACTAAAAGATTTTAAAAAAAAATTAAATTAAATTAAAATTTAATGAATAAATTTTAAAAAATAATTAATCTAAAATATTAAATTTAAAAACAAAAACAAAAACAAAAACAAAATTAAAACAAATTGAATTTAAAATAAAAAATTTGAATTTAAAAAAAATAATTTTAAATTTTTTGAATTAATAAAAAAAAAAAAATTAAAAAAAAATATTAAAAATTAAAAAAAAATAAAAAAATAAAAGAATTTTTTGATCGTAGTGCCATCGCCAGTCGGCGTCTCGCCTAGGTGGCGGCGGAGGCCGACCGCTGGGAGGGCGGGGGGCTGCAGCCCCCCACCCGCCTAGCGGCTGGCCTCCGCCGCCACCTGGGCGGGAGGCCGATTCCGAGAATCACCCTCCCACGGCAAGAGGCTGATTCCGGGAATCGCCCTCCTGCCACAAGAGGCGGATTCTGGGAATCGGCCTCCCGCCGTGGGAGGCCGATTCCGAGAATCGCCCTCTTGCGGCAAGAGGTCGATTCCGGGAATCGCCCTCAGGCCGATTCCAGGAATCACCCTCCCGCGGCGAGAGGCCGATTCCAGGGATCGCCCTCCCGTTGATTCCGGGGATTGCCCTCCCGCCGATTCCGGGAATTTCCCTGAGGCCGATTCCAGGAATCGCCCTCCCACCGTGGGAGGCTGATTCTGGGAATCGCCTTGAGGCCGATTCCGGGAATCGCCCTCTCGCCACGGGAGGGCGATTCTGGGAATCGCACTTCCGCGTCCTCAGGCCGATTTCGTGAATCGCCCTCCCGCTGCGGGAGGCCAATTCTGAGAATCGCCCTGAGGCCGATTCCGGGAATCACCCTTCTGCCGTGGGAGGCCGATTCCAGGAATCGCCTTCCCACGTCGCAGGAGGGTGATTCCCGGAATTGGCCTCAGGGCGATTCCCGAAATCGGCCTCCCGCCGCGGGAGGGCGATTCCTGGAATCGACCTCCTGCCGCGGAAGGGTGATTCTCAGAATCGGCCTTCCGCCTAGCGGCCGGCCTTCGCCGTCACCTGGGCGAGGGGCCGATTGGCGGCACCACCACAATCAAAAGATTATTTTTTATTTTTATTTTTTTTAATTTTAAATTTTTTTTTTTTTAATTCAAAAAATTTAAATATTTATTTATTTATTTATTTATTTTTAAATTTAATTTTATATTTGAAATTTAATTTGTTTTATTTATTTATTTATTATATTTTATTTTATTTAGTTTTTTGTTTTTAATTTTTTTTTTCTAAATTTTGTTTATAATTTTTATTAAATTTTGTTTTTTTTTATTTAATTGGTTTTTTTTTTTTTTTTTTTTTTAAGATTATTATTAAATTTTATGTTTAGTTTTTTCATTTAATTTTTTAAAATTTAGTAAATTTTGTATTTTTATTTATTTATTTATTTGAATTTAATATTTTTTTTAAATTTTTTATTTTTTTATTATTATTTTTTTAATTACATAAAACTTTTATATTTTTTTTATTTCAATTAAAATTGTGTATTTAAAATTAGATTTTTTTTTTTTAATTTAAACTTAATATTTTCAAATCAATTTGTTTTTTATTTTATTTTTTATTTAATATATTTTTTTTAATTTATTTTTTCAATTTTTCAATTTTAATTGATTTTTAAAGTTTTTTAACTTTTTATTTTAACAATGTTTTTTTTTTATTTATATTTAAAATTTAATTTTTATTTCAAAATTTATTTGTTTATTCATTTATTTATTAAAATTTAATATTTTTTTTTAATTTAATTTGTTATTTTAATATTAACATTTTTTTTTTAATTTAATAAAATCTAATATATATATTTTTAATTTAAGTTCATATATATATTTTATTTTTTATAATTTAAATTTAATATATTTTTTAAAATCTATTTGTTTTTTTAATATATATTTTTTTAAATTTAATTTTTTTTTTTAAATTTTTTTTTTTTTAATTTAATAAACATTTTCTTTTTCTTTTTTAAATTTAATTTCTATATTTTATTTTTTATAATTTCTTTCTTTTTAATTTAATATTTTAATTTTGTTTTTATTTTTATTTTTTTATTTCTATATATTTTGAAATTTTAATCTTTAATTTTTTTTTTTTTTTTTAATTTTTTCTTAAATTTTAGGTTTTTTTAATGTTTGAATTAAAATTTTTATTTTGTTTTTATTTTTATTTTTTTATTCCTATATATTTTTAAATTTTAAGCTTTAAAATGTTTTTATTTTTTAAATTTATTTTTTTTTCTTAAATTTTAGGTTTTTTTAATGTTTGAATTTTAAAAATTAAAAAATGTTATTTCTATTTTTAAAAATGTCAAAAATATGACAAATTTTTTTTTTTGTTATTCCAGCATCAACTGGTTTTGTTTTGAAGGTGTTTTTTCAATCCTTTTTTCAAGAAACAATTTTGTTTTTAGCATAATTTTATAAAATGTTGAAATTTGACCTTCAAAAAAAACCAAGTGCGTTCTGGAATACACTTTTTTTGTTTTGGGGGTGTTTTTTCATGTTTTTTGAGTCTTTTTGGGCTAGAGTTCCCATTTTGAGGTCAGGTTGCCTATTTCATCGGTAAAAGTGTTCAAAAAATTAAGATTTATTAGGGTTTTTTTCAGAAGATCTAGAATGTCTTGATCTCTAAAGTTTTTCTCCTACTTTGTTTGCATAGAATTTTGACTTATTTTTGTTAATTTCTTAATTGTTTGCAAGAGTTCATTCCATGTTGAAGTAGTTATAACGAATTTTGGTTGAATATTTAGTTCTATTGTCCTTTGAGATGATTGTGGTCAATAATCATGCCAAAGCATCTGAAATGTTTTGCTTTTGTTTTGAAATATTTGGAAGACCAATGCATAAGATAAAATTTAATCAAACAGTTAAGGTTTTTAAATCTTATAGATAATATCGGTAATTATAAGTGAGGGATGCTTGTTAATGTCACACAGTAATCAAGATGTAATGATTCGATTAAGTGGACTTGTGTAAGAGAATATGATTATTAAATATTCAAATCGAAATCTTTAATACATTATAAGCTGGAAAAAATTTAAAGAATGTTCAAAATTTCAATAAAATATATCTAATATCATCAAGATACCAACAATTAATAAATTAAAGGGACTTGCTTTAACATATTGTCAAGTAAATTAGTCTTTATAACGATAATAACTTCAGGAGGAATTATAAGGTTGCTGAAACACAGTCAACCTCACCTATTTACCTTGACCATAATTAAATATATGAAGAAACAAAATGATTTAAGGAAACTGGAAAAAATTACAGAGGAAAAATAGAGCTTTATGAAATAAGTTCAGAATCCTTCTTGTATTAATGATGATTAGAAAGAATTAATAAATTTTTTGCTTTAAAAAATCTACTCATGCAAGGGTGCAACCCTGGATACTTCAATGAGTGAAGTATTTATACAAAATACAAAATATAATAATCAATGCCTGAATGACAAGGAAAATTACATTTTCTGAAAAGAAAAAAAAAAAGAAAAAGGAAATAAAAATGATCTAAAATAAGTGGATTTGTGTTTTTTCCCTGTTTTGTTGGAAATTTCTTGCTGTCACCACCTTTTTAGCATTTTGTTAGAAAAACTAAATGATGTGATGGCAAATCTGAGTGTTGTGCTGGCACAATGACTTGCTATTTACTCTTGGTATTAGAAAATTTTGTCCCATCGCTCTTCATCAGGAATTGAAGCTTTAATAACCTTGCAGTAGATTTCATATACCTCGATGTATTTTGTAAAAGTTTGTTTAACGGTGAAAATGTTTTTATTTCATGGTGAATAAAACTGATATCTTCAACTGCGTTATAGAATTCTTTACCTGTCAATTAACCTTGAATAGAAGACATATATGCAGACCTTTTTTTTTCTTTGAGATTCTTCATATAATCCTCCTTGGCCATTAATTTGTCATTTATAAAAAACAGTGACGGGGGACCTTTTTTAATCAATTGTAATATCCAAAAATGGGAATGCAGCAGTACATGAAAAAAAATATGGAATATTAATGAGAAATAACTCATAAAATGTGTTTGAAACAATATCCATCAATAACATGTACAACAACAAGAAATATGATCCATTATATCAGCCAAAAGTGGGGAAAAGCAGCAATTTATGCCCTAAAAACGTTATTTTCAGAAAACGGAATTTTAGTAGGGGAAAATAATGTTTGGATCCCTTAGCTTATGCAACTTGGGACTGACACCCAGAAAATATTTGAAAAAAAATCACTTTTTCTTACTTAAACAGATCTCTCAGTCCCGGTATGGCTTAAAAAGGCCCAAATCCCATGACTTGACTTATGCAGAATTTTATGAATCATGAACGGTGTGATTTTATGAGGGTTTTAGATATAATATGTTATAAACATCATATCTAGAGTTTATTTACTCAAATCATGGAGAAAAATGGAGATCTAGCTCCTTTTACACATTAGAAAGATAACCCGGTAAGGGTTTCATGAAAGCACAATGTACAAAATGTTAGATATGCATATATGGATCTAAAAAATGTAGTCTAACTGAAGCTTTGTATACATACAGCTGAATTATACAAGAAAATAAGGAGGAACCTTCGTACAGAGTTTCCAGGAGAAGGGTTGGCCCTTTCCCTAAGAAACAAGCTCAAGATTGAGGGGATTGACCCTCACACTGCAACTCTGCAAGAAATGACGCAGTTCTTGAAAAGGACTGCACTGTAGATTATGGAAGAGTGTTGGCCAAGTGCCAAGATATGAAAATATGCTCCTGATCCTTCCTTATTGATCTTCCAAACGAAAAGTCGCTCCTTCCTTTGAAAAATGAGAGAAGGAAGTGGTGTTGTGAACCCTCACTGCAACACCCTGCAACAAAACGTTACAATGCTGCAGAAATAATGTTGTAGCTGAAGGAGGATGCTTGGCCTCAAGCTTGGATGTGAGGAAAATCAGTACAATATCCTTCAAAAGGCCTCTCAAGAAAGAAGAAGGATTCCTAAACATGAGATCATTGTGCTAAGAAGCACATCAACTCTGCTAAACAACAAGAGAATGCAAAATAGTCTAAACAGACACATCAAATTAGCATTCACAAATATGTCTTGCTATGGCTACCTTGCCCTCCTTTTATACATGTGCGAGCCTTCTTGCCTTGGGCCCCACTCAATTAGGGTTTCCTCCACCAAGGAATCTTCCTCTCACTATCTCTGCGGTGTCTCACAAGATGCTCTCCACCTCCTATTCCAGCATTGTTGACTTGGTCAAACTTGACCTTATCCACATGCAAAATTCCATTTTCACACATGAAGGTGTGAAATCCAGCCTTTATGTAGATCCCTTTTCAAATTATGAGGGATTTTATTTAGATTTTTATTATGCATGGGCCTCCTTAGCCATTTATTCATCTCTTAAGTGAAATCAGTAAAATTTAATATTCCAATTTGTTGCAGGAAAATTTTGGAATATTACAGTCCTTCCCTCCCAATTGTTGCTTGTCCTCAAGCAACTACAAGGATAGAACTGGAAAGTATTCCTTCCTCCTACTGTAGCATCCACATATGATGTACTCCTCCAAGGAATGAGATGTTGTCTCATCAATGCATCTCCAAATTGCCACTCCCAAGCATGCAATCTAGCCAAATGGCTATCATCATGAATACGTAAAGTACTCAACGAGGTAATAAGGTGTTTTATAGAGGTCCTCTCAAGGCATGGAGTTTGAAATGTATTGGGAAACATCCTTCCCATGTTGATCCTCCATCACCAATCAATCATCCATACAAAATGAGTCACCTCCCAATATGGAAACTTCTGAAAATGCTCCTCCACCTTGAGCTCATGTAATGTAGGTGGGATGAAAATTTGAACATGGTAGACATAGGAGCCTACTCCATGCTATCCTCCTCTCCACTTATGATAAGTGTAGATCATATGTTGATCTTGGGCTACAAAAAAATTTCCCTCAAGTGGCAAGATGAAGACTAGATCTCCAAATATCCCCTCTCCAACACTGTGAATCGAGTTGGCCCAAATCATCCCATATGTGATGGATAGGGAATCATCACCATATGGAATCCCATCAATCACATGGCCCACCTAAACAAAAAGAAACAAGTGTTTGGATGTGGTGGCCATATCTCCTCTCATGCTCCCATTAGAACATGCAATGCAAAAAGTGTGGGAATCCTCTTCCCCAAAGGACAAATCCAACTCATGTGTCTCTCTCCCAATCATGCTCCCAATACAAATAAGATCAATATCAGAAAATGAAATCATGATCAACATCAAAATGAGGAAAATTCTAAAGGTTTCATGTGGTGTAAGAAGGTACCAACAGTTTTCCCAATAGTGACAACGCAATTTTCCAAACTGCTGCTTCATAAAATTACATGGCAAGTTGTTTTTTGTTACATGGATAGTTATGTATGTCATGACATATACTAATAAATATCAAATGGCTGGGTACATAAAATGAACATACATGAAAGAAAACACTTTCCCAAGGTCATATAAGATATGGATGTCTCCATCATACAATTTTGCCCAATGTTGACCATGGAACTCAATGAAAAGCTTGCCCTCTTGTGGAGCAATGCACTGAATAGGAATGTTAAGAATATGCAAATAATATGTTAGACAATCAATGGATTTAAAAACAATATTCTTACCATGTGTTGAGAGTAATATGATGCATATGTATGTGAATAATTCCTCCATAGTGGTATGACACACTCCCATGAAGAGTAATGAACCATATTTTGCACGAAGATCACCCTCCTTATACTTGGAAATCCAAGTTAAGAAGATCATATCTCTGTAATAGATGTTTCCATATACTACTCCATCAATCTCACTTCCTCCTTGCTTACCAAGTGCATCAATGGTGAAGTGATCCTGGGGACACTCCATCAATAACCCCAAGCTCCCAAGTGACAACATTGTTGGCCCATGCAAATACGCTCCTTCCAACTCATAGCTCCATTCTTTGACATGATCCTTGTCAAAGACATCTCCCATAATGATGCTACACATAAGAAGTTCCTCTCAAAGTGGAAGTACCTCTTGATCATCTAAGGCCAAAGAGTAGCCCCTTTGCACCATGATAGTGCCATCTCCTACTCCTGCAACATCATGCAAAGTGTGAGAGCAAATCTGCCCTTGCTCTCCCAAGAACAACCAAGGCAACAAAAGTTTTTGTTGCCTCCTCATACCTCCATCATAAAAATCATGTAGTGAAAACATGGTGATTGATATGAATAATGTCATATCAACACAATGTGTCCATACTCCTTGCTACCCAATGATGCAATTATCCTGCCACATACCCTTAGAAAGAGGATGATGGCCAAACTCTTTCAAGAGTAGCCAATGCAGCCAAGCCTCCTACTGCCCAATATCATAGATTTGCAAGTAGCTTTCTAGCTTCATGCTCATCATCCACCTCCATTCATCTATCGATGGATGCCTCCCATCATGTTCTTCCTTAGCACTCTCCCAAGTAAGACTACCATCCTCCCAAATCAAGTTTCTCCCCTTGCATTTCATGGGATGTTGAAATGCAGCTCCTTGGAGATCTTCTAGAGAAGACCTCCCATCAATGTCCCCCTTGAATCCACAAAGATCCAAGTGTGATGAGGGAAAGACCTCCTCAAACTGTTGAAGAAATTTTCACTCCATTATATGTTGAAGTTCACCTCCAATGAGATCTCTCCATGAGACCTTCTCTTCATCCATGGTTTTCCAAGACCAATAAGATTTTGGATCTGTTGCAGGTAGAATTTTCTCTTTGAGCTAGGGAGTTCTCATTGAGAAAGTGTCATCTAGAAAGGAGAAAGTGTTTCTCACTTCAAGATGTCTACCATCCATATCTTCTTCCTCCGTTGCTTCATGAATGACGCTGCCATTTGAATGCCCCCATGAGTAATGGGTCCTCTTTTCTTCATCGTTGCTATTGTACAGTGCAGTGTAACTCTATTGCTTTAGATCAGCTGTAGACAATGATGTAGATCCCTCCATAAGATTTGCTGAAATGACAAGAGATGGAAACTTAATCATACCTTGGTGAAATTTGGAAGCTTCTTGCAGGGCTGCAAGAGTTTCTTCCTCATAAGTGTTGGCTTCCCAAACTGCTAAAGATGAAGGCTGCTCCTCCATGGTTATAGCAGTGCTGGTACATGCCTATTCCAATGGTGGTGAGGGCTTTTCCTCCTCTGATCTTTCTTTTTCAAATTTTATGATCATCTTTTGAGAGAACTTAGCAAGAGTAGACACTCTTGCATGGCTCAAATGGCTGAACCACCAAGTATTAGGTTCACCTTCAAGGTGCAGCACTGCAATTTCTACAACCTCTCTCTCTACTACTGGATTTAGTAGGAAGAAAGCCTCTAGTTTCATCACCCAAGTCATTTATGCACATGTGAGTAATCCATAAAAAGTGGATAATAGAAATCTATTGCCTATCATCATCCCATAGTTGTAGGGTATTCTTTCTTCCTCCAGCTGAATAAAATATGGTAAAGCTAGAGTCTTCTTGAAGGCTCTAGGTTTAGCTTGGTATTCAACAAGGTATTCACTTAGAACTTCACATTCCAAGTTTTATTCATGCTTCATGTCTCCTCCTCTTTGAGAATAGGAAGTGCATGGCTCTTCCTCTTCTTGAAACCCTCTAGGAGTTTCCTTGTATTTATTTTGATCCATCTGCTTAACCTCCTAGGAGAGGTTATTCCTAGATCTGAAAATTGATGAGAGCAAACTCATCCTCTCCATCATTCTGATCTTTCTCCTTTTGATAGCTAGAACTCACAGGCTGCGCCAAAGATCATGCTTTGATACCACTATAATATCCCAAAATGGGAATGCAGCAATACATGAACACAAATCTGGAATAGTAATGAGAAATAACTCATAAAATGTGTTTGAAATGCGTAGAAATCAATTACATCTACAAAAACAAGAAATCTAATCCAATATATCAGCCAAAAGTGGGGAAAAGCAACAATTTATGCCCTAAAAACGTTATTTTTAGAAAATGGAATTTTAATAGAGGAAAATAATGCTGGGATCCCTTAGCTTATGCAATTTTGGACTCACACCCAGAGAATATTTGAAAAAAAAATCACTTTTTCTTACTTAAACATATCTCTCGGTCCCGGTATGGCTTATAAAGTTCCAAATCCCGTGACTTGACTTATGCAGAATTTTATTAATAATGCACAACGTGCTTTTATGAGGTTCTAGATGAAATATGGTATAAACATTATATCTGGAGTTTATTTACTCAAATCATGGATAAAAATGGAGATATATCTCCTTTTACACATCAGAAAGACAACCCGGTAAGGGTTTCATGAAAGCATAATGTACAAAATGTTAGATCTGAAAATCTAGATCTAAAAAACAAAGTCTACCTAAATATTTGTATACATATAGCTGAATTATACAAGAAATTAATGAGGATCCTTCTTACAAAGTTTTCGGGAGAAGCATTGGCCCTTTCCCTAGGAAACAAGCTCAAGATTGAGGGTATTGACCCTCACACTGCAAATCTGCAAGAAATGACGTAGTTCCTACAAGGGACGGCACTGTAGATGATGGAAGAGTGTTGGCCAAGTGCCAAGATATGAAAATATGCTCCTGAGCCTTCCTTAATGATCTCCCAAATGAAAAGAGGCTCCTTCCTTTGAAAAATGAGAGCAGGAAGTGGTGTTGTGAACCCTCAGTGCAACACCCTGCAACACAACATTACACTGCTCTAGAAATAAAATTGTAGCTGAAGGAGGATGCTTGGCCTCAAGCCTGGATTTGAGGAAAATCAGTACAATCTCCTTCAAGAGGCCTCTCAAGAAAGGAGAAGGATTCCTAAACAGGAGATCCTTGTGCTAAGCAGCACAACAACTCTGCTAAACAACAAGAGAATGTAGAATAGTCTAAACAGACACATCAAATTATCATTCACAGATATGTCTTGCTATGGCTTCCTTGCCCTCCTTTAATACATGTGTGAGCCTTCTTTCCTTGGGCCCCACTCAATTAGGGTTTCCTCCACCAAGGAATCTTCCTCCCACTATCTCTGCGCTGTCTCACAAGATGCTCTCCACTTCCTATTCCAGCGTTGTTGACTTGGTCAAACTTGACCTTATCCACATGCAAAAGTCCCTTTTCACACATGAAGGTGTAAAATCCAGCCTTTATGTTGATCCCTTTCCACATTATGATGGATTTTATTTATATTTTTATTATGCATGGGCCTCCTTACCCATTTATTCATCTCCTAAGTGAAATCAGTAAGATTTAATATTCCAATTTGCTGCAGGAAAATTTTGGAATATTACATCAATGCATCAATCCTTGTAAGAAACCTATTGATTGTTATATCTAGAGTATGACATTTTTCTGTTGACTGTACTACCAAGTTATTTTTAATTAGAACTTTCTTTACTACAAGGATAGTCTCAGTCCTGTCATCTACTCCTAACTCATCCAATTCTTGGTTGTCCATAGAGTTTAGAAATTTAATGATGATGCTAGTTGTATTTGGGTATATCTTCCAGTTGAGTGTTTGCATCAGAAATTTCCTGATTTTCCTTTTCTACTAACTCTTTCTGCTTGAAAATGATCTTGATAAATGGCCAGATTTCATTAATATCTTCAAAAATGTTAGTCCAAATGATTTCTTTGACATTTCTGAAAGTGTAGCCAATGGAAGCTTTAGCAGCTGAATTTTTCCATATTTCAACTTGGTTTTGAGCTCTCTGAAGCTCTTATGTATGATAAATATCAAACTTCTTCTATTGTTCTTCAAGAAGTTTCACTTTTTCATGTAGCTTCTTTATTTCTTATGTCTGCAAGGTCATGTTTTGAAGTGTGGAGGCTAACTGATTTACAAAATCTCCTTTAATGGTAGTAGCAGCTATAGCAGTGGGAATATATGTCATTGGAAGTGCTTCTAAAGGAGCATGTTGCTTAACTGGTTTCTTATTTTCCTTAATCCACTTCTCTATCTCTATTTCCATCTATTTCAATTATGTATTCTATTCTATAATAAGTTTCATCAGGTTTGCCTTTTCTATTTTTTCCTTTGAAATTTCCTTGGCTAAAGGATCTTTTGTAGCTGGTAATTTCAACTGCTTCCTCAATGCTGCAATGTCTGCATTATTTTTCTTGATGAACTCCTCTGCAGCATTGAAATTTGTAGGGTCATAACCCAACTTGATTACCAAATCTTCCAAGGTTTTAATCTTGGTGTCCTTGGAAAATCTGAGACTTTCTCTATGTTGATTTGTGACCTGACATTTTCTAGTGTAACCTACAATTTAGATAAAGACATAGTAGTGTTAGTTACAGTTGAGAAGATAATCTCCCCAGTTTATTTATGCATATCCATTTCATCAATGGGATGTATATCTTTGGAATCAAACTCAAAATATGTTTTATTATATTCTGCTTCTCCTTTAGGTTGAGGAATGTGTGCTTGAAGAAATTCCATTGGCATTATTCCTTTCTCCACATCAAAGGATGACAAAGGCCTACTTTGGGCACCTGAAGTTTGTCTCTAGAATTGGTTATATGCATTAATATTCAAGGCTTCATTTTTGCGTTTGATTTCCTTGAAGTTGTCCATGGTGATCTTCTCTAGCTCGCTTAAAGTTGAACTTCATGTTTATATGATTTGATGTTGATTTGAAGTAGTCATGGAAGTAGTAGGGGACTGTGTGGACTGCTCTCCTATCAATGAGGATATAAGAGGCTCATTGGTGTTAACAGGAGTTTGCTGCTCTGAACCCTTGCTAATACTTAGTTTGGAACTAAGTTTAGTCTTCTTTTTATATAGAATTTTTAATCCCTCGCTGAATATGTTTGTCTCTGAAGGAGACCCTTCTTCTCTCTTCAATGAAACTGGTTGTTCTTCTGCTATTACATATGAATGGGCCAATATGAGTTTTTATCTTGAACTGGGACTTCTTCTTAGCAACTATAAGATGTACTTGGTCCAAGTTGATTATTTTCGTAATGAAATCCAAAGAAGAAATCCTCATTTAGAGGAATTTGGGAAAATTGTATGGTTGCACCTCACATCCAAAAACTCTTATTTCAGTGTAGTTTTCATACAGGTACCATTATCTTGTCTGAAAATGTTCTATCAGTTGCAAGATCTTCTGAATCTTCATTGAGGCTCGGTTATTCTCTACTATTTAAAATATTGATAGCTGGGTGGACAAACATTTCAATGAACTGCTTGTAGGTGAATTCATTCTACTCTTTCATGACCAAGGTAGTCCAGAAAATTACTGACTACTAGTCTCCTTTATCATTTAATCTATGCAACGACAATTTCATATTGTCTCCTTGGAAGTATATGAACATATAAACTAGAACATAGGTTTATTTAAATACCTCTTTTGTCTTGAAATCAAGAAACTGATGATGAATGGATTTCGCAAGGAAGTGACTAAAATTGAACAGTATGGAAGGCTTAGCATCATTGGAAAAGA
Organism: Pinus albicaulis; assembly: GCA_034641835.2. Taxonomy (NCBI): domain Eukaryota; kingdom Viridiplantae; phylum Streptophyta; class Pinopsida; order Pinales; family Pinaceae; genus Pinus; species Pinus albicaulis. The sequence continues at coordinate 463,143,400 of CM076577.1, read as the reverse complement.
TAGACGAAAATCCTATAATAGCCTCATCTATGTATTGGTAAAAGTAGTAGCCAAGCAGGTAAGATAGGATATGGTTATTTTCTTGGTTCTCTCAGGGAAGAGGGATGAAGGATAAGGAGGATTTATTTTATGGAATGCAACATCTTGTGCTAGGAATAGTTCTAAGGTTTGAGTTCTTTTGGCAAGGTCTAGTCTCTGATATATTTCAACAAGGGCTTCATGAGAGAATGGGGCAACATTATCCTATGTGGGAGCTATCAGCATCTGTTCAATGGCCTGAGGGGTTACGGTAAATAGAACTTGGCCATTAGAATTGAATAGGTCTCTCTGGCTGGGAAAGTAAGAGGCATGACATTTCCTGATGAAATCAGGAGCACTGTGGGTTGGAGGAAAGATAAAACGGGGAATATTAGACTCCCAGAGCTGGATTTCATTCGATTTTCAATCCATTTGTCTTCCAGTGAGTAGTACATCTCAAGAATTTCGATATCAAAGTGTGTTTCATATATTCGATAATCTCTATCAACCATAGTGATGTGATGAAGGTCTAGAGGAGGGAAATCAAAGGATTATTGTTTTCCTCGGGATCTTTCTCCTTGTGAGGCATAATGGCTACAGATGATAGTAGAACAAAGTAAAGAAATAAATTTATGTGATCAAGAACAGGGAAGAGAATGAAAAATGGTAAGATCGGGCATGTTCAAGAAATTGTAGCGCTTTTGGATCAGTAAACAACCTGCAAAAAGAGAATTTTAATAGTTTGTAATAAGAAAAGGCATTTGCAAAGAGATTTAGCAGGTTTAAGAGTGAAAATTTCATTTCCGTTGATGGCATAGGTTAACGGATAGGAAATTAAGTTTACAACGGAATTATGGAGGGAGAGAATTTAATTGGCTAATGGGTAATGAGGTGGCAGTGGAGGAGCGGTGCGCAATTTTCATCACAACAGGTAGTATATCAGAAAACATTTTCAGGGGGGGTAAGGTGCTTTGCGGTTGTGTGCTTGGGGGGTCCAAAATCTCATGGAATCGACACGTAAACATGGGCAGTTTGCGAATACAGTTCATTTCAGACCCCCATCGGTGATAAAATTTGGATGGTGGAGGGGGGCCGAAAGGCCATAAGAGCTATTGGATGTTGACAAGCGTGACGATGATCATCAAATATACAGGAATATGGGGATGATATATGCGATGATGTTATTGGCAGGGTCGGGGATTTATTAAATAATTTTCTGAGAGATATGAAGGGAATTTTATCACGAAATGTATGGAAATGTATGGAAATGAGGGAAATACATGAGCGAGGAATTAATTGTAAATAAAGGGAAATTAATGGTGGGGGTATATGATATGGTTTAAAACTTTAGTACATGTAATTAATAATCAAGATTTGAACCATACTAAACACTTTTTCCATAGGCACATTTAGACTAGAAGCCAATCAATATTTTTCATACAAAATGAAGCTTTATTTTTATTTTGGCTTCCCTAACATTTTATTTTAATTTTCCTTCTTTATTTAGAGCATCTAACACCTAAAATTTTATTGACATGGATGCCTAAAAAAATAATAATTTTTCCTAATTTTTTTTAATTTTATATTATTTTTCATCCATATCCTACCTTAAAATTTTCAAAAATATTTAACTACTTATGCTAATTTATATATATATAAAAAAAATTTACAACATCGGCTCTAGCTGGGGATTGCTTCCCCCTGTGGGATGCAGAGAACAAGCAGTTCCATGTGCCTTCTCCTTGGGTTATGAAGTCTTGGCTGTAGAAAAAAAACATACTTCAAGTGATAAAAGAAAATGATTATGTACAATGATGATGGAGGATCTCCTTTAGTACTGGATGTAGTGTTTCAAAAATCTTCCATTGGCAGGCAGTGTTGAAAACTGTCCTTCAAGATTCTGTAGAAAAAATGTGTTTTTTCCTTTTACCTCTACAATGTTGAGTGTTCCAAACCATAAATTTTCAAACTTTCCAAGTTTTCCTTTATCTTCTCTCCTAGCATCCCATCTTAGAACTAGATCTCCTTCTCTAAAATCTCTTTCCCTTGTGTTTCTGTCAAAGAGACTCTTCATTTTATTCAAATATTTATTTAGTTTGTACTGAATCTCATCTCTGTTTTCATTCAACTCAATGATCTGATTAATCCTTCTAGAGAAATCATCAGTAGATTCTTGTAGAAACTTAAGCAGAGGGAAAGCTAAATTTATAGGAAAAAATATCATCTTTTCCATAAACTAATTGGAATGGAGATTTACCTATTGATCTTTTGGGTGAAATCATGTTTGTCCAAACTACATAAATCAAATGGCGGTCCCAGTTTTTCTTATGGTCTTCCAAATATTTTTTGATTACTTTCACTAAAAATTTTGTTAGATGATTCAGCAAGATCGTTTCCTTATGGATAATAGGGAATTAAGTGATGCAAAATAATCTGATATTTCTGGAAAAATTATATCATTTTTATGCTGCTAAATGCTATGGAATTATTAGTGACTATTTTTTGTGGGAAACCAAATATGGATAAAATATTCTCTTCAATTAATTTTATTACAACTAAATCTGTAGCATTTCTTATAGGAATGGCTTCCACCCACTTGGTGAAATAGTCAGTAGCAATCAAGATCCATTGGTGCTGATTACTGGAGGATGGGTGGATTTAACCTATAAAATCTAATCCCTACTGAAGAAATAGTGCTGAAACAACTACTAGAACTAGTGGAAGGGCTGCTAATTTATGCTTGCCAGCAAACCTCTGACATGGAACACAGGCTCTAACTTTTTATCCTACTTGTGAAAATAGAGTAGGCCAATAAAATCATGCCCTTAGTATCTTGTATGTTGTTGCTCTCCAAGCATATTGGCCTCCACATATTCCTGCATGAAACTGATCAATGATTCCTTCAGTATCTGAGTCTGCTAGGAAAAGTAGTAGAATATCAAGAGGATCCTTCCAGTGTAAGTCAGAATTGATGATATATTATTTTATGGGTTTCAACTTGAATGTTTTGCACTGGTTTTTGGAAAACTGAGTTGGACATTCAAAATGAAACAGAAAATGAACAATTTTTGCATACCAATCTGATAAAACAAACTTCTCAACAATATGAACAAGGACTGTTTGAGTTGAAGAAGAAGGTTCTTGTGTATTCTTTCCTTGTAGTCCATGGGAAGGTTCTTGTGGATTCTCCCCTTCTTCATTCAAGGAATTTTATTGTGGATTCTGCCTTTCCAAATTTGAAGAATATTCTTGTGGATGCTTCTCTGAAACTTAAAAAACAGATTTTATGCCCAAAAATTTACAATTGGATTCAGCTAATAGCTTAGCTAAACCATACCCCTTCACTAACTTGGGTAGTTTTGATGGTAAGATCAAACTCAAGGATTTTAGTTATCCATCTTCCCCTTATTCCATCAGTGTTTGGCTGTGTAAGGATTGTTTCAACAGTGTTATTGGGGACATAGGCAATGATAGTGGAATGGAGGATATACATTCTAAAAGACTTCAAGGCTTGAACTAAGGCATAGGCTTGTTTTTCGATAATATCATATCTGAGTTCGACATCTCTCATGATCTTACTAAAGAATGTTATAGGTTGATCACAGTGATCCTCATTCTTTTACAAAAGGACAACTGCAAGGGTGGTTTCAGAGGCAAAAGAGAACATGCTAAAAGGTTATGAGTAGTTTGGACTGGCTAAGGTTAGGGCTTCGAAGATGGCCTTCTTTATTTGGTCAAATGAAAATCTTGTGGAAACAATCCATTTAACTTCATGGTTATTTTTGAGCATATCTGTTATATCCCTCACTATTTCTGCATAATTTGGTATAAACCTTCTCAAAAAGTTAATTTTCCCTAAAAAGGATTGAATCTCTTTTTTATTTCTAGGTAGTGACAATGATTTAATAGGAGAGACCTTTTTGGGATCAATAAATACTCCATATTTTGAAATAATATGACCTAGTAATTTACCCTCTTTGATGGCAAATAACGACTTTTTGGGATTCAAAGAAATTCCAAATTTTCTGCATATTTCAAAAACTTTCTTCAAGTGCTTGAGATGTTTCAGATCTGATTCAGAGAAAAAATTTAAATCATCAAGATAAATAATAATATATTTGTTTACCTTCCCGACAAAAGCCAAGTCCATGGCTCTCTGAAATTTTTCTCCTGTGTTTGATAAACGAAAAGGGATCCGGGCATACATGAATGTACCCCAAGGTGTGGTAAAATTTGTCTTCTCATTGTCTTCTGAATTTACCAATATTTGATTATAACCAGAAACTCCATCTAACATAGAGATTTTTTTAGCACCTAACACTTTTTGAGGTAATTGATCCATATTTGGGAGTGGACAATTATCTTTCAAGAATGCTTTATTAAGGTTTCTAAAATCTACACAGAGTCTTATTTCACCGTTATTTTTCCTCACAGGGACTAAATTGGCAACCCAACTAGAGTATCTTAATGGGACAATAATTTGGGCCTCTAGGAGTTTTCTCAGCTCCTTTTCTATGGTGGGAAGTAGAAATGGGTTCATCCTTCTTAACTTCTGTTGGTAAGGCTTTACATATGGTTTAAGGGGAATTTTATTCTCAATTAAAGATGTGTCATAAGTTTTTAGATTAGCATAAGACCAGGCAAAGACATCATTATAATTCTTAAGAAGTTTGACATATTTAGATTTAAGTTCTGGAGTTAATGATGCACAAAGTTTAATGTTTTTAATCTCCTCATCAGTGCCAATATTTGTGTCTTCTATGTCATTTTTTGGTGAAGAAGAGAACATATTTTTGGGAACATCATTTTGATCAAACAAATTTTCTAAAGGAATAAGTCCCTTGGGGATGAAATTATTTTATAATTGAATTATATCATGATCAGCTACCTTTGATTTTAGATCTTATTTTTCCGTATTTTGGGTAGATTCTTTAATGTCTGAAGTATCCTCTTCAATTTGGAATACATAAAATTCGTCAATGACTTGTAGAAAGGATTTTAATTGCTCATCATCTTCAAATATTTTCCGGTGTTTAAGGTTGTCTGGTATTGATGGCCTATATTTGATTTGTATTTGATATTTAATTTTAAATTGATCTGGAACCTTGAAAGAACTAGATGAAATAACTAATGAATCTGCATGCAGGTTTTCATATCTAGGAATAAAAGTGATATTAAAAGCATCAAAGGAATTTTCAATGGTGTCCCAAATATCATTTCTGTAATATCTAAGTCTAGGGTGTTTTGTTTGACAAATAATCCTAACCTGTCTTACTATTAATTCCGAGTAAGTGAAAACACTCAAAATTTTGACCTTTAAACTTCTAGCAAGTTGCAGTCCTAGGATAAAAGCTTCGTACTCAACAATGTTGTTTGTGACCTTAAAATCTAATTTTCATGATTTTGTAATATTTTCTTTATTGAGTGAAATCAAACAAATCCTGCCCCGATGCCATCTTTGGTGTAAAATCCATAAAAAAATAATTTCCAAATTTCAGTTCGAACTAATTTAGAAGTGTCAACTACATCCTTAATCTTGAGTTGAGAGTTTTGTGAAGTGTATGATGATAGTTGAAAACAACTAAATTATTGATCTAATGCATAAATGGGATGATTCCTAGCTTGATTAGCATTGCAAACAATGTTTAGGAATCTCACTTATTTATACAATATAAGGCTCTATCCACCATATATAGGGATAGTGGCAAAAGACATGTCCATTTGAAGGCTTCCTCCCAATTTTGCACAACATGATCTTGATAAAAGAATTTCAAATTTGGGAGGAATATCAGTGACAACTATGTCTAATACTACACTTTTAACTGGTATTTTATGTAAAGTGACCACTAGATATTTAACGATTCCTAAACATTGACTCTCTTTGAATCAAAAGTATACAAGTCATGATAGGTTCGAGTAATATCCAGATTAAGTTGTTCCATGATGAATTTAGGCATTAAGTTGTGCGAAGCACCTAAATCAAGCATACAGTTGTATAGCGGGGAATCATGCACCTTTAAAGTCACATAAAAGGGTGGTATGGATTCATAAATCATATTAGAACTAGGACAAAAAGCTATGTTGGGCCTTTCATTTTGTAGATTGATAATATCTCCTTCAACATCTATACTAGAATTTTGGATCGACTTTGCAACTTGAATTTTATACCTTGGGTTTTAGAGAGTTCAAAAAGTGGAATTGAAATTTTGACACTTTCTAATTCTTTCTCCACATTAAAGGCAATAAATATATTTTTGTCAATCTGAGTAGAATTGGTTGACTGATTTAGAGGTTGAAAAGAAGTAGCTTGAGTTTCAATTGTTTTTACTTGAGGTTCCATCATTATAGGTTTTTTGGGAGGTCTGCCAGGACTAGCTCTAGGTCTTAAGTCATATCTTTTATTGACTTCTGCAATCAGAAACTCAAAAAAAGCTTGATACTTAGAAACCTGAGAAGTATCTTGGTATTCTTGAGGGATTTTATTTTGGGAAATGGGGACAATGGCAATCTGAAAGGATGTATGATCTACATTATTAATGTCTTCAGTGATAGAAAAAGTGTTTTCCTCAGGGTGTTGATCATCAATGAACAACGGTGTAGGTACTTGTTGGTCATTATGAGGCCTCTGAAAAATTTTCAATGGAGAAGCTTTTTTGTATTGAACTTGGGCCTGTGTTTGTGGTCTAGAAACATTTTGTTGGTCTATTCTTCATTGAGTTTCAATATTTAAAATTATATTGGAAATATTTATAAGAAGAGCTATGATTTCATCAATATTTGAATCTTCACTTTTAGACTTAGAGGAAGATGCTTTCTGATTTTTTAATTTCCTTTGGGATTTCTCTTCTTTAGCTCTAGTTTTACTAGAAATTGACCTATTTGATTCTACCTCAATATAATTAGTCAATATGTATTGTAATGTATTAGAAAATCTCTCCCTTAGCATAACTGCAAAGTCATCGTCGAATGCTTTAGAAAATCTGACCTTTGCATCAACTACTGGAGGTTTACAATCAGCAGGCATTTTGTGGTAGAGTTTGTTAAATATTTTGATAAATTCAGCAACTAGTTCACCAGGTTTTCTTTTTAACTCTTCAAATTTAGTGAGAAAGTAAACAACATCTTTCTTTACCCCCATTGGTTTTTAAAGATAGTTATAAGTTCATTCCAGGTTTGAATAGAATCTACTCTAACTTTCCTAAACTAGATCCCAACGTTACCTTCCAAGGACTATACAAATAATCTCATATAAACATCTTCATGCTCGATGTTCATATTTTCTGTGAAATCCAATAAGGAAGCTATATGATCCTCTGCCGAGGAACATGTTTCTCCATTAAATCTTGGTAAATGTTTAAGATATCCATCAGGAAAATTTCCCAAGACATGAGGAATAACAAGAGCAACATACCTAGCTTGTATAATGGGTTGAAAAGCAATGGATGATGAATAATATCATGATGAATATGTTTATGAAGATGTAGGTGAATGAGTATTAGAGGTGGAGGAGAATGTGAAGGAGGAGGAGGTAGTGAGGATCTCAAAGGGATTTTAAGAATTATCTGATGAACTGATGGTGTTAAATCTTCTTCCTTATATTCAAACAATGGATTAGAATAGACATAAATATTCTCTTATGGTTTATTAGAGTTTAATGGAATAGGATGATAAACTAGAGTAACAAAATCTATAGGCTTAAAGTCGTGCAAAATTAAGCCTAATTTTAATATTCCAAAATTTGCACCTAGCAATTTGGAATATTAGATTTTGCTACTTTCACCTAGGAGAGGAATAAATGGGTAAGGAGGCGCATGAACAATAAAATTATGAATAAATTCCACCTTAGTAAGGAAGGAGATCACCTGAGGAGCTGGTTTTACACTTCCAAGTGTGAACAAGGACAAATTATATGGGGACATAGTCAAGTTTGACTAAGTCAACATGCATTCTTGACGAGGAAGGAAACACTCAAGTAAACTAGCTCAATGTGAACAAGGATTAGCCTAGACACACATATGAGAATCAGACTGAAGATCCCTTGGTGTTAACAGAGACATTGTAGGTGGATTGGTTCCAGTTGACCAAGTCAACAACGCTGTCACAAAGAGGAGGGAAGCTAGCTAGGGTAGCGCAGTTTTGAAAGAGGAAGCTTCATGAAGAAGTCACCTCAACATTGTGCAAGGTCTGGGGTGAGGAGGCTCACCAAAGATAAAAGGAAGGCATAGCATCAAAGGGAATTCATTCATGTATTCAACTATTTTGTTCTTGAGACCACTTGTATGCTTCAGTTGTTTAGCCGGAATTGTTGCACTGCTTAGTGCAAAGAATTCTCGTGCGGGAATCCCATCCTCTATGTGGATCAGCTTGCTTAAGGGATCAAGAAGGTAGGATTTGAGCTTCATTTAAACATTTTTCTTGGGGCCATTCATCCACATTCAGCCATAATGCAGTCTCCTTTAGAAAACTATGTCTTTCATGCAGGGGCAGCAGCAGCAGGGTTGCACCCTTTGATTTTATGCTAGTCTTTGAGGATGAGGTGCTTATTTCACTCCTGGAGTTCTAATAAAAGTCCTAGGTCCATTTATTTGTATTATTATGTGATATCATGTCATATTAAGCCATGTATAATATAGATATGGAGTAACTACGTTATTTCCTACAGTACTATTTGTTATTCATGCATTTTGCTGGAAACCTTTGCCAGGAGTCTTGTCTCCACTGTATAAGTGATTAAACCTCCATTTCTTTTTTGTGTGATTAATGTAAAATCTATATCATACTTCTTTCATCATTTACTACAGAAACCCTCATTATAATCACGCAGTCCTTGCTTCAGTAGTTGCTGCATGAGTTAGGTTATGGGGTTTTGGCTTATTTTAGCTGCATAGACTTGGGAGATCTGCTTATATGAGATAGAGTAATTTGTTTCACCTCAAATTCTGCATGTGAGTTTTAAATCATGTCTACTAAGGGATCCAAGTCCCATTTCTCACTTTTATAGCTTTTTGTTTTTTCTGAAGACAGTTGTTTTATGCTCTATATTGCTACATTTCCCCACCTGGGAAGGAGAATATAGATCATCTTGTTGTTGAGGTTATTTCATATGCTAGTATGATGTTATTGGAAATATAATGAGCTGCTCTAAATTTCCATTCTCTTGGTTTTTTGAAGCTCCACATTGGTAATAACTCATACTATTCCCAATAGTGTAGTTGTTCCCATTTTGGAATATTACAGTGGTATCAAAGCTGCCATCTTGGCTTAGCCTGTGTATTTTAGATCCAATCAGAAAATAAGAAGAAGAGCAGAATAAAATTATGGATAGGATGAGCTTAATCTCATACATTTTCAGATCCATGAAGAAATAAGAAGAGAAATGAATTGAAACTCCAAGAGGGTTTCAAGGAGGAGAGAGTTGCAGTGAGACCTCTAGAAGGTTTCGAGAAGCAGAAGAAGATGCATGCACTTCCTATTCTCATAGAGGAAGTGGAGAGCCAGGAGTCCACTTGGAGCATGAAATCCTGAGTGGGTATTTGGCAGAATACAAGTGCCAACCTAGGGCTTTCAAAGATACCTTAGATTTCCCTCAGTTTATTCAACTAAGAGAAGAGAAAAGACCATGAAGTAACAGAATGATGAGAGGCAATAGATTCCTATTGTATAAATTTGAGGGGTCAACTACAGCAAGAGCTTGGGCGAGAAAGCTTGAGGCATTCTTCCTACTTCATCCAATGGAAGAGAGGGACACAACAGAAGTTGCAGCGCTGCACCTAGAGGGTGAAGCTAATGCTTGGTCATGCAGTCACTTAAGCCACACAAGAGTGACTTATTTTTTTGAGTTTACTCAAGAGCTAATCAGAATCTTTGATGGGGGGAGATCAGAGGAGAGTAGGCCCAAACCACTATGGGAGGAGGCAAGTACTAGCGCTACCATAGCCTTGAGAGAGCAACCTTATACACCATTGGAGAGAGGAACTCTTGCAGCCATAGAAGATGTTCCAAAGGCTCACAAAAGTATGCATAAATTTCCATGTCTTAAAATTTCATAAAATTTTGGAAATTTGTTTACATATGGCCCAGGATCAAATGGAATTGCTGAGCTAGAGTAGCAGGATTGCACTGCGCTATTCAAGCTTGAAGGGTTCAATGGAGATTTGAACCATCAGCCTCATGTATCACTACTGAATTACACACAACCCTTGAGATTGGAGTGTGAATTATTGGAGGATGGAGTGAACTTTTCTCCAAACAAATTCATGCAGGAGAAAAATGAGATATCCAGAACACCCTGGAGGAGGGTTACAATGCTATCAAGAAGTAGCAACAAGGAGGCTTTTCCTTCAAGCCACTTGGATCCTTATGGGTTCAAGATAATCATTGATGAGAGATCTTTTCTTGGAGGTCTCCAAGGAGTTGCATTTCAGCATCTCATGTAATACAAGGAGAAAAATCTGATATGGGAGGATGGTAATCTTCTTTGGCGGAGTACCAAGGTGGAGAATGGTAGGAGGCATCCATCGGTGGATAAGAGGATGTGGATAGAGAGCAAGGAGCTGGAGAAATACTTGCAAATATATGATACTGGGCATCAAGAGGCAAAATTGTGTTGGATACTCTTGAGAGAGTTTTTCCATCATGAGACATATTCTTTTCCAAGGGTATGTGGGAGAAGAAAACTTGGCAGGGTACTTGCATCATATGGAAAGGAGTGTGGGGGCATTATGATGATGTGATGTTTTCACCACATAGTTTGTATGATGGAGGTGTGATGAGGCAACAAAGGCATTTGTTTCTTTGGATGATTGTTTGGTCTCAACCTAGTCTCCTAAATTGAGTTCATTTAATTGTCAACCAGGGTTGGTAAACTGCTGAAGTGAAGTGCACCATATGTGCCTAAGTAACCTTTTTCCTACTTCGTTGTGTTTAGTGTTTTCTGATGTTTTTTTGGTTTTATGGTTTTATTTTGGAAAGGAAAAGAACTAAGTGCTAAATGAAGGGAAACTATTTGTCAAAACAGAGTGAAGCCTAAACTATGATGGTAAACAAATGCAAATGCTGAAACAAAACAGAGTCTAACTATGACTAGCAACCAACAAATACAAAGCTTGATAATGACTCTATTGTAAAATCACAACATGAAATTGAAATGAACCTGAGAAATGAACAAGCTAAGTGTAAATGAAGTTTTCTCCTAAATCACTAATCAAACAGATAACTTACAATGTACAACATCTTTATCCATGAATAAAGATTTGTTGGAAAATATGTGGAAAAGAATATTTGTAACAAGGTAAAGTTTCTACTCTAAACTAGTTTCTACTTTTGTTTTGCAACTCAATTTAACACCATTAAACCTTTCTCAAAAGTTATAGATTTCCTTTCAAAAATAGTCTTTGAGAAAGAGGCTTGTTTGTGAAATGATAAAGAAGCTGCAAAATACTCCAGACCATATAATAATACTATCTTTTGTCCAGATAATTGTGTATGAGTATGAATTTTGAACAAAAGAAGTTTTGTAAATAATTAAGCCTGTGAGATTGAATTTATCAACTAAGACAAAGTAAGCTACAATGGACAACAGCTAAACTTGAAGTGTTAAAACAATGAGTTAAAACTAAACTAAGATGCTATTAATCTACAATGAACGGTATTAAACTAAAGAGCCATTATCATACTTGAAAAGAAAGGACAAAGCTGAACCACATGCATTCTACCTCCGGAGTATTCTATTGAAATTGACATGCCATTACTCTATGAAATTACACAGTCCATCTTGTTCATCATGAATAATATGTTGGAAAATTTTATTATAACAATTCTGGTTGTATAACTCAATGCAATCGAAACATAAACATAAGACTGAAAGTAAATAATTATCTAAACTGTGAAAACAGAGCTAAAATACTTATCTAAACAGTGAAAATGAAGCCGCTCAGGAGGTAGGGGCCCTCTACCACCGGAGTAGCGTGAAAATCTAACTCAAGATCGACTCAATGTGTTCAAAGGAATACTGATTCTTTCATTAAAGGAGAAAAATGCTTAAAACAGAGTATTCACGGTTAGCAGCAAAAGCCAAATTCTAACCAAGATCTAAAACTCTTTCTCTCGGTTCCCCAAGCATATTAATAGCAAATTTACATAACAGAACTGGAGAAAATAAAGGGATAAGTGTCTTTCTACTTCTAATCAAATTGAAACTCTTATTGACAACCTCGTTCTTCATTGCGGACACCTGTAGAATCTGTGTTTTAATAGGAGACTGCCTCTTAGTTTGGGTGTCCCACGTGCATAACCACTTAGATATTTTTTCTCAGAATTTGTGGAGAGCAACGAATGATGTGGATGAGGTAAGGAATCTGCCCATATGTGTTTTTCCTTCAGACGACACCTGGAACCCATTTAAACTCTAAAACGGCTGCAGAATGCGGGATCAGCTACGGAATGCGCGGTCAGCTACGAAATGCCTGTATTCTGTAGCTATTTTGCAGAAAATTGTTAAAATAGCAAAAATCATGAAAATACAATATGTTAATCAATTTCATGTAACCTTTAGGCAATCCTAATCATTCTTCATTGATTTTAGGCTTATGAAGTGATAAAATAATGATGAAATGAAGTGAAGGTTTGTAAAAGAGAAGGCAATTCTAAGGCTCAACATACCCCCACTGCAAGACTATTGCATGTCCTCATGCAATTTCATAAAAACTTATTCCATGTGCTTTGAAACCTCTGTTAGAACATCCAACCTTATCTTTCTGCTTCTTTTGGCCCTAATCTATTTTCTAATCTCTGTTAACTTTTCAGAGATTAGTTCTTCATCTTCCTTTTGTAGTGGAGTGTCAAGCTTATTTTCAATATCCATGTCAGTTTTTCTTCTTCTGCTCGATCAAAAGATTTGGCGAAAGATTTTGTAATCTCCTTATGGAAGCCATCAAATTTCTTGATAAAATTTAGCCTCCCTTCTTATTGTAGTAGCTCCTTGACTTGCGGATATCCTTCCAAATACCTGACTTCAACTGATTGTGTCCTGACAATTAGCCACATTCCTCCTTTGTGCAGATTATCTTCCTTTCAGAATTACTTTTCTATGCTTGAAGCTAGATTGACTACAGAGTATAATGCTTTATTTTGAAACTGTATCTCTGTGTCTGAAGATGGATTAGTTGAATAATGATGCTTCACCCTTAGAATTACCTTTCTGCACTTAGAGATGGATTGGCTACAAAGTGTAATGGAAGTGAATGGATGGAGGTAATTAAGCTATAAGGGAAAATGAAGTGGCTATGGATCTGATGGAGAATTTATGATGAACTTGTGGTGAAATAAGTGAATGATACAATCTTAAGGAGATGTGGAATAGTAGGTTGGAATGTTGGATAAGGGATATGGCCAAGATATGCTAATCAATTCGAATGATAGGTTGTTTTAGGAAACATATGATTATACACATTGTATCTATTTCATGTTTTAACTTTTTGCTATTAAAATCATTTTCACAATTTTACCTCAGAATTTTGACCTTGTTAATTGTTGTGCTTGATGATGTTCCTTTGGTCCTCTTTTAGCTTGTTGGTCTTCAAAATAGAATCCTTCAATTTCCTGTAATCATCATCTCTTTGTAGGCTGTACAATTATGTCAGAACTTTTGAATAAGATGTGGCTGCAACATGCAATCTGTAAAAAGAAATGAAGTATGAATATGGAAGATGGATGTGAAATGTGATGGAGTGAAAGTGGAATAGGACTTTTGAAATGAAATGAAAATGGCGTGAGATGGAGTGAAAGTGGAATGGACTTGTGAAATGAAATGAAAATGGCGTGAGATGGAGTGAAAATGGAGTGAGATGGAGTGGAATTGTAGAATGAAATGAATTTTGGAATTTCTCTCAAATGGTACATTAGACTTCCCTGAAATTTTCTGAGGTTGTCACCAATATTATTATGCATTTTCCGACGAAAAATCTCTGCCATTGGTTACACGGATCTCCCGGAAGATGAGGAATGGCTGTAGGTGAAAGTGGCCAATTTCTTGAAAAATACACACTGAAATTTTCTGAAATTTTTTGTGTTTATTCACCCTACCTCAATGCATTTACCATAAAAAATTCAGGACCAACGGATGCATGGTTTGAAAGTTATGATAAACTCAATTGCTGCCCTGTTTCACCCTTCATTCTGCCCAATGTTGCAACAAAAAAAAGTACGCCACAGACTCATTTTAAGGCCAAATTGAGTGATTCCAAAGGGAAACTGTGTATTTTTACCTTCTCTACTGCCTCATGCTTTTAGAATTTCATTTTGATGAAGAAATGGCACTACTGTGAAAAAATACTCAAATCTGTCCTATTCTGTCCATAATGCTGAAAATTGAAAATCTGCCTGGAAAACCCTTCTGAAATTCCCTTGAAAATTTCTTTTTTCCAAATTCTGTCTGCTTATTACTCAATTTATCATATTCTGAGAAAACCCAGAAGCTCGGAATTTTTTATTTCTGCTCCAATATCTTGCAATATTTGCGCCAAAACTGCCTTCTGGAAAAAGTTGCAAAAAACGAAAACAGACTGCTATAGCAATAGCTGCAGAAACTGCCACTTTCCGCAGCTGTTATTGAATTGAAAAAAAGATGAACATGCTGCTACAAGAAACTAATAAAATTCACTGCTGCAAGTTGTTGTTGATTCCATAAAACCATTAGTCTTCATCAAAGCCAACATTTATGGTACAATTCTTACCATGCGAATAGATGTGTCGAAGTCGAGCATGGGAAGAAATCATTGGATTACTGATCAATAATGAAAATCGTTAACCAATGTGAGACAACTCACCGATAATGTAAATGAGTGTCAAGGTACCTCAGTGCATCTTGACAGGGACGAATGAATATGTCGAAGTCGAGTCGCCTGCAAGATTTGACAATCAAGAGACATTGTTGTATTCCCATTGTTATCAACGAGGAGGCTTCCCATTGATGAATGCAAGCTCCAAGGCACTTCAAATAATCTCTAATATTGATCCAGATAAAGTGTTGAGGTCGATGGGACAAGATCTGTTGGAAGGTGGACCTTAAGGAATTCCACATCATCCAACTCGAGCATAGAACCAAGAATGATTTGAAGAACCATGAAAGATTGAAACCATCATGAAATTGCAGAACTTATTGTGAACTTTTCCCACCAGTTGCCTGGTTTTCAAGCAAAGCTCATGTCCAATTGCGCCAGCAAGCTGGTTTTCACAATAGGACTTATTTTTCTCTTTACTCTTTTTTTTTTCTTTTTTTTCTTTTTTCCTTTTTTTTTTTTATGTCCTACTCTACTTGAAAAAGAAAATCTTGTTCAAGTATATGAGTACTTCCAATGGAACCATGTTTGTAACAAGATGATAGATAAACTCATATTCAGGTTTGAAAGATACTCTTTGACATGTACTAGTATATGAGATGCCAACTGTCTTGATTTAGATGATGTCAGAAGATATTGAATAATTGAGCATTGAGATCCAATGACTGAATTGAACCAAGATTCAATGTAATCTTGTCTTCCTTGTCTTTCCTCTATCATGAAATGCAAGTCTTCGGAGATGTGATCTTCATTCATAGAATCTGGTGATAGGCATGCATGAGACTTTTCAATCTCTGGTTCCAATATCTCCTCTTTATCAATAGACATCCCTGATTCTTGGACCTTATCTGAGTCTTCTTCTTCTGTTTGTTGTTCTTCAATGACAACTGGTGAATCATTTTGCAATACCTCAGATTTGTAAGTTGATTGAGGTGTTTTATTGTTGGGGATATGAAATGGTTGTGGAGGTAGTGGAGTGGGGAATCTTTGGGGTGTTTGTGTGAATGGTAATGGGAAAGGTTGAATTGAGGTAAAATAAGGGTGATATTGATGTTGTAGTGGAGGTAAATAGTATGGATAACATTGATCATGGTATTGAGGATAGAGAGGGAAAGATTGAAGATATGGTGGATTTCCTTTATAGGGCCTTTGCCAACTTTGTTGCCAAGATTGGTTTTGAGGTTGGGATTGATATGGCCAAGGTTTCCAAGGTTGGTTTTGAAGTTGGGATTGAGATGGAAAAGGTTTCCAAGGTTGGTTTTGAGGTTGGGATTGAGATGGCCAAGGTTGCCAAGGCAAGGGTGTTCTCCAATTACCTTGAGGTTGTTGTGCATAACCTTGAAACTCTGCATAAGGATATTGCATCATATTGGGTTGATGAGGCTGCCATAGTCCTCTTGGAGCTACATAACAAAGTTGCTCTTGTGCTTGATTTGATCCATTATCCTTCTGGTAAATTGCCTTCAACCCTAGTAATGATGGGAAATCTTCAGTAGTATGTGATCCTGCACAAATTTTACACATTTTAATGTTATCAAGTGGACATTCATGCAAAGCATGTTTCTTTCTACATCTAGGGAAAAATACAAATGAAGCAAATTTTTGCTTGTTTTGCATTCTTAGCATGTCAGTTTGTTTATTTAAATTGCCAAGAATGTTTAGCAAATTGTTAGGTTCAGTTTGACTTACCAATCCTGATGCTGACTTACTTAATTTTGCCATAAATGGATCTTGAGGGGACCTTACACACTTTGCTTTTCCTCTTGATATGTTCTTGCATAGTTCACAAATTTCTTGAAATGACAATCGATAGACATCTCCTTTTCCCACAAGATTGAGAAGATCAATCCATTCATCCTTTATAGCATTTAGTAGGAGAGTTTTTAATGCATCTGATCCTAAATTATGCAATTTAGATCTTTTGATATTATAAGTAAATCTCTCCACTAAATCTTCTAGGCTTTCATCCTCTTTTTGGTTCATCTTAAAGACTTCATTTCTAAGGTCATGGTGCATGCAATAACCTTTATATTTTTACAAAAATACTCTTTTCATATCATCCCATGTCCTTATAGAATTTGTTCCTAAAGTCATGAACCATCTAAGAGCTCTATCCTTCAATGTTGCTGGAAACAAATTCAATTTTTGCATGTGCAATGAGTAGCCATAAGATCTACAAATTATTTCAAATTCAAAAAGAAAGGTTTCTGGGTCTTCTAATCTCATACCTTTGAAGTTAGGAAGTATAGATGGATGGATGTTCTTCATTTGAACGTTGATATCAGTTTCTTGAATTGGAAATCCAAAAGGATCTTCCTCATTGTCATCATCTCCATCCATTTCTTCAACTTCCTTTGTCACCTCTTCTTCTACCTGCAAAAATATGAATTCATGATGTGGATGTGTGGCTCTTACTGCACCACATGATATAGTGGGTGTGGTAGGTGATTGAAGTTTTTGTTTTTGTTTTTGTTTTGTTTTGTTTTTTTTTTGGATGTAAGAAATAAGGTTACCTAGTTACACTTCCCCGACGACGGCGCCAAAATGTTTGGTCTCAACCTAGTCTCCTAAATTGAGTTCATTTAATTTTCAACTAGGGTTGGTAAACTGCCTAAGTGAACCTTTTTTCCTACTTCGTTGTGTTTAGTGTTTTCTGATGTTTTTTTGGTTTTATGGTTTTATTTTGGAAAGGAAAAGAACTAAGTGCTAAATGAAGGGAAACTATTGGTCAAAACAGAGTGAAGCCTAAACTATGATGGTAAACAAACGCAAATGCTGAAACAAAACAGATTCTAACTATGACTAGCAACCAACAAATACAAAGCTTGATAATGACTCTATTGTAAACTCACAACATGAAATTGAAATGAACCTGAGAAATGAACAAGCTAAGTGTAAATGAAGTTTTCTCCTAAATCACTAATCAAACAGATAACTTACAATGTACAACATCTTTATCCATGAATAAATATTTGTTGGAAAATATGTGGAAAAGAATATTTGTAACAAGGTAAAGTTTCTACTCTAAACTAGTTTCTACTTCTGTTTTGCAACTCAATTTAACACCATTAAACCTTTCTCAAAAGTTATAGATTTCCTTTCAAAAATAGTCTTTGAGAAAGAGGCTTGTTTGTGAAATGATAAAGAAGCTGCAAAATACTCCAGACCTTATAATAATACTATCTTTTGTCCAGATAATTGTGTATGAGTATGAATTTTAAACAAAAGAAGTTTTGTAAATAATTAAGCCTGTGAGATTGAATTTATCAACTAAGACAAAGTAAGCTACAATGGACAACAGCTAAACTTGAAGTGTTAAAGCAATGAGTTAAAACTAAACTAAGATGTTATTAATCTACAATGAACAATATTAAACTAAAGAGCCATTATCATACTTGAAAAGAAAGGACAAAGCTGAACCACATGCATTCTACCTCCGGAGTATTCTATTGAAATTGACATGCCATTACTCTATGAAATTACATAGTCCATCTTGTTCATCATGAATAATATGTTGGAAAAGTTTATTAGAACAATTATGGTTGTATAACTCAATGCAATCGAAACATAAACATAAGACTGAAAGTAAATAATTATCTAAACTGTGAAAACAGAGCTAAAATACTTATCTAAACAGTGAAAATGAAGCCGCTCAGGAGGTAGGGGCCCTCTACCACTGGAGTAGCGTGAAAATCTAACTCAAGATCGACTCAATGCGTTCAAAGGAATACTGCTTCTTTCATTAAAGGAGAAAAATTCTTAAAACCGAGTATTCACGGTTAGCAGCAAAAGCCAAATTCTAACCAAGATCTAAAACTCTTTCTCTCGGTTCCCCAAGCATATTAATAGCAAATTTACATAACAGAACTGGAGAAAATAAAGGGATAAGTGTCTTTCTACTTCTAATCAAATTGAAACTCTTATTGACAGCCTCGTTCTTCATTGCGGACACCTGTAGAATCCGTGTTTTAATAGGATACTGCCTCTTAGTTTGGGTGTCCCACGTGCATAACCACTTAGATATTTTTGCTCAGACTTTGTGGAGAACAAAGAATGATGTGGATGAGTTAAGGAATCTGCCCATATGCGTTTTTCCTTCAGACGACACCTGGAACCCATTTAAACTCTAAAACGGCTGCGAAATGCGGGATCAGCTGCGGAATGCGCGGTCAGCTACGGAATGCCTGTATTTTATAGCTATTTTGCAGAAAATTGTTAAAATAGCAAAAATCATGAAAATAAAATATGTTAATCAATTTCATGTAACCTTTAAGCAATCCTAATCATTCTTCATTTATTTTAGGCTTATGAAGTGATAAAATAATGATGAAATGAAGTGAAGGTTTGTAAAAGAGAAGGAAATTCTAAGGCTCAACAATGATTGAGAGAGAGCAAGGGAAGAGTTGCTCTCACATTTTTCATAATGTTGCAATGGGAGGAGATGGCAACATTATGGGAGGAGTCTTTGACATTGGAAATGTTAGAGAATGGATTTATGAGTTGGTAGGAGACTATTTGTATAGTCCAACAACGTTGTCACCTTGGAGCATGATCTTGTTGATGGAGTGTTCCCGGGATCACTTCATATTTGATGCACATGATGGGCATAGAGGAGGTAAGATTGGTAGAGGAGTGAATGGACTCATTTGTCATTATGTTATGATCTCCTTGACTTGGGTTTCCATGCATGAGGGGGAGGATCTTCATGCAGCATATGATTTATTCCTCTTCATAGGAATATGTTCTATCCCTATGGAGAGCTCATCTATGGACCCTGTCACCTTCTTACTTCCCTTACATGGTAATAATTTTGTTTATGCATTTATTGATTGTTTCATACAATATTTGAATGCTCTTACCTTTTCATTGCACTGCATTTCTCTACAAAGGGGCAAGCTTTTCTTTAGGCTCCATGGTCTATTTTTGGCTAGCTATCATGATGGAGACAACCATCTACTATATTATTTGAGGAAAGTGTTTGGTTACTCCTTGTATTCTCATTTGATGCACTGAGCCATTTACTACTTGCTGGTAGATGAGGTGACTTACACAACTAGCCGTTTTTCAAGAGACAACTTGCCATGCTATTGTCTGAAGCTGCAGTGGGGAAGACTGCGCTGTGACCATTTGGGAGACTATTGGTACCTTCCAGCATCACATAAAACCTTCAGTATTTCTCTCATTATGATGTTGATCATTATTCTACTTGCTGATATTATTCCTACCTATATGAGGAGCATGATTGGAGGAGGAACACATAGAGTGGATGTGTTCTTAGGGGAAGAGCATCCCCACACTTTCTGCATTGCATGCTCTAAAGGGATCATGGGAGGAAAAATGGCCTCTAAAGCAACATCTTTGTTTCTTAATGAGGAGGGCTAGGAGATGGATGAGATTCCATATGGTGGTAATTTCTTGTCCATCATGTATGAGGTGGTTTGGGCCAGCTTGATGCACAGCGCTGGGAGAGGGACCTTTGGAGGTCTAGCTTCCTTCTTGCCATTTGAGGGCAACATGATGGCAGCGCAAGATCAGAAAATCCTTTACACTTGTCTTAAGTGGAGAGGAAAGAAGCATGGGGTAGGCTACTATGTCTACCATGACCAGAATTTCAGCCCACATACTTTGTCGGAGCTTCAGGTGGAGGATGATTTGCATGAGTTGCCAATTTGGGAGGGGAATCATTTTGTTTGGTTGATAGCTTGGGGAGGAGATATTCAAATGGGGATGATGTGTCCCAATATATATCAGCCCTCATGCTCCAAGAGGATCTTCAAATAGCCCATTGTTGCTTCCATGGATGTTCTATTGTCACATAATGTCAGCTATTTAGATAGCTTACACACTTGGGAGGGGCAACTTGGAGATATGATGATGATGCAACACCTTGACCTTTGGAGGTTTCCATCTTATGAGGTTGCTACAGGGGATAAGAGGATGCTCTTCAGTCTTATCCTTGCAGTTTCTTGAGGACAAGAAACATTTGGGAGGGGAGGAATGTCATATTCCAAAATTTGCACTGAGCAGTTTGGAATATTAGATTTTTCTAATTTAACCTAGGAGAGGAATAAATGGGTAAGGAGGCCCATGAACAATAAAATTATGAATAAATTCCACCTTAGTAAGGAAGGAGATCACTTGAGGAGCTATTTTTACACTTCCATGTTTGAACAAGGACAAATTAGATGGGAACATAGTCAAGTTTGACTAAGTCAACATGCATTCCTGAGGAGGAAGGAAACACTCAAGTAAACTAGCTCAATGTGAACGGGGATCAGCCTAGACACACATATGAGAACCAGATTGAAGATCCCTTGGTGTGAACAGAGTAATTGTAGGTGGATTGGCTCCAATTGACCAAGCCAACAACACTGTCACAAAGAGGAGGGAAGCTAGCTAGGGCAGTGCAATTTTGAAAGAGGAAGCTTGAAGAAGTCACCTCAACATTGTGTGGGGTCCGGGGTAAGGAGGGTCACCAAAGATAAAATGAAGGCATATAATCAAAGGGAATTTATTCATATATTCAGCTATTTTTGTCTTGAGACCACTTGCATGCTTCATCTGTTTAGCCAGAGTTTCTAGACTGCTTAGTGCAAATAATTCCCGTGTGGGAATCCCATCCTCTCTTTGGATCAACTTACTTAAGGGATCAAGAGGGAAGGATTTGAGCTTAATTTCATCATTTGGCTTGGGGCCATTCATCCACATTCAGCCACAGTGCAATCTTCTTCATAAAACTGTGTCTTTCATGCAGGGGCAGCAGCAGCAGGGTTGCACCCTTTGATTTTATGCTAGTCTTTGAGGAGGAGGTGCTTATTTCCCTCCTGGAGTGCTAATAAGAGGCTTCGGGCCATTTCTTTTTATTATTCTATTATCATGTCATATCAGCCATGTATAATACAGAGATGCAGTAACTGTGTTATTTTCTGCTGTACTGTTTGTTATTCATGCATTTTTCGAGAAACCTTTGCCGGGAATCTTGTCTCCACTGTATAAGTGATTAAACCTCCATTTCTTTGCTGTGTGATTAATGTAAACTCTATATCAGAATTATTTCATCATTTACTATAGAAACCCTCACTAAAATCATGTATTCCTTGCTTCAGTAGTTTCTGCATGAGTTAGGCTATGGGGTTTTGGCTTATTTTAGCTGCATAGACTTCGGAGATCTATTTATATGAGCTAGAGTGATTTGTTTAACCTCAAATTCTGCATGTGAGTTTTAAATCATGTATACTAAGGGATCCAAGTCCCATTTCTCACTTGTATAGTGTTCTTTTTTGAAGACAGTTGTTTTATGCTCTATATTGCTACATTTCCCCACCCGAGAAGGAGAATATAGATCATCTTGTTGTTGAGGTTATTTCATCTACTGGTATGATGTTATTGGACATATAATGAGCTTCTCTACATTTCCATGCTCATGTTTTGCTGAAGCTCCACATTGGTAATAACTCAGATTATTCCCAATAGTGTAGTTGTTCTGATTTTGCGATATTACACTAATTCTATTTCAGATGTAGGTCAGTCTATAGGGAAATATGGGACTTGATCTTACTCAAGTGATTCTGCCAAGAAGGCTGACTGAAGATTTACTCCTTTTAAATAAATATCATCAACTCTAAGAGGTAATTGAGTCAAATCAGGTTGGGATGATATTACTAAAAAGAGATCTATGAATGAGATTTCCTCAGGGTGTAAGGCTGAAGAGGATGAAGCATAAATGTTCTATTTTATTTTCAAAGAGGCTTCCCTAATGAGTCTTTCTGGATTTGGTGAAGGGTTAACAATCTATAATTCAGAACGAGATCTAGTGTGCTTAAAAGGAGCCTGTTTGAATCAGTGGAATCTCTATGTGAAATGTTTTGACCTATATCTTTATCCTTTATTCACCTTAAAGGAAAAGGGAAAAAGCGTTGTCCCAGGAAGATTTATGTAATATTCCCAATTTTTCACATCACATTTGGAATATTAGAGTCCCTAATTTTCTTAATGAATTAAGTAAATAAAAGGGTGGAGGGACCCACAATCCTCAATAAGAATAAATATCCACTTTGTGAGTGTGAATGTAGATTAATTTATTCTATATCTACAAAAAGAGGTAGTTGAGAAACTACTAATGTGAATGAGATTGGAGATCATGTCTCATTTAATGAGAGAGATCATGGAGGGTTGATTCAGTCAACTAAGATTTTGAAGATTTCAAACCAAGGGGTCATTGAGCATTAATGATCAAGTGGTGGAGGAATGAAGCACACATGACAGAGGGGTGTACATTGCACCTAGACTGTTTGGTTGATTTGGTCAAACAACGCAGTCCCACTTGGAGGATCTTATCCACCTAAGACAATGCAGTTGAGATTAGGGCCAAGGCTTGAGGGGGTTCAATAATTATAAAGGAGATGAAGGAAAAGGTGAAAGGCATCTTGGATTATTTTGATGTATGATCTTTTAGATCTAAAATTGTCAAGTGACATTCCACTACAATCTTGGGTTGTTTAGCAGAGATTGTAGATGTTGTTTAGCACATGGTGTTCCCGGGCAGGAATCCCTTCTATTTCTTTGAGTGATCTCTAAGGAAGAGGTTTGTAATTCATTATACATCAGGCTTTAAGTGTCCTTTCCATTTCCTACTTTCTGCAGAACATTTATATTTAGAAAACTACGTTTTTCTGAAGATCAGTTTGGAAGGTGGTAGTTGTCTTCGGTACTTCAGCTGGAGAACAAGGTGAGGGATTATTCCCGTCACTTGGGCTTATATTGCAGCACTTCTAGAGCTACATTGCAGATATGGCATCAGGCCAAAATTTATTGACCTCCTAGCAACAGTATTCTCTCCAAGGATAACGTTGTCCATATTGCAGATCTGAAAAGAGGAAGGAAGTTACTAGTATTTCAGCTAGAAATCCAGTGGAGGATCATTCCTTCACATTTCCATCAGTCTTACCATTAGCCTGGATCTTATTGCAGCATTTTTCAGGAGGCAGAAGGCCTAAATTTCCCTCACAGTGCAATTTTCAGAGGCAGTTGTGTTGCAACAGCTGCAAATATCTTTTGGAGGATTGAGAAGCTATATCTGGAGCTCCTAGCTCATATATTTGAGGAAGGGATTAGGCCTTCAAGCATAGATCTGATATGAGCACATATTTCAGCCATATATTCTTTAGATCTAGCTTCAGATCTGTATTTCCCAGCATATCAAGGATCAAACCCTGGGGAGGTGATTTTTCCAAAGTTGCAGATCTGGAAAATCCTTTCTGGGTTATCTTGGGGATCCATCACAGTGGCCACATCTTGAATCTTGGCATCATCAGAGCTCCAGTTTTGAGTATATTTGAATTTATCTTTTCAGCCTGCAACTCCATGTTTATATTCTGCTGAAGAGGCAACGTAGCATTTGCTGCAGAGCCTCAACAGTTACGATGTAGCTACTTCACACATGTTTTCTAGGTGATATTAGCTCATCTTTTTGGCTAGATCTACCTATATCTTTTACTTGTGTAACTGATTCATCTCCAATATAATAAAATGTCTCAGATCTTTCTACATACTCTGATTTGTACTTAAATTTATTGTCTATCTTGTTGTAAGTTCTTATATTGTGTGAAGTATTGCTACATGTTCCCATTTTGGGATATTACAGTGGTATCAGAGCATGGTCTTTGGCTCAGCTTGTGGACACTTCATCTTTTTACATTGAAAGAAGAACAGATAGGTGAGATCTATCATGGAGAATGAAAAATCTGTCACTCCTTTCTTTAGATCCATGCAAGATCTCTCCAAAGAGGTCTATCAAATGAAGGAGGAAGAACAGAAAGAATATCCAAGGAGTAGATCTGATGAGGAAAGCACTTCTTATCAACAACAAAGAAGACCAGAGAATCCTAGATCTCCTCATAGATCCACTATGCCCACTTTCTTTGAAGGAGGTGAGAGGTATAGAAGTGAAGGAAGGAATGAACCTGAGACTCATGAGACTCTCAGTCTGTATCTTGAAGAGTACAAAGCACAATATAGAGCTTTCAAGGAGAAGCTAACTCTCCAAAACTTCTTCCATATTAGAGAAGAAAGAGGGTCCTATAGCAGTAATAGAAGGAAGAGGTATAATAGATTCTATTTGCCTACATTTGATGGATCTTCCTCAAGCAATGTAAAGGCTTGGAGTAGGGAGTTAGATTCATTTTTCAAGCTACATCCTGTGGCTGAAGAGGAGGTTTTTCAAATTGCAGCACTTCATCTCTTAGATGAAGCAGAAGATTAGTGGTTTGGGCACCTAGAGCATGCAAAGGTGACCAAGTATTCAGATTTATTTCACAAGTTGAGAAAGAAGTTTGATGTGGAGAAGACATAGTTGTGCTACAAAGGGGCATCTCCCAAGGAAAGCAAGGAGAATTTCAATCTTGTCACTCTGGACAAGAGGTCAATATTTTCACCACCTGTTGCAGAAGTACTTGTATCTGGAGAAGAGACACTTGCATCTTTGCAAGACAGTCTTGATCTCTTGAATTATAGAGTCCCATGCATGGATCAGGAGGTGCATGAGGAAGAGGAGGAGGATACCAGCGCTAGTATACTTGAAGAGAAGAGGCCATCACTATTACCAGCAGTTGGAGATATTATTGTCCCGGTTGGAGGAACTCTTGTGTTCTGTCAAGAGGTTCCCACATATCAGTTGATCCAAGGTATGCATAGAATTTCAGCACATATTGTTTCAATATCAATGCATAACCAAGGGTTAGAAAAAAATGTTGATTTGAAGTAGAGACATATCACAACACAGACGACCCTTGATCTAATCAAGGAGGAGACTGAAAACCATCCCTGTTCATCATTGTTGAGTTGCATTCAACCCCTTGAGTTGAGATGTAGAGTTTCAGAAAATGGGATTAGCATTATCCTATATAAAATGGATGATGATGAGATTAGTATTGTGCCTTACTTTGAGACAGCATATGCATTATCCTATATATCTACAGTGTTGTCGCTTAGTAGCTGTGACAAAGAAAGGGCTTCATCATTCTTGATGCATTCTGGAGGTAGCTTCACTCATGAAGCAATGGAAGCAAATATGATAAATGGTAGACATCTTGAAATGAGAAACCTTTTCTCCTTTCTAGATGAACCTTTATCAATGAGCCTCTCACTGCTCAAAGATAAACTTATACTTCCATTAAATCCAAAACTTGTTTGGTTTTGGAGGGCCTTTGATGGAGAGAGAATCTCATTAAGAGATCTCATTAGAGATGCATTTCAACATTTCATGAAATGCAAAAGTATTCAAGATTTTGGGAAGGATGGCATTCTACAAAGGGATGATGCCATGATTATGCAGTACCTCATTCATCATCACCATGGGAGTGAATGGGTAAGGATGATAACCCAGGGGTTGCAAAGCCACTTGCAGATTTGTATGGGCCAACATGCTTGGTTATGTTGGTTGCCATTGGGTGATTTATGTCACACTCCAAAGGCACCTATTTTTCTAATCCATGCCTTGAAAAACATGTATGAAATGAATAAGGAGGCATGGATACGTTGGCTACTTTTGGGTGAGTATGGATACCACCCAATAGCTCATCATTTTCTGAATCATGCCTTGTCTTTCAATGGTAAATTGCAGCAAGGGAAGGCATGTTCATTTTGGTTTCACTTGATAGAGCTTGGCCACCACATGACATCTCCTATGTATATGTGTTTTGTATTGTTTAAAATTTGGCATAATGATCTCATGATGTGCATTGATGAAGTTTCTTCGTATTGGGCTGATGTGACATCTCATATGTCCATTAGTATGCTTATGCTTCATGATGCACATGAGGGGGAAAGGAAGCAACAAGATCTCTTGTTGTTTTGGTTTTTTATGGGGGAGTTTGGCTTGATCATCTTACATGGAGGAAATGAAGGATGACAGCAAAGGGCCTTACTCCGGTGGTGGTTGTTAAAAGAATATAGTTTGAAATCTTTTTCTACCTATATTTCTTCTTCACTTCTTCTTTTGCATAACTTTGAGATGATGGAATTTGGATCCAACAAGGCCAACAGGGCTAAGTATGGGAGCATATCAATGCTCAATCTAATTCATGAAACATGGGATGAATATATGTATTGTATGATGAAGCTTTTCCCTTGTGGAAAGAGCTACTTTATTTTATGTCTCTCATGTATTATTGATGATGTTGGACATCACATGGTTGTCACTTGGTACTTCATGATGGGAGGAGGACATCTAACCAAACAGTTGGAGGTCATTCCTTATTCTTTTAAGAGACAACTTTGGAACCAAACATACATAAACTATTGTAGAAAATGGAGGAAGCCTTCCTTATGTGGATTCCATATGGAGGGGAATAGATGGCCTTGCATATACTTTTGGAGTTGCTTGAGGACAAGAAAAATTTTGCCAGGGGGGACTGTAATATTCCCAAATTTTCACATCACTTTTGGAATATTAGAGTCCTTGATTTTCTTAATGAATTAAGTAAATAAAAGGGTGGAGGGACCTACAATCCTCAATAAGAATAAATATCCACTTTGTGTGTGTGAATGTGGATTAATTTAGTCTAGATCTGCAAAAAGAGGTAGTTGAGAAACTACTAATGTGACTGAGATTGGAGATCATGTCTCATTTAATGAGAGAGATCATGGAGGGTTGATTCAGTCAACTAAGATCTTGAAGATGTCAAACCAAGGGGTCATTGAGCATTAATGATCAAGTGGTGGAGGAATGAAGCACACATGATGGAGGGGTGTACATTACACCTAAACTGTTTGGATGATTTGGTCAAACAACACAGTCCCACTTGGAGGATCTTATCCACCTAAGGAAATGCAGTTTAGATTAGGGCCAAGGCTTGAGGGGGTTCAATCATTATAAATGAGATGAAGAAAAAGGTGAAAGTCATCTTGGATTATTTTGATGTATGATCTTTTAGATCTGGAATTGTCAAGTGACATTCCACTGCAATCTTGGGTTGTTTAGCAGAGATTGCAGATGTTGTTTAGCACAGGGTGTTCCTGGGTAGGAATCCCTCCTCTTTATTTGAGTGATATATAAGGAATAGGTTTGTACTTCAGTATAAATCAGGCTTTAAGTGCCATTTCCATTTCCTACTTTCTGCAGAACATTTATATTCAGAAAACTACATTTTTCTGAAGATCAGTTTGGAAGGTGGTAGTTGTCTTCAGTACTTCAGCTGGAGAAAAAGTTGAGGGATTATTCCCATCACTTGGGATTATATTGCAACACTCTCGGAGCCACATTACATATCTGGAATCAGAACAAAATTTGTTGACCTCCTAGCAGCAATATTCTCTCCAAGGATAACGTTGTCCATATTGCAGATCTGAAAGGAGGAAGGAAGTTGCTAGTATTTAAGCTAGAAATCCAGTGGAGGATCATTCCTTCACATTTCCATCAGTCTTACCATCAGCCTGGATCTTACTGCAACATTTTTCAGTAGGCAGAAGGCCTCTCTTTCCCTCATAGCGCAGTTGTCTTGTAGTAGCTGCAATCATCTTTTGGAGGATTGAGAAGCTAGATCTAGAGCTCCTAGCTCATAGATCTAAGGAAGGGATCAACCCTTCAATAATAGATATGATCTGAGCACATATTTCATCCATCTATTCTTTGGATCTATATTTCCCAACAGATCAAAGATCAAACCCTGGGGAGGTGATTTTTCCAAAGTTGCAGATGTAGAAAATCCTTTCTGGGTTATCTTGGGGATCCATCACAGTGGCCAGATCTTGAATATTAGCATCATCAGAGCTCCAATTTTGAGTAGATATGCATTTCTCTTTTCATCTTGAAACTCCATGTTTATATTCTGCTGAAGAGAAAGCACGGTATTTGTTGCAGAGCCTCAACAATTACGTTGTACCTGCTTCACACATGTTTTCTAGGTGATCTTAGCTCATCTTTTTGGCTAGATCTACCTATATCTTGCACTTGTGTAACTGATTCATCTCCAATATAATAAAATAGCTCAGATATTTCTGCATATTCTGATTTTTACTTAGATTTATTGTCTATCTTTTTGTAAGTTCTTATATTGTGTGAATTATTGCTGCATGTTCCCATTTTGGGATATTACAATTTAGCTTCTATTCTTCGTTTCCCTGGAAATGACACCAAATTGATGTTGTCCTTTGAGATGATTGTGGTAAATAATCATGCCAAAGCATCTAAATTTTATTTTTTTTGTGTTTTGAGATATTTGGAGGAACAATGCATAAGATAAAATTTAATCAAACATTTAAGGTTTTAAAACCTTGTAGATAATATCAGTAATTATAAGTGAGGGCTGCTTGTTTATCTCACACGGTAATCGAGATTTAATGATTTGATTAAGTGGAATTGTGTAAGATAATATGATTATTAAATATTCTGATCGAAATATTTAATACATCATAAGCTGGAAAAAATTTAAACAATGTTCGAAGTTTCAACAAAATATATCTAATATCATCAAGATACCGACAATTAATAAATTAAAGGGACAATCAGTCTTTATAATGATAATAGCTTCAGGAGGAATTATAAGGTTGCTGAAACACAATAAACCTCATCTAGTTATCTTGACCATAATTAAATATATGAAGAAAAAAAATTATTTAAGAAAACTGGAAAAACTTATAGAGGAAAAATAGAGCTATATGAAATAAGTTCAAAATCCTTCTTGTATTAATGATGATCAGAAAGACTTAATACAATTTCTTGTTTACAAAATATGCTCATGCAAGGTTTCAACCCTAGATACTTCAATGAGTGAAGTATTTATAAAAAATATGAAATATAATAATCAATGCCTAAATGACAAGGAAAATTACATTTTTTGAAAACGAACAAAAAGGAAATAAAACTGATCTAATAGAAGCAGATCTGCGTTCTGGCCCTGTTGTGCTAGAAAGTTGTTGTTGAGTCACCACCTTTTTAGCACTGCGTTAGCAAAACTAAATGATGTGCTGGAAAATCTGAGTGTTGTGCTGGCATGATGACTTGTTCTTTACTCTTGGTATTCTCAAATTTTGTCCCATCGCTCTTCATCAGGAATTGAAGCTTTAATAACCTTGTGGTAGATTTCATCTACCTCAGTGTATTTTGTAAAAGTTGGTTTAATAGTGAGAATGTGTTTTATTTCATGGTGAATAAAACTAATATCTTCAAGTTCTTTATAGAATACTTTACCTGTCAAAGAACCTTGAATAGAATACATAGATGTAAACCTTATTGTTTCTTTGAGCTTCTTCATATAATCCTCCATGGGTATTAATTTATCATTTATAAAAAATAGTGATGGGATACCTTTTTTAATCAATGCATCAATCCTTTTTTTTTCTAAATAATTCTAATTCTATTTATAAACATATCCGTACAAAACTACCGCATCTTCAGCTGTGAAAGCCTAAAATCTGGGCTTGTAGCTCAAAAATTCATGTATTTGGACTACCCCAGAAGGGGAAACCATTCCCTTAGAGTCATATTATTCTGCCCTCACAGGGGAAACCGGCCTAAAGTGTAGCTTATAAAACCATATAAACAAAATATGCCTAAGAGAATTTAACACAGGAGAATTAATCTCCTTCAACATACGAGAATTGAACAAAAACACAGAGAATAACCCATTGAACCTGGGTTGTAGTGCCATGTTCTAGTTGTAGAGCTCGTGGTCACTTGTCATTGTCCTGAGGTGGGGGTTATTCCACGATATGACATCAGTACCCCGCTCTATTTTCGTCCTCGTCATCACTGGTGTCATCAGAGGTTGTAGCTGCATCCTTCCCTTTGTCCTGAGCTTTGGCCTTTTTGTCCTGAGCTTGGCCATCTTTATCCATGCCCTGCATGGCCTGCTTCTCTACGGCCTTAGCTGGTTCTGAAGGAGGCTGATGGGCAAGGATTTTAGTGGGAGTGGAATTAGCAGCTTCCTCCCGGAGAGTAACTATGATGAACGCAGTGACTGTAGGGCGGTCCATAGTGCATTCAAACTGAAGCTCAGCCCTCTGCAAGGTTTGGCGAAGAGTGATATGGGAAACAGGGTGCTGAGGGATAGCGTGCGAGGGGGACACGGCATGGAGAGGCTGCGAGGGTGATGCAACGTGAGAAGGGTGCACCGGCCCAGAGCAGCTAGCTCCTCTGCGACCACTATGCATTTTTCGATAATGCCCCCGAGAGAATTATTTAGATGAGGGTTCAGGGTTGGAGGAAGAGCGAGAGTGGATTGGACTGCCTCTGCTACTTCCTCTTTGACTACACCTGTGATGCCTGGGGCAGGGTATTTTCCCTATGAAACAAAGGCTAAAAGGGCAAAATTGTAGGCAGAGGGAATACTTAGCAACATCGAAAGATCGAACACACGCTAAACATGACTAAGACCTCTTGGGGTAGAGAAAACTCTGAGAAATATGGAATTCAGGCAACTTTTCATGGTAACAAAGAAAAACACAGTGCCTCCCAGTCTGTGTGTGAGAACTAGGCTCGGCGCAAGTGGGAGGGTAGCAACAAGTCTGCAAGGCGTGAAGCCGAGAAGCAGAACGGTCATGAGCAATTGGTCTGAGGAATGGCGCCATTATAAATAGAGTGTGGAGCACGCAGGACACAGAGAGGCAGGGAGGTGAACCAAATGCTTCGTAGGCTGGCAAAGTTAATGAGATGATAAATGTGCAGGTGGGAGGTCATATGGCCATCCCACACACCATGCCTTGGGACGTTTACCCCATCAATGCAGTGAACCATCCGCATCCGGAAAATGCATCAATCCTTTTAAGAAACATGTTGATTGTTATATCCAGAGTATGACATTTTTCTGTTAATTGTACTACCAAGTTCTTTTTAATCAGAACCTTCTTTACTTCAATTATAGTCTCAATCTTGTAATCTACTCCTAACTCATCCAATTATTGGTTTTCCTTAGAGTTTAGAAATTTAATGATGTTGCTAGTTGTATTGGGCATATCTTCTAGTTGAGTGTTTGCATCAGAAATTGCTTGATTTTATTTTTCTACTAACTCTTTCTACTCGAAGATGATCCTGATAGATGGCCATATTTCATTGACCTCTTCAAAAATGCTAGTCCAAATGATTTATTTGGCATTGCCCAAAGCGTAGCCAATGGAAGCTTCAATGGCTGAATTTTTCCATATTTCAACTTGGTTGTGAGCTCTTTGAAGCTTTGATGCATGATAAGTATCAGAATTCTTCTATTGTTCTTCAACAACTTTCACTTTTTTTGGTAGCTTCTTTATTTCTTCTTTATGCAAGGTCATTTTTTGAAGTGTGGAGGCTAACCAATCTGCAGAATCTCCTTTATTGGTAGTAGCAGTTATAGCAGTGGGAATAGCTGTCATTGGAAGTGCTTTTAAAGGAGCAGCTTGCTTGACTAGTTTCTTATTTTCCTTAATCCACTTCTCCATCTATGTTTCCATATATTTCAGCTGTGTATTCTATTCTATAATAAGCTTCATCAAGTTTGCATTTTATGTTTATGCCTTTGAAATTTCCCTAGCTAAAGGACCTTCTGTAGTTGGTAATTTCAACTGCTTCCTCAATGCTACAATGTCTGCATTATTTTTCTTGATTAAATCCTCTGCAACATCGACATTTGCAAGGTCATAACCCAAATTTATTACAAAATATTCCAAGGTTTTAATCCTTGTGTCCTTGGAAAAAGCTGATACTTTTTCCATGTTGAGTTGTGATCTAACATTTTCTAGTGTAACTTGCATTTTAGATAAAGATATAACAGTGTTAGTTACAGTTGAGAAGATCATCTCCCCATTTTTTTTATGAATCTCCACTTGATCAATGGGATGTATATATTTGGCATAAAAATCAAAAGATGTTTTCTTATAGTCTACTTCTCCTTTAAGCTGAGGAACTTGTGCTTGAAGAAATGCAATTAGCATTCTTCCTTTCTCTGCATCAAAGGCTGACAAAAGCCTACTTTGGGCACCTGAAGTTTATTTTTAGAATTGGTTATATGTATTAATCTTCAAGGCTTAATTTTTGAGTTTTATTTCCTTGAATATTTCCATGGTGCTCTTCTCTATCTCACTTGAAGTTGAAGTACCTGTTTGTATAATTTGTTTTTTATTTGAAGTAGTCATGGAAGTAGTAAGGGACTATGTGGACTTCTCTCCTATCAATGAGGATATAAGAGGCTCATTTGTGTTGACATGGGTCTGTTGCTCTGAATCCTTGCTAATACTTAGTTTGGAACTAATTTTAGCCTTATTTCTATACATAATTTTGAATCCCTCGTTGAAGATCTTTCTCTCTGAAGGAGACCCTTCCTCTCTCTTCATTTTTGCTATATTTACATGATTTGTTGGAGTTTGCATTGTTGATGATGAAACTGGTTTTTCTTCTACTATTACATATGAATGGACCAATCCGAGTTTTTAGCTTGAACTAGGAATTCTTCTTGGCAGCTACAAAATTTAGTTGGTCCATGTTGATCATTTTATTGATGAACTCCAAAGAAGAAATCCTCGTTGAGAGGAATTTTGGAAACTTGTATGGTTGCAGTCCACATCAAAAAACTCTTATTTCAGTGTAGTTTTCATACAGGTACCAATCTCTTATCTGAACATGTTTTTTTAGTTGCAATATCTTTTGAATTTCTTCACTAATTCTCAGTTCTTCTCTATTGTTTAAAATACTAATATCTAGGTGGAAAAACATTTCAATCAACTACTTGTAGGTGAAATCATTATTCTCTTTCATGAGCAAGGTGGTCTAGAAAATTACTGACTACTAGTCTCCTTTATCATTTAATTTATGCAATGACAATTTCATATTGTCTCCTTGGAAGTATATGAGCATATAAACTAGAACATAGGTATATTTAAATACCCCTTTTGTCTTGAAATCAAGAAACTACAAATGAATTGATTCCGCAAGGAAGTGTCTGAAATTGAACATTATGGAAGGCTTAGCATCATTGGAAAAGATAGACAAAAATCCTATAATAGCCTCATCTATGTATTGGTCAGAGTAGTATCCAAGCAGGTAAGATAGGACAGTGTTTATTTTCTTGGTTCTCTCAGGTAAGAGGGATGAAGGATAAGGAGGATTTATTTTAGGGAATGCAACATCTTTTTCAAGGAACAATTCTAAGGTTTGGGTTCTTTTGGCAAGGTCTAGTCTCTGATATATTTCAACCAGGGCTTCATGAGAGAATGGGGCAGCATTATCGAATGTGGGAGCTAGCATCATCTGTTCAATGGCCTGAGGGTTTATGATAAACATAACTTGGCCATTAGAATTGACTATGTCTCTTTGGATGGGCAAGTAAAATGCATGACATTTCCTGATGAAATTAGGAGCATTGTGGGTTGGAGGAAAGATAAAATGGGGAAGATTAGACTCCCAGAGCCAGATTTCATCGAAATTTTCAATTGATTTGTCTTCCAGCCAATAGTACATCTCAAGAATGTCGATATCAGGGTGTGTTTCATAGATTTGATAATCTCTATTATCCATAGGGATGTGATGAAGGTCTAGAGGAGGTAAAATCAAAGGATTAATGTTTTCGTCAGGACATTTCTCCTTGGGAGGAATAATGGCTACAATTGGCAATGGAACAGAGGGAAGAAATAAGTTTTTGTGATCAATAATAGGGAAGAGAATGAAAAATGGTAAGATCGGGCATGCTTAAGCAATTGTAGCACTTCTGGATCAGTAAAAAATCTGAAAACAACAAATTGTAATAATTTGAAATGAGAAAAGGCATTTGCAGAGAGATTTAGCAGGTTTAATAGTCAAAATCATGTTTCCATTGATGGCACGAGTTAATGGATAGGAAATTAAGTTTACAACAGAATTATGGAGAGAGAGAATTTAATTGGCTAATGGGTAATGGGGTGGCAACAGAGGAGCAATGTGCAACAGTCATCACAAAAGGTGGTATATTGAAAACAATTTTTTATTTTTATTTTTTTTTGGGGGGGGGGGGGGGGGTAATGCAGTTTGCGGTTTTGTGCTTGGGGGGTCCGAACTCACATGGAGCTGACACATAAAGATAGATGGTTTGCAAATATATTTCATTTCCGACCACCCCCCCCCACCCCCCCGGTGGTAAAATTCGGATGGCAGAGGGGGGCCGAAAGGCCATAAGGGCCGTTGGATGTCTACAAGCATGACGATGATCATCAAATATACGAGAATATGGGGATGATATATGTGATGATGTGATTGGTGGGGTTAGGGATTTATTAAATAATGCACCCGGAGATATGAAGGGAATTTTGTAAGGAAATGTAAGGAAATGAGGGAAATACATGAGCGGGGAATGAATTGTAAATAAAGGGAAATGAATGTCGGGGATATATGATATGGTTTAAAACTTTAGTATATGTAATTAATAATCAGGATTTAAACCATACTAAACACTTTTTCCATAGGCCCATTTAGACTAGTAGCCAATCAATATTTTTAAAATAGAATGAAGCTTTCTTTTTCTTTTTTCTTCCCTATCATTTTATTTTAATTTTCCTTATTTATTTAGAGAATCTAATACCTAATATTTTATTGACATGGATGCCTAAAAAGAATAATATTTTTTCCTAACATTTTTTAATTTTATATTATTTTGCATCCATATCCTACCTTAACAATTTCAAAAATATTTAACTACTTATGCTAACTTATCGAAAACAAATAATGTTATAACAAGTTCTTTGGGTAAATCGAATCTACTATTTTTCTTCTTGCATGTGTTGAGGGAATTAATGATTTTCTATTTGATAAGAATTTTTGGTCCTTTTAAAAACTAGAAAATAAGTTTCATTTGCAGTTGTGAAGCCTTCATCTCAAAGTTGATCATTACTTTTGGAAATTGCATTAGATTACATTGCACTAGAATTTTTTTTTTGAGATTGCTAATGAGCATAGACTAAATTGCTTAGTGTTGAAAGCTGATAAGTGCATTCTTTTTCGTTTTGAATATTTTTTTCATGTAAGTGAACTTTAATGAATTAAAATTCATTGAAATTTTTTTTGTTGCATTAGAATTGTGAAGTTGAAAGATCTAGTTAGGAAGCTCTTGTTAGCTGCATATTTAATTTTTGCATCAATTTTTTCACTTCTTCTCTACACTAGATAGATTTCATTGAAAAAAGAAAATAGTCCTTCATATTAGTTGCATCATGGGTGTGTTTAGGTGACATTGATTTTTGAGCCTTGAAACTGAAACATAATTCAAAATCAACTTTAAAATTTATCTCAAATGACCTAAGGATAATTTGGAACATTAACGGAAACATCTAGAGGTATATTCTAGAAATGTGTTCTGACATCATTAAATGTAGGTTTTTTCCTTGTTTTTTAGCATTGCATCCCAGGGTTGAAATCTTGTTCCACATAAGGAAGTGTATAGGATCGTTCACCATGTACCTTCGGGTATATTGGACAATGCTCCATGCATGAAAATTAAATAGCAATGCTCTCATCGAATGATTACGCATTAGACAACACTGCTACAGATTACCTTCCCATATACCATCCAGTATAATTTCGGAGTCCCCTATAGGTTTCTATCCATCCATAGGTAAATGAATCTGCCATATTTTATACCATGATACACCAAAAACAACATCTAGGGACATTGGTTGTCATACGTTAAGTCCTTGGTTTATGCTTAGATTCCCCTTTTTTATTTATTTTGTTGTTAATTTGTAAAATTAATTAATTGATCGTAGAATAACATCATCTTCATGGAACACCTCCTTAGTAGATCTTAGGTTGATACTAATGGAAACTTTTCTCGAGTCTACAAATCAAAGAAACCCCTCTGACAGGAATCCTGATCCTTTTCCTCCTTTTGT
Source organism: Pinus albicaulis (assembly GCA_034641835.2). Classification (NCBI taxonomy): domain Eukaryota; kingdom Viridiplantae; phylum Streptophyta; class Pinopsida; order Pinales; family Pinaceae; genus Pinus; species Pinus albicaulis. Next base: position 463,106,723 of record CM076577.1, on the reverse strand, counting down.
AAATAATTGTGCTCCTTATACGACAACATTGTCCCTGCTCGTTTGGTTATTTTTGAATGCTATGGCTTTGAATGTCCAAAATGCTTCTCAACCGAGTTCTCCTCCACCTGAAAAACATCAACCTCATGTTGATCCTTTTCCTTCTTCACCTGTTCTTTCTTCCTCTCGTTCTTCCTCTTCGACTGGTAAAATTCTTTATTCTAGTAAGCACGAAGCTAAGAAGAATAAGAAAAGGCTGAAGAAGAAGAAGAAAAATAAGCAAGGGGCCAACCAAGAAACCATTTCTACAAATGTAACTAATGTGGACCAACCTTCCAATCAACCCTGCAAAGTGAAGTTCCCTTCCAGGTTATGTAAGGGTGAACACCTTCTTAGAGACTGTCCTGAAGTTTCTAATTTTTTGTCGCAAATGTCATAAGTGCCACAAAGTGATGAAATTTCTTGCAAGAAATGTATTCACCATGGAACATGTTTTTGGATATCAAAAGAACATCCCTAAAGAAAAGGAAGAAAACTTACATTGGAATAACTCTGAATAACTTGTCAAAATCCCTTATTTTCAAGCCCATCATGTTCCACATAAGTAATGTCTCATGCTAGTAACCAACAACATTACACATGTTTACAACTGCAAACATGAATTTTATCATGAAAATTCACGTTGGTCCTCTTCAGGCAGTTTTTCCCAAAATGGAGGAGAAGCTTCTCTTACTAGAAGGCTTAAGAACGATGACGCGGTTTCAGGTAGCTGATGACTGTAACAAGACCTCCCATTCCTAGCCCTATATCCTCCTTCCATGGATCCCTCCCTTTATATTTGGAACTCCTCCTCTTTTCATAGATCCTCAACTCCCTCTCCTTCCCTATAAATCAATTTCCCACTATCCCTTAATAGTTAGTGAGGTTGGCCTATAGCTTAGTTTTTGGTTTCCATCGTAAGAGCTGAATTGTGCCCAATTATTGTCCATTTGAAAAGGATAAAGGTGTTTGAAGGCTAAGGCTTTGACTTTAAATATCACTTGAAGTAGGCTTCCAACATCAAGGATTCATTGGTTTTAATGATCTCTTTTCCATTTATTTATAATAAAATATATGCTTTATTTCCATTAATGCTTCAAATAATGTCCATTTATTGTAATACTCCTTGATATGTTACATAATTTTTATTAGAAAGTGTTATGCTTTGCATGTGTTTTTTTGTCTCCACTTGATCTTTCTTGCAGGAACTCATCTATACTAGCAAAGAGAAGAATGTGAGCTTAGAACAAAAAGATTCAAGGTCGACATCAAGGGTATTAGAATCAGAGGAAGTGAGGAGATATATCCTCCTTTGAATTTTCTAGTGTGAATTAGGAAATATTACATGTAATTGTCTTCTATTGTTGCTAGATCCTCCCATAGAAATAGAGGGATCATTTCTACTGGTAGAAAGGATTTCCTACACAACCGTATATGAACTCTGCATCCAATAGCTTTTTTAATTCTTCTTTCACAATTTCCTTGAGAGTTGGGTTCATACTTCTATGGGGTTGGTGCAAAGGATTTCATCCTTCTTTAATGTAAATATGATAAGTACAAACTGAGGGATGCATACCCTTCATTTCATTATAATCCCAATAAAAAGCAGCAATGTGTTTCCTCATTACATTTCAAAATTGTTCTTCCTATTTTTCCGAGGGAGAGGAGTTTATATTTAGAGTTACGGATGGGAAAAAATCTACCATATTGGAATGTTCAATGCTAGTGCCAATAAATAAAAATCCAGTACAAATACTACCCTCATATTCTTTCAGCAATTCATCAACAAGTATGGGAGTTGGAGGTTGATTCTGTAATATATGGTCAATAAGGTCATCATCATCAAGTTTCCCCCCTCATATAATAGTATCTAGAGTGTAGAATGGGTAGGGAATTGTATGATACAATTAACCCTCTTCCTCATCCTCTAACCATATGGGTAAATCATGTTCAATATAATGTTGAGCAAGAGGATACAACGCAAGTTGTTTTGATAAATGTACATTCTTGATAGTCATGTTCCCATCTATACAACTAATGTAGCCATCAACAGTGTCCAACTAAGGTCTTCCTAAGATGAGAGGATATCCATTAAAGTTGGTTTTGAGATGGAGGACTAGGAAATCAGTAAGGTACTCCCAATATTCAATGGAGACCATGAAATCCTCAATATTCCATCAAGGGTTATTGTGGATCTATCTACAAGATGCAACACTATGGTGGTATTCTCAATGCACCTTGGAGATTGAGTTTCAACATGGTTTCCCTAGTCATCATAGTCATTGGAGCCCCAAGATAAATCAGGGTATTAGGGGCCATAATTCTCTCAATGTGCACATCCACTACTAGACTACCAAGTTCTAGTTACTTTGGGGAGATCGCCCTCCCAAGAATTAGATCGAATATTTGTCCAACAACATTAATGGTGGGGGTATCTCTTATTCTTCTCCCATTCATTTTGAAATTTTTTTCCTTAATAATTGTTTTGTAGATGGGAACATATTTAATGGCCTAGAGAAGGGTTATCTTGACACATAAATTCTTCAATTCTTCCAGAAGTTCAACCTCTTATGGAGTGTGCTGATTATGGTGGATCCACCTTTAAAGATAGGAGGTACATTGACTTGAGGGGAAATCCATCCATTCCCTTCTTCAAGCTCTTTATTTGGATAAGGTGGTGGATTATCTGGGAGCACCATCCGAAAACAAAGGTTGATCTCTTGGATTTCCATAGCATAGGCAGGTTAGGTTGTCTCTCCACTAAAGATCTGTCATGCATATTTATTGTTTGGGTTTGGATTGGGTTGAGAAATAATTTGAGGTTACTTAGGTGGGGTATTATGAGTTAGCTATGGTTGAGGTTGGGATGGAGGAAGTAAAGGATGAGGATGGTTTATTTGAGGCCTCCACCCTTGAGAGGGGTCGCCCCATTGGGAAGACTAGGGTTGATACGGTTGAAAATGATGGTTGACAAGATGAGGAGGATATGGAGGAGAATAAGGCCAAGGAGGAGGTTTATACCATGATGGATGAGTGGAAGGGTACTAAGGCTGGAAAGGTGCATTCTGATTTGGATTGTAGTGATGATAATATGCACCTTGCATGCCTTCTTGATATGGCTGAGGTCCTGGTGGTTCCTTTGGTTAATGAAACACAACCTATATCATAGTTTGAGATCAAAACAAGTCCACAATAATTCAAACAACTTTTTCTATCAAGTGATAAGGGATTTTAACCACCAAGCCAACTCATTAGATAACAAGCTAACAAGGTTAAAAAGGGGAGCTTCTGGTTAATGGCCAATTATTATTCTTGTGCCATTCTTGAATCAACCCTTTGAAATAATTGAAATTTATTATTCCATATGTATTTCATGCACCAGCCCTTCCCTCAAGGCAATGAAATAAACTTGAAGCTACCCAAGGCCCCTTTGCACATGTTCGAGCTCTTGGGGAAGGTGGTAATCGGTGGTAACTAAACTATGAGGTTAAGAACAACCTAGGAGAGGTGGGATAATGGACTGTCTGACCTCTACGTGGTGAGAAGAATGCAGTCAACTCTATTCAATTCACCTTTGCTTAGAAGTTTCTTTGATTCTCAGGTTGGTGGTCGGCTCTGTTATCACTATGTTTGTTCTTTGCATGCTAAGTTTGTTTTATCCTCAGGAGTTGCATCTCAGCACTTAGCACTATAGTCATTCCTTGCCTTTGTCAAAGTGGAACTGATCTTGAATATCTAGGGAAGGGTGTTTCAAGTGCACAATTGGTGAGTCTAAAGCTCAATATTTTTCTCTTAGTAGCAGAAGCCAGAATTCAGAGTCTCTTATGCATGTATATTGGGTGAATTTTATTAAGAAGAATGTTGATTCCCATCAAGCGTTTTCAAGTTTAGTTTTGTGGGTTTGTAGCATTATCAAGAGAGATCTTTCTTTTCAGATTACTAGAAGTATTTTATTCATAATGGACCATCATAGCTGCAAAATCTTAGGAGGATTATGAGTACTCATGAAGAATTGACTTAGAGAAACAATGTTTCTATGTCCCTATTAACTAAAAATCTCATGAATATGAGCAACAATGTATCACACAAGTTGTAGCTATTATGAGTACTCTGCTATATGTTAAGAAAAAACTTTCCATTATAGAATTTGAAAAAGGATTCACAATATGTGGCTTCCAATTTGCAGATGTCTGACCAAGGGAAAGAGAAAGACGAGGACATAGTGGTTCACCTTATTGAAGGTGTGGAAATTGGAGAGCAGGAGTCAACACATACTGTCATTGACCTGGAAGAGGCCAAAAATCATCACACCTTTTACTTGTTTATGTTTACAAGGTTATCAATATCTTAAGTATCTTTTATAGATTATATAACAGTAGTAAAAGCATGGATATTTTGCCAGTGTCTATAAATGAAACTTGTATGTTTCTTTGGACTTGTGCAAACAGCTTGAACTGCAAACACATTATGTATACTTTAAGAGTGTTGTTAGTTTTTCTAAAACCATTTTTAATCATAAAATTTACCTAGTTTATGTTAACAAAATAGTATATACCTGCAGTTCTCTCTTCAAGACTTGGGATATTTTCTTCGCAAGGCTCGGTTCAAGACTCGACAACTCTGACAAGTTTGAGAAGGGTTCAATGGGTTTTGGAAATTTTCATTTTCAATCAAGTTTCATGACAAGTTTATACTGATTACCTGTTTCAGGATTGAGCTGGAGATACATAGAAAGTCTCAAGGTGTTGACCAGGTCTCAAAACACTTCTCGAAACTTGTTGTGCAGTGGTATTTGAAACCATGCCAACTATTATTAGGATATTGTGGCAAATTACAGTTACTTTGAATATTGTTGTTACCAAAGGAACAATAAATTGAACATCCAGCTAAACGAAGGAAAAAAATATGAATGGAAACAATCCCACTTTGAACAAGATTCTGTTGATATACCCTGCAAAGGATAATGTCAAGTAAGGTCAACTAATATTTTGAGGTTTCGTAGAGTATTTTAGACACCTACTGTAATAAGTTTATTCAATTTTGAACTATTTCATGGAAGGTACTTAATTTTAATTTACTCAAAGGTATTACTTGCTGAAAAGGGACCTACATTGCACTTGAAAATTTACATGTCCCAAATATTTCTTGAAGTACCTCCGAAGCTACGTCAAATGTTGAAAACATATACTATTTCATTTATGTGCAAAGAGACCCTGTTAGCCACCTATAAAATTTGTCATATCAAATGGTGGCTAAATCATTTTTGAAGCCTTCACGAAACATTTTTTATTGCCAAAATTGTTAGTTCTTGAATTCTTGTGAAGATATCTTATCCTTTGATTAATCTTCACTACTATTTCCCTCTTAAACTCTGAAATTCTGTTGTTTTCCTGAAGAAAAAGACTGCTGAAAATCCATTTTTCCCCTCATTTTACCTCCCCTTTTCACTCAAAAATCCCTTCATTTTTATCCCCTTTTTCCTCATAAAATTCCTTTATTTTTCCTCTTTTCCCTTCTTGCCTTCATAAAAATCCCTTTTATAAGGTTTAAAACTCCTTTTTTACCTTATCGGAAGCTTTCAAAATGCTTTGAAATCCTTAAAAAATCATAAAAAAGCAGCCTTTTGTGCTAAGGCCTTAATCCCTTTTGGCCCTAGCCCCAAAACCACTTCCCCACCATATAACCCACACCTAGGACCAAGAGTTAAGTCCTGAGCACTAATCGCAATCGAAGGTTTGTGATGGGCACATTTCTTTGTTTAAAGGAAAGTCCCGATGCGATTGGCCCCTTTCTTCTTTTAGAACCCCCAACTCCTCCACTCTCTTTCACATAACCCAGAGCCTGCAATCAAGCACTAAGGAATTATAAAAAACCCTCCCCAAATAAAACTTTCCTTTGTATTTTATTAAAAACCCCATTTTTTCATATTATAACGAAACCCGACAGTCCATTGGTTGAGCGAATTCCAACCATTGATTTAAACCAATCAACGATCTACGAGATCTTGCATCGGAGTTTTCCATTGGTCACGTTTGAATATTTTACTGCCCCATCCTAATTGGTGACCTTCCGATGGATTCCCTACCGTCGATCTATTCCGCCATTCCCAGATCCGACGGTCCCCATCACTCTATTCATAAGCCCATCCTTCTGCCTTCGGCATTCATAAGTAAATATTCGTCGTCGATCTGATCCTCAGATCGACGGTCCTTTTTCAATCGCATTGGCACTTTTTTCCCCTTTCCCATGCCAATCGCGATCTTCCGATTGCATCTGGGCCGTCCATGCACTAAGATCCGACGGTCCAGATCAATCCTCCTTTCCCTTTGTCATTTCTCCAACCCCGCTGTATAATGTTTTCGGTGGATATCCACCGTTGATCTCTGCATATCAATGACCCACAATGACCTGATCTATGCCCGACCCCTCACCTCATATTTTATTGCATTGATCCAAAGATTGGATCTGGGCCATTCATTCCACTCATCCGATGGTCCAGATTCAACCCAATAGGCCCAACTCCTTTGGGTCCTACCTTTCTCCAGATTGAATCCTAGCTGTTCATTTCCCGATCCGACGACCAAGGTTAAAATCACCTTAACCCCACCCCACCTTCTTCCGTCCGCGCAACTTGTTTTATCATGCTCTCACCTCCACTGTTGGATCTAACCACCTTTTATCTAACGGCGAAGACTCCATATCGCATGATTTTAAGCCCGGAGGTTAATGATTTAAAATTACGTGATCAGGGTGGTTTTAAAAAGCCACGTGTCAGGCTCTAACGCATATCGCGTTCAAAAAGGTAAAACTGCCTTTCTCCCTTTTCATCGCGTGAAATTAGTGGTTTTTAATGCCAAAACCACTTTCCCCATTTATATTGTATTTCCTCATATTTTAATCTCTGTCGTTCATCAAATTCATCCAACGGCCCAGATTTCATCTAACCATTGAAATATCACCCTCTGCCCATCCTCCAAGGGACTTCATCGATCAACCTCAAATGTTGATCTCTGTGGACTAATCCAATCCAACGGCCCAGGATCATTTGGAAACCCCAATTTCATTTTTTTTACCCTTTTCTCTCCACCAAAGGTTTTTCACCTATTTTTCTTATGTTTTTCGCCATTTCACTATGACATTCCCCTTCTGTCTTATAAGATCTTTGGTTGATCTCGACCGTTGATCAACATACATCAACGGCTCAGACTTAATCTGTCATTGATCCCTCCAACCGCCTCTCCTTTCGACCTCAAAAAAGTAATCATTGCCGTTGGATGCTTTCATCCAACGGCTACGCTCTAAACCTAAACCTCTGAAGTAGTTTTAACCTTCCCCGCAGGATTTTTTTTTCTAATTTTTCTTTATTGTGTAGGTTTTAATGGTTTTTTCAAAAAGTTTTAAAAGAAAATTGAAGGCCGGGGAGGACGATTCCCCAGGCCTTTATTCATCAATAATATCGTTCTACAGTGTTCAACATCATGTTTCATCCGTGCCTCATGAGAACTGATGCCATTTTAAAACACTCTGCGCACCTGCACATCAACAAGACATGAAAAAGCTAAATCAAACAGAGAGTATCAGTGTTAAAAGATCCAGTCACAACAGAGGTGAAGAATTAAAGATGGTTTACACAGTTTTGAGGGATTACGGCCTAAATCGACCATCTAAAGCATAATCCACTCAATTAAATACAGTTTGAAGAACATAAGATAGAATTTAGGCCTAATTAAGCCTAACACACAGAATCAAATGAAATTAACAGTGTTTAAAGAAAAATAATAATATCTATCAGTCCGAGAAAGCCTCCACTGCCACATCAGAGGCTAATTGAATCCTCGCAGCTACCAAAAGCCACTTGCAGCCTCAAAGCATTCAAATGAGGCATAGTTATTACCAGAACTGAAGATATTTGCCTCAATATAGCTGAACAGTTAATTCAACCAAAGGAACTTATTATAAACTATTAGCAAATTTATTGCAAAGATAACAAAGAGCCTTAATGGTCAAAAAAATCTGCTAAGAGGATCAAAAACTTAATAAAAACAATTAATACAGAAAAATATCTGAAATCTTCTCCATTGAGCCCCTCAAAGGCCGAGAAGCATTAAACTGTAATAATTGAACCTATAGATCTTTTCTTTCATCCACCTCCTCATTTTCCTATAAAAACTTTTTGAAGAGCACATTGTAAAAGGTTGGTTGCTGAACTTTGATATAATACTTGTGCTCGAAATTTTCTACATGTAAATAGTGTTTAGAGGCTCTTGAAGCTCTGCTTGTAATAAAATAAGTTATGCTGAGAAGAGAAGATTATTGTTGTACCGAAACATTGGACTTAAAGAATGTAACTGGATTGACATCAATATACAAGATGATTCTTGGGATCCTGGTCTATATCATTGGTGAAGTGCTTCTTTCTGTGTTATTGTTTTCCTTTCATGTATGCCATTTTTTCCACTTATTCTCTGATAAAGAACAACAAGAATAGATTTAGGATTTACTATTTACAGTACCCTTCTCTGACCGATAATATTTATCTCAATGTTTTCCTCCAAATTGTGTATTTACGAATGACTTAAGTTAAGTGTAAACATTATCAAGGAATGTTGGTTTGTCCTTGTATTGATGTGCAAAGCTTGAAAGGAAGTTTTCGAATGATATTTTCATTATATGCTTAGTAGAGTTTGACTAGAAAATTTTATGGTTTTCCATTTCTTCTAGTTTCTTTCTCCAAAGGTAATTCTGAAAGTTTCCCTAAGAGTATGCTGAAAGCAGTTTAGATTTAAAAGTATCTTATCTAATCTTAGGCTACACTTTGTTTTCTTATCTGTTTTCATCCCTTCTGAAATTAATTATGTGGATTACTAGATTGTTTGTCTGATAAGTTAGCTTTAATACAAGCTTGTCCAAAGAAGTTTATGGTTAGCCTTGTCCTTTTCTTGGTTTTAAACAGTTACTTAAAAGGCTTTTCTTGTTTGGAAAGACTGATAAATCCTAGTTGAAATTATTGTCTTTTCCACCCCTTCAACAATTTTATTGTTCCATTCCATCATTTTATCTAAGAGATCTTGTGATATAGATGACTTGCCCCTTGGACCACTCTTGAAATTGTTGCACAATTAAACCCTTTTTATGACTCCATAGCCCAATGGACTAAAAACCAGCGTCATATCTATCCTATCATCCAAATTTTGTTCTGATTGCTTATACCTTAATCCCTTTGAAACTCTTTCATTTTAGGACTTTCCACTCAACTAAAAATCATGCTCAACCATCCAAAACCAAACAAAAACTCTTGCTCTTAATAACTAGTCTAATATCACACATAAAAACCTTAAAGATAAATCAATCCTAACACTTATAGAGAGATCCCTCTCTGGATTCAGGAGGGCTAGATCCTAGAATCCCAAAGTGGTTCTAATGTCCTCCCTGTAGTTTTAGTCTCACCAATCTGCTAGAATTACGGGGAGATAACAGACCCTAATTGAGGCACTATTTTCTGTAACTTGGATTTTTACAGCCTTTTTACTCTGCTAGAAATGAGATAAAAATTAAAGAAAACGATAGATAGCGATTAGAAAAAAGATTATAGAAAACAATATTAAGTTGGTTAGCTTTCAGTTAGCCACAGTTTCATAGTGTTTTCCTCATTAGTCGACTTGCAGCGATAGGTAGAAATTTCTATGCCTCAAATCCTCATTGCCCGAAGATTAGTTTGCTTACCTTAAGGTAAATATGACTTGCGCTATACATAAATAAATCTATTTCTATTAGAAAAGGCATGTGAAACATCATTTCCCTTATAAATTCACGATTATGCTCTCATGGAAACTGAGCTACATATTTCACAATAAGTAACGATAAACGTTTATCAACCATAAATGCTTAGATGTCTTTAAGAAATAGAACACTTGATTCCGGAACCCCTAGCATCAATTAACCGACAATTTATAAAATGTTCTTCTATCCTTGAGTGATATCTATTAAACATTACAAAAACCTCTATTGTCTACAGGCTTAGTCAATTTAAACCAAAATATTGCGGGAAAACTAATACCATGACTCAAGTCTTCCAATATAATGAATATTTATTTTTGAATTTATTTAAATATTATAAATGTTTTAATAAAAATCATGTTGAATTAGAAAGCCATTTTTTCATTTTTTTATTCTATGAGTAGGCTAGATCCATCTTAATTGAAGAAGAAATATATTTTCACTCGACAAGAGATTTAAGCTCTCCCGTCAACACTTAAGATGGACCTAGATTGGTTTAATTATTAATTACAATTAATAATAATTATAGTTATAATTAATAATAATTATAGTTATAATTATTAATTTTATGCTTTATTTTTATTTTTTTCTTTTTATTTTACTTTGATGGAGTGAAATGTTCAGTGGGAATTCATTCCTAATATGTCTTTTAGTACATCTAGGGAAAATAATATATAGTTCCATTTATGCCTTCTCTTCCTTTATTTTGATTTCCATCGTATCCATTTGCAAGGAAAAGGTATGCAATATTTCACTCTTGAAATCCTCCTACAGTTCCCTATCTCATGCTTGATGGATATTGTGGAGGGAGAGGAAATGAACAAGCTTTGGCTAGACCTAACCTTTTCTTAAGCAACCCTAGAGTGATTCTTGAATAAATTTTTGATGTAATCATAAGGTAATTGGTAGATATCTCCTCCAGATAGTATGTTGATGGTTTCCATCACATCCTCCCTGATACCTCAGAGAGAACAAGCTTGAGTGACTCAGGATCAAGGGTATAGTTTTCCCTCCTATAATTGAGTTGAAATCTTTCCTCATAGTCTTATAGGGATTCATCAGGTCTAAGAGTCATCCTAAATATTTTCTCCTTTGTTTCTTTGGACCTATGGTAGTCTTTTTACTTTTAATTTAAGGCTTGTTGCATTTGGGCCCAAGTAGTGATGTTTCCTCTAGGTAGACCCATGAACTAGTGCAAGGCTACATATTTAAGGGTAGAAAGAAACAACTCTAACTTCTTCTTATCAGAGGCATAGTCATAGGTCCTACATACAAAAAAAAACTCAAACATGAAGGTTTCAAGGTCCTCAAAGGTCAAGCCATGGAAATGTGGAAAGGAATAAAGGCGTATATTATTCATTTTAGGCTCTCCATTGCTTTCTCTGATGGGGAAAATATCATTGTTCCTGTTTTCAACCATGGTTTGGGTAGGTGGGGTGGGTCCTTATTCTTGTTTCCAATTAGGTTCTTCAAAAATTTCATTTTTTTCACCTAGAGGGTCTTCTAACTCCGCTGTAGTAAGAGAGGTAAGTTCACACCCACCAAAGAAGAATCAAGGTTTGCTACTTGAGGGTGTGTGAGTTTTTGGTAAAAAATTTCCTTTGTTTTGAATATAAGATGTCGGAAGCTGCTGCATAGTAGTCATTTTAAGTGTCAATGTTTCAAGTCTATACCAAGACCCATGGTCACGGAAAAGGTTGAGGAGAAGCATATGATAAATGAAGCAATAAATAGAGAGTGATCAAATGAATGGGCTGATAATGAGAGAATGTAGGTGAAAGCAAAAGTTGAAGCATTGTTTTAATAATTTTAATTTTATATGAAAAAATTATTCTAAATGCAAATTATTAATTTAAAATGCTTTAGTTAATTATATTAATGTATTTATTAAATAAATTTATTTTAATTTATTCCCTTAAAATTTATATATATTCCAAATATATTTAAACATAACTTGCAATGTATACACTAGAATATAATAACAAATATATTTACATTTAATATCTAATAAGGGCTATTAGTATGATTAGTATTAAATTTTATTTTAATATTATATAACACATAAATATATTTATTTAATATAAATTTAAATATATTCATATATTCATATATGAATTGACTATATTTATATATTTAAAGGCTAAATAAATATATTTAAAGTTAATATATATTTTAATTATCTTACTATATTTTGTGATTTTTTAAAAATTTGTAATGCTATAAGGGAAGGATGATGAAAAAATAGTTTTTTCACTTCTTTTTTTAAGCGAAAAAAAAAGAAACTTAAGCAGAAATGACACCTACTTAGACACCTCCCTGAAAATGGTTCCAAAAAGTTATGAGCATTGGTATTGCACCAAGAGTGTTGCAACTCCCAAGGGATTCTCAACTCAAATTATCAACTCAAGGTTCGCACAAACTTAGAGGTGACAGTGCTATATGCACAATAGAGTAGGTTCTAGTCATGTCACCTTCAGTCATGACATCAGATCAATATGTTCAGATACCATTCCTCCAAATTAAATATAGTGAAGACTTCTAATGAAGCACAATTGAAACCGATTCTAACTATGAAAGTGAAATTGTCGTTCATTTAACTTGTAGATTCTAAATAACATTGCATGAAAGAGAAAGGGATAGTCTAATTGCAGAAGTAAAGCTACTTTATTTTTCACAATTCATCCAATCACTAACCTACTTGCATTTATCATTGATCTACTTTACATTTTCTTGAAAATAAGAAATCTAACTTGTAACATGCTTGTGAATGAAAACACTAATTCTACTTTGTTTTTCAATGAGGAAAAGGGGACGTTGGATTGGTCTAAGAGCTTCTCTTGATAATCAAATCACAATTTGGGGGTCATTATTCATATTTACTGAGCTTAATTTAAATAGGGGGAGAAAAATAGGTGGAGGAAAATGGTGTTATAGGCCTGCTACAGGTGTTGCTACAGGTGATGCTATAGGAGGCCCTCTATTGCTATAGGAGGGGTTCCGAGAGAATTTTGAGGGTGGAGATGGTGTCATGAGGTTAGGAGAAGATGGATTAAGGTAGGAGGGAGTGAAAAAAGGTTTTAGAAGCCTCCTATCCAAGCCCAATGCCTATTGAATGTTTGTCTTACACCAATACAGATTCCCACTGTGTCCTTAATTTCCTAAATAGAGTGACTGTGGAAACAAAGTTTTGGGAGTAGTGTGAAGGGTAGAGGGAGAATATGGAGAAATACACATGGAGAATAAAATATATTCCCACCCCTATATATCAATGAAACCTTGCAACTAGCCAAATGCATGCATCAAATGATCAATCACACGGCGAGATAAAATGTCATGGAAAATATGAGTTGAATTTGAATAACATATATTATATTTCACAATACTACTATGATCACTAAAATAACTCCTAAGTTGTAGAAAATAACCATGAAAAAGGATAACTAACATCTATCTATTTCCAATTAAAAAAAAAAAAATGGACTAAGATTGTAAATCTTTCCAACCATATTCCCACAAGAGAGGTGATAGGGAATCCTACAATAACAAGTTTTTATAACTTAACATTTACATCAATAACAAAAATAGGTGAAATGATTGGAAATAAGAACAATATAGAAATACAAAATAGGGACTAAATCCTATGGGTTGGGCCCAAACCCAAGGGTTTCAGCCCTGTAAAGCTAGCTCATATGCAACTCAATAACAAAATTCTCATTAGTAGAACATAGTAGTCTCATACATCACATGAAAGTTAAAAATAGAAATGTCAATCCCTGGGCTCAATATCTACTCCTATATTAATCAAAAATCCAAATCCTAATGATCCTTTCATCTGGTTTATTTATACAATAAGGTAGCTAATAATAGCTCCCTTGAAAATAGGAGTGATTCCCTCCTTGATCTCAAAAATTGGGGATTTGGTACTCTTGAGCTTCACTTGCACTTTGAGTTATTCGGTTGTCAGTGAATTAAATATTTTGAGTGAGGATTTGGTGATCTCAAGTTTATTTAGAGAGTTATGGAGGTGGATAAACCTTCCTAGATTCTCTCTTGGTTGTCTCCATCAAGCCCCTGCATAGTAAATTCCTAAAAAATGCTTCTTTTTCCTGCAATTCAGTCACATTAGGCCATGCACTATGAAAAACACATTTTACTCTTCTTACTAAGAATATTATAACAAAAAATGTGAATTAATGTGATAAAAGGATAGTTTTAAGGCTGGAGGATATCATAATGAACTTCAAGATATACCTATTAATGGGACTCATCAGTATGACACTCAAGAACCTGACATACCAACATCCACTATCCATGTCTCCACCACCTTGACTGCCACTTGGTTGCCACCTCAGTGCCAATGTTCCCTCTAATCCATGTCATCCTACCACATAATATTGCCACATTGACAAGCCACGTCAACATGACATGTCATCAAGGACATGATTTGTGCCATATCATTATGACATGTCACATACCACATGCATTGCCTTACCAGGCATCATCAATATTGAGAGGAAATACCATTATCTAGGCATCAATCTCTTAATAGTTGACATTTGGAATCCCACTATCCCAATGCTTGATACTTGACACTCCAGTCCCTAGCCCCATCATTTTATGATTCCTGGACCTTCTGTCAAATGAGAGAAAATGTGGGTTCTGTTAGTATTGAGTAATTTAATTGGTAGTTACCACTACACTCACCCAATAGTGAATAGTCGAAACACTTACACCCAATGGTCGAAATACAAATAGCCCCTTTCAACTAGGCTTTTGGTAACAACTCCTATTAGGCCATGTGACTATGGGATAAGGCCAAAGACTGTGATTCCCAAAAATTTCAACACTTTTGCCATTATTTTCATAAAGGTTAAAAAGGGGTCAAACCTTAAGTTTCCACTACTCTCGACCTTATGCTTGATAGGTTGAAGCTCGATACACAATAAACAACTGATGGGGATATTTTTTTCCTTCAACATATATGTCAAGATTTATTAGTTTCATAACATTAGCACAATAAATCTTAACGGATCTCCCAGAAGTTAGTAGTTGAAATACATGTTAGCACAAGGAGTTACTCCTTGACTGAAAAATGAGTAAGCCTTACAAACCATATCTCATTTCAAATTTAAAGGTTTTGAGTGGTGTGATGGCTTCTCAAAGAGTTTGAAACAATTTTATTCTTTAATACTTTCATGCATTTGGCAAGCTATGGAAAGTTGTGGCAAGTATAAATTGTATGGGTAAATTGGTTGTATAGGGAGAAGAGTATAGAAAATGAAAGGAGACAGATAGCTGGTACTTACTCTAAGAAATATTCATATCCTAAATTAGTGACACAACTATAATGATGGCTCTTTACACAAACTTTGTTTTATGTAAAGTAAACAACATTCAGAAAGTAGAGTACATGCATAAAATATTTCACAAATCCTTTATGAAATATTCACTAACATGTTCTACAACATTTATATGATTTCCAGAAAGTTGAAAGCAGATACTTTACTATTATATCCTCTAACAGTTTCTTACTCACACCTTACTAGCTGCTACAACTCATAAATTAGAAGAAATTAACAAAGAGAGAAACACACCATACATTAGATAGTCCTTGAGTCACAATATCCTCAAGAATGAAGTGAAAAAAGGCTTCACTTTATTATATTAAGTCTTCAGGTAGACCAACATCCAACCTGGAAATGGTATATACAAATGGTATATATAGAGAGAGAGGCAACACCTCCATCTCTTCTAAAAACAAGGAACCACTATTCCTAACATTACATAGGTTTCATAGGACATTAAAACTATATCCCATAGAAATCTAAATGAAAGGACAGATGTAAATGAAAAATGAGAAGAGAGTTTGGGCTAAACTGTTGAGTATGCTGACATGTTGCCACTTTTTTTGTTGATTTGTCTCATCATGTCTTTAGTTCTTAAATAACCATGTGTATTCATTAAATGTGACCTTCAACAACCTCATAACCACTTACCACCATCACTTCTTATATCCACTTCATTATGAGTCCTTATCTTTCCTTAAATGGCTCGGAAATTTTGCTGACAGATGTAAAAAATTATTTAAAACACGCTCTACCGAAAATTCTAGTAAAAACTTGTAACTACGCAAAAACTATAAAGCTACCATAATTTCCATTAGTTCTTTGTTTCTTTTTTAAAAATTCACAAAAATAACTTGAAAAACCTGTGCAGACTTATACACTTTGAAATTTTAGCCGTTGTTCAAAAATTGCACTTAGTAAGCAAATATGTGTTTCATTAGAAAACATTTTTACCTTCCTTCCATATTGACTACAGCTTCAGCAAGCTTGTCGAAGTCTGATTTGCTATCAACAACTGATTTTGATCTTGTGGTCCTTATGGTCGCTTCTTTGAAAATAGTATTTTTCTCCTTTGAAACATTTTGTATATTTCTTCTTTTTGAGTGTTTTGTTTGCTAATCTGTAGGGTTTTTTTTTTTTTGTTATCTTTCTTCTTGGAATCATTAGTCTTTAACCCTTTAGATATTCCTTCTACATCAATGACCTATGTCAACAAACTTAGATTATGCAGAGCCTTAGACTTGAGCCTGAACTTGTTGTTGTCTCTGGTATCTATTTTTCTAGTACCAGCAATAGTTTTGGTCTCCTCTTTCTTTCTCTTGCTACTTATTTCATACCCTACATCTTTGAGGATCTCTTCATCATAGTTTGTGGGTTGATACTCTTTTTGAATTTTATGTTGAATGTATGCTTCTATAATTTACAGTAGCACCTATGCTTTGGATTTTTCTGTAGTTGCATACCTTCCTCTTCGAGTTCTGGTATAGAAATTAGGAAAAGGAGAAATGGGAGGCACCATTTTCATGAAATTAGGTTTATTTATGGATGAGCTCTATCCTTTCTCCAACTTCCTCGCAACCTTGACTGAAGGAGTCTTCTCTTTTCTGCTCTTGGCTTTATGGATATTCTCCTTCTTAGCCTTTCTCTTTGTTTTTTTCTCAGGTTGAGGGTGTTGTTGTGAAGCTGGAGATAGTTGAGCTAGAGGTGTAGGTCCAGGTTGGCCTACTCTGTAAAACAAAAAATGGTCCCATGATTGATTTATTTTCCTTATATATTCTTCAACTAACACTTTAATGAGAGCTTGATGATACAAGATGTATTCTGAAGCAACTGTGTGTGTTTTAATCCTGGCTAAAATCTTTGTTAGGCTCTTCAGAAAAAAGTATGGCAAGTTGAGGGTCTTCATACCTACAATATGAAACAAAAATCTCATATGATAAAGAGAAACCACAATATACCTCCTGTCACAAGTGAGCTAAATTTTGATGAGCTTAACAGCTTCAGCCCATTCATTTTTGAGGTAGCTATTAGGAATTCCTTTAGCATAGTTGGGATCTCTATTTCCATATTTAAGGAAATTGTTGAGGTATCCTCCAGTGATGACTTGGCCTTTAAACCACCTTTCTCCTTCCCGTGGAAGGTTGAAATCCTCAGCAATTGAATATGTTGATACTTGCAATTTAAGACCATAGATGGTTGCTTCCTGTCCATTGAAATAATGTGCAAACTCCTTAGCTACTCTAAAGTGAGAGATTCCCAGTATTGAAAACATAGAATACCACCCTGCTCGAACAAACAACCTTCTCAAATTCAAATTTTCTGCCACTAGGTTAGCTCCTTGTGGTTCAATTCGTTTTATCTTTCCTCCTCTTTTAGTCATCTTCAGTGGTTAATAAGTCTATCTGTTAAAGTATGATAGGTGGAAAAGCTAGAAGAGCTCACCTAACAGGTGTTGTTGTGTCTTCTATGAGATCTTGTCTAAAATATAAGACTCCCTTCTCAAGTTTCTCACTAGAAAATTTCATTATCCAACAGCTAAACTTAAAATTGATATTCTTCCTTCCTTCTCAGTGGTTTAAAACAACTACATTGGTTCACCCTCCCTTTCAAGATATCTTCATTTAGGTAAGTATCCTAGACCGTAGCATGCACCATGTGATAGTAATTATGATATTCAGTTGGTTGTGTAGCTTCAGATGGCATGCTACAGGTGGTTGGAGATAAGCAGATCTGTGACTAGCAGTCACTTCCATTGTATGTTGATTATTGACCTAAATTTCTGACAATGTCTATGCATTACCAACCAAATGGTCATCACATTAAGACTGCAAATCCATGATATTTTCCAATGAAAATCATGTAATTTGACATATGGGATCAACGACTGGTTGTGTTAAATGAGGATTGACACCTAGACACAACATGTATAACCACGACTTAACATTAACATGACTGACCACAAACCTTTCCTATCACATGATTTAAATCATGAACAAATATTTAAAATGTATTAAAAAAAAGAACACGTGGCTTGATACAAAGCAGATTCCATTTTTCTTTTATTTTTTTTAAAATAGGGGAAGTTACCGGAATTTCCGGTAGCATTGGATTAAAGAAAAACAAACACAAACAAAATTAAATAGAGTGTCCGAAAAAGGCTAAAACAGACACTCTTAGAAATTTCGGTAGCGTTCAATTTTTTTTTGAAATGTACAAAGTATAATCCTAGAAAAATAAAAAAATTTAAAATGGACTCATGAATTTACAAAGAACTATGCTAACATTGGCTCCATAGTGGATAGAGCTCACCCTATGAAGCTCTAAGAATATTTTTTAGTTTTAGTTCCTTGTCATTGGGCTATGGAGTCTTATTATGAAACACACTGGTATTTACAATGGACTTAGGCCACCAATAGCCTTAGTAAAATAATTTCTTGAGAAAGTTCAGATTGAATGGGCCTTCAAATAGTTCTATCCCATCAAGACATTGCAACTCAAACGTATTGTTCTGCATAATATTTGAGATTTTGAAAGGACCAAGCCATAAAGCATCAAATTTGGAATGCTTACCTGGATCTTGATGTTGTGCATCCCATTTCAACACATATCTCCAATCTGAAAATATTCCTTTTTAGTTCCTCTATCAAAAACTTTTTTTAAAGCTTGCTGATATTTTCTTACCAAATCATATTGTTGTTCTCGCTTTTGTTGCACTTGTATGATCTAATAAATTCTCCTGGTCATTTCATTTGGCTTAGCTTCATGATATTGTAGAAATTTAGCTACAGGAATGACCAATTGGACTGGAAAATCAACATCAATTACATACACCGTTTGAAAAGGTGATCTATTAATACCCTTTTTTATTTTCACACTGTAAGCCCATAAAGCAAACTTCAGTTTTGAATCCCAGACTTTCTTATTTTGCTCCAATAGCTTGGTGATGATTCTTACCTAAATTTTGTTAGATGGTTCAGCTAAATCATTCCCTTATGGATAGTAAGTTGTAGAGTGAGTGAGCGTAATACCATAATCTTCACAGAAATTTACCAATGGAGTAGCTTTAAAAGAAACTGAATTATCTGCTACTAACCTTGATGGACATCCAAATATGGTTATGATTCTCTCCAGAAAGTTAATGATAACTTTATGAGTATCATTCCAGGTAGGTATTTCCTCAATCCATTTGGTGAAGTAATCAATTGCAACAATAATCCAACGATGTTTTCCACTTGATGGTGGATGAATTTCACCAATTAAATCTAAGCCCCATTGTTGAAAATGTGTTGAAACAACCATGGGCTTGAGAGGAAAAGACTTCAAATGTTTCTTACTAGTGAAATTTTGGCATTTTTCACATGCTCTCACCTTAGCACATACATCAAAAAATAAGCTAGGCTAAAAATAGCCAGCTCTTATTATTTTGTATGCAGTAGTTCTCCAATAGTGATGACCTCCACACACACTACTATGCATGTCAAACATAGCTTTCTTAGACTCATCTGGGTCAATTCACATCAAAAAAAAAATTGTAGGATCTTTCCAATA
Source organism: Pinus albicaulis (assembly GCA_034641835.2). Taxonomy (NCBI): domain Eukaryota; kingdom Viridiplantae; phylum Streptophyta; class Pinopsida; order Pinales; family Pinaceae; genus Pinus; species Pinus albicaulis. The sequence continues at coordinate 463,087,035 of CM076577.1, read as the reverse complement.
TAAACATATTGTTTGATGCATAATTTAATAGTTTTCAGCTTCAAAGATCTCACTTTTCTTTTATCAAAATTTGGAGGAGGTTTAAAATGTTGTAGAAAATAAATGATATCTTTATACCAGATGCACTAAAAAAGATTTACATCCACTGCCATGCTGTTAATAGGCTCAGAATTTTTCCCTTCAAAGTTTTCATCCATGAAATTCAAGCCCAAAACTCTACAATTTTCTTCACCTAGTATTTTTGATAATCTTTGACCTTTGATTAGTTTAGTAGGATTTATCTCTAAATAAAACACAAGAACTTTAGTCACCCACTTACTTCTCTTTCCATCAATATCAGGCTAAACTAATATCTCTCTAACAATAGATGAAGGTACATAGGAAATAATTTGAGCATACAAAATATAAACTCTAAAATCTTTCATAGCTTTCACTAATGCATAGGCATGATTTTCCAACATTTCATACTTCAATACTACATCTCTAAGAGCTCTGCTGAAAAATGTTATGGGATCTTCCTTATTTTCTGAATCTTTTTGTAATAAAACAGTAGAAATAGTATCTTGAGAGGAAAATGAGAAAATTAAGAAAGGCTTTGAGTATTCAGGGCTTACCAACTGAGGTACTTCAATGATAGCTTTTTTTATCATCTGAAATGAATTTTTGGCTTCAATTCTCCACTTGAGTTCTTTGTCCTTCTTCAACATGCAAGTAATGTGCTTCACCACTTCAGCAAAATTTGGAATGAACCTTCTTAAAACATTGATCTTACAAAGGAAATATTGAACCTCTTTCTTGGATCTTGGAAGTGTTAAATCTTGAATTGAAATTACTCTTTTAGGATCAATTTTCACTCCATATTTAGAAAATATGTGACCTAACATCCTACCTTCTTTAAGAGAAAACTGAGACTTCTCTGGATTCAATGATATACCATATTTTCTGCACTTAACAAATACTTATCTCAATTGCTGAAGGTGCTCTTGATTTGACTATGAAAAAACAGTAATATCATCCAAATAGATGACCAAGAATTTATATTTTTCTCCAATGAATGAAAATTCCATAGCACGTTGAAAAGTAGCTTCAGAATTCATAAGCCTAAATGGCATATTTGCATACATGAATGTTCCCTAAGGAGTAGTGAATGTTGTCTTCTCTTGGTCTTCTGGCCAAACAGATACTTAATTATACCCTGAGAACCCATCCAACATGAAAATTATGTCTGACCCAGTTACCTTTTAAAGAATATGCTCCATCTTTGGCAATGGATAATTATATTTCTTGGAACTAGATTAGAAACCCAATCTGAGTATCTCAATGGAATGATGATTTTGGCATCCAAAATTTTGTTCACTTCCTTTTGCATCACTGGTAACAATAATTGATTTATTTGTCCTAACTTCTGCCATAAAGGCTCAGTACCATCCTTTAATGGTATTATATGCTCAATGATGGTTGTATCATATTTCTTAAGATCCTCATATTTCCACGCAAAAACATCAACAAATTTACAAAATAGCTTGTGGTATTCAATATTTCTTTCTTCTGATATAACTTTTGACAACTTAACATACCTCGATTCTTTTTCTGTACCAAAATCGAAATATTCCAATTCTTCTTATGTTTCAGCTAATTGTGGTTTGACTGAAATAACATTGTGATAAAAGATCTTCTCAAGTGGTATTAACCCCTTGGTAATGTGATTGGTAGGCAACTGTATGATAGGCTGATCAACAATCTATTTTTTCATATTTTTGGTGTCTTTCAAATCAGCATAATTCTTCATGACATCTTCATCTTGATCAATGTTTAGGACAAAATATTCTTCAATAGCTTCAATTTATCTTCTAATCTCCTAATCATCCTTAAAAACTTTCCAATTCTTGACATTATTAGTAATGCTAGGTGTGAATCTAACTTACAGTTCATATTTCAGCTTTATAGGTATTGGAATCTTGAATGGGATTATTGAAATAGAAAGTGAATTGGCCAAAGTATTAATTTCTCTTGGAATAAAAGAAATTTTAAAGGAAAGGAATGAGTATTCTATAATGTTTCATGCTGCATTCCAGTAATCTCTGAGTCTGGGATGCTTAGTTTGATAAAAATTTCTTATTTTTAAAAAAATAAGTTCACCATCTCCAAAGACAAAAAATTCTGAAATATTCATGTATTTTGTTGTTTTTAAACCAATCAACAGAGCTTCATATTCAGCCACATTGTTATTTGCTTCAAATTGAAGTTTAAAAGAAAAAATGGAGCTATATTTCAAAGGATAAATGATAAATATTCCTGCACCAGCTCCTTCTTTAGAACATGAAGCATCAAAATACACATTCCATAGCTGAGAACCCTCATGACTGATCCATTTTTCAGTAGGCTTCAAGATCTAAAAATATTTTGTAGGCAGGGTAGAATTATCCATATGTAAAATGCTTGAACCAAATTTAGTTGTTATTGAATACATTAGATGATTAGTGGGGTCTTTGTTATCACTATTGATATAGGTCAGCTGAGTTTCTCTATAAATTCTTCTTTTTTCTCATCCAAAAATAGGGACAGTAGCATAAGTGAAATCCATTTTCAAAGTCCCTCCCAACCTTCTCAGATCAGTGACCTAGAAAATAACATGCCAAATCTAGGAGGAATGGCAGCTACAATAATATCCATCACCATCCCTCTCATGGGTAACTGAAAGAGGCTTACTACAAGGTATTTGATGACACCAAGGTATTGAACTTTTTGAGACTCAAAAGAATAGAGATATTTCTATTCTCTAGTTACTTCAAGTCCTAGTTCATCCATGAATACCTTTGGCATTAAATTATGTGAGGTTCCAGAGTCCATTAGGCAGTTATGCAAGATCTTATCATGAATATTTGGAGATAGATAAAAGGGAGGAGTAGATTCATCTCCGTCTTCTAACAATGGGCCTAAAATAAAAGTGGGCTTTTCATCTTGAAGGTTAAAAAAATCAGAAGCTACTTTGGTAGGCTGAAGATATTTCATAAAATTATTTTTCAAATCAGCATTTTTCATGAGCTCTAAAAGAGGAACAAGAATCTTTATCTTTTGTATCTCATTCTCAAAATTGATAAAAGGGGGTATTTTGTGAGAAATTTTTACCTCAAGTGAAGGAGGTTTAACTGCTACCAGAATTTCCGGTCTTCTTGGTTCAGCCAATTTCTTTTATGCTGGAATTTTAACTGCATCCTTGTTTTTATTTAGCTGTGCAATAGGATTTGAATTATCATCAATATTCTTTGATTTGAGATTGTATCTACTTTGATGATCAACTGCAATGATGGAATGATCATAACTTACTTTATTATTCTAAGTATATGACATGAAATCTTCATACTATGCTTGTGTAAGATGAATGGACCATTATTTATCTCTTATACGATTGATATGAACACATTTCTCCAACCTTTCATCTTCCTCTTCATTTTCAAATATAGCATTCTACAAAGGGGGCTGCACTTTTTTATCATCATCATCTCTTCTTTCTCGTTGCAATATTTGAGGAACATTAGGTCTTTTAAATTGCTGCCTATTAGGTTGATCGAATGAAACATTTTAGTAGTAGCTAGTATTTCTTCCATCTTGAGCTTGGACATCTTAGTAGTCAATGAATTGACCATCTTGGTTAGCTCATCTAAATTAGGATCTATGTCTAAAATTCTTGAAGATGAAACTTCAACTTTCTACTTTCTTTTTTCTCTCTCAATCCCTCCTCTAAGCCTATCAACTACTAACACATTAGATTCTACCTCCAGTGCATTGTCCTACATTTGTGTTAATGTTGTAGATCTTGTTTCTCTCAATAATAAACAAAAATCAGGATCAAAGGCACCATCATAAGTGATTTTGGCTGAAGCTTCAGTAGGCTTGATTTCAGTAGGTATTTTACTATACATCTTATTGAATCTCTTAGAAAACTCAGAATTGGTTCTCCTTATTTTCTTTTTATTGGACCAAATTCGGTGATATAAGACATAAAATATTTCTTATCACCCCATTTCCTTAAGAATGTATCATCTAGTGTTTCAATTATAGTGATGCTATAAGTTGTCAAATATCTGAACCATTTCCTAACATCACCCTCAAGGCTCTGAAAAAAAACTCTCATCCATACATCTCCATGCTCAATATTAAGATTTTCAACATAGGCATAAAAATCAGCAATGTGTTCTTCAACTGTTACCTCTCCCTCACCACTAAACTTAGGCATGTACTTGAGATAATATCTTCCAGGTAATACATTCATAGGTTGAGGTAAAACCAAAGGGGCATACCTAGCAGCAACAATTGCATCCATTCAGTTACGGGGTGGGTTTGGACATGCCATGGTATGAGTTCTTGGGATTTGTGGAACAACAATTGGTGAAATTTGGAAAGAAGATGATGAAGCACCAACATTTGATGTAGAGACTATTTGTTGGCTCGAAAACAAGGGAGGTACATGATTTTCTGCAAAATATGGGGATAGAGTTTGCAGGACTTCTTTATGGACAACCTTTGAGAAAATAGTAGCAGAGGGAGAAAAATTTTGTTTACTCTTTTTCTTGATTAGATTTTTGTAATATTCCCAAATGGGAAAAGCATGAATATACTGCAAAATGCAAGAAAAATAATGCAAATCATCATATAAAAGCAAGATGAAAATATGGAGACCTTTCATATGTTATAAAAACAGAAAAATATGCATAAATAATGGGCCATAAGATACACAAAAAGAAAGTACAAGCCTCCAATGGTCAAAATCCCTCCAAAATGAGTTGCTACTACTATATATAAGCTAGAAGACTCTTACAACACTATTTTAAAGAACTGCTACAGAAACTTATTATACATCAGATCTAGGGCTAATATGTGCCTCAAAAGATAGATCCAATACAAATCTGAGCACTAAACAACCTCCTTTGAAGAACCCCTCAAGGGTTTTTAGCAAAACACCATGTACAATATGGGGATCTAGGCCCTAGTGCTGAAGATCCACCACAAAATACAGATATAGAAAGTGTGGCTGATATGATATGATAAATAAAATAGCCTCCTCCAATAGATCCTCTAAATGAAAGGCAAATCCCTTTCACTAGAAAACCAACTCTCCAAATGGTGTGCCAATCCACCCTGCAACTCCTCCTACAAAAATAACGTAGATATGTAAGTAAAATATGCTATAGGGATAAATAAATAGTTGGTCTGATGCCAATATTTGAAAATATGCACAAGGGCCTTCCTTACTATCCTCCCAATGGAAAGGAAGCCTCCTCCACTGAAAATGGGCAATGAAATGACCTAGATCTAATCTCCACTTGCTGCAACCTGCAAAACAACCAAACCCTCATCAAGATCTACGCTGTAAATGAAATATGAAGCTTGGCCTTAAGCCTGATAATGGAAAATTTAGTACAAGACTCCTCTAAGAGCTTCTCAATGGAAGAGGTGGGATTCTCAATTAGGAACACCATGTGCTAAAAAACTCTCTATCTCAGCTAAACAACAAGAGAAAGATATATGTCTAAACAGACCATAATTTAGAAATATCATAAACCCATACATAATGAATATGGCTTCCATCCTCTTCCTTAAATAATATATGAGCTTTAAAACCCTAAGCCCCATCCAATAATAGCACTACTTCCACACAAAGCATCTCCGTCTAAAATTGCATTGTCTTTCATTGATGACCACTCCTCCATGACAGTGTTGTTGATTTGGTTAAAGTTGACCCAGTCAAGGTGTTCCTGCCCCTTTTCACACCTAAGGGTGCTCAATTAAGCTGCCAATATCTATATCTTTCACATTGGCATTGATTTATTCATTATTAAGGAGAATTTTGGACCTCCATTGTCCTCTTATTCATAAAACAAATCATAAAAACAAAATTTAATATTCCAACTAGCTCATGGCTAATTGGGAATATTACAATACTCCCTTTCGAAATGTTTCTTGTCCTCAAGAAGCTGACAAGGTGAGTGATGAAACTCTCCATCATTTGTGACACAACCATGTGATAAGCTTCCCTCATAAGCTAAGTGTCTACCAATCCATCCCTCCATGAATTTCTCCTCCAAAGTTCTCAGGAGATGCAAATAATCCATCCCACAAGGAGACAATAATTCACATGAAACAAACATGGTTTTCCCAATGTTCTCCCAGAAACATGTAGCATAGTGAACGTGGAGAATCTCTCTCCCATAGGGAACATACATTCCTCCCATCATCCTTCCAAAAATTCCCATAAAAATTATTATCACATCATTAATGTATGGGATCAAAACTAAGTACATGCAAACAGAAATTTGTACAAATGGAGGTGGGTCATAGTCCCACATGTGGAACCAGTGTAGTAAATCTCCTAACTGCTTAGATAATGATATGGTAATTAATTTCCCCATCACTTAATTTCTGCCCAAGTCATCTCACCATGGATTAAATTGTGAGATATATTTGGTGCTTTTGTAGTGCACCCACAATGATACAAAATCTCCCTTTGTCCTCCAAGGGAGTGGCCATGTTCAGAAATGTTTTTGGCCCAAATTTGGCCATGAAGTTTATATGGAATAATGCTCCTCCTTGTAGCTATGGCCTACATATACATGGTAAAGGAATGCATATATTCATCAAATAAAACATTATGTACATAAGCATACTCTTCACCAAGGTTTCTCCTCATACAAATGGAGTGGTGCATAGATATATCCTCCCTCATTCCAAAACAGGAAAGACGTGTGTTGTGGAGGTAAATCCATTCTGCGGACAGAGGTGATCCCACTAGCCCTAGAGTGGGTCTAGCAACAATCTAAACACGCAAAGCTATTGATTCCTAGTTACAAAGGATAGAATTGTGATAGATCGCTTACCGTGATTCCTTCGCTGCTGTTGTCAAAGAAGAAGTGGCACTTTCGTTCCTAGCTGAATAGGTCACAATTCGTGAGCTCGCTACATCCAGATACCTGTACACATGCAAAGAAGAGAGACAACATGCAACATAATATTTCACTGTTAAGCCCCTATATTAATGATCGCATTTGTAATATGTTAGTCTCTAACCCCCTTATCCATTATTTTGCTTACTGTAACCCCAATATTGTTATTATTGTGCCCTTAAATTATTATTGTTAGGTCGGCTAGGATTGCATTGTGGCCCCACTAGGATTACATTATGGCCCCATGGACTCCTATATATAGAAGGAGGTTTTGGTCATTTGTATCATCCAAGAATTGTTCATTTATGTAATGTATTGGAGGTTGCCCCCTCGAAGTGGCTTATTTCTAAGGCGTTGATATCTCTTTTTTTCTACTTTTGAAGTTAGGTCTTTTTTCAGGCTCCTAAATAGGTCATTGTGGAATTTGCGCTATAACTTTTTTTCTACGAAGGTTCACAATCTGAAATTCATATGGTACGAAGTTGAAATCATGGGGAAATTTTTCAAAAAAATTTAGAGCTTGGTTTGCAATATTTTTGGAGATATGATCTGTGGAAGGTAGTGCTTTTTCAGGCTCCTGAATTTCATCTCAAAGAGGTGCTCGTGGGAAAAATGTCAATAACTCTCTCTTTGGGAATCAGATTGGAGTGTCGTAAAAATTGCTCGCAAGTACATGGACTATAGTTTCTTGGCTATAAATTTCAGAGACAAAAGATGAAACAGTGACACGTGGCAAGTTGTACAAGTTCACTCTACTGAACCAGTCCATAATTAGGTCATTGTGGGAGATTGGACACAACTTTGTCTTGGAGAATCCAAATCAGGTCAGACCTGTGGCATTCAAAAGATAATTCAGAGGGATATTTCATTGCTGAATTTTAGATATTGAAGAGTCACAATCACAGAGATAATCCAATTCCAATATCGAGCTCCTCAAAAGCAAGTAAAAGGTGTGTATTGTTTTTCCTGAATTACATAAATCTTGTTTGAAAAATCAATTTGAAGTGATTCCAAGGGCCTATTGAGCATATATTTCAGTATTTCGTTCTGAAATTCCTTCTAAAAATAATTCAACACCCACTAAGCCCTCAGAAATCTATACTATGATGCATGAAGTGGAAGAATTGTAGTATGAGATATCAAAATTACGGTACCAAGTGCAACAAATTTTGATCTTACGAAGAGCAACCGAAGCTGACATAGATGGTTTAAAAGAAGAAATGGAGGCTAATTTGGATGATTTGAAGGATCAAATAATAGCTAATATGGATGATAAATTAGTGGAAGATCACATCGAGCATCAACAACAAGTTCTCCAACTCTCAAAGGATAACCTAACTTTGGTGCAGAATCTAATGAAACAACAGGAAGATCAACATCACATCAAAAGAAATTCTGAAGTAGTCACAAAAAAAAGAACTACAAACAAGTACGATCAATTTCATGACCTCTCGGCAAATGGGAAGAACTTTCTGTAAATGTTACCACATGGAGGATAGAGAATTTTATAGAAGCATCGAAAATAATCAAGCATTGAGAGAAAAACACTTGTTTGAAGGAGAGGGCATCTTCGAACCCTGTTAATAGTGTAGTCACTGTTATTAGTCAACACTCATATGCGTTAAATTTGTGCCCTGTATTTGTATGTAAGTTATTGTGCCCTTACATTATTATTGTGGGGTAGCTAGGGTTACATGGCCCACTAAGTTACATTGTGGCCCCCATGAACTCCTTATGTAGAAGGAGGTTTTGTTCATTTGTATCATCCAAGAATTGTTCATTTATGTAATGTATTGGAGGTTGCCCCCTCGAAGTGGCTTATTTCTAAGGTGTTGATATCTCTTTTCTTCTATTTTTGAAGCTGATTACACAACATTCACACTTTATAACTATCGATCAGTCAGAGAGGAAAGAATGAAATTGCATTATATAAAAAACAAAAACAATCATGGAACCAATAGCAGAGTCATGTATATTAAGATACGAGAGAACGATTACAACTGCTGCTTTGACATTGTGATCTTCCTTTGACAGGCTTCCAGTGGGATGTGTCTCACAAAGCTTGTCAGGGATTCGACAAAGCTCTCTCTCTCACAGGGTTCTCCTTAGCTTTGCTCTTGATTTTCACTCAGCTATAATTTCCTTCCCAAAATTTTAGCTAGCTAGAAAATGGAGAGGGCAGGCTTTTATAGAGGGAGAAGGAGAGGTGAGGCTCCCTATAATGATGGGGGAGAGTCCTATATCTTAGGAAGGTTCCATGAGAGGTGGAAAAACACTTCCTAATCAGGGAGATCCGGAGCCAAACAACCCAACCTCTTTTTGATGATTCATTATGAAGTTGTTAGAATCAAACTTCCGCCTTCTATTGTTAAAAAAAATTCCTTAATAGGCTTGGTGCAGGCACAAAACAAGTACAGAGCGCCAGCCGACGCGCCCACTAGTGTGTATTTTCCCCATTGGCACGAGGGATGAACTGGCTACCCACGCCAATGCCAAAAAATGGGTTTTTAAGGTTTTTCTGAGGAAATTTTCTTCAGGAGAAATCTTACCCTTATGCAGAAGGATACCATCAAGGTGTTTTTAGGACATTTTACTATTCACAGGTCATGGGAATAGTCCTCCAATGTACAAGAAGAGGGATTGCAGGGACAGTGACAAAATGATGTGTAAAAAGGTGGCTGAAATAACTCCTTCATTTAGTCATGTCTCTCCTCCAACTCCACATGGTTCATGCATATTTGAAAATGCTGATATAGTTCCTCTTCAAAGCCTTCCCATGTGTATATTTCCATGATAGTGTTGTAGGACCTCATGGAATAAGTATGGCTGAAAAAGAACTCTTCATAAGCCCTTTGTAGCAACTTCTCCCTAAGCTTGGAGGATCTAGATAATAATATCCTACCATGATAATAGATGAATCCTTATTGGAATGAATAGCCCTCTTCATGTAGTTGGTCATCAAGTATCATGCATGTGAAAATATCCTTGGAATAATCCACCAACAGTTGGATTTCCAATACAGATCAATCTTCCATAGTGACAGTGTCGATGATCTATCACAAAGAACACATGTTGTTTCGGGGAATATCACCCTAGAGGTTCGTTGGGTTACAACCTCCACAGAGCAGGGGCATGCTACTTAACAGAGACTCACACAACCGTACATTGAAGGAAAAAATAAATATGAAATGGGGAATAGAAGAAATTCACAGATTGGTCCCTAAGGTTGAAAGATCCCGTGAGGTTCAGCTGACATAGTCTTCATGCTTAACTTTGTGAAAGACAAAAACAAGCAAGGGACGGTTGTCTGACATATATCTATCCTAAGTAATAAGTTCCCAAAGTTAATAACATCAAATAAATCATAATGAATGCTTGTATAACAAATATTCTCATACATAAAAGCATACACTAACACGTTTATTTCTGGAACAGCATGATACTTTTGTATTATAAATAGTACGTACAAAAGTAATCAAGTGGAGAGATCACCTGATCCTTCCAAGGCCTTCGCAGACCGTCGTCCGGATCCGTCCAGCCCTTGCCTCGCTAAGACTCCTTCCAAACTGGTGCATACGAGATAACATATAAAGGGATGTGTATCTCAAGGAAACAAGAGTTTCCTATAATGAACTGGGAAAGTGCAGGAGGCACGGGGAATCAGACTTGGATAGGGAATACCAACAGAGTATAATATCAATAATTCTCTCTCTCCCTTAGGCCATACACATGAGGGGTTTTTATACTCCCTCCAAGTAGTTTCAATAGTTGGAAACAGTTGGCCACGTGTTGGGGTGGTTGAACTACCTGAGTAACCATCAACCCAGCCCGAAAATAGGGAATTTTTATATATTTTTTCATAATTTTAATGGCATACGTGGAAAAGTGCAGCTGGACTCGCGTATACACGCGGAAAAGTACAGGCATAATTGCGTATGGGGATTTTTACATTGTTTTTAAGTGAATTTGTCCAAGTCTGTAGGAATGGGTGCCCAAAGCCATAAAAGAAATCATGAATCATATGAAGGTGAGAAATGATGCTATAACAGATGCCCCCTAATATATGAGGTCAGAAAGGGTACATGATGGCCGAAATGTATTATGCACATAGAAAGAACTTCGCAAGGACAAGAGAGGACTTCACCAGATTTCAGCCTGCCAAAAACCAATGAAAGAAACAGAGAGTCAACTCATGCTGAGGCGGGCATACCCATGCTCAGTCAAAAATACATCATATAGAAAGTAGTGAATAGATCCAATATGTATACAAGTATAGCTGAACTGAAAGTACACAATGAATCATCTGAGCATGGCCCGGAAATACAAGTCTGAATCAATGTCCAAGTATCACATATAGAAAGCTGATCAAAGATGGTGCAACTAGATGTCTGATCAAATAAGTAACTGAATCTCCAAGTACCGGATCATAAGAGGTGGATCAAACGGTACAATCACGCAACTCGGGAGCCAACATATAGGATGCTGCTGTACTGAACTGCAACATATAAGGGTGGACGACATCACTGGCAGAAACTGAATGGACTGTCAAAAGTGAACCGAAAATGCTGATGCAACCCGAGGTCTTCACCGATCACTATGGCACAATTCTACACAATGGGAATAAATGAGCTGAAGTCGACCATGTGAGAAATCGTTGGATTATCGGGCAATGATGTATCCCGTTAACCAACGCGAGACAACCCACCGATAATGATAATGAGTGTCAAGGTGCCCCAGTACAATCTGACAAGTGCGAATGAATGAGTTGAAGTCGAACACTTGAAAGAATCTACCAATCAAGAGGCAATGATGAATCCCCACTGTCGATAGTGAAGAGTCTGCCACTGATGACTGCAAACCCTAAGGTACTGACAAAAAGACTCTAGACCTTATTCCCAGAGCAATGAGTCAGAGTCGATGGGAAAAGATCTGTTGGAAGGAAGGCATTAAGGCATCCCACATCAGTCCAGCGCGAGTATAACCTGCAGGCCAAGATTTGGAAGGAATCGGATGAAGTAGAGTGACGGAACCAAAACCGAAGTATGTTTTTGACATGCACAAGATGAAGCTAGTGCACGGAAGAAACCCTCTGAACCAACCAATAATGAAAGCTGACACAGAGGCGAGAAATCCACCGATAGGGTCAAATGGAAATCAAGGTACTGCACGAATCCCAAGTGTGATAATGTGTGCTGACGTCGAACACAGGGGAAACCACTCAGTCAAAGACCTATGATGATGATCAAATGCTGAGCACGAGGTCACCTATCAATGATGGAAATAGGCCCAAGGTGCGGCTCTAGGTTTATGACGATAATGTGTCGAATGGTAAGAGACAGTTAAACTCATTGCAAGAAGTCAATGGGGACCCTCTCAAACTAGCACGAGCAGAAGACCAAAATATCTGATGTGATAGAACATGATACTGACAAAACCGGGAAGGCCAACTGAATAATGAGTCAAGAGACACCGCAGAATGGCCGACTCAGGCTAGACTTCCCTTGAACAAAAGCACGACTCTGTGATGACCATGGCAGTAGAAAGTGACACTGTATAAGTCTGTCTTGCAGGAGGCAAAAACAAACTCTCCATATGATTGGAAGAGATAACCAACCGGGGGAGAACTGACAAGTGAAACATGGTAAAGGCTGAACCTAGGTCAAAACTAGAACCATCCCAAATGAAGGAAATATATATAAGTATATGTGCTTTGTTCAAGGGCGACAAACTGACTCTGTACTGCCATCAAAATAACGAAGATACATCCCGTTCCCGCTCTTTTTGTTATATTTGATTTTTTTTTGTCTTTTTCATAATAAGCCTGAAAAAGAATAAAAGAATGCTATGGTACAATGGATAGAACGAGTATCAAGAAAGCAGATGCACTAGTTCTTGGGATTGGAACAATCCTATGCTTAATGCAAGGTGGCGAAAACTGGTCAGTGATACTCAGAGGAACGTTCCATCCATGGGTACAAAGGTGTCAAGTCGTGATAGCTAAGTGCATGCAATGGTTAACTTGTACAGAAAGTCAATGTCAAAAGTTGGCTTAAACATCGAGTCCAAATGAAGCCGGCTAAAGGCCAGGATAAACAAGTAGCCAATATGCAATGCAGTAATACAACTTAAACGACAACAGGGAGCCTCTAGGGTAAAAGCCAGAAAAAATGATAAGTGATGAAGAAGAAGAATGAAGCTTCAACACAGAAGACATGGCGGGACTAAAGAGGACTCCCGAGCCTACATAAAACGCAGCATGGGCAACAAGTGATAGTGAGGAACTAACTAGGAAGCCCATGTAAAGGAAGGCTCTACCATCAAGTCATGATTAAATAATCAGCGAGTGAAATGGGTGTAATACTCATGACCTGATGGGATCGACCCTAAGGCAAGTGATCAGTATGGAGGCTAGTATGCAAGATGCAACAGAGAGTGATTTCCCTAACCTATATGCCAGTGAAGATCATATACCTGCCATGACGAGTCGGAAATCATGGATCAAAAACCGGGAAAAATCTCAAAATCGTCAAAATGTACCTGAAAACATACCAAACTGGGCACTTCCAAGCAATCGAGTTATGCAGCTTAAGATAGATCGAAAAAATAAGCATAAGGAATTTTTGCGAAAATTTTAGCCATAAATAGACAAATTACCTCTCATTTGGTTCATTATTGCATTGCTAATTTTGGAGAAAAGTGCTCTGGAGCAAAAACTTCTTTCGTCAAATCAGGAACAACCGACCGTTGGAATTCAGTGAAACTTCAGGTAGGCTCCTTAATCATCCTGTTTATTCATTTTGTCCGTTTGGAAATTAAAATTAAGTGATTTTTAGCTTTAAAACCCTTGCTAAAATATACGGACTTGCGCATACGCGGGTTCGTCAAAGGAAACTCGCATATACACGCGACTGTGCAAAAGAAAAACCGCGTATGCGCAGGTCCGAAACTTAAAAAGTGTGGCTAATGCATAATTTGATGAATTTTCTCAAGATGACCATCTCATGGAGGGAACGTGAGCATAGCGCAATAGACCAAGAGGTCATGCAAGATCGCGCAGCGCAAAATATCCTCCGAAATTGCGGATTGTTCAAATTCTTTAAAATGCCAAATATGAAAAGCAATGTGCGGTTGCTAGAAATGGTCGTAAATTACTGGGAACTAGATCAGGATTGCTTCATTATTGATCAGATGCCACTACGCATTGAAGTGGAAGACATATATTTCATTACTGGACTCTCCCGGAGGGGAGAACCAGTGGACTTGCACGGGAAGCCCCTGGGAGGGTTAACCGTGGAAGACTATGTCCACGTATATTGCGTAGATGGTTCCAAAAAGGTTGGAACTCAGATTGCAATTAAAGATATCAGGGATTTGCACATGAAAATCCTCCTTTTCACCATCAGCAGAGTGGCAGGATCTGCCTCACTACATCAGGCGTCCAGGACGCAAATGAGCATAGCTGTAGAGTGTTTGACTCATGTTTACGATTGGTGCACAACCCTGTTACTGAACATGAAACAACAGCTGACCTCTATTCGCCAAGTAAAGACCAAACACTTTGGCTATGGTACAATTTTGACAACATTCTTCTTTGAGAGGATTCCAGCTTTGAGACCTAGAGTCATCTCTACTATCAGTAGCCCGTGGGACCCAAGAATTGCCCGTTGGGCAGACATGATGAAGAGACTGGGGGGTAGTGAGGTACCCCGGACCACGTGGGACGATGAGTTCTTCCTGTGGTGGGTAGAATAGATCATCGCAGTGGACGAATATCCCTATGCCGGGATGGACTTTCGTGGAGATCCGGATCTAGTTCTTCCACCTGGCACAGCATGGGGAGCAGTCGGTAAGTTTGCAAAAATTTTTGACTTATATAATTTTTTTTGGATTTTTTCAAATATGTATGAAAAAATGAAAAACATGTTTTTGATTGGATTCATAATGACTGACAATTAAAAATGATCATGTTTCAGATGTTGGACCAGTTCGTCCTGAGGGCCTACCGCGCCATAAGCGCCGCAGAGGTGAGGCAGAGACAGTGGATTCCGACAGGACTCTCCAGGCCGTGCAGAGAAACTTGGAGGGATTGACCCGCCAAATCCCTATGGCTGCCGTGGAGGACTTGCCGGAAGCCGTCCAGAGACGGGTTGTAGGAGTACCCCGAGACTGGGTTAGATTATTCCGCCGAGTGGCCACTGCAGTTATGTTCTATAGGAACACGACTTCTGGGCAGGGTCCTCAGGAGTAGACATATTTTATATATTAGATGACTGTATATTCTTTTTTGAGACTGAACATGATGGGGCATAAGCCCAAGTTTTGTACGAGATTATGGATCCAAATTTTGTAAAGTTTTTTGACACTCCGATGATATATATACAACGATATTTGATGTGATGTGATAAATGTATCAAATGTATGATGTTTTTGATGATTAAAAATTTATTGTATGGAATGATTAATGTGCCAATCTAATGCTTGATTAGCTAATGAGTCAGCAAACCAATTGTCAGCTCGAGGAATATGAATGAAAGTTAAGAATTGAAATGACCTTTGTAACAAACGTACCCTCAAAAACAATCGTAATAAAAATGGATCTCGTACCCGATAAGTGTTGTTCAACTGCGACACCACCAGCTGGGAGTCCAAGAAAACTACCAACGAATCAACACCCAAAGATATTGCCTCTGAGAGTAGATGAATAACTGCAGTGTATTCTGCTATATTATTGGAAGCAGGACCAACGCAGACCCCTCTTGATACCAACAGCTGACCGGATGGACAATGAAGCACCCAAGCCGCGGAAGCTAAGTTCCGGGTGTGTCTACTAGCACCATCGGCGAAACCAAAATGACTCATGACATCCAACACAACCTGCCAGAGAAGATAAAAAACATCACCAACTCATCAAAGATCAAAAATCAATCAGATATGTACAAAGCAAAAAACTACTATATACAAAGCAAAATGCCAGGCCAAAGCCTAGGCATAATACTTCTTCAAATAGAGCCCATTTCGGGGCTCCGGCAACTCGTTCCCTTCGAAGTCAACCAAGGTATATGCTCCTTTCTTAAGGACTTTTTTAACAATATAGGGGCCATACCACATTGATTTAAACTTTCCTGCCCCCAGGGCATCCTTTTCTTTGGCATAGACCAAAACAAGGTCACCTTCCTAAAAGCCCCTAGGCTTGACCGCCTTATCATACTGAATCTTTACTCGGTTTTTATGCGCTTCATTCATCGTGGCAGCATCTCGACGCTGCTCATCGAGATGTTCCAGATGAAGAAGTCATTCTGCCAGACTGGAAGTGTCAGGAAGAAGCTCAACAGCTAATTTAAGAGAAGGAATCTCGCATTCAATAGGAAATACGGATTCCACCCTGTGGACTAACTGAAACAGAGTAAAGCCAGTTGCAGTTTTCACTGATGTCCTGTATGCCCAAAGTGCAGGATATAGCATAATATGCCAGTTGGATCTATGTTTATCAATTGTCCTCTGAAGAATTGTCTTCAAGGATTTATTCACAGCTTCCACTTGCCCATTGGCATGAGGATAATATGGAGATGAATGCTCCTGCCAGAAACCCAATTTGAGAGCCAACTCAGCCATCATACTATTCTGAAAATGACTGCCATGGTCAGTGACAATCTCTCTAGGTATACCAAAACGAGCGATAACTTGGTTGAAGAGGAACAAAGTCACACCACCATCGTTCCCAAAAGTAGGCATAGCTCTCAACCTACCGTAAAGTAGTTCATCACACGATAATGTACTTAGACCTTTTGTCAAGGCGGGTTACAAGTAGTATAATCAATACCCCACTTTTGTAAAGGTCCGATAAAGAACGATCGAAAGCGAGCCGGGATGAGCGCGCATTTTCGAGCAACTCGACATGGATGACACTGACCGTCCAATACACCTGAAAATCAAGGGGTCAAGCATTCAAAGACGTTAAAGATTTCTTGGGCTGTAGCAGCCCAGATAAATGACCCCCACAAGCTCCACTGTGAGAATCATTGAGCACAGCCTCAGCTTCTTCGAGATTTAAGCAGCGTCTTAGGATTGAATCAACCCCTCGACGGTACAAAGCATCACCAATAATCAAATAATTCTTGGCCAAGTGACGCAGTTTACGACGCTCATCTTTCAAAAAAGTAGAGGGAAACTTCGCAGTCTGGAGATACACAATGATATCCCCGTACCAAGGATCCTGTGGAGAGATAAGAAACAAGTGTTCGTCCGGAAAGGACTCATCATAGATCATCTCCTCTCCACAGGGCAACTCGGAGATCAATTCCGCAAAAACTAATGATTTCTTGGATTTGGTAGACATGAACTCAAGATCAAATTCCTGTAAAATCACAATCCATCTATTGTATTTGCCCCCAATCACTCACCTGTTGAGGACAAACTGAAATGGATTGGCAGCTGCCAAAACATAAGTTTTACGAAGAATAATGTAATGCCGGAGTCGCTGCACAGCATGAACTGCTGCTAAGGCTAATTTTTCTATCGGAGTGTATCGAAGTTCAGGTCCTACCAGTCCTCAACTAAGGTAGTAAATAACATGCTCTACAAGAGCATCATCTTCCTGAACCAGAACCAGAACCATACCGATGGTAGATTCTGCTGTAGCCAGATACAAAAGAAAATCTCTGCTATAATCAGGTGGACTCAGTAAAGGAGCAAAGGTCAATGCTTCTTCAAGGCATCGAATGAGCGTTGAGCGTAGTCGTCCCAAAGAAAAGGAACTCCTTTATTCAACAGTCTCATATATCCCTTTGTAATCTCAGCATAGTTGACGATAAACCTCCGAAGAAAATTAGACTTCCCTTGGAGACTTTGAAGCTGACGGATTGAAGACGGGGGAATATCACCCTAGAGTTTCGTTGGGTTACAACCTCCACAGAGCAGGGGCATGCTACTTAACAGAGACTCACACAATCATGCACGTTCAGAAAAACTAAATAGAGTAGAATGAGAAAGTTACCCGTTGGTCCTACGGTTGAAGAAGATCTCGCGGGGTTCAAACCCCCAGCAACCGTCCTTCCTTCTTAACCTGAAAGACAAGAAGAAACAAGCACAAAGGACTGGTTGTACAACATATATCTACTCTAAATGTCAGTGAGATTCATATAAAACATTAAATAAATCATAATGAATGCTTGTATAACAAATATTCTCATACATATAAGCATACACTAACACGTTTATTTCGGGAACAACATGATACTTATGTATTATAAATAGCATGTACAAAAGTAACGAGTGGAGAGATCACCTGATCCTTCCACGACCTTCGCAGACCGTCGTCCGGATCCGTCCAGCCCTTGCCTCGCTAAGACTCCTTCCAAACTGGTGCATACGAGATGACATATAGGGAGATGAGCATCTCAAGGAAACAAGGGTTTCCTATAATGAACTGGGAAAGTGCAAGAGGCACGGGGAATCAGACTTGGATAGGGAATACCAACAGAGTATAATATCAATAAATTCTCTCTCTCTTAGGCCATACACATGAGGGGTTTTTATACTCCCTCCAAGTAGTTTCAACAGTTGGAAACAGTTGGCCACGTGCTGGGGTGGTTGAACTACCTGAGTAACCATCAACCCAACCTGAAAATAGGGAATAATTATATATTTTTTAATTATTTTAATGGCATACGCGGAAAATTCTAGCTGGACTCGCGTATACACGCGAAAAAGTACGGGCATAGTCGTGTATGGGGATTTTTACACTGTTTTTAAGTGAATTTGTCCAAGTCTATAGGAATGGGTGCCCAAAACCATCAAAGCAATCATGAATCATGTGAAGGTGAGAAATGATGCTATAACACCTGTCATATGGTTTTTATCCTCCTTGACATCTGCCATGCCAAAGGTATATGTTGGAAGGTTGCTAATCCTCCCATGCTTCTCCTCCCATAGCGCAAATTTGAAACGAGAGTGGATACTGATGATGTTGGGAGAATGTCTCCCTCCTCCTTGAGTCTACCCAAGAGTCTCAACGTTGTATCATGCTCTTCTAATGCTCCCATCCCTCCTAGATATATTCTTGTAGCATCATGTTGTGAGACATTTCTCACCAAATTTGAATCAGGTGGCCTCTCAGGTGGTCTCCACAAGATAATAATGTCCCATGAAGAAATCTCATAAGCATAATAGATGGGGTTGTTAGGTCCTCGCTTCCACTACAAAAATCCAACTCTATTTGATGTGTGGAAGTGGTATATGAGGGATATGTGTGCATGCCTTTAATTATTTTAGTTTTCCCACTCTTTCTATCCACCCATTCCATCTGCAAAGTCTCCCAATCAGTGGTGACTTCCCCAAAGTAATCAACCATTGCACACCCAATATCACATTGGTGTTAGGTATGTCAACCACAAAGAAGTGATCATTCAATGTATATGTTCCCATGTTGACTGATAAATATGGAGCATAATTCATGTATTGCATAATTCTATCTCCTGGGACCAAAACATAAAATCCTTCAAAAGCATCAGTGGGTATTTCCCTCCTTTGCACTAGTTGGGCATCAATAAAATTGTGGGTAGCTCCACTATCAACCAAAATAGAAACTCTCTGATTTAATATGTAACCTTGGACCCTCAAGGTCAAGTACTTAGGTACTCCTCTCAACGATGCAAGATCCCCTCCAATTGGAGCAAAAGCCCCATTCCCATCTCCTGATGGTGTTGGTTGATCTCCTACTGTGTCAGCATTGTGACCTCTCCTTGGTTCATCTTCTTCTTCCTCCTCATCATCTGAGAAGACCTCTATGTAGTGTGCCTTTCCTGCTGCACATCTATGTTCGGGTGCCCAAGATTCTTGACATGTGAAGCAAAGCTTCCTCCTCCTCAAATCTCTTTGGACATCATCATCAAAATATTTTTTATTTTGGTTCCCCTTTGAAAGAGGAGCCTTATCTTCTTTTCCCTTTGATTGAAAAGAGGGCTTATGCTGAAATGTTTCCTTTGCTTTTGGCAAGGCATCTCGAAGATATATAGCCATTTCAATGGCATCTTGAAGGTTAGTGGGCTTGGTAGACTTAACCAACAACTGAAGAGGTTCATCTAACCCATCAATGAACATATACACCCTTCTTGCTATAGATAAATCAGGAACCATATTTGAAAGTCTCAAAAATTCAAAAATTTAAGTTTCTAGATTACCTGATTGTTTTAGCTTTGCAAGGCTCATGAATGGTGCCTCGGGATCTCTTCTATCAAATCTTTCCACTAGCCTCCTATTGAACTTTGAATATGAAGTCACATTGGCATGACCCAATGTAGACAAGCCATGGAACCACCAATCATGTGCTTCACCCTCAAGGTACAGCTCTGCTATCTTAATGGCCTCCATCCCTAGAAATTTGTTCAACTGGAAGTAGATGTCAAGCTTCTCTACCCATGATTTGGCAGTGCACTTAGATGACCCATCAAAGTTGGGTAAGAAAAATTTGCCCATAGTGTAGTGTAGATCATGATTCTGAATGAATCCACCACTTCTATTGTGATGCATGGGTCTTCTATTCTCCTTGATTTGACAAAATTATTTAAAAATTAAGTTGTCGTTGAATATCTGAGTTTGAGATTAATACTCCATAAAATAGTCTTCAAGGGATTCTTGCTCTTGAAACCCTTTATTTCCCACAGCCAAAAAATGTAGGCATTATAGAATGTTGGGAAACTTGTTGTTGCTGCACTGGTTGATCACTCTAGTGATGAGATGTGCCAAAGTCTTCACCATGATGAAATCCTTTAGGGTATTCCTTGTATCTATCCATCCTCATTTCTTTGATCTCTCTAGAAATATCTTGCATGGCTCTAAGAAGGATCTTAGGGAACTCCTTCTCTTCATCTTCACCTCCAGATAAAGGGGTTTTACCCTTGTCTTCTTTTTCATTTGTATAATCAAACTTCTGGTGTCCTCTTCTTTGATACCTATTCTCTCTGTCAGTAAGAGGATCTCCTTCTTCAGATGACATATTGTATTTTGAAGATGCAAAATTTGTGCCAAGATTATGCTATAATACCACTGTAATATTCCCAAATGGGAAAAGTAGGAATATAGTGCAAAATTTTGGAACAATAATGCAAATCATCATATAAAAGCAAGAGGCCAATATGGAGACCTTTCATATGTTATAAAAACAACAAAATATGCATAAATAATGGTCCATAAGATACACAACAAGAAAGTACAAGCCTCCAATGGAAAAAATCCCTCCAAAATGAGGTGTTGCTACTATATATAAATTTATAAGACTCTTAAAACACTATTTTAAAGGCACTGCTACATCAAATGATTATACATCAGATCTACGGCTGATATGTGCCTCAAAAGATAGATCCAATATAGATCTAAGCACTATACAACCTCCTTTGAAGAACCCCTCAAGGGTTTTCAGCAAAACACCATGTACAAGATGGGGATCTAGGCCCTAGGGTTGAAGATTCACCGAAAAATATAGATCTGGAAAGTGTGGATGATCTAATATGATCAATACAATAGCCTCCTCCAATAGATCATGTAAATGAAAGGTAGATCCTTTTCACTAGAAAACCAACTCTCCAAATGGTGTGCCAATCCATCCTGAAACTCCTCCTACAAAAATAACACAGATCTGGAAGTAAAATACATTGTAGGGATAAATAAATAGTTGGCCTGATGCTAAGATCTAAAAATATGCACAAGGGCCTTCCTTACTATCCTCCCAATGGAAAGGAAGCCTCCTCCACTGAAAATGGGTAATGAAATGACCCATATCTAATCTCCACTTTCTGCAACATGCAAAACAGCCAAACCCTCAATGAGATCTATGCTGTAAATGAAAGATGAAGCTTGGCCTTAACCTTGATAATGGAAAATTTAGTACAAGACTCCTCCAAGAGCTTCTCAATGGAAGAGGTGGGATTTCCGATCAGGAACACCCTGTGCTAAACAACAATCTATCTCAGCTAAACAACAAGAGAAACATACATGTCTAAACAAACCATATATTCAGAAATATCATAAACCCATACATAATGAATATGGGTGCCATCCTCTTCCTTATATAAGATATGAGCTTGCAAACCCTAATCCCCATCCAATAATGGCACTACTTCCACACAAATCATTTCCATCTAAAACTATGTTGTCTTTCATTGATGACCACTCCTCCATGACAACGTTGTTGATTTGGTCAAAGTTGACCCGATCAAGGTGTTCGAACCCCTTGTCACACCTAAGGGTGATCAATTAAGCTGCCAATATCTATCTATTTCACATTGGCATTGATTTATTCATTATTAAGGAGAATTTTGGACCTCCATTGTCCTCTTATTCATAAAAAAAATCAGTAAAACAAAATTTAATATTCCAACTAGCTCATGGATAATTGGGAATATTACAATTTTTCAGGGCCAGGGACTAGAATTCTCAAAGGGGAATATGGGTTAGCCTTGGTTCTAGTCCTTCTAGGAGCCAGATATTAAAAAATGGAGTCATGAGGTGTAAAGCAGTCTAGAGAGACAATTGGAACTGTACACCTCAGAACCAGAATTATAACTTTGTCATTCACCCATGGATAAAATTCAATTCGCCTCCCCGGAAATGAAGCCAAAGATGTTAGCACAAGGAGTCACTCCTTGGTTGCAAAAGGATTAAGCCTTACACATCATAGTTTATTTAAAATTTAAAGGTTTTGATTGGTGGGATGGATTCTCAAAGATTTTAAATGATTTTATTCTTTAATAATTTCATGCATTTGGAAAGTTGTGGCAAGTATAAATTATATGGGTAAATTGGTAGTATAGGGAGTAGAGTATAAAAAATGAAAGGAGATGGATAGCTGGTACTTACTCTAAGAAATATTCATATCATAAATCAGTCACACAACTATAATAATGCCTTTTTACACAAACTTTGTTTTTATGTAAAGTAAACAACATTCAAAAAGTAGAGTACATGCATAAATTTTCACAATTCCTTTATGAAATATTCACTAAAATGTTCTACAACATATATATGATTTTCAGGAAGTCGAAAGAAGATAATTTACTATTAGATCCTCTGACAGTTTCTTACTCACACCTTACTAGCTGCTGCAACTCATAAATTAGAAGAAATTAACAAAGAGAGAAAAAAACCATACAGTAGATAGTTCTCGAGTCACAAAATCCTCTAGCATGAAGTGAAAAAAGGCTTTACTTTATTATATTGAGTCTTCAGGTAGACCAACATCCAACCTGAAAATGGTATTTACAAATGTTATATATAGAGAGAGAGGCACCAACTTCGTCTCTTCTAAAAATAAGGAACCACTATTCCTAACATTTCATAGGTGTCATAGGGCATTAAAGCTATATCCCATCGAAATATAACTGAAAGGAAAGATGTAGATGAAAGAAGTGAAGAAAATTTGGGCTGAACTGCTCAGTATGTTGACATGCTGCCCCTTTTTCTGTTGATTTGTCTCCTCATGTCTTTTGTTCTTAAATAACCATGTGTCTTCATTAAATATGACCTTAAACAACCTCATAACCACTTATCACCATCACTTGTTATATCCCTTTCATTATGAGTCCTTATCTTTCCTAAACTGGCTTGGAAATTTTGCTGATAGATGTCAAAAAACATTTAAAATAGAAGCTACTGGAAATTTCGGTAAAAACCTGTAACTATGCAATAATTGTAACGCTACCATAATTTTCGGTAGCGCTCTGTTTCTTTTTCAAAAATGCACAGAAAACACTTGAAAAAAATGTGCAAACTTATACACTTTGAAATTTGAGTTGTTGTTCAAAATTTCACTTAGTAAGAAAAGAGGTGTTTTATCAGAATTTTTTTTTACCTTTCTTCCATATGGGTTGCAGCATCAACAATCTTGTCCAATTATGATTTATTTTCAACAACTAATTTTGATCTTGTGGTCCTTGTGGCTACTTCTTTGATAGTGGTATTTTTCTCCTTTGAACCCTTTTGGATCTTTCTTATTTTTGAGGGTTATGTTTGCTGATATGTAGGGGTTTTGTTTTTATCTTTCTTCTTGGACTCATTAGTCTTTAACCCTTCAGATTTTCCCTCTACATCAATGACATTTGTCAACAAAATTGGATTATACAAAGCCTTAGACTTGAGCCTGAACTTATTTCTGTCTTTGGTATGTCGTTTTCTGGTACTAGCAACAAGTTTGGTCTCCTCTTTCTTTCTCTTGCTACTTATTTCATAACCTGCATCTGTGTGGAGCTCTTCATCAAAATTTGTGGGCTCATACTCTTTCTGCATTTTATATTGAATGTCTACTTCTGGAATTTTTGGTAGTACCTATGCTTTGGATTTTTTTGTAGTTGCAGACCTTCCTCTTCGAGTTCTGGTATAGAAATTAGGAAAAGAGGAAACGGGAGGCATCATTTTCATGAATTTAGGCTTATTTATTGATGAAATCTCTCATTTCTTCAACTTCCTCTCAACCTTGACTGAAGGAGTCTTTTCTTTCCTGCTCTTGGCCTTATGGATATTCTCCTTCTTAGCCTTTCTCTTTGTTCTTTTTTCAGGTTGAGGGTGTTGTTGTGAAGCTGGATATAGTTGAGCTAGAGGTGTAGGTGTAGGTTGGTCTGCCTCGTAAAACAAAATGGTCCCATGATTGATTTCTTTTCCTTAGATCTTCTTCAACTAACACTTTAATGATACCTTTATGATACATGTTGTATTTTGAAGCAACTGTCTGTGTTTGAATCCTATCTGACATCTTTGTCAATCTCTTTAGCAAAAGGTATGGCAAGTTGAGAGTCTTCGTACCTTCAATATGAAACATAAATCTCATATGATAAAGAAAAACCTCAGTATACCTCATCTCAAAAGCAAGGTAAATTTTGATGAGTTTAATAGCTTCAACCCATTCATTTTTGAGGTAGCTATTAGGAATTCCTTTGGCCCAGTTGGGATCTCTATGTCCATCTTCAAGGAACCTATTGAGGTCTCCTCATGACTTGGCCTTTAAAACACCTTTCTCCTTCCTTTCGAAGGTTTAAAGCCTTAGCAATTGAATCTATTGATACATGCAATTTAAGACCATAGATGGTTGCTTCCTGTCCATTGAAAGAATGTGAAAACTCCTGAGCTACTCCTAAGTGAGAGCTTCCTAGCCTTGATCATAGATAATACCACTCTTCTTGAACAAACAACCTTCTCATATTAGAATTTTCATCCACTAGGTCAGCTCCTTGTGGTTCAATTCATTTACCTTTCCTCCTCTTTTAGTCATCTTCAGTAATTAATAAGTCCATCTGCTGAAATCGTATAGGTGGAAAAGCTAGAAGAGATCACCTAACAGGTGTTGTTGTGTCTTCTATGAGATCCTATATGAAATCTAAGACTCCCTTCTCAGTGGTTTAAAATAACTACATTGGTTCACCCTCCCATGCAAGATATTTCCAATATGGTAAGTATCCTGGACCATAGCATGCACCATGCGATAGTAATTCTGATCTTCATTTGGATGCTTAGCTTCAGATGGCATGATACAGGTGGCTGGAGATAAGCGGATATGTAACTGGCAGTCACTTCCACTATATACTGATTATTGGCCAAAATTTCTGGTAGCGTGTATGTGTGACCAACCAAACGATGATCACATTAAGACTGCAAATCCACGATCTTTTCCAATGAAAATCACATACTTTGACATATGAATAAAATAACTCAACTTACAAACAGGACGAGATTAATGGATGGCCATGTTAACTACAGATTGACACATAGACACTACACATATAACCACAACTTAAACTTAACATGATTGACTACAAAACTTTCCTATGATGTGATTTAAATCAGGAATAAATATTTAAAACATATTTAAAACAAGAACACGTGGCTTGACACAAAGAGCATGTGCCTTTTCTTTTATTTTTTTTAAAATAGGGGAAGTTACAGGAATTTCCAGTAGCATCAGATTAAAGAAAAAGAGACACAAACATAATTAAACAGACTTTCCGAAAAAGGATAAAACAAACACTACCATAAATTTCGATAGCGTTCAATTTTTTTTTTGAAATTTGCTATGTCTAATCCTAAAAAAATAAAAATAAAATAAAATGGAATCATGACTTAGCAAATAATTGTGCTAACAATACAATTACTCAATGGTTGAATACCCGATATCCCATTTTTCCTAATCTCCTCTTCATTTCTCCTATCTGACCATGGGACCAGGGGTTGAGACCAAATAATTCCAACCCCAAATTCATAAGGCTCATGATAGGCTTCCACAACCTGATTCACAAGTTTAAAACTAACTCTGATAGGGAAATGACTTGCCCATAAAACTCCTAAATAACACAAAAATATTCACTAGCCTATAAGGGTATCCAAAGTGTTTCCTTCATCCAAGAATCTTCACTAAGAAAAAAAAAAATGTCCAATGCCCCCAAATTCACAACTTCTCCCAGTTGAAGGAGCTTCTCCTCATTCCTTTAGGATTGTAACTTCACCCTTCAAACTTCTAAAATTTACAAAAGAGAAAGGCTAGTATATTGACTTATGTCCAATGGTACGAAGTCCTATTAAGTAGAAATGAAATTTAGGTATCCTCATTTAGAGTAGTGATACAATCACAATTGGTTTTATCGCGAGAAGGGAATTTCACACTTACGAGATAAAATAATATCCTTATGATAAAATAAACATGTACATCTAATTGTACACATCATACATATGATAACCATCACTCGTAACATACTTAAGATAATACCTATGCATACATAATTCATTCATTAACAAGTAATGGCTATTAACTAATCAGATTCATACAATACTTCCAACTCTCATACATATTCAACAAACATCACAAAAACTTTTAGCTCATCATTACAAACAAGCACAATAACGAACATAGAAATATTCATAAAGCATTCGAAAAAAATATCATTTCATTAACAAATAAGAGACACCCTTATGTTTTTTACTCAGGATTATTGGAAACTAAATAAGAGAGAGTCATTCTCCACCCAAACTTAGGTTCAAATACACTAAGATATTTCTCGCAATTGATCACCATCGAGCTAGGTCCAATTCCAGAATTATTCACTCAAGGTTTCAATAAAGTATAAGGCATGAAGGTTAGTCTCCTTCACATAAAGCATTCAATATTCCCACACATAAAATGTTGAGACAAGGCTTAATAACATAACAAATTATGACAATCTTGTGCCTCTACAATGCCAAAGGGATCCCTTCAATAATGTAGTAATCCCTTTGCACTTTTCCTTCTCTCAGTTAAATTATTTTGTGTTTCTTTTAGGCCTTGCATCTCAGGTTGAAGGCTTCCTCAATTATTCCTTGTCTTGTTCAATTAATATTTCAATTCCACACTAAATGGACGTTACTCAAAAGGATTTTAGTCCCCTTCTATTCAAAGTCACATTTTCAACACTTATGTGTGGATTAGTTTCGATTCATAGAATTTATGGGTTCACTAGTATACACTCTCTTGTTCTCACTAACTTCGATCTCTAGTGTGTCTAATTTCTCTTGGTATTTGTATTTTTTCTGATCCCTTCTCTTCTCTCATTGTTATATTATGTCCATCCCCATGTTCACTTCCAAAACATGGTATTTCACGTTCCTCTGTGGGCTGTAGGGTCAACAAAAGGCTCTAGAATGATATGTATCCCATTCTTTGGAGAAATTTGGTACCCCTTCCCACTCTTCTCATAACCATTTATAGTTGGCAGTTCAAGTACCAAATCAGGAAGCACAAAACATAAATTCAAGAAAGACAAGAAACATCCCACATCCCCCTTAAATTTTTTTCCTCATTCAAGCTTCCCTCCCATACATCAAGATCTTTCTTGGCTTCCCTTTTCTCCATATTTATCAATATATAAATTAAAAGGTATATTTACATCAAATAGAGTTTGGAAAAATTCCCTTGATGGTTTCCCAACATTATCAATATTAATTACATTATACAAAATCTAGGGACTAAAAAGGGATTACATCTTCCCACCATATAGAATCTCTGCCATTCATATTCCATATATATAATTGGTGTATTATGTTCCTAAGTAGATGTTTACATGGAAATGTTTCTTTAGTCCTTCTTATGCAAAGTAGGCTTGAAATATTACTTGAAAACCCATATGGAGTAGTGTCCTTTCACTAGAAGTATTTGTGGAAGAAACCTCACTAAATGTGTTTGAATTGGTACTTTGTTTCCTTTTCCTGGAGGTTCTCCTCCTTACATTTCTAGTAGCCATCCCATGCTTATGAATATTTGATGAACTCTACACCTTTTTGGAATATGCATATTTGTTTCTAATCCAAATAAATTTTAACTTTTTGTTTTTATAGATGTTTTATGACTCTTTGCTTATTTTCCTTCGAAATGATTATTTAAGTTCTCTCTTGGTAATTATTTTTATTTTTTGTTAATTATTTCTATCAAAATTCCCCTGTCCTATTAATTATAATTATTATCCTCAATTTCCTTTTAACTCTTTTTCCTTTTAATTTATTAATTAATTATTTAAATTTGTTGACTTGACCCTTTCTTTTAACATATAATTATTTCATGTATTTAGTATTTCTCAATGACTCAAACCCCTTTTTCATTCTTATTATTATTTTTTATTAATTTCTTTTATTCTTTAACAATTGTTTTAATTTTAATATTATTCTCTAATGACTATTTTATTATTTTAATATTATTCTTTAATAGCTAATTCAGAAACTTCCTTCTATAAAAGAATTCACAGGAACCATTTGTGATCATTCAATTCTCAGGTCCCTAACAATGGGTGGAGTGTCCACCTGAAATTTTGGATAGGATTAAAAATACTCCACACAATTTCATTCGAAAAATTCTCTTAATATGAATAACTATGCAAATATATACTCTCTCAATCTTTTCATTGTCCTCCCTATAACTATGAATACCTGCCTTCAGACTTCTCATCACCCATTCCATATACGTGTTAGGATATTCTGACACATAGAAAATAGATAAGTATAACTTGGTCTAGCATAGATTTAGGTAAAGTGTGTTTATTTACTATATACATTTGTAACTTATAATCCGAAAACCGCGATATGTAGTGATCCGACGGTTCACTCTCTCCTCGGTATTACTAACACTTGATCCTTGGCTTAACACCCGACTCATCCATGATCTCTATTTAAATATAATGGAGGGTCATTTTTCCAACAACCGTTTATGAGAGAAGCTTATGTAAATTTTCTTTCTTTATATTAATAAATTGCATGAACTGGCCGCGTTGGCTCGGGTTGTGGACTGTTTCCCTCTTTGAGGGCTTTAACCACGTCAAATACTGGTGTACAGATCTATGATCTGTTTCTGAGCGGTGACCTTGGATGTTTGATCTAAGGAACTTACCCTGTAAATTCCTACATGGTATCAGAGTTGTTTTGAGGGTCGCATCCATTGTTGATCCAAATCTGAAGCCGGTTTGACTGCATGCGACTGTCGTTTTCCATATCTACTATTTTTGACCGCTTTTGGGTTGGGGGAACTATTCTGTTATGTCCAGAGCCTCTGCTATAGTGAGAAAACCCTTTCATTTCATGCGAAATTTTTTTCAGTTTCCCAAGTTATGTCATTTTAAATCTGGAGGTATAAAGCATTTTTTTTTTTGCAGTTATATTTATTAATCCCTATGTTTATTTCGATTTATAGTATTTTTTTTATTATCGGATCTATACCCTCTTCTCTATGTATGCTCTTTGCTCTGTGCTGTGTGTGATCTAGCAAACTAGAAATAGGAAGATGAGATTTTTCTGCTATGTTTTCTCTTTCTCCGCAACTCTATGTAATCTTGGGAAATCATAAATAGCAAGAAAAATATATAGTTGTCAGACGGACTAAATAGAAATCTAAATTTCCGCCATAAGGGTTGTATTTTTTTGTTGTTGTTGTGTGCAAAGTAGTGTTTATTTTGCAGGAAAAAGCATGCAAAAAAAACCCTTCCTCATTTCAAAAAATTATAGAATCCTTTTACTATCTCACTTGGTGTAAAGTTACTTTATGAGAATAGAGATCTTGGGTTCAAGTCTCTTTTTCAAGCTTGTTTTTCTAAAATCTTTTTGTCAAGTTACTTTTTCTTAAAAATCTTTTTGGCAAGTTGTTTTTTTTAAATGGTTTTATTTAAAAAACACATGTAAACATAACATTGTAAAAGTGACTCTCACTTATTTATAAATGTGGGTCACATAAAGTAGTATTTTTTTAAAAAGTGAGCTTATTATATTAAGTTTGGAAAAGGGGGGAAATTATTTTTTAAAGTACAACTTCATCATCATCTTTCAACCTATCACATAACTACTCGACATCTACTCCAACTTTTCTTCAAAAAGGCATAAATTCTTCATCTAGAAGCCGTTTTCATAACCGTTTTTTTTAACTGGCCTAATGTTTTGAGAGATTTCCATTGGCGTAGTTAGTTTCAACATTTTCAGCTTCAGTTTTAAAAAAAAAATGGAAAGTGCATGTCCGGTTATTCTTAACAACACTAAGTATTTCCAATGGATATCCTAAATGGTAGACTTACTTAGAAGTAAAGGGCTTTATAGAATAGCCACAGGACAAGAATCTAAACCTACCGATGGAGATAAAAAGGATAAATGAGAAAATAAACAAGATCAAGCACGAGGGTTGATAGAAATGTCCATTATTCAAGATATTATATTTCATATCCAAGAAATTGACTCCCCTCATGAAGCTATGAAAAATCTAAATACTGTTTTTGGCATTCAAAATGAGATCAGAGCCCGACAACTTGAAAATGAGTTGCTTACTTTGTACCCCAATAATTTCTCCTCTATTTAATATCTTTTGTCCAAATTCAATACCCTTAGACTTCTTTTAGAAGATTATAAAGTAAAAAAGGAAGACAATAGTCTTATCTAGTCCATTCTTTCTAAGCTAGGCCCTTCATACTCTGTATTTGTTTCCACCTTCCATTCCACTAGAGAAGCGCTCATTTCTCAAGGGATAGCCTACAAGTTTCCCTCTTTTGATGTATTTTGTGATTCTATGATAAGAGAACAAGAAAAAATCTTACACCTTGGTCTTATTAATACTGTAATCCTTTCTAAGAAAGCCTTAGCACCCGAGTGGCAACCATATCCAAAGAATCCTAAGAAGCAACTTCCTAAAAAGAATGGTCCTAAACCAAACAGGGGTCTTAAGTAATTTCCACCACAAACTGAAAAATCAACTCAACAAACTGATAAGGCGACTAAAAAAAAAGGGAAAAAAACATATAGACATTGCAACTGTTGTAATCGTGATGGCCACATAGAGTCAAAATGTTTTAAGAAGATGGAATCCTTGGAAGCAACAATAAAGAAGCACAACATCCATTTGGGGAACTATTCAACTTCATCTTCGGGAATAACACTTTTTGCATGTGATTTTTAAGCATCAAGATCAGGTTATGCATTGAATGTATATTCTTCTTCTTATTCTCATGAGTAGCTCATCGATTCTAGAGCCTCTTACCACATGGCCAAAAATAAAGCCATGTTTTCTTCTTTAAATGATTGTGAAACCCAAACTATTTATGTTGGTGATAATAGATTTCTTACTGTTGTAGGGTCTGGAACTATTCATCTAAATAAAGGTCAGTTTAATGATGTATTATGTGTTCCTACCTTATCGTACAACCTTCTATATGTTTATCATAGAATTCTCTCCTCATGATGTTGTAATTAAGGACCTAAGAGATCATAGACATATTTTAGCTACTGGCATTACTGATGATTCCATAAGGTTGTATAGGTTTGAAAACTTTAGGTCATCACGTCTTCCCTCTGTTTTTGTTGCTCATAATGATGAAGTGAGCAAATTTTGGCATGAGCGATTTGGTCACTTAAACTATCACTCTCTTCAAACTCTATGTAAATAAAATATGGTGACACGTTTTCCTATGGTATCTTGCCGAGATGGTGTTTGCTCTGGTTGTGTACTCGGAAAGAATCATCGGGACAGTTTTGACAAATGTGCCTCTTGGCACGCTTCAGCCCATTTGCAGCTTGTGCACAGTGATTTATGTGGTCCACTTCTAGTTTTTTCTTTCTCTCACTACAGGTACTTCTTAAATTTTATTGATGATTTTTCCAGGCGCACTTGGGTATACTTCTTAAAACTCAAGAGTACAATTTTTAACATGTTCTTGGCCTTTAAGGACTTTGTTGAG
The DNA here is from genome assembly GCA_034641835.2 of Pinus albicaulis. Classification (NCBI taxonomy): domain Eukaryota; kingdom Viridiplantae; phylum Streptophyta; class Pinopsida; order Pinales; family Pinaceae; genus Pinus; species Pinus albicaulis. The sequence continues at coordinate 463,054,886 of CM076577.1, read as the reverse complement.
AAACAATCTGGACATCAAATTATTAAGTTAATATATGGCAATGGAGGCGAATATATTAACAAAAAAATATCAACTTTTGCACTAAGCATGGAATTCAAATGAAACATATTGTTCCATATACTCCACAAAAAATTGATGTAGTTGAAAGGAAGAATCACAGTCTAAAAGAAATGGCTAATTCTATGCTTCAATCTAAAGGACTTAGTATTAATTTTTGGACACAAGAAATTAACTATGAAAATTACATATTAAATCACACTCCTACTAAGTTTTTAAGGAATATAACTCCAGAAGAAGCCTGGAGCCCAATCAAACCAGATGTAAGTCACTTTCTTATTTTTGGAAGTGAAGCTTGGGCCCATATTCCAGATAAGAAACATAAAGCCTTAGAACCTAAGAGTGAAAAAATCATTTTTGTTGTTATGAAGATGTTAAAGGATATAAACTTCTTCAATCGAAATCCAAAAATGTAAGCATTAGAGGAGATGTAAAATTTTATGAAAATATATCGGCCTCCGAGCCTAGTTCGGCGGGTGTGTCACCTTTGGCCTACGAGCCTGATTAAAGATATGTGCCACATCTCTCTATCTCTTCTACTTTTGACAGCATTCCTTCTAGTTCAGATGATGACAAAGAGGATGAAAATTCTCCTCCACCTCCTTGATATCTTCCTTCAGCTCCACAACTTCAAAAATGGGTCCACTTTACTCGAGATGTAGCAACTTCTCTTACATGTGACCCTGCAAGTCAACATCCTACATGTTCTCAGTTCAACATAGCCTCTTCCTTATTGGCTCAAGTTCCAGAAAATAATGATCCAGACACCTTTGAAGAAGTTTCAGTTCATCCAGGTTGGGATGCAAGCTATGAATGAAGAATATTGTTCCTTATTAGCAAATGATACTTGGGATCTTGTTCCTCTTCCAAAGGGAAGAAAATTTTTCAGATGCAAATGGGTTTATAGAACAAAGTTTGGACCAAATCTAAAAGTGGATAAACATAAAGCTCATCTTGTTTCTAAATTATTTTCACAAGTTGAAGGCATTGACTATACTGAAACCTTCTCCCATGTTGCCAAAATTAATTCTATTTGCCTTATTCTTTCCTTTGTTGCCTCCTTTAAATGGGAAGTCCATCAGATGGATGTTAAAGCTTCCTTCTTACATGGGGAGTTGCATTAAGAAATATATATGGAAAAACCCCTTGGCTTTATCCAAAACAACTCTAGCCTTGTTTTTCGCCTTAGGAAGTATCTTTATGGTCTCAAACAAGCCCCTTGGGTTTGGTATACCAAAATGGATAGCTTTCTCTTAGATAATGGATTTTATAGATGTCATTCTGACAACATTGTCTACACCAAGAAAGTGGGTAAGTCCTTAATCATCATTATTCTTTATGTTGATGATATTATCCTTACTGGTAGTGATCCCAGCCATATAAACCATATGAATTATAGCCACAATTTTTTTTTTGAAATGACAGACTTAGCACACTTGCATTATTTCCCTGGTCTTCAGCTCTTGCAATCCAAAGAAGGTATTACCCTTTCTCAGTCCAAGTATGCCTGTGATATTCTACACCAATTTCACATGGAAGACTTTAAACCAACTCGTTCTCATTTTTGGTCTGGCATCAAGCTTTCAGTCACTTATACTTCCCTTTAATTTGATGCTACCTTATACCATAAACTTGTTGGTAAACTTCTGTATCTAACCCATACTCATCCTGACCTTTCCTTTGTCGTTGGTATTGTTGTTTGGTTTATGCACCAACCTCATGAAAGTCCTAATAAATCAGATAAAATAATACTTCGATATATTAAAGGTACAATTTAGTTCAAGATTTATTACAGCGCAGGAGCATCTCCATTTTTTATTGGTTTCACTAATTCTGATTGGGATAGTGACCCTGATGATTGAAAGTCTATTGCAGGTTATGTATTCAATCTTGGTTCATGACCTATGACATGGTATTGTACTAAACAAAGTGCCATCTCTCTTTCTTCGATAGAAGCAGAGTATCGTGGTGCAGTTGAAGCCAATAGGGAAACCATGTGGCTTCGTCAGATCCTGTCTGAATTTGGTCTTCATCAGCAACATGCAACTACACTTTGGGGTGATAATCAGAGTGCCATTCAGCTATGAAAAGATCCACTTCATCATCAATGCATGAAACACATTGAGCGACACGTACATTTCATCGAAAGCTCATTCATGATCATTTTCTTGAAGTGTAGTATTGTTCAACCAATGATCAAGTTGCTGATATCTTACAAAGTCTCTCATAGAAACAGAGTTTACCAAACTTTGATCTATGCTTGGAGTTCAGGAAAGCTACCATTAAGGGGGGATCGGCTCTAATGCCTCCTTTCTTCTCGTATTGTGTCACCTTTGTAAATACTTTAATCATATTCCAAGTTGTTCTTAAAGGGGGATGTTAGGATATTATGACACATAGAAAATAGTTAAGTATAAATAGGTCTAGCATAGAGTTAGGTAAAGTGTGTTTCTTTACTATGGACATTTGTAACTTATAATCTGACCATCACGATATGTAGTGATCTAACGGTTCACTCTCTCCTTGGTATTAGCTAAACTTGATCCATGGATTAACACCCAATTTGTCCATGATCTCTATTTAAATAGCATGGAGGGTGATTTTTCCAGTAACCATTTATGAGGGAAGCTTGTGTAAATTTTATTTCTTTATATTAATAAATTTCCTAAAGTGGTCGCATTGGCTCAAGTGGTGGATTGTTTCCCTCTTTGAGGGTTTTAACCATGTCAAATACTGGTGTACTAATCTGTGATCTATTTGTGAGCGGTGACCTTCAGTGTTTGATCTAAGGAACTTACCATGTAAATTCCTACAATACGAAGGAGTTTTTATGTTCCCCTCTCATTAGATTCCTCATCTATGATTTGTGAGGTTTATTTCATATGGAACTACACCATCCTATATTTATTAAAAAATTTCCTGCACATTGGCACTTATCTATTCCTTCTCTTCAATGTTGAAACAAACATGTCAAGTTTTAGGTCAAAATAATGCATTAATAACATCTTTACATCCTAAGCTAATATTTTGGTCCATAGGAGTCCAATGTTGGGACTTTATTTAATACCAATTGTAACCAACCTAACCCTAGATGTCCTTGAGGAAGAGGGGTCTCAAAAATTTTCATACCTACTTGGCTCAATGGTATTTCTGTAAAATTCAAAATCACATATAAATGTCAATACATTTCCAATGAAGACAAATTCGACATCATATATTTCCATGCTCTCATGTACTAGGTATATCATCTATATGTACTCTGCATATTCACATTAGTTGGCAGTATTAAAGAGGCTTAAGAATTATAATTGTACTCTCCATTTGAATGATGAAACATCACCTTAATTATATCTCCCTATATGGATATATCATTTAGGAAGATTAGCATGATATAATGTAACAAGTTTGAGTAATCTTATAATGCGTAGATCTCATCTAGCAAAAATTGATGATGAGATGTATCCCTTAGTCATATCTCAATTAACGATTCTTTTGTCATAATTACGAATCTCATTCTCCAAGAATATACCATGACATCATATACATACTCTGCATACATGCCATCGGTCCATGTATCATCATGCTCTTCAAAGTTTGATTAGTATTAGGTGCATTTAACGATGAAATCATTAGCTTATAAACTTCATAGGAAGTGATGCATTTATGACCGTTTAACTTATCTTTTACTAGGGTATAAATTTTTTTGGCTCAAGGCTTACATTTCATAATCACGATTTTACCTTAACTAGTGACAAAATATTGGACCTCTTCTCGTATCTAGTAATTTTCAATTCCTTGACAATGTAGCCTTTGCCTTTATTATTGCTTTGAAAAATTATACTTCACTCACAATTCTTCATTTTGAGCAACAAGGTCATTACCATCTAACTTCTTTTTGACTATGGTATATTTTTTATTGGCTCAAGGATTACATTTCCTAGTCATGATTTTACTTAGCTAGTGACAAAACATTGGACCTCTTCTCATATCACTAGTAATTTTAAATTCCTCAACAATTTGGATTTTTTCTTTATTATTGGTTTGGAAAATTATACTTCGTGAACAAAATTTCATTCTTAGCAACAAGGTTATCAAGATTATCAATCCAAAAAATTATTCAATTAGTGACAAAAATGGGGGGTAGGGTGTCTAATCCTATCTTCCATAAATATAAATTCTCTAGCGATAATATTTTACGTTTATCAATCCAAAATGTATGTTAACCATCGATAAAGGGTAATTTGGGGTTATAACTTAGGGTCATGGATGATCCAATGATGAGGATTCAAGCACATCACCTAGAAATATGGATCATCCAATGATGAGGGATTGAGCTCATTGATTAGCAGTATGGATCATCTAGTAATAAGGGATTTATTTATCATTTACGGTTAATGATTCTATAATGATAACGCTTCAAGATAATTTCTTAGGAAATTGAAAATTATAGTGATAACACCCATTTTGCTCAAAACCTATATAACAACAAGATTAAAGGTTTCTTATAGTAATGTGTTAAGGTTTAGTTTGAAGGCCTACCAAGTTAGGGCTCATATCATTTGAGATTAAGGTCCCTTACTCAACTAATTTCGACACTCCACAAGTTGAATAACACACCCTAGGTTTTATCCAAATAGTGTTGGGTATGTGTTATTTTCTTTACATGACTACCTCCATGCATTGAAAATTATGTCAGGTGTAGTGGGGGGGTTGCATGGGGGTATAATACCCTTAATGTAGGGGTTTGGGGGTAGTTCGCTCAGGAAAAAAAGAAAATTTGCATTCATTTTTGGTAGCTTTTGACACATGGATTCCACTTTTAGTTGTTTTGTAGTGCATGTTTGTTTATTCCATGGTTTTTTAGTGTTGGTTAAGGAACGATGGTTGTATTCTAATACAGGGTAAATGTATTGATGATTTATCGATGCCACAAGATTTATATATTATATTGTAATATTGTAAAACTAAATTTATTGAAAAACATTTCCATTTTTTCTCGATTTGGGTTTCCATGTTAGAATCCACGTGTTAATGTGTGTGTTTTCCATTACATATTTTTTGTTTTATTAAGAATTTGTATGTAACTATACAAGGTTAAATCATACATTTTGTATTAAAGCAATTTTTTGCTTCAAGGGGATGCTTTGTGGCTAAATAGTTTTGATTAGAACTTTGATAAACTGTGTTACAATGGGAGACCCACGTATTCGATTCTTGTGGTAAAAGGAAATGGAAAGTAGTTTAAATATAGAGACCGATAAATTCAATGGGAAAGTGTTTGAGTTATGGAAGATCAAAATCGAAGATATATTGGTGAACAAATATTAGTGGATCATTATGGATCTAGGTATTACACCAATGGGGGTGTCAATAAAATACTGAACCAAGTTTAATCGAAAGGAAAATATCACAATACAATTGTGTCTCACAAACTCAGTATTACTGAATGTTTCAGGAGAAGCTATAATGAAGAAATTTTGGAAAAAGTTAGGGACTTTGTATTAGTTTAAGTCCCTGCTGAAAATATTGTTCCTAAGGAAAAATATTTATAACCTGAGGATGAAGGAAGGAGACTCGGTGAGAGAGAATTTAAATTCCTTCAATATTATGTTAAGTAAATTACTATTCATTGATATTAATATTTCAAATTAATATGAGTGTATCAATTTGTTCTGTTATTTACCAAAATCATGGGATAGTTTCATTGTTACCATAATTATCAATGCAACTACTTTAAGTTTCAATGATAGAATATCATCCTTGTTATTATAGGAGATGAGACAGAAATACATGGAAACTTAGAACAAAAATTCTTTGTTTTTAAGAGGATTCTCCTTAAATATAAAGAAAAATCAGTACTCGAGTGGGAGATATAAATATAGAGGAAGATATAATTCTCTAGGAAAACTAATAAAGTTATGTTGGATTTGTGGAAAATAAGGTCACTACAAGAGAGACAGTAGATCCAAAATTGTTTGGAAACAAAAATAATCTAATGATACTTCTTTTATAGAATCAAAAACCTCCTTAGATGAAGGAGGGAATGTGTACTTTACTTCTTTAAGTACACATTTATATGAGGTAAACATAGTTGAATTAGGGGCATCCTTTCCAATGAATCCTCATAGGGAGTGGTTTTGTGAGTATGAAATATATGACAGTGGATGTTTTTCTAGAAGAATACTAGAAAAATACAATCATAGGATGAGGAAAATTCAAGTTGAATATCTTGGGTAGAAGGATTAGAATGGTTATTGGTGTTATGCACATCCCAAGATTGCCCATAAATTTGATTTAATAAGCCAAATGAGAAATGTAATTGTAAAAACAATGTTTGAAAATAATACTTATAGGATGGTTTGAGAAGCAATGATATTGTTGTGGGAAGATTCGATGAAACTCTATATAAGCTGTTGGGAAGCATTATTAGTGATGGGTGCAACATTTCCATTGTTCTAAAGAGTCTTTGGAGAAAAGAGTATGTTTTAGCATCAGATATTGGGACATATCAATGAGTAGGGCATTTGAGTGCTATATGGTAATGATATGGTAGAAGGTATGTTTGGTTTTTCTCTATATTTTATTTATTTGAGCATTATTTATATGGGAAGAATAATCAGGTAATATTATCCATTATTGCTACAATAACAACGGGGATATTATAGTTGGTGCACAATGATGTTTTTGGACATGTGTTGATTCAATCACCAGGTAAATATATGTATGATGTCATATTTATAGATGAATTCTTAAGGAATACACGATATTATTTCCTTAGGGGAGAAATATGATGTATTTGACTAATTTGAAGAGTTTAAGGTTCTTGTGGAGATGAGATAGAGAAGAAAATTAAGGTGTCAAGGATAAATAATGGTGGATAATTTTGTGGGAATGAATTTGAAGAATTCTATAAGAAGTTCGATATATAAAGGAATAATACTAATCGATACACTTCTCAACATAATGGAGTTGTAGAAAGGATGAATATGATGCTAATGGATAGAGCAAGGAGCATGATCAATGATGTTGGGTTATGTTGCGGTAAAACAAAACCCCCTCATTTTTTACTTATGTACTTCAAATAATGGGGACCCTTTCTACAAAATTTTTGGCTAAACACCTTTTAGGATTTTCATTAAGTTAATTATCATACATTTTTGTCATTTTTTCATCTTCCTCATAATTTTGTTTTGATTTCTTTGTTGAATTCTATTTTTCACAAGCTTTCCAACGATACTTGTTTTGCTCCATTTGGTCAATTGGTTTGTAAATGACACTCTTTTGAAGTTTTATCATTTTCTCACTTGGGTTAAAAAATGTATAAAATATTTTAATTTTCATAGTTAAATAGTCATTCATGGTAAATATTAAATTTTAGTTCAATCTTATTATTTATTTCATTTTTCACTAACAGTCCTACAAAATGACCCAACTTGAACACTATTACCGATGAAATAGGTAACTGCACTGTTACCTACTTTTTTTTGGTAGCATAAAAAGCACCCGATTTTGAAAAGTGGTGATGCAAAATCACCCCCTTTTTTTGGTGCACATTTTTGAAACTCTAATATTTTTATTTATGAAGTATGAATATTTGTTTTAAAATGTTAGTGATTTTCATGCTAATTTTGAAACGTATTGATGCAGCATCAACTTTTTTTTTTTTAGAGCGGTGATTTTCATGCTAATTTTGAAACGTATTGATGCAGCATCAACCTTTTTTTTTTAGAGTGGTGATTTTCATGTTGGTAATAAAACACAAAACTTAGATAAAAAATATATATATAAAAACAATATAAAAAACCAATAAAAATGTTAAAAAAAACAAAATTAACTCGTAAAAATAAAAAATTTAAACAAAAATAAATAAATAAAACAAAAAAAAAACAAAAATATTCGAAAATTATATCAAAAGAAATGACAAAATTTGAAAAAAAAACACATAATTTAAAGAAAAAAACAAAAATTAACAAAAAAAATTTTAAAAAAAAAACATCAAATTTTTTTTTTCTAAGTTATTAAAAAAATCCATATAATTACAAAAAAAAATTAAATAGAAAATTTAAAAATAATTTAAATTACAAAATTAAAATTTAGATAAAAAAAATAAAATACAAAAAAAGAAAAAATTAAATTTTAAATTTTAAATTAAAAAAATAATAATAATAAGAAAACAAAAATACAAATTTAAAATTAACAAAAAAACAAATTAAAAAAAAAACAATTTAAAATTGAAAAAGAAAATTAAAATAAGAATTATAATAAAAAAAAACTATGATAAAAAAAAAAAATGAAAAAAACCACGTGCAAAAAATTAAAAAACAAATATCCATAAATTTACTGTTTTTTTTAAATGAAGCAATTTATAAATTTTAAAAGTGAAAAACCAAATAAAATTAAAAATTTAAAAAAAAATTAAATTAAATTAGATTAAAATTTAATAAATTTAATGAATAAATTTTAAATTTTAAAAAATAATTAATCTAAAATATTAAATTTAAAAACAAAATTAAAGATAAAAAGAAAAAAAAAATTAAAACAAATTTAATTTAAAATAAAAAATTTGAATTAAAATAAATAAATTTTAATTTTTTGAAATTAAAAAAATAAATAAATAAATAAATAAAATTTAAAAAAATATATTAAAAAATTTTTAAAAAACTAAAAACAAAAAAGAAAAAAAATCAAATAAAAAAAAATATTAAAAATTAAAAACAAAATTTAAAAAAAAATGTTACGAAATAAAAAATATTAAAAATTTAAAAAAATTAAAAAAGAAAACTAAAAAAAAATAAAATTAAAAAGGAAATTAAAAAAAAAAATTATTAAAAATTAAAAAAAAAAAAAATTGATCGTGGTGGTGCTACCAATCGGCCTCTCGCCTAGGTGGCAACAAAGGCCAGCCACTGGGCAAGGTGAGAGCCGCATGCGCCCCCTCGCCGCTAGGCGTCGGGCCCGCCGGCGCCCGATGGGAGGCCGACCCCGAGAATCGCCTCCGCCCAGGAGGTCGATTTCCGGAATCGGCCTTCGCCACCACCTGGGCAAGAGGCCGATTGGCGGTGCCACCACGATCAAAAAATTCTTTTTTTTTTTTAATTCTTTTCTAATTTTTTAATTTTTTAATTTTTTTTTTTTTAAATTCAAAAAATTTAAAATTATTTTTTTTAATTTAATTTTTATATTTGAAATTTAATTTGTTTTAATTTTTTTTTTACTTTTTTTTTTATTTATTTATTTATTTATTTTTAATTTTATTCATTTTTTGTTTTTTATTTTTTTGGTTTTTAATCTTTTTTCTAGTAATTTTTATCAAATTTTGTATTTTTTTTAATTTAATTGATTTTTTTTAAAATTTTCCAATAATTTTTCTTTATTATTAAATTTTGTGTTTAGTTTTTTAATTTAATTTTATAAAATTTAATAAATTTTGTATTTTTTTTTAAAATTTATTTGAATTTAATATTGTTTTTTAAATGTTTTATTTTTTTATTATTTGTTTTTGTTAATTACATAAAAATTTTGTATTTTTTTTTATTTCAATTAAAATTGTGTATTTAAAATTGGATTTTTTTTAATTAAACTTAATTTTTTTAAATTAATTTCCTTTTTAATTTTTTTTTAAGTTAATGTTTTTTTTTTTTTTTCCAATTTTTCATTTTTAGTTGATTTTTAAAGTTTTTAAACTTTTTATTTTAACAATGCTTTTCTTTTCTTTATGTTTAAAATTTATTTTTTATTTCAAAATTTATTTGTTTATTCATTTAATTATTAAAATTTTTTTTTTTTTTTAATTTAATTTGTTATTTTAATATTAACATTTTTTTTAAAATTTAATAAAATGTAATATATATATTTTTAATTTAAGTTCATATATATATATATTTTATTTTTTATTATTTAAATTTAATTTTTTTTTAAATTTATTTGTTTTTTTAATATATAATTTTTTAAATTTAATATTTTTATTCTATTTTATTTTTAATTAATTTTTCATCTTTTTACGTTTAATTTAAATAATGTTTTTTTTAAGTTTTAAATTTATTAAAATTTAATATATTTCTTTAAATTTATTTCTTTTTTAATTTTTTTTTTTTTTTAAATTTAATTTTTGTAATTTATTTTTTATAATTTCTTTCTTTCTTTAACTTGTTTTTTTTTTTTTTTAAATTTAATATTTTTTATTTTGTTTTTATTTTTATTTTTTTATTTCTATATATTTTGAAATTTTAATCTTTAAATTTATTTATTTACTTTTTTCTTAAATTTTAGGTTTTTTTAATGTTTGAATTAAAATTTTTATTTTGTTTTTATTTTTATTTTTTTATTCCTATATATTTTTAAATTTTAAGCTTTAAAATGTTTTTATTTTTTAAATTAATTTTTTTCTTAAATTTTAGGTTTTTTTTAATGTTTGAATTTTAAAAATTAAAAAATGTTATTTCTATTTTTTAAAATGTCAAAAATATGACACAATTTTTTTTTTTTATTATTCCAGCATCAACTGGTTTTGTTTTGAGGGTGTTTTCTCAATCCTTTTTTCAAGAAACAATTTTGTTTTTAGCATAATTTTATAAAATGTTGAAATTTGACCTTCAAAAAAAACCAAGTGCGTTCTAGAATACACTTTTCTTGTTTTTGGGGTGTTTTTTCATGTTTTTTGAGTCTTTTTGGGCTAGAGTTCCCGTTTTGAGGTCAGGTTACCTATTTCATCGGTAACAATGTTCTTGTTGTAAATATTGTCATTGATGGCAAAGGAGTAGAAAGGAGTAACACTAGAATTACCAGTGATAGCAGAGGCGACAGAGATAGCATAGGCAGTAGAGGTAGCGATAGGCAGCGTGCAGCAAAGGCAACGAAGGCAGCAGAGGTAGCGAGGGTAGTTGAACAACGAAGGCAAAGGCATGCAGCAAAGGCAGCGAAAGCAACAGAGGTAGCGAGGGCAGTTTAACAACGAAGGCAAAGGTGTGCAACATAGGTAGCAAAGGTAGTAGAGGCAGCGAGGGCAGTTGAACAGCGAAGGCAGAGGCATGCAATAGAGGTAGTGAAGGCTAAACCTCGTGCACATCTTATGAGCGTAGTTAACGTTGATGTAGGATCAACGGTACCACGGGGACACAAACATCCCGATGGTTAACCCAAGGGGGTGCCTCTGCAGTTGACCCGCCCATCGAGCGTTGACCGCAGATCGATGGTTGTCATTCACTGTGGTAGCACAAGCCTGATGATCATTCTGTAACGAGGAGTGCCTCTGCAGTTTCGTGAACTAGGAATCGCTTTCCTAAAGCCCAAATGTACAGTTGTGGACCAACGCGATCAACGAATGAGAATTAAGGGAGATTGACGACAGAGATTAAATCGCAATCGGGGTAGGAGGAATATCGCAATCAAGTGGGACCCGATTGCATATCAGACATCACAAGTGGATGTGATGCGATCACATATCGTACATCACAAGCGAATGTGATAGCCACTGGATGGATGAGAAAAGTTGCGATGCGATGTGGCGATGTGAAGGAACATGTGGCGGCAGAAGGGACATGTGGCGGCATAGCGCAATATCGCACATCGACGATCCAAAGTTCAATGCATACCGTGAAGTGGTGATGCGATGCGATGCAAAATGCGATGCGCTGTGATTGGTCACTGCATTGTGGGACCCTTCAACCAAAGTTAATTCCAGGGCTAAGTGTTTTATGAAGAAAACCATGGAAGCGGAGGTCGACTCGGGTTACAAAGGAAATACCTGAAAATATGAAAAAGGACCTGGAGCATGAGCAGAATAGTGTGATGAAGGATTGACCGTAGAGGCATGTAAATCATCGGCAATGGTCAAACGATACGTCGAACTAGAAACAACAAATAAGTGGAACAGTGAAGGTAGGATTACAAACCGGTAAGTGTTTGTCACATTTCTTTTGGAAGATAAGTGGTAAAAGGTGAAACGAATACGATAGCATTAAGAGGGCAACATGTGGCATTCTAAAACCACCTATTTCATTTAGGTTGGGAACAATTAAATAACATGCAACTTGGTGTGCGAATTCCGTCAGATTGGGAAGTTAAAAAAGGCGGAGTGAGATGACCATTCGATTGATGAAAGGATGATGTGCATGTGGATATGCATAACGAACGTTTACAAGCAAGGTGTGAGTGAATGCAGCTCAAAAGACACAGGTAATGGAAGAAACAGAACAGTTATGCAGTAGAGCTAGAATATAACAGCAGAAACTGAAGAGACAGTGACAACAACAAAAGGGACAAATATATTGTGAACCAAGAGCTAAAAGGGTTGAGTGAGATTTATCTGTTGCAACTGTAAATGTAAATGATTTAATTATTTTATTGTATGTGATGCAAAGGCAAGTCTCCGTAGGCAAAGAAAAACTTCAATTTAATTCTGAAATGAGTAGACAGTGTTATAACCTCCTGAAATGATGAGCGAGAAAATGAGATGGTGCAAGGAAAAGAGTTGTGCCTGTTCACTTCATATTCCCTGTAGAATGCAAACAGTGATAAATCTATATGTATAAAAAATTTAATATCAATATGCATAGAGAGGTTAGAGAGTGTGAGAAGAAGAAGGAGCAGAGAGAGGAGTTGTGAAGATCTAGAGATGATATAAAGAAAATTTGAAGGTTGGAAGGATAGCAGTAAAGAAGGAGAAAACAGAGCTAATATCTAGGTAAATCAGCATATGATTGTATTGTACAGTGAGGAATTTGGTGCTTCCATATCAAGTTGTAGCTAGATAGATGTACAGTTGTAGCTATTTGAGGTAGGAGCCTCTTGTGGGTTGTAGCCTACATAAAAGACATGGGAGTTGGCGCTTCCATTTCAAGTTGTAGCTTAATAGATATCTAGTTGTAGCTGGTTGAGGTAGGAGCCTCTGGTAGGTTGTAGCCTGCAGAAAATAGATGGGAGTTGGAGCTTCCTTGCAAGTTGTAGCTTGCAGAATTGAGGTAGTAGCCTCCTGTAGGTTGGAGCCTACAGAAAATCAGTGGGGAGAGGGAGTTGGAGATTTCCTTTGCATCACATCAATAATAAGATGTGGTTTTCTCTGTTAGGGGTTTCCACTTATATATGTTTTTTATGTGCATGATGATTATGTGTGGATATTCTGTATTTAATCTGCTTAATACTTTTTTCTCACTTATTAAGATTGTTGTTCTATTGTATATTAAGTTGATCATGAAATGAAGATGTCAATAAGTGTAAAAGAAAGTTTTACAAGACCATGTCTGCATTAAACTGATTCACCCCCCCCCCCTCTCAGTTTAACCAAGGGTTCAACAATTGGTATCAAAGCAAGTTCCTTCTGTATCAGTTTAACAACTGGAAGGAGATCCTAGGTCTCCAAGATGGCTAGTCTAGAAGGATGCTCAACAAATGAAGCCCCTTTTTTGACTGGTACAAATTATGCCTTCTGGAACATAAGAATGAGGACATACATAATATCTCTAGGAATAGAAGTTTGGGCTGCTGTGGATTTGGGATATGCACCAAAGGAGTCTGACACAGAGAAATAAGCCAAGCAAGATTTTATAGCCAATGCCAAAGCCATGAATGCTCACTTAAGTGGTCTGTGTGAGGCAGAATTTATCAAAGTAATGCACAATAAGACTGCCAAAAAAATATGGGATACATTAGAAAGTATTCATGAGGGAGATAAAAAGGTGAAGATGGCCAAACTACAAGTCTCTCGAGCTCAATTTGAAAATATAAAAATGAATGAAGAAGAAGATGTTGCCACCTTCTTCTTAAATATTGCAGAAATTGTGAATAATATGAAAGCTCTAGGAGAAACCATTAGAGAATGTGTAATTTTTCAAAAGATATTGAGATCTTTACCATCCATTTTTAACCCCAAGGTTTCTGCCATAGAAGAAACAGTTGATTGGGAAACATTGACCATGAACCAATTACTTGGAAACTTAATAGCCTATGAGATGAGACTTCCACAGAGGAAGTCAAATGTGAGGGAGGAAGCCTTTAAGGCTGCGAAGAGCAAAGAAGAAAAGGAAGATACATGCTCCTGCTCTGATGAATAAGAGGCCAAATTTGTCAGAAGATTGGATAGAGGCTTAGGTAAGTATAAAGGTAAAATTTCATTTAAATGTTTTAACTATGGAAGAGTTGGGCACTATGCATCAAAGTGTCATAACAAGAAAACAAAGAATTGGACTCAAGAGATAGAGAAAACCAAAACTAATAACTGGTAGAAAGGGAAGAGATTTGATAGAAAATCCCTTTATGCTCAGCAAGATAGCAGTGCATCTGAAAACTTAGATGAATCCTCAAATGAAGAAGGAACCTCTAAATTTGTGTTGATGGCCAAGGAAGAGTCTGAAGGATTCCTTTTAGAAGATAAGGAAGAAGGTGAGGTAGATCTTGAGGGGAAGCTAAGAAGTGCCCTGGAGGAAATAGACAGACTTAAACTCAAGTACAGAAAACAGAAAGACATTCTTCTCAAATATGTAAAAGAGGTACCAAATTTAGAAGACCTCATTCAATTGAAAGTATAACGTGAAGAAGCTAAGAAGGTCGAAGACACACTACTAAAGAAAATTAAGGATAAAATTCAGAAGCAAGAAAAATTTGAAGAAGAAGTAGTATGCCTGAGAAAGAAATTAGAACACACCCAAAGGGAATTGACAATGAACACTCCTCGAATGACAAGCACTGAACAGTTGAATAAAATACTAAATTCTTAAAGATCTCCTCTCATAAAGACTGGGATAAGTTACGAAGGAGAAACCAACAAATCCAAGGTAGAGGATAACCATAATATCATTTTTGTGAAAGCTGTAAAAGAAAAAATTAACTATCAGCAATCTAAGATTATTACAGCTAGAAGAATGATAGAAGAAAGGAGAAGGGGGTGTAAGAAGCTCAGAGATGAGATTGCCTCTATGGAGACCTCGAAGAAGGAATAAATTGAAAGGAATGATGAAGAAGCTCAAAAAGGAACCACAGAAGCAGAAGCCAACAAGAACTTGATGTGTGATGAAACAAACAGAAACAAGCAACAACATAAAGAGACAAATAATGAGAGGAAGAAGCAAGCAGTTGCAAAAAGTTAAGTTGTTCCTGAAGATCAATTGAACAAGTTCGGAAGATCTCAAAGGATATTCTTTCCTCCTATGAGAAATGTCACTTGTTTTTCTTGTCACAAACAGGGACATATTGCTTCATACTATCGGACAAAGATAATTGATTACAACAAGCAAAGGATGCAGAAATTTAAAATACTACCTCAAGAAAACAAATGGAGAGGACAACCCTTCACCAGGTACACTAATAATTTCCATGGGCATTACTTTTGTTGTAAGGGTTTCAACCATAAATCCATGGAGTGTAGAACGTATGGACAAAGACTGATGTTTAAAACCTCAAGGAGATACATGAACAATGGAGAAGTCACTCGTATACATAATCCATTGAGAAACATAATCAAATGCTTTGACTGCCATCAAATCAGGAACAAGTATAACAAATGTCTTCTCAAAGAATGTGATCCATCTTCTCAGAAAAGGTACCAAAAAAATAGCTATATGCAGTGGAAAAAGAATTTGAATAAGTGTGACCTGGCTCTAATAGCTCAAGATCAGAAAAGCCAATGGTATTTGGATAGTGGATGTTAAAAGCATATGACTAGAGATCGAAGCAAATTTGTAACCTTTGATGAAAAGAAATCTGGGAATGTAACATTCGGCAATGATAAAGCAGGGAAAATCAAAGGAAAAGGCTCAATCAGTTTGAATAATGGAAGAGGAGAGGCTCAAGATGTACTTAAATCAAATCTGCTAAGCGTCAGTCAAATGTGTGATAAAGGCTGTGAGGTCCTTTTCAGAGCCCAAGATTGTGAGGTAAGATCAAGCACCACAGGAAAGACCTTGGTCAAAGGTGTTAGAACAAAAAGTAATGTCTATATAGTGAAAGAAGAGAATGAAGCATGCCACATAAGCAAACTTGATGAATCATGGTTATGGCATAGAAGATTGGGACACCTAAAGTTTGACCACATCATCAGTATGAGCAACAAGAATGCAATAAGACATATGCCTGCAATAAAGAAGCCTCTAAATACCCTATGTAAATCCTGCCAATTGGGCAAGCAGACCCGCACATATTTCAAGACCAAAGAGAAGTTATCTACAAGTAGGTCTCTTCAACTTGTTCACATGGACCTGTGTGGACCTTCAAGAACTAATGCACTAGGTGGAGAATATTATTACATGCTAATAATAGATGATTTTACCGGATTGACATGGCTGGCATTTCTCAAATATAAATCTGAATAAATTGAGAAATTCAAGATATTCAAGGCATTGGCAGAAAATCAAACAGGATGCAAGATAAAATGCTTCAGATCAGACAGAGGAGGTGAATTCACAGACTATGATTTTGTAGACCTATGCAAAGAACATGGGATAAAACAACAATTTAAAATTGCAGGTACACCTCAATAGAATGGAGTGGAAGAAAGACAAAACAATTCAGTACAACAAATTTCCAGAGCCATGATGCAATAAAGTAACATTCCCCAAGCCTATTGGGAAGAAGCAGTACACACAGCTATTCATATTCTCAAAAAAGCTCATCTAAGACCAAATTGTGATAAGACTCAGGAATTATGGCATGATAAACCAACATCAATCAAGCACTTTAGAGAATTTGGAAGCAATTGTTTCATAAAAAATAATGATGAAAAACTAGGGAAGTTTGATGCAAGAGCTGATGAAGGAATATTTTTGGGATATGCATCCAAGAGTAAGGGTTACGGGTGTTACAATAAAATACTACACAAAATTCTGGAAAGCATTGACGTAAGAGTTGATGAAGATCTACCAAACAGTACAAGAAACATAAGCTACGCAAATCCTCTTGATGATCATGAAGTTGAGAACCAAGATAATGATGAACATAACAAGACAACAGAAGATACTAAATTAAACTCAAAGGGTCCCTCAAGATACACTCAAAAGAACCATCCAAAAAGTAAAATCATTGGGGACAAAAGTGTGGGAGTCCAGACAAGAAGACAACTTGCTGAACAGACAGAAGAAGTATACCTAGCCATGCTATCTCAAATAGAGCCAAATAAGTTAGAAGAAGCTAGCAAAGACAAAAACTAGGTAAATTCTATGAATGAATAACTGGACCAAATTGAGAAGAACAATACCTGGGAATTAATTCCAAGACCCACTGGGAAAAATGTCATTGGCACAAAATGGATATTCAAGAATAAGATGAATGAACAAGGTCAGGTAATCAGAAATAAAGCAAGACTTGTATGTAAGGGATATTCACAAATTTAAGGACTTGATTATGATGAAACCTTTGCCCCTGTAGCCAGGATGGAAGCAATCAGAATGTTTTTGGCCTTTGCATGCTATCATGATTTCAGGGTATATAAAATGGATGTGAAGTCCACCTTCCTGAATGGAGATTTAGAGGAAGAAATCTACAAGGAACAACCTAAAGGATTATCATTAACATAGAAACATGACTATGTGTGCAGATTAAAGAAAACCTTAAATGGTTTGAAACAAGCTCCTTGTGCATGGTATTCAAGCCTGGAAAAATACTTGCAAAAAAAAGGGTTTAAGAAAGGAGGAGTAGACAACAGTTTGTACATAAAGGCTAATGAAGATGAAATCTTAATTGTAATACTATATGTAGATGACATCATGTTTGGTAGCAACAAAGATGAGTTAGCAAAAGGATTTGCTGAAGAAATGAAATCAGAATTTGAGATGTTAATGATTGGAGAGCTCACATTCTATTTAGGACTTCAAATTCAACAAAAGAACACTGGAATATTCATTTCGCAAGAAAAATACTTTAGAGAAATGTTGAAAAGGTTTCAAATGGAATACTGCAAACCTGTGTCAACTCCCATGATCACTGGATGAAAACTATGTGCTAATGATGGATCAATAGATGTAGATCAAAAACTTTACAGATCCATGATAGTAAGTCTGCTATATCTAACTGCTTCTAGACCAGACATTATGTTGGCAGTAGGAATTGCAGCAAGATATCAAGTAGCACCAAAACAAAATCACTTACTTGCAATCAAGAGAATATTTAGATATCTACAAGGAACCTCACATTATGGCCTATGGTATCCAAAAGGAAACATTTTCACACTGACAACATACACAAATGCAGATTGGGCCAGTTGCATGGATGACAGGAAAAGCACAAGTGGAGGTGCTTTTTATTTGGGAAAAAGTCTGGTGGCATGGCTAATCAAGAAACAAACTTCTATCTCTTTATGTACAGTAGAAGCAAAATACATAGCAACATCAAAATGTTTCACAAAAATAATGTGGATGAAACAAACTCTCCAAGACATGAAGGTAAGAATTGATGAACCCATCTCTATCAAATGTGACAATACACGTGCAATAAGTATATCAAAAAATCTTGTACTTCATTCAAAAACAAAGCACATCCCAATAAAGTACCACTTCCTCATAGAACAAGTAGCACATAAATTAGTGAAGTTGGAATATGTACCAACTAAGGAACAAATAGCAGACATATTCACAAAACCTCTTGCTAAAGAACCGTCTGAATATCTAAGAGACAAACTAGGGGTAGTGTCTGCAAATGTTACTCTCTAATATGATTAGAAATTCGCACATATATATATATATATGTATATGTATATGTATATGTATATATATATGTATATATATATATATATATATATATATACATATACATATACGTATACGTATACGTATACGTATATATGTATATGTATATGTGTATATATATATATATATATATATATATATATATATATATATATATATATATATATATATATATATATATATATGTTGCATACAAGGAACGGGGTCAGTGCGGTAGACAAGTGATAATCTGTATCAGACAAGAAAGCATCATTCTAGGGAAAGAGCAGTCAACAAAATTGTAACAAAAGAACTAGAACATTGGAGTAGTGCATGGAATAGGTCCTCAAGATCAGAGAATTATAAAAATATAGAAACCACACTGGGAAAAGTGAAACCCTTTGCCAATGATGTCAAAGGGGGAGGAAAGGCAAGCAAAATAATAAAGGCTCTTCTGTAAAGCAGGAAGAGGAATAAAGGCAAGATACTTCTCGGAATGAAAGGGGGAGGAAGTCCTGAAGGAAGTATCAGAGTATTGGTGGACGTGTTGCCATCAATACCAAAGGGGGGGACTGTTGGAAATATTGTCATTGATGGCAAAGGAGTAGAAATGAGTAACACTAGAATTACCAGTGATAGCAGAGGCAAAAGAGACAGCATAGGCAGTAGAGGCAGCAATAGGCAGTGTGCAACAGAGGCAGTGAAGGCAACAGAGGTAGCAAGGGTAGTTGAACAGCGAAGGAAAAGGCGTGCAACATGTTAGCACCTTAATTGGACCCCAGGCTACAAAAGGCAAATTAGGGTAACAACTAAACCACACTCAGCCTTGTAGCTATCCCTACAAGGATAGGTGAGGGCTTTCTCCGTGAAAGAATATTCAATGGAACATAATAAATGGACTGATATTAGGCTAGATAAAATGATGGGAAAAGGGTTTAATAGAATGAATGAATTTTTCAGGGACGTGTGGGATAAAAAGGGACAGTTGAAACCGGGAATTAAATCAGGACACAGGGTGTTTCATGGGGCAAGATAGGAAGGAAAATTAGCAATTAAAATTTAAGGAGGATGGGATGGAAAGACTGGTGAGGAGCTGAAAAGGGCACAATAAATGGATCCTTTTCAAACAGAAGAAAAATACAAAGTATGAATGATTTCCCAAGGCAGAGCATATAAATGGATTCTACCTTTCTATCTTGAAAGCATTCAAAAGGAAATGTTTATGGATGGATGAACACATAACAATTCACATATGAAACAAAGGAGAAAACAAATGCTAACTATCATACCACATGGATCCCACAAATCTGAGTTGCATCTCTTACTAATTCCTGTCAAACTATACAATGTAGCGCAGAGATGTTCTTCCACACTATTCCCCTACTTTCTAAGTTGCAGACTATTCATACCCTCAGACTGAGACCCTTTTCAAATTATTTTACAATTACAATAAAAAGGTTGGAATGTGGGAACATAGATCCACAAGAAAAGGGAGTTGTTTTAACAGCTGAAGAACTGAAATCCAATCATAGAAAAGAGATCCAACAATCTACCCCTGAAAATAAGGGACATCATTTCATTTGACCACTTGGAGATTTTGCTGTTAGGCTGTATGAAAGAAAATAGGTAAACTGATGAACAGATTTCCTATTTTTCTGCTTGTTGTAACAATCTTTGTTTTAAATAAGCTCTCGGCCCTTTGACTGTTGCTTTCCATATTATGTTTGAACAAAACTGACCTTTTAATAAACATGCCTTTAGAATGAAACTTTAGCTTTAGTGAAAGGAAAATAATGAATAGGAAGGAAGGGAGAGGAGGCGGGACCCGCATTACAATCGCAATCGGAGTGAGTCGGGTGGAGGGATATCATATTAATAAAACAGTCGTAATATAACAATCAGCGGTGCCATCGCAATCGGAATCGGAATCGGGAGAGGGGAGTAACATATTACAAATACTGCGATGCGATGGGGAGGAAGGCCTTTGTAATAAAAAAATGGATAGATTTTAACCTTTACAAAGGAGAAGGGCATTTTGTAATGAACGGCGGAGGAATTAAATGGTGGGACCAGGGATTATAATCGAAATCGGGGATCGAAATCGAGAGATGGGCGGAGTGATATATATAAAACCTCCGATGCGATTGGGGCAGGTCCCTTAATATGTGATCAATATAACCAAAGTTTGATTTAACAAAGGGCAAGGCCTTTTATATATTAACGAGCGGAAGGACTATATGGTGGGCCCAGGGTCAATCGCAATCACAAATTGGAGGGAGGGGTGGAAGCGAAACACATATAGGGAATGTCGATGCGATTGGCCCGATTGAATTTGAGCCATCGGATCAGCGGGAAGAGATAAACGGTTGAGGAGCGATCGGGGATTATCAATCGGCGGGTTTCAATCGGAGGGGGACTTGCGATGGCGCGATTGGATGTGGGTCGTCTGATCGGCGGGGATGATCAATGGTGCTGGATCAATTGGGGGTTGTTAATCAGGGGGAAGTGCGATCGAGAGATAAGAGGAAAGGTTGTGATTGATCGGATCGGAGTTTTGTGTGATTGGCCAATCGGAGAATGTTGCGATCAATCACATCGGAGTTTGTTGCGATTGGGGTGATCGGAAGGCACAAATAAATGTTTGTGATGCGAAAAGGTTTGCGATTGTAATGGGAAGCAGGGGGTTTATAATATAAAACTTTATTATAAATTTTTATTATAAAGCGTGGTGGGGAAGTGGTTTGGAACGGCGGGGGAGTATGTATATATATACGAACCTTTGAAATATTTAACATAAGGTTTTCAACGGGAATGGAGGGGAAGTGGTTTTAATCACATAAGTGTTTTTCAATGATTATAATGCGATTTTATAATCGGAAAGGGGGAAAAGGGATTTTATTAAAGAAATATAAAACTTTAATAAAACAAATTTTAAGGAAAAATGGGGAAATAGGGGGTATATGAGGATACAAGGGCTTTTACTTCACTTAAGCATAAATTTCAATCCAGAAGTCAGTTTTGAAAGTGTAGTATACCGTTGGAAAGCTCTTTCCAGGCTCTTTCTGATGGATCTGCTTGGAAGATGATTTGGCACTGAACATGCTATGGAAAACTTCTCTGAAGGCAAGTACATCACTTTGGGAGATAATAGCTTCTGAATTGTGACTTATTACATATGATGATATAAAATTACATAATGAATAATAATATTAAAGACAAAATATCATGTTTTCACCTCAAAACATGGTTTTGAGGTGAAAATTACGTCAAACTGAATAAAATGTCTCTCTGATTCTTCCTGGTGCTGTGACTTTGAGCTTGTTGGCTTCCTCATGACCTTGCTGATAATATTGACATTTGACTCATTAATTTGACCATGGTGAGACCCTAGAAACTAATGAGACCCATCTTATGACCTACTAATATGATTTTGAGAATGAAAGTGACTAATGACTAAAGACCATAGAAAGTAAAATTAGCAAGTACCTCATGAGGGACAACTGATAAAAATTACTACCATCAATGAATCCATGACCTAGCGGAATGGTGAAATTTATTCGGTATGAGACACCTAATATGAAAATGCAAAAGAGCAGTTTTGATCACTGATGCCAGTGTGACTAGACTGACACTAACATTGGCTCCAATGGGGATGGTAGCTCCTTGGAGGTGCCAAGAACACCGTAGACCAAGTAGCCTTATCCATTGGGCATGGAGTCAAAAATGTTGAAAACTAAACTGAATACTGAAAGAAACTTGACCCAACAAACTGACTCAAAAATGACTCAAAGCTAACCTAGAAAAAAAAACTTGACATTTGAAGCTTTGGTGGTAGTATATGACCAAGACTTGAGGTTTCAAATCTTGATGATAACCACCTGTGTTTCTTGAAGGCCAATGTACCATCATGCTATATCAAAATGCCAATGTAACCAGTCAAGTAGATGCCTCCTTGATTGATTCTCGTGATCATATCCTCTGGTCAACAATAGATACTTGCAACTGGGCATCCAAAAGCATGGTTGGCCATGATCTCCTTCATCACTGAATACTGCAATAATTACCTTCACTGTTGACTGCAATAAATTTTCCACTGGATCCTGAAAAACATGAAGATTTACCTCCTGCTGAAGAAACAAGGTGTCTTTTTCTCTTAATTCTGATCTTCCTTCACAATGTACCTCAGTAAGAGTGTGTTCCTGGTCTTCAAAAAATTCTGAACAAGTAGATGAGAAAATTTCCTCTTGAAAAAACATTTCAAAACATGAGACATAGGAAGAAGAATCTGAATGGCAGTCCTGAACGCTCTGATATTCTGTAATCTCAATATATTGTTGGTCATCTTCATATGATATGACAACCATATTGTCATGTTTCTCATCATATTCTTCAGTCATAAGAGAAGAAACTTCAGATGGTTCTTGAGATCCAACACTATCATTTCTGTCATCTATCACAGTTTCATCCAAAGAAACTCTTTCACTTACTTGAACAAATATCTCTTCTTGTTTTTCATTAAGGGAATGGATTACCTCCTCGTGAAGAATATTTTCTAATGGAACAAGAAAACTCAGGTCTATAACTCTGTTTTCTTCATTTGAGGTGGCCTCAACAATATAACTCTCTTTTATGGGACTTGGAACATCGTATTCTTCCTACATATCATCCTTTATTTCAATCAGATATGAAATAAAACTTTGTCTTCCATGATTTTCAACCATGTGGAAATATTCAACCTGCTGATCTTGATAAGAATCCTTTAAGATTTCTGCATGCTGTTGAAACGGATTTTCATACAAAGCTTCCATGATTTCTTCATCCATGAATTCATCGTATCCATAAAAATTCTCAAGATTTTCAATGAAACTATTAACATGTTTGCAACAGTTCTGAACTAACATTAAGGATGGACAAGATTCTTTATATATTTCGAAGAATATGGTATGAAAATATTTTAAAAAATAAATACAACCAGGTGGCAAAATTTCATACCAAGATCGAGCTTCATCTTCCAGAGTAGCCATAAACATTTTCATCAAACAGTCTTCAGGAAAATCGATCTTTAATTTATGCACATGAATGTGAAATTTTACGAGATGAAGAGCAGCGTCATTACCTTCCACATTTCTGAAGATAGGAAAATTCTGAAGCCAATCCACATTGGGCATTTTATTTGGGAAACCTGGAATATGATCTCGGCTCATGGGAGCATACCTTCTTGCAATACGTTCCATCTTAAAAATCTTTAAAACTACTGATCTTCCTGTAGTGGAGTCACCATGAAGGATTTGATTTTCTGGATCTTTCAGTGAATGGAGTCGCCAGGTGAATGTTTTCAGCCTTTATATGCATGTGATTGTTGTTCACCATCAACATTCAGATATAATACTCTGTCATTCTTTACCGGGAAAATATTATTGGGGTGATTAATCTTCTATGCTAAACAATATTCCCCAGTATGGTCGACAAAGATGTTAGCACCTGAATTGGACCCCAGGCTGCAAAAGGCAAATCAGGGTAACAACTAAACCATGCTTAGCCTTGTAGCTAGCCCTACAAGGACAAGAGAGGGCTCTCTCCGTGAAAGAATATTCAATGGAACACAATAAATGGATTGATATTATGCTAGATAAAATGATGGGAAAAGGGTTTAATAGAATGAATGAATTTTTCAGGGACATGTGGGATAAAAAGGGACAACTGAAACCGGGAATTAAATCAGGACACAGGGTGTTTCATGGGGCAAGATAGGCAGGAAAATTAGCAATTAAAATTTAATGAGGATGTGATGGAAATACTGGTGAGGAGCTGAAAAGGGCACAATAAATGGATCCTTTTCAAATAGAAGAAAAATATAGAGTATGAATGATTTCCCAAGGCAGAGCATATAAATGGATTCTACCTTTCTATCTTGAAATAATTCAAAAGTAAATGTTTATGGATGGATGGAACACATAACAATTCACATATGAAACAAAGGAGAAAACAAATGCTAACTCTCATACCACATGGATCCCACAAATCAGAGCTGCATCTCTTACTACTTCCTATCAAACTGTACAATGTAACGCAGAGATGTTGTTCCACACTATTCCCCTACTTTCTGAGTTGCAGACTATTCAGACCCTCAGACTGAGACCCTTTTCAAATGATTTTACAATTACAATAAAAAGGCTGGAATGTGGGAACATAGATCCACAAGAAAAGGGAGCTATTTTAACAGCTGAAGAATTGAAATCCAATCATAGAAAAGAGATCCAACAATCTGCCCCTGAAAATAAGGGACATCATTGCATTTGACCACTTGGAGATTTTGCTGTTAGGCTGTATGAAAGAAAATAGGTAAACTGATGAACATATTTCTTATTTTGCTGCTTGCTATAGCAATATTTGTTTTAAATAAGCTCTCGGCCCTTTGACTGTTGCTTTCCATATTCGGTTTGAACAAAACTGACCTTTTAATAAACATGCCTTCAGAATGAAACTTTAGCTTTAGTGAAGGGAAAATAATGAATAGGAAGGAAGGGAGAGGAGGCGAGACTCGCATTACAATCGCAATCTGAGTGAGCCCGGCGGAGGGATATCATATTAATAAAACAATTGTAATATAACAATCGGCGGTGCCATCGCAATCGGAATCGGAATCGGGAGAGGGGAGTAACATATTACAAATATTGTGATGCGATGGGGAGGAAGGCCTTTGTAATAAACAAACGGATAGATTTTAACCTTTACAAAGGAGAAGGGAATTTTGTAATGAACGACGGAGGAATTAGATGGTGGGACCAGGGATTATAATCACAATCGGGGATCGAAATCAGGAGATGGGCATAGTGATATATATAAAACCTTCGATGCGATTGGGGGAGGTCCCTTAATATGAGATCAATATAACCAAAGTTTGATTTAACAAAGTGCAAGGCCTTTTATATATTAATGAGCGGAAGGACTGTATGGTGGGCCCAGGGTCAATCGCAATCGAAAATTGGAGGGAGGGGTGGAAGCGAAACACATATGGGGAATGCCGATGTAATTGGCCCGATTGAATTTGAGCCATCAGATCAGAGGGAAGAGATCAACGGTTGAGGAGCGATCGGGGATTATCAATCGACGGGTTTCAATCGGAGGGGGACTTGCGATGGCGCGATTGGATGTGGGCCGTCCGATCAGCAGGGAAGATCAATTGCGCTGGATCAATTGGGGGTTTTTAATTGAGGGGAAGTGCAATCGGGAGATCAGAGGAAAGGCTGTGATTGATCGGATCGGTGTTTTGTGCGATTGGCCAATCGGAGAATGTTGCGATCAATCGCATCGGAGTTTGTTGTGATTGGGGTGATCGGAAGGCAAAAATAAACGTTTGCAATGTGAAAAGGTTTGTGATTGCAATGGGAAGTGGGGGGTTTATAATATAAAACTTTATTATAAAGTTTTATTATAAAGCGTGGTGGGGAAGTGGTTGGGAACGGTGGGGGAGTATGTATATATATATGAACCTTTGAAATATTTAACATAAGGTTTTCAACGGGAATGGAGGGGAAGTGGTTTTAATCACATAAGTGTTTTTCAATGATTATAATGTGATTTTATAATCGAAAAGGGGGAAAAGGGATTTTATTAAAGAAATATAAAACTTTAATAAAACAAAGTTTAAGGAAAAATGGGGAAATATGGGGTATATGAGGATACAAGGGCTTTTACTTCACTTAAGCATAAATTTCAATCCAGAAGTCAGTTTTGAAAGTGTAGTATACCGTTGGAAAGCTCTTTTCGGGCTCTTTCTGATAGATCTACTTGGAAGATGATTTGGCACTGAACATGCTATGGAAAAATTCTTTGAAGGCAGGTGCATCACTTTTGGTAGATAACAGCTTCTGAATTGTGACTTATTACATATGATGATATAAAATTACATAACGAATAATAATAATAAAGACAAAATATCATGTTTTCACCTCAAAACATGGTTTTGAGGTGAAAATTACGTCAAACTGAATAAAATGTCTCTCTGATTCTTCTTGGTGCTGTGACTTTGAGCTTATTAGCTTCCTCGTGACCTTGCTAATAATATTGACATTTGACTCATTACTTTGACCATGGTGAGACCCTAGAAACTAATGAGACCCATCCTATGACCTACTGATATGATTTTGAGAATGAAAGTGACTAATAAATAAAGACCATAGAAATGAAAATCATCAAGTACCTCATGAGGGACAACTGATAAAAATTACTACCATCAATGAATCCATGACCTAGCGGAATGGTGAAATTTATTCGGTATGAGACACCTAATATGCAAATGCAAAAGAGCAGTTTTGATCACTAATGGTAGTGTGACTAGACTGACACTAACACAACAGAGGAAGCGAAGGAAGTAGAGGTAGAAAGGGTATTTGAACAGCAAAGGAAAAGGCATGCAGCAGAGGCAGCGAGGGTAGTTGAACAACGAAGGCAGAGGCGTGCTGCAGAGGTAGTGAAGGCAGCAATTGAACGAAGAAGGCAGCAGAGGTAGTGAAGGCTAAACCTCGTGCACATATTATTAGCGCATTTAATGTTGATATGGGATCAATGTTACCATGGAGGCACAAACAACCCGATGGTTCACCCAAGGGGGTGCCTCTACAGTTGACTCGCCCATTGGGTGTTGACCGCAGATCGATGGTTGTCATTCACTGTGGTAGCACAAGCTCGATGATCATTCCATACCGAGGAGTGCCTCCACAGTTCCATGAACTAGGAATTGCTTTCCTAAATCCCAAAAGTATAGACGTGGACCAGCGTTATCAATGGATTAGAATGAAGGGAGATTGACGACAAAGATTAAATCGCAATCGAGGCAGGAGGAATATCGAAATCAAGTAGTACCCAATCGCATATCGGGCATCGCAAGCGGATGCGATGCGATCACATATCAGACATCGCAAGCGAATGCGATAGCCACTGGATGGATGAGCAACATTGTGATGCGAAGGGACATGTGGTGGAACAACGCAATATCACACATCGACAATGCGAAGTTCATTGCATACCTTGAAGTGGCGATGTGATGCGATGTGAAATGCGATGCACTGTGATTGGTCACTGCGTTGTGGGACCCTTCAAACAAAGTTAAGTCTGGGGCTAAGTGTTTTATGAAGAAAACCATGGAAGCGAAGGTCGACTCAGGTTACAAAAGAAAGACCTAAAAATATGAAAAAGGACCGAGAGCATGAGCAGAATAGTGTGATGAATGATTGACCGTAGACACATGTAAATTATCAGCAATGGTCAAACAATATGTGGAACTAGAAACGACAAATAAGTGGAACAGTGAAGGCAAGATTACAAAACCGGTAAGTGTTTGTTGCATCGCTTTTGGAAGATAAGTGGTAAAAGGTGAAACGAACGAGATAGCATTAAGAAGGCAACACGTGGTATTCTAAAACCACCTATTTCACGTAGGTTGGGAACAATTAAATAACATGCAACTTGGTGTGCAAATTCCATCGGATTGGGAAGTTAAAACAGGCGGAGTGCGATGACCGTTAAATTGATGAAAGGATGATGTGCATGTGGATATGCATAACGAACATTTACAAGCAAAGTGTGAGTGAACGCAGCTCAAAAGACATAGGTAACGGAAGAAACAGAACAGTTATGCTGCAGAGCTATAATATAACAACAGAAACTGAAAACACAGTGACAGCAGCAAAAAGGACAAATATACTGCGAACCAAGAGCTGAAAGGGTTGAGTCAGATTTATTTGTTGCAACTGTAAATGTAAATGATTTAATTATTTTATTATATGTGATGCAAAGGCAAGTCTCCGTAGGCAAAGAAAAATTCCGATTTAATTTTGAAATGAGTAGACAGTCTTTTAACCTCCTGAAATGATAAGCGAGAAAATGAGATGGTGGAAGGAAAAGAGTCGTGCCTGTTCACTTCATATTCCCTGTAGAATGCAAACAATCATAAAGTTGTTTGTATAAAAAATATAATATGGGTATGCATAGAGATATTAGAGAGTGTAAGAAGAAGAAGGAGTAGATTGAGGAGTTGTGAAGATCCATAGATGATATAAAGAAAATTTGAAGGCTGGAAGGACAACAGTAAAGAAGGAGAAAACCAGAGTTGATATCCAGGTAAATCAGCATATGATTTTATTATACAATGAGGAAGTTGGTGCTTCCATATCAAGTTCTAGCTTGATAGATGTCCAGTTGTAGCTGGTTGAGGTAGGAGCCTCTTGTGGTTTGTAGCCTACATAAAATACATGGGAGTTGGCGCTTCCATTTTAAGTTGTAGCTTGATAGATGACTAGTTGTAGCTGGTTTAGGAAAGAGACTCCGGTAGGTTGTAGCCTGCAGAAAATAGATGGGAGTTGGAGCTTCCTTGCAAGTTGTAGCTTGTAGAATTGAGGTAGTAGCCTCCTGTAGGTTGGAGCCTACAGAAAATCAGTGGGGAGAGGGAGAGGGAGTTGGAGCTTGCCTTTGCATCACATCAATAATAAGATGTGGTTTTCTCACTTATGGGTTTCCACTTATATCTGTTATCTATGTGCATGATGATTATGTGTTCATATTCTATATTTAATCTGCTTAATACCTACTGCTCACTTATTAAGATTGTTGTTCCATTGTATATTAAGTTGATCACAAAATGAAGATGTCAATAAGTGTAAAAGAAATTTTTACAAGGCGATGACTGCATTAAAATGATTCACCCCCCCCCCCTCTCAGTTTAAGCAAGGGTTCAACAATTGGTATCAAAGTAGGTTCCTTCTGTATCAGTTTAACAACTGGAAGGAGATCCGAGGTCCCCAAGATTGCTAGTCTAGAAGGACGCTCAACAAATAAATCCCCTTTGTTTACTGGTACAAATTATGCCTTCTGGAAAATAAGAATGAGGACATACATAATGTCTCTAGGAACAGAATTTTGGCTGCTGTGGATTTGGGATATGCCCTAAAGAAGTCTGACACAGAGAAATAAGCCAAACAAGATTTTATAGCTAATGTCGAAGCCATGAATGTTCTCTTAATTATTTTATGTGAGGCAAAATTTATCAAAGTAATGCACAAAAAGACTGCCAAAGAAATATGGGATACATTAGAAAGTATCCATGAGGGAGATAAAAATGTGAAGATGGCCAAACTACAAGTCTATCGAGCTTAATTTGAAAATATAAAAATGAATGAAGAAGAAGATGTTGCCACCTTCTTCTTAAAGGTTGTAGAAATTGTGAATATTATGAAAGCTCTAGGAGAAACCATTAGAGAATATGTAATTGCTCAAAAGATATTGAGAAATTTACCATTGAGTTTTAACCCCAAGGTTTCTTCCATAGAAGAAACAACTGATGGGGAAAAATTAACCATGAACCAATTACTTAGAAACTTAACAGCCTATGAGATGAGACTTCCACAGAGGAAGTCAAATGTGAGGGAGGAAACATTTGAGGTTGAGAAGAGCAAAGAAGAAAATGAAGATACATACTCCTGCTTTGATGAAGAAGAGGCCAAATTTGTTAGAAGATTGGATAGAGGCTCAGGTAAGTATAAAGGTAAAATTCCATTTAAATGCTTTAACTATGGAAGAGTTGGGCACTATGCATCAAAGGTTCCTAACAAGAAAACAAAGAATCGGAATCAAAAGACATAGAAAACCAAAACTAATAACTCGTAGAAAGGTAAGAGATTCGATAGAAAATCCCTTTATGCTCAGCAAGATAGTAGTGCATCTGAAAACTTAGATGAATCCTCAAATAAAGAAGGAACCTCTGAATTTGTGTTCATGGCCAAGGAATATTCTGAAGGATTCCTTCTAGAAGATGAGGAAGAAGGTGAGGTAGATCTTGAGGGGGAGCTAAGAAGTGCCCTAGAGGAAATAGACAAACTTAAACTCAAGTGCAGAAAATAGAAAGACATTCTTCTCAAATATGTAAAAGAGGAACCAAATTCAGAAACCTCATTCAATTGAAAGTAGAACTTGAAGAAGCTAAGAAGGTGGAAGACACATTACTAAATCAAATTAAGGATAAAATTCAGAAGTAAGAAAAATTGGAAGAAGAAGTAGTATGCTTGAGAAAGAAATTAGAATACACCCAAAGGGAATTGAAAATGGACACTCCTCGAATGATCAGCACTGAACAGTTGAACACAATACTAAATGCTCAAATATCTCCTCTCATAAATACTAGGATAGGTTACGAAGGAGAAACTAACAAATCCAAGGTAGAGGATAACCATAATATCATTTTTATGAAAGCTGTAAAAGAAAAAATTAACTCTCAACAATCTAAGATTATTACAGCTAGAAGACTGATAGAAGAAAGGAGCAGGGAGTGTAAGAAGCTCGAATATAATATTTCCTCCATGGAGACCTTGCAGAAGGTAGACATTGAAAGGAATGATGAAGCAGCTCAAAAAGGAACCACAGAAGTAGAAGCCAGCAAGAACTTGATGTGTGATGAAACAGACAGAAACAAGCAGCAACATAAAGAGACAAAGAATGAGAGGAAGAAGCAAGTAGTTGCAAAAATTTCAATTGTTCCTGAAGATCAATTGAACAAGTTCAGAAGGTCTCAAACGAGATTCTTTCCTCCTATGATAAATTTCACTTTTTTTATCTTGTCACAAACTGGGAAATATTGCTGCATACTATCAGACAAAGATAATCGATTTCAACCAGCAAAGGATGCAGAAATTGAAAATACTACCTCAAGCAAACAAATGGAGAGGACAACCCTTCACCAGGTACATTAATCGTTTCCATGGGTATTGTTTTTTTTGTAAGGGGTTTAGCCATAAAGCCATGGAGTGCAGAACCTATGGACAAAGACTTATGTTTAAAACCTCAAGGAGATCCATGAATAATGGAGAAGTCACTCGTATGCATAATCCATTCAGAAACATTATCAAATGCTTTGACTGCCATCAAATCGGGCACAAGTCTAACAAATTTCCTCTCAAAGAATGTGTTCCATCTTCTCAGAAAAGGTACCAAACAAATAGTTGCATGCAGTGGAAAAAGAAGTTGAATAAGTGCGACCTGGCTCTAATAGCTCAAGATCAGAAAAGCCAATGGTATTTGGATAGTGGATGTTCAAGGCATATGACTGAAGATCGAAGCAAGTTTGTAACCTTTGATGAAAAGAAATCTGGGAATGTAACATTCGGCAATGATAAAGTAGGGAAAATCAAAGGAAAAGGTTCAATCAGTCTGAATAATGGAAGAGGAGAGGCTCATGATGTACTATTTGTGGATGGACTGAAAGAAAATCTGCTAAGCGTCACTCAAATGTGTGATAATGGTTGTGAGTTCCTTTTCAGAGCCCAATATTGTGAGGTAAGATCGAGCACCACAGGAAAGACCTTGGTCAAAGGTGTTAGAATAGAAAGTAATGTCTATATAGTGAAAGAAGATAATGAAGCATGCCACATAATAAAACTTGATTAATCATGGTTATGGCATAGAAGATTGGGACACCTAAACTTTGACCACATCATCAGTATGAGCAAGAAGAATGCAGTCAGAGATATGCCTACAATAAAGAATCCTCTAAATACCATATGTAAATCCTGCCAACTGGGAAAGAAGACCCTCACATCTTTCAAGACCAAAGAGAAGCTATCTACAAGTAGGCCTCTTCAGCTTGCTCACAGGGACTTGTGTGGACCTTCAAGAAATAATGCACCAGGTGGAGAATCTTATTTCATGCTAATAATAGATGATTTTACCAGATTGACATGGGTGGCATTTCTCAAATATAAATCTGAAGCAATTGAGAAATTCAAGATATTCAAGGCATTGGCAAAAAATAAAACAGGATGCAAGATAAAATGCATCAGATCAGACAGAGGAGGTGAATTCACAGACTATGATTTTGCAGACCTATGCAATGAACATGTGATAAAAAATTAGTTTACAATTTCACGTACACCTCAACAGAATGGAGTGGTAGAAATACAAAACAGGTCAGTACAACAGATTTCTAGACCCATGATGCAAGAAAGTAGCATTCCCCAAACCTATTGGGCAGAATCAGTACACACATCTGTTCATATTCTCAACAAAGCTCATCTAATACCAAATTGTGATAAGACTCCTTACGAATTATGGCATGGTAAACCAGCATCAATCAAGCACTTTCGAGTATTTGGACGTAAGTATTTCACAAAAAATAATGATGTAAAACTGGGGAAGTTTGATGCAAGATATGATGAAGGAATATTTTTAGGATATGCATCCAAGAGTAAGTGTTACAAGTGTTACAACAAAAGACTGCACAAAATTGTGGAAAGCATTGACTTAAGAGTTGACGAAGATCTACCAAACAGTACAAGAAACACAAGCTGCGCCAATCCTCCTGATGATCATGAAGCCGAGAACCAAGATAATGATGAACATAAAAAGGCAACAAAAGATATCGAATTAAACTCAAAGGGTCCCTCAAGATACACTCAAAAGAACCATCCAGAAGATCAAATCATTGGGGACAAAAGTGTGGTAGTCCAGACAAGAAGACAACTTTCTGAATAGACAGAAGAATTATACCTAGCCATGCTATCTCAAATAGAGCCAAAGAAGTTCGAAGAAGCCAGCAAAGACAAAAACTGGGTAAATGCTATGAATGAAGAACTGGACCAAATTGAGAAGAACAATACCTGGGAATTAATTCCAAGACCCACTGGGAAAAATGTCATTGTTACGAAATGGATATTCAAGAATAAGATGAATGAAAAAGGGCAGGTAATCAGAAATAAAGCCAGACTTGTATGCAAGGGATATTCACAAATTGAAGGACATGATTATGATGAAACCTTTGCCCCTGTAGCCAGGATGGAAGCAATCAGAATGTTTTTGGCCTTTGCATGCTATCATGATTTCAGGATATATCAAATGGATGTGAAGTCCGCCTTCCTGAATGGAGAATTAGAGGAAGAAATATACATGGAACAACCTGAAGGATTCTCATTAACAGAGAAACATGACTATGTGTGCAGATTAAAGAAAGCCTTATATGGTCTGAAACAAGCTCCTCATGCATGGTATTCAAGGCTGGACAAATAATTGCAAAAACAAGGGTTTAAGAAAGGAGGAGTAGACAAAAATTTGTACAAAAAGGGTAATGAAGATGAACTCTTAATTGTAATAGTATATGTAGATGACATCATGTTTGGTAGAAATAAATATGAGTTAGCAAAAGGATTTTTTGAAGAAATGAAATCAGAATTTGAGATGTCAATGTTTGGAGAGCTCAGCTTCTATTTAGGACTTCAAATTCAACAAAAGAACATTGGAATATTCATTTTGCAAGAAAAATACTTACGAGAAATGTTGAAAAGGTTTCAAATGGAAGACTGCAAACCTGTGTCAACTCCCATGATCACTGAATGCAAACTATGTGCTAATGATGGTATGTAGATCAAAAAATTTACAGATCCATGACAGGAAGTCTGCTATATCTAACTACTTCTAGACCAGACATTATGTTGGCAGTAGGACTTGTAGCAAGATATCAAGCAGCACCAAAACAAAATCACTTACTTTCAATCAAGAGAATATTTAGATATCTACAAGGAACCTCACATTATGGCCTATGGTATCCAAAAGGAAAATTTTTTACACTGACAGCATACACAAATGCAGATTGGGCCAGTTGTGTGGATGACGGGAAAAGCACAAGTGGAGGTGCTTTTTATTTGGGAAAACGCCTGGTGGCATGGCTAAGCAAGAAGAAAGCTTCTATCTCTTTATCTACAAGAGAATCAGAATAAATAGCAACAACAACATGTTGCACACAAATAATGTGGATGAAAAAAACTCTCCAAGACGTGAAGGTAAGCATTGATGAACCGATCTCTATCAAATGTGACAATAAAAGTGCAATAAGTATATCAAAAAATCTTGTACTTCATTCAAAAACAAAGCACATCCCAATAAAGTATCACTTCCTCAGAGAAAAAGTAGCATAGAAATGAAGTTGGAATATGTACCAACTAATGAACAAACAACAGAGATATTCACAAAACCTCTTCCTAAAAAGCCATTCGAATATCTAAGAGATAAACTAGGGGTAGTGTCTACAGATGTTACTCTTTGATATGATTAGAAATTCATATATATATATATATATATATATATATATATATATATAAAGGTTGCATACAAGGAACGGGGTCAGTGTGGTAGACAAGTGATAATTTGTATCAGACAAGAAAGCATCATTCCAGGGTGAGAGCAGTCAATAAAATTGTAACAAAAGAGTTAGAACATTGGAGCAGTGCATGGAACAGGTCCCCAAGATCAGAGTATTATGAAAATATAGAAACCACACTCGGAAAAACATAACCATTTTCCATTGATGTCAAAGGGGGAGGAAAAGCAAGAAAAATAAGAAAGGCTCTTTTGTAAAGCAGGCAGAGGAAGAAAGACAAGATACTTCTCAGAATGAAACGGGGAGGAAGTCCTAAAGGAAGTATCGGAGTATTGGTGGATGTGTTGCCATCAATGCCAAAGGGGTAGACTATTGGAAATATTTTCATTGATGGAAAAGGAGTAGAAAGGAGTAACACTAGAATTACCAGTGATAGCAGAGGCGGTAGAGACAGCATAGGTAGCAGAGGCAGCGATAGGCGGCATGCAGTAGAGGCAACGAAGGAAGCAGAGGTAGCGAGGGAACTTGAACAGTGAAGGCAAAGGCATGCAGTAGAGGCAGCGAAGGCAGTAGAGGTAGTGAGGGTAGTTGAATAGCAAATGCAAAGGCGTGTAGCAGAGGTAGCGAAGGCAGCAGAGCCAGCGAGGGCAGTTGAGCAGCGAAGGTAGAGGCGTGCAACAGAGGCAGCGAAGGCAGAAGTTGAACAGCGAAGGAAGCAAAGGCAACGAAGGCTAAACCTCGTGCACATCTTATGAGCACAATTTACGTTGATCTGGGATCAATGGTACCGCGGGGGCACCAGCATCCCAATGGTTAATCCAAGGGGGTGCCTCTGCAGTTGACCCACCCATCGGATGTTGACTGCATATCGATGGTTGTCATTCACTGCAGTAGCACAAGCCTGATGATCATTCCGTACTGAGGAGTGCCTCCACAGTGTCGTGAACTAGGACCCGCTTTCCTAAAGCCCAAAAGTACAGCTGTGGACCAGTGCAATCAATGGATGAGAATTAAGGGACATTGACGGCAGAGATTAAATCGTAATCGGGGCAGGAGGAATATCGCAATCAAGTCAAACCCGATCGCATATTAGACATCGCAAGTGGATGCGATGCGATTGCATATTGGACATTGCAACTGAATGCGATAGTCGCTAGATGGATGAGCAAAGTTGCGATGTGATGTGGCGATGCGAAGGGACATGTGGCAACATAGTGCAATATCATACATCGACGATGCGAAGTTCATTGCATACCGTGAAGTGGCGATGCGCTGTGATTGGTCACTGCGTTGTGGAACCCTTCAACCAAATTTAAGTCCGGGGCTAAGTGTTTTATGAATAAAACCATGGAAGCGGAGGATGACTCGGGTTACAAAGGAAAGACCTGAAAATATGAAAAAGGACTTGGAGCATGAGCAAAACAGTGTGATGAAGGATTGACCCTAGAGGCATGTAAATCATCGGCAATGGTCAAACTATATGTGGAACCAGAAACGGAAAATAAGCAGAACAGTGAAGGCAGGATTACAAAATCGATAAGTGTTTGTCGCACCGCTTTTGGAAGATAAGTGGTAAAAGGTGAAATGAACGCGATAGCGTTAAGAGGGCGACGTGTGGCATTCTAAAACCACCTATTTCACATAGGTTGGGAACAATTATTTAACATGCAACTTGGTGTGCAAATTCCATCGGATTGGGAAGTTAAAAGAGGCGGAGTGCGATGACCGTTCGATTGATGAAAGGATGATGTGCATGTGGATATGCATAACAAACATTTACAAGCAAAGTGTGAGTGAATGCAGCTCAAAAGACATAGGTAATGGAAGAAATATAACAGTTATGCAGCAAAGCTAGAATATAATAGCAGAAACTGAAAAGACAGTGACAACAGCAAAAAGGAAAAATATACGGTGAACCAAGAGCTCAAAGTGTTGAGTGAGATTTATCTATTGCAACTGTAAATGTAAATGATTTAATTATTTTATTATATGTGATTCAAATGCAAGTCTCTGTAGGCAAATAAAAACTCCAATTTAATTCTTAAATGAGTAGACAGTGTTGTAACCTCCTGAAATGATGAGTGAGAAAATGAGATGGTGGAAGGCAAAGAGTAGTGCCTATTCACTTCATATTCCCTGTACAATGCAAATAGTCATAAAATTATCTGTATAAAAAATGTAATATGGGTATGCATAGAGAGGTTACAGAGTGTAAGAATAAGAAGGAGCAGAGAGAGGAATTGTGAAGATCCAGAGATGATATAAAGCAAATTTGAAGGCTGGAAGGACAGTAATAAAGAAGGAGAGAACCAGAGTTGATATCCAGGTAAATCAACATATGATTTTATTGTACAGTGAGGAAGTTGGTGCTTCCATATCAAGTTGTAGCTTGATAGATGTCCAGTTGTAGGTGGTTGAGGTAGGAGCCTCCTGTGGGTTGTAGCCTATAGAAAATACATGGGAGTTGGTGCTTCCATTTCAAGTTGTAGCTTGATAGATGTCCAGTTGTAGCTAGTTGAGGTAGGAACCTCTGGTAGGTTGTAGCCTGCAGAAAATAGATGGGAGTTGGAGCTTCCTTGCAAGTTGTAGCTTGCAGAATTGAGGTAGTAGCCTCTTGTAGGTTGGAGCCTACAAAAAATCAGTGGGGAGAGTGAGTTGGAGCTTGCCTTTGCATCACATCAATAATAAGATGTGGTTTTCTCCTTTATGGGTTTCCACTTATATCTGTTGTCTATATGCATGATGATTATGTGTTGATATTTTGTATTTAATATGCTTAATACCTGCTACTCACTTATTAAGATTGTTGTTCCATTGTATATTAAGTTAATCACGAAATGAAGATTTCAATAAGTGTAAAAGAAAGTTTTACAAGACCATGACTGCATTAAACTGATTCAACCCCCCCCCCCCCCCTCCCCCTCTCAGTTTAACCAAGGGTTCAACACAACTCAATTGTACAATAGATGAAAACACATTTTGGAATCTTGGTAATTTTCTTCAATGTATTATTTTAAAATAAATTACCAAAATCAGAATCTCAAAATGGTGAAATGGATATAGTCTAATTTCTAGGATTGTTAATTTCATTTAGGACCCACTTCACATCCCTTCTCCTCCAAAAATTGCGAGATTGCTATGAGAATTTTGAAATATATATATATATATATGATAAAAATTTTGTTGCGGATATTGCATATAGCCTTTTTTAATTCATAACAAAATCATTTCACAAACAAAATTGCGACTGAGAAAATGCGAAGGGTTTGAGTTCTTGGCAAAGTTAATTTCACCTTATAACTCTCGTGGCTCCACCTCACTCACCCTCCACCTTATCCATCCATACCACTCCATATTCTTCACTCACACATAATACAATAATCATAGATAATTTTTGTAATTTAAATATTTAAAATAAAATAATATTATATTATTCTTATATTATTATATATTAATTATAATTTTTATATAATAAAATTATAATATTAATACAATATTATTTTAATCAATCATTAAATTAATTTTTAATTAGTTTAATTTTATTTTCAATTATTTTTTATTAATTAAAACTAATAATGTAATTATAAATAATTAATATTAATTAATAAATAATTGTAACTTAATTTAGAATCAGATTTTTAATTTGAAAATTCTGATTTTTAGCCAAAGCAACATAAATTCTAGAATTTTAGTAATTTTAATATACCAACTTTGAAAGCTCATAAATGGAGTTTCATTTGGTCAAATGAGGCCCATGATAGTTCATTAGAAAGATAAAATCATGGAGATTATTTAAAGTGCTTTCATTTCCAGATTTAATCATTTATTGGGTCTAAAATTCAGCAAAAGATCTAGCTTCGAATTTTTAAACAAAACTACTTTTCTGAGTTTTTTTTTTTGCATTTTCATTTGCCACAACTTCTTCTGAGTGCATATCCATTCTTCTATGTTCTCCTTGAACAAGTAGAACAGCACAAAAATCAAAATAAAGCTTAGATTTCATTTTCAATTATTTATTTAATTAATTTTTGATTGGATTTATTTAAATTTCAGATTTGGCATTTTGATTTTATTTTTGCATTCTAATTTTGTTTTGATTTATTTTTTGTAGAAAAACAGTTGAAAATATGAGGAAAATAAGATCTCAATCAATGAGAAGGCTCAAGCAATTGAATAATATGATTTGAACCAATACAAATTTATTAAGCAAAACTACTCTTCAACAAACTTTCCTATGAAGAATTCCTTTGTAAATATTATAAATAACATATTACAAAATGTAATAGGGGCTTCTCTCCTCTACAATTCTGGCATTTTAAAAGCACCTCTGTAATAGGAATTTAGAGTTGTAATTGGGAGGAGAGGAATGTAAGATCTAGAGATTATTGAAGTTTTTCTTTTACATTCTAAGTTATGTATAATAAATAGAGTTTGCACTATTGTAGCTCTGGTTTTGAAAGAAGAAGTTTAGGCATTGTAAAATACTGTTGGAGATTGGAGTTGAAGAAATGGACTATTTATAATTCTATTATTTTAAATGTTGGTTTCATTTTATGATAATAGGAATGTATCAATTTACTTCCATATTTGTGCACTTTTGTCGATATGGGAAATTTGCCTCAATTTTATGTTATTATGTATCTCTACTCTTATCTGTTGAATTCTGATTTACGAGTAACTATTTACTCAGAAATCTGTCTTATAAAATTGATTTATTGAATAGTGATATGTGGTGAACTTTTTCTGCATATGATTGTTTAATTATTCAAGTTACTGATTAAATGATTAATGTCATTTTGAGAACCTCTTCCTGAGTGTTGTTGATTGACTATTTCAGTTAAGAGGTCTCTATATAAGATGTGTTTGGTATTTATAATGTCAGTTAATTGAACTACTTCGTTAGCTTGATATTCGTTATAAGCCAGACATATTTAAATCCAAATTATTTAAAATAACTTTCTCTTGGTTGGGATAGATCTATATCTGCCTAATTCAGATAAGATTAAGATAATTTATTTTTCTTCTATTTTAGAATAATTTTTCATATAGATTAAATTATACATCCCTAAAAATTCCTCTTCCCAAAGAGGAAAAACTTTAATTGTGGCTTGGCTAAGCCCCTAATCAGCGTAAAGATCACTTTTTTCCAGATTAGCTAGAAAAATGACTTGATGTCTCTTTCCCATTGGTAGAAAAAAGTCATATTTTAAGCCAATGGAGATTGAAAGAAGGTAACTGGACCTAGTTAAACCAGTCGAAGCCACCAATTCAATCGAAAAATGAACTTCTTTAAGGTATGAACTGGGTGATCATCCCCCATGTTGTTGCAGCAAATTTCGAGGCCTCAACATTTTGGCGCTAGAAGGAGGGCCTGAGACTTTTTTTCCTTTGGAGTCTTTCTATTCTAACATTTTATTTTAATTACAATGGCTTCTCTAAAACTTCCAATTTGGAGTTGTAGTTCTAGACGTGCATCTTCCAATACTCCACCAGAAATAATAAGACTCTTGTCTCAAGTAAATTTTAATGGTAAGAGGAATACTTCTGCATTTAATCATGTCTTTCAATTTATTCAAAAATTTTCAAATTCTATTTTTCAAGAAATTGATGAAGAAATTTTATGCAAGATTTTTACTCTTACATTCTTGGCAAAAGTCAGAAGCTAGTGTCAATCACTTCCAGTTGCCTCAATCCACACTTGGGAACAATTTATTACAATCTTCCTTTATAAATTTGATGGATATATCTACTAACAAGTATGTGATGATTTTGAATATCTATGAAGGTTTGAATGTGAGACTTTAATTGTTTTTATCATTAGATTTCGTTTAAATTGTTTAAAATTTAAAATTGAAGATAAAACTTCGAAAAAATAATTATTAGATTGGTTTGAACTTATTTTCTCTCTTCCTTCCATTCATAATACATGTGAAATTATTTCAAACTTTGATCAATATTCTTCTAATTTCATTGACATAAGTGAGAATTCCAATATGGAGGTACAAAAAAATGATTATGAAGTGGCATCTATTTTGTATAATCAATTCCTTCGATTTCCCCACACATCCTATAGTACTGATAAAGATCAAGGTGCACCTTCACATATCAATGAATCTCAATCACAAATCTTGAAAAATTTCAGTAATCAACCGCAAGAAGTTATTAACAACACTCTTGAAGAAAATACCACTTTAAATCTGAAAATTGGTATGAGTTAAAATCTGAAAATCAGAGCATAAGCCGACAAGTACCAGAAGTGATTAAAGTTTCCAATAATACGTGATCTACTGTACAAATTTTTGAATTCTTTTGCGATGAAAAAATTCAAAATTCAGGACAATAAAGCAACATTATTCAAGAAAGCATAAGTAGCCAAGTAAATGATCTTAAATCTAAAATTGGCAATGAAGAAAATGCATAAGAGGTCTCAAATAGAGACATTTTCAAATGCATTGTTTTGAATTCATATTTTTCTCTTTATCCTAATAATTTTTCGAATAACAATTTAACCTCTCTTCACATTAAAGATATTTCAGAAAATAGAGAGGTTGATCTAAATGAATTGCTGATTAATTAATGATAATTCTTCTAGAATTAATAAACATGAGCTCAATATTTCTTTTTGTTTCGATACATTAGGTGAGATCGAAGGGAATTCTAATGAATGTCATGAGGTCATTTATGATAGCTACTTTGACATTGAAGATATTGATTTGTCTTCTTTACAATTGAATCCTCATGATCAAAGTCGAATCACATTTGAAAATGAAGAAAAATTTAATTCATAAATTGTTTCAAATATTTCTCATTTTCAAACAATTAATCATATTAATGATTTCAGCATTCAAGAAACCATTCCAATCTATGATTTAGAAAACGATTAAGCTCACATTCTCATTCATAGTCATAACTGTTTCTCGAATTCACAAGTGGGTATCAACAATAATTATAATTGCATTATTCTACCCAATTCTTTTGAAGAGGAAATTGCTTTAAGTCGGTCCCAATTGTGTTGTAACAATAATTGTAACACTAGTGTAAACTTTGATTCAATTTTGTTATTATTTCATCATTTATTTTTAACTTCAGATTTATTTTTTGTTTTTAATCCTATATTTTTAGATACTTTGTGCTGGCATATTGAGTAGCTCA
This sequence comes from Pinus albicaulis, assembly GCA_034641835.2. Lineage (NCBI taxonomy): Eukaryota > Viridiplantae > Streptophyta > Pinopsida > Pinales > Pinaceae > Pinus > Pinus albicaulis. The sequence goes on along the minus strand of CM076577.1, from coordinate 463,012,892 downwards.
ATTTTGAACACTCAATTAATGCATTACCTCAATGGAAAAATGAAGTTTCAAATTATCACTGTGAACATCAAGAATTATTAAACTTCTAATGTCAATTGATGTTCATTCCTTATCAATTAATTCTTACTTCTTAAGAGAAGTGCCAACAAGAGAGTATATTTTCACTTGATGACCAACAATCTAATTCAATTAATAATATACTATTGTATCTATTGGATTTCCATCCATTTTTCATTGATCTATTTGAAAGACATTTGTAAAATTTTCCTTCATGGAATATCGTTAATAATTTAGCACCTGAACATAACACTAACAAAATCACATAATCCATTGTTTTTGAAAGAACATTTATTCAACCTGCCCTGTCATCTTCTCTTTTAAACCTCTCACGCTCAATAATGTAAATCCATCCAGATTTCTATGATCCAATTGAAATTCAGTTGGAAAGGGCATTTCAAAAGAAAGTAACGGTGAATAAGCTACTAACAATAAAAATGCATATTTCTTTTAGATTTCGTTTTCTTAGTCAAATTATATTATCATTTTTGTTAATAATACTTGATACCTACATACATGCAGGAATTAAAATGCTTACATGGTTACATTGGAAGTATGAATATACCTAGTCATGTTTCCTTCATTGAGTTAGAAATAGGAATAGATTAATTTTCTTTTCTGTTTATTTCATTATTTCATATTTTCAATAAAGCAAGTAATGAATCTGATCTCTTTTGGGCATCCCCTTTCAATTATGAAAAAATAGTTTAGAGCATTTTAGTAGCTCTTGAATAGTAAAATCATACATATTTTTCAAGCCTTCAATTGTCTTGTTTGTCAAAATTCATCACAATGATCATACATGAAGAAATTCCAAGAATTCACTACAACTTGACAATTTTGTATTCACAACTAATTTTGGAGAACTCATTTTTACCACTCTTGTCTTCCAATGTGACTTTGGAAATGATGCAATTTGAAAAAAATTCATTACTTAGCATTTTAGATCAAAATAAGTAGGTGATGTTGAACATATGAAAATTTTTAAGAACTTGAAGCTTCATGAGGTAAAAGTTACAGTCAATTTATTCCAGGCATGTATTTACATGTTCAGAATCATATATTGTTTGTTTTATTTTTTCAAACATTATTTCTTATTTCTATTTGTTTTTGTTTGTAGGTCTTCATTGACTTGATTATGAAGACTCAAGATAAGCAAGCAACCAAATCTTTTCAAATCTGCGTGTTCAGGGAAGTATTTATTATTTCATCCAGAATTTGAAGGATATCTAAATTTTTCTTATATTTATTGAAATCCTAATATATTTTAGTAAATTGTCGGAGGAATAATATCATATCATTATATTTCACAACTCTCTTCATAAGGAAGATCTAGTAAAATGATTTTCCAATCAGATATTCTGATATTTAATTAAAATATTAAAGGATTATTTATTTAAAAGAAAAGTTAAATCATTCGACTCTTTTTGAATTGAATACTTTAAGAAATCACTGGCCTCACATATGTCTCACCATGTATCACAAATCGCATATCAGAGGCTCTGAAATGAGAATACACCAAATATCTTCGATCTCCCGATATTCTCATTCCCTTCGATCTCCGATGATATTTCCATCTGATATCACATTATCTATATCAAAACATTTGATCAAAGGTAGCTCTTAACAATTCCCAATAGGAAACCTCCGATGCATGTCTTCCAATATTCGTTCTTTCTCATTTTCTGATAAAATTACTTCGCCAAAATTATGATGTTCATATAACCCCAGACCCGATACAACATTTAAATTCAGCTCTGTAAGATATCACATCCGTTCATAAATCACAAGCTTGGTAGGGGAATATAATTAAAGGTTATGATGTCCCAGATCTGATATGATATTAAATCCATATAATAAAAATATCAGGTCCATTCTTAATCAGCATATCAACAATTTTACATCTCGTGCCAAATCTTTCGATTGCTAATATCTTATAAAACTCGGTCATCGCACATCGGAGATTTTAGAGTTACGCATTAAGGCTTTACACAATAGGTTTTTTGAATTACAATTCAAAGAAGAAGATTAAGGGAGCAATGAGGACCATTAGATCTGAGTGAGATCAACGATGGAGTTTAAATCGCACTCAGCGAGGTTTCGCATATCAGAAATTTTAGTGGTTATTGTTAAATCTCACCTAGTAAGTTATATTAATTGCGACACGATAAAAGATAAGGTAAGGAGATTGCGATGGATGCTACGCATATCACATATCACATGAGACAAGTAATACATTTATTTTTAAATGTTAAAAGTTGCAATGAGCAATGTCAAGTTCATTGCAAATTGTGAAATCATAAAATCACAAAATTGCAAAAATGGTAAGTTGTGAAATCTGCGGGAAGGTAAGTTATAAAAGGTGCGAAGTGCAACCGTGCGTGATTGGTCACCATTTTTATGGGCCATAAAACCAAATTTCCACACGTATATTCGAAAATTTTCAGTCACGTTGTATCAATCATTTATCGTATTTTCATCATCGCAAGAATAATATTGGTGTTTCATTTTTATTGAACACATTATGGGAATTTTGAGGTCTAAAATGGGCCTCCTAAGAAAAATATACAAAAAAAATAAAATTTATGAGAACCAATAGGATTCAAGATGATGATGTCAACCATGAGGGACGATTCACCATTTTTGGAGTAAAAATATAAAAAGATTAAAAAATAATAAAATAATAGAACTACTTTTTCAACTCGTATTTTCAACTTATCTCCCTAAGGGTTTACTCAAATTTTGAATGAGAGTAATCGTTGAATGAAAAATTTAATTTCTCATCTAAGGAGTACCCATTGCATACTTTTTATGGACCTTTCTATATAAAAAATGAGAAATACATGAAAAAACATGATTCCAATCACGCTTTTCATGTATTTCTCATTTTTCGTGTAGCATAGTCCATCAAAAGTATGTAGCTTGAGTACTACTTGGATGGGAAATTAAATTTTGCATCCAACGAGTATTTCTGCTTGAAATTTGAGTAAAACCTTAGGGAGATAAGTTCAAAATACGAGTTGAAAAGTAGTTTTCTCTTTTTTCCCTCTAAAATTTGATGATGTATAAAATCTTATTTTATTATTTCCACTATTATTTTATAATTTCCTTAGGAGGCCCATTTTATACCTCAAAATTCCCTTAATGAACTTTAGTCTTCTGATAGAACTATTCTCCGATATCGCATCCACTCCATAGTAGTTATCCATTGCACAAGCTCATATCGCAACTTTGCCATCGTGAAAATTACATCGCATCGCTAAACTCAATTGAAGCTTTGTCTTAAAGATCTTCTGATGTGATAAAACACCAATATACGTCTCTCTACCATCTTCTTTCAATTATTAAAGAAAATGCTCAATCACATAGCGACAAAGCTGGAAGTCACAGCTTTTAAAGCTATCCATGGTAAATAATCTTACGATACAAAAATTTCAGCAAGGTAATGTACCGATGATTAATTCATATTTTCTTTTATTCTGAATTTCTCTCCATACTTATCATATAGAGATTCAAATCCTCTTTATATACTGTTACATTATTCATGATTTTGAATCAACTTTAATATTTCTGGGCTAATATAAATTCAGAAAAGAAGAAGAAAAATAACATTCATCATTTCAATTCAAAAGAAGCATATATTCACCCTCATTTCTATGGTTTTGATTCAATAAATAATGATTTTGGGTCAATAAGATTTCAATTAATTCACCTTCTTCATTATTTTAATTCTAATTAAAGATTAAGTTATCTTTTTTTGGAGAAAATGATACCTGTCAGGTAAGATTAAATGCAGTTCTCCAATGGTAAGTTTCATGTGGCCACTTTCATTTATTTCCATTTCTTCATTTTTGTTTTAGTTTTTGCTAATCTCGAACTCTGTTTTCCAGGTCTTCATAAACCTTTCGCACCTCTACCAGATAAGTTTTCAAAATTTCTTTTTGCTTTTTGAGATTCTTGAGAGAATCAGTAATGATCTTCATCGAATCAGCTAGACTAGGGAGTTTCTAAACCTCTAATCTGTTTCATTGAAGCATTAATTTTATTATAAAATAATTAAGATGCCTTTATGTAGGTTTTGTCTTGAAAAAAATTTGCAACAGACATAGACTTCTCATTCATCGTATTATCTATCATAACTGCTATTCACCCTCTACATTTTGAGAGCCTCATTTCTTATAACTCTGCAAAATAAAAATTTTAATCTCAACATAGGAATGAACATACATATGTTTATTTTCTTTTATAATCCCTTTTTGAAGAAATTTATATAAACAGTCTTGTAGGATTTTATCTTTTAGTTTTTACTTTCTTTATTTTTATTATTTTTTATTCATTGATTTCCTTTCTTACTTTAGTTTATGAATTATTTTTCTTTTACTTTCATTTTTTTATTTGATTTTGGTGACTTTTCCATGACTTATGTGAAAGGAATTCTTCTTACCTTACAGTTGTTGACATACATGAGAAATATTTTACTCTATCCATTTAAGTGAATTTCATTTATCATTAAATGCATATCTTTATGGAACTATAAAGTCATCTTGCTTTAAATATTTTACATGGACAAACACACATTCTTCCTAAGTGATTGAGTTTAATTTTTCAAGGAAAGAACAAATTTTAGTTTAATACAATGAATCCCTCCTACCCCTCCACATAAAAGCCTCTGATTGATAATTGCAGGAAAATAATTTGAGGTAAACATTATGAAAGTATTGTTTCCATTAAACATAAATCTCTATTACCATCCCACCTCTTTCACTCAAATACATCACAAAATAAAATCTTGCAAATGTGTTTATCAAAAGGGTGATTAAAATATGAATCATGGGAAATACAAGTAAACCCATCGGGGCTATGGACACTTGCTAGCAGCGAGACTAGGTTTGTATGGCATAAAAAACATCTTCGTCAGGGTATTTTTCAGGCTCGCTAGCAGCGAAGCGATGTCAGAGAAAACCATAAAATGGATATATGCTTTATCAAAAAATCCTATCTCTACCTTCTTCTATTTTTCACATGAGAAAAGTTTAAAAAAAAAAAAATCCCAAATTTGGATTCATCACTTTTACTCTAGTCTATTTTAAGTACTTATATTTACAAACTCATATTGCTTAATTTATTTATGTGGGACCTATGGAAATGTTTTACTGTTAGACGATTTCGTGATTTCCATTATTTTTAAATTTTGGGTAAAGTAAATTTCACTACATTTAATCATAGATAACCGATTCTTCTCCCGCATGTCGCCATTGTTATGGTAAAACACAACTGCCGCCTCCCCCCCTTAGACGATTTCGTGATTTCATTATTTTTAAATTTTGGATAAATTAAATTTCATTACATTTAATCAGAGATAACTAGTTCTTCTCCCGCATGTCACCATTGTTATGGTAAAGCACAACCGCCCGCCCTCCCCCCCCCCAATTTTTAACTTATGTACTTCAAATAATGGGAACCGTTTCTACAAATTTTTTGGCTAAACACCTTTTAGGATTTTCATTAAGTTAATTATCATACGTTTTTGTCATTTTTTCATCTTCCTCAGAGTTTTATTTTGATTGATTTGTTGAATTCGTTTTTTCACAAACTTTCCAACGATACTTGTTTCACTCCATTTGGTCAACCGGTTTGTAAATGACACTCTTTTGATATTTGATCAATTTCTCGCTTGGGTTAAAAAATGTATAAAATATTTTAATTTTCGTAGTTAAAATAGTAATTCATGGTAATTATTAACTTTTAGTTCGTTTTTACTATTTCTTTCATTTTTCACTAATGGTCCTACAAAATGACCCAACTAAATTGTACAATAGATAAAATCACGTTTTGGAATCTTGGTAATTTTCTCAAATGTATTATTTTAAAATAAATTACCAAAACCAGAATCTCAAAATTATGAAATGGCTATAGTCTAATTTGTAAGATTGTTAATTTCATGTAGGACCCACTTCACATCCCTTCTCCTCCTTCAAAAATTGCAAGATTGCTATGGGTCTTTTGATATATATATATATATATATATATATATATATATATATATATAACATAAAATAACAATAATAAAAAATTACGATAATTTTTTTTATTGCGCGTATCGCATATCTAACGTTTTAATTCATAAAAAAATCATTTCTCAAACAAAATTGTGATTGAGAAAATGTGAAGGGTTTTGAGATTTCGACAAAGCTTATTTCACCTTATAACTCTCGTACCTCCACCTCACTCACCCTCCACCTTATCCCTCCATACCACTCCATATTCTTCATTCACACGTAATACATGAATCATAAATCAGTGTTGTAATTTAAATATTTATAAATAAATAATATTATATTAATATTATATTATTATATATTAATTATAATTTTATATAATATAATTATAATCTTAATATAATAATATTTTAATCAATCATTAAATTAATTTTTAATTAGTTTAATTTTATTTTCAATAAGTATTTTATTAATTGAAACTAATAGTGTAATTATAATTAATTAATATTAATAAATAAATAATCGTAACTTATTTAAAAATAGATTTTAAATTTTAAATTTTTTATTTTTAGTCCAAGCAACATAAATTCTAGAATTTTGGCAATTTTAATATACCAACTTTGGAAGCTCATAAATGGAATTTTACTTGGCCAAATGAGGCCCAAGGTGGCTCGTTAGAAAGATAAAATCATGGAGATTATTTCTAAAGTGATTTCATTTCCATATTTGATCATTTATTGGGTCTAACATTCAACAAAAGATCAAGCTCCAAATTTTTAAACAAAACCAATTTTCTAAGTTTTATTTTTGCATTTTCATTTGCCACAACTTCTTTGTAGTGCAGATCCATTCTTCTATGTTCTCCTTAAACAATTAGATCAGCACATATATCAAAATAAAGCTTATATTTCATTTTAAATTATTTATTTAATTAAGTTCTGATTGGATTTATTTTAATTTCAGATTTGACATTTTGATTTCTTTTTTGCAGGAAAATAGTTTAAGAGATGAGGAAAAGAGGATCTCAATCAATGAGAAGGCTCCAACAATTGAATAATACAATTTGAACTAATAAAAATTGATTAAGAAAAACTAATCGTCAACAAAATTTCCTATGAAGAATCCCTTTGTAAATATTATAAATCATAGATTGCAAAATGTACTAGAGGCTTCTCTCCTCTGCAATTCTGGAATTCTAAAAGAACTTCTGTAATACGAATTTAGAGTTGTAGGTGGGAAGAGAGGAATCTAAGATCTGGAAATTATTGAGATTTTTCTTTTACATTCTAAGTTATGTATAATGAATAGAGTTTGCACTATTGTAGCTCTGGTTTTGAAAGCAGAAGTTTAGCATTGTAAAAGACTGTTAGAGAATAGAGTTGGATAAATGGACTTAATAAATTGGTATTTATAATACTATTATTCTAAATGTTGTTTTCATTTTATGATAACAAGAATGTCTCAATTTACTTCCATATTTATGCACTTTTGTCGATAAGGGCAATTTTCCTCAATTTTATATTATTATTTATCCCTGCTCTTATGGGTTGAATTCTGGCTTCTGATTAACTATTTACTCAAAAATCTGTCTTCTAAAACTAATTTATTGAATAGTGATTTGTTGTGAACTTTTTCTGCATATTATTGTTTAATTATTCAAGTTACTAATTAAATGATCAATATCATTTTGAGAACTTCTTCATGAGTGTTGTTGATTGATTATTTGAGTTAAGAGGTCTCTAGATAGGATCTATTTGGTATTCATAATGTGAGTTAATTTAACTACTTCGTTAGCTTGATATTCATTATAAGCCAGACATATTTAAATCCCAATTATTTAAAATAACTTGTTCTCGGTTGGGATAGATCTATATATGCCTCGTTGAGATAGGATTAAGATAGCTTCTTTTGCTTGCATCTTAGAATGATTTTGCATATAGATTAAATTCTACATCCCTAAAAATTCCTCTTCCCAAAGAGGTAAAAATTTAATTGTGGCTTGGCTAAGCCCCAAATTAGCTTAAAGATCACTTTCTTGCTAGATCAGCAATAGAAATGAGCTGATGTCTTTTTCCCATTGGTAGATAAAAGTTATATTTTAAGCCAATGGAGATTGAGGGAAGGTAACTGGACCTAATTAAACCAGTCAGAGCCACCATTCCAAACAGAAAAGGAGTTGATTTAATGTCCGGACCGGGTGGTCATCCCCCATGTTGCAATGAATTTTGAGGCCTCAACAGGTTAGTGACAAAAAATACGGGTATAGGAAGTGGATACTATGTATTATCTGGTAAATAGATCACCCTCATCAGTGTTAGATGAAAAGATTCCACATGAGATATAGACTAGTAAGAAAACTTCTCTTAAACACATTAGGTTACTAGGTTGTGACACTTATGTGCAAATTATAAAGGAGAATAGGGGTAACATATATAAAAAAACTCAAAAGTGTTTCTTTATTGGAAATAAAGATGGTCTGAAAGATTATAAGCTCTAGAGCCCAAAAATATGAAGGTTATGTAAATTCAAGATGTAGTATATAGAGAAATCAAATAAATTTTCAAATAGGATGTCCTACTAAGGAAAAAATAACAAGAGAAGATAGAGTTTGAATTGAAGGATGATGAATCAGACACTATGGAAGAACATGAACCAAACAAACAAAAAATGCATACTCTAGTATTTAGGAGATATGTTTAGGAAAAAGACAACCAAAAACGTATATTTCACTTAATTTATGTTCAAAATTTTCTTTATTTATTAGTGATGATGATCCTATAACTATTAGATAGTCAGTGGATTCAAAGGATGCAAAACTTTGGAAAAATTCCATTGCTTGGAGAAATGGAAACAGAAAAAATGTGGCTTGGGATCTAGTGGATATTCTAGCTGGAAGAAAACCAATCGGCATCAAATGGGTGTTTAATAATAAGATGAATGTAGAAGGAAAAGTAAATAAATCAAAAGCCTGGTTAGGATAAAAAGGTTATTCGTGGGTATAAGGAATTGACTTTGGTTATATATTTTCTCCTGTTTCCAAGTTAAATTCTATTATCTTTGTTTTATTTTTTGTTATTTATTTTAATTTTGAAGTAGAATAGATGACTGTGATGAAAAAATTCCCACATGGATATTTGGAAGAAGAAATCTACATGAAGAAACCAAAGGTTTTTTTGGTGAAGGGAAAGGAGGAGCTAGTACGCAGACTAAAAATTTCCATATATGGGTTAAAGCAATCATCAAGGATGTGGTATTAAAAAGTTTATACTTATATATTGGGACTTGGATTCAAAATAAGCAAAGAAGATAACTGTGTATTTCAAATCACTTTTTGGTCATATTTTTTTTTTCTTGTATGTGGATGATATTTTGTTGATTGGAAATCATAGGAAATTATCTAGGAAGTGAAAACCCAGTCGTACTCTAAATTTGACATGAAGGATGTTGGTGTTCCAAATTTCAGTTTGGGAATGGAAATCAAAAGAGATAAGGAAAATAATAAAATCTAGTTAAATCAGAGGAAAATTGTCATGATCGTATTATAAAGGTTTAATATGTAGGAATGTAAATCAGGAAAGGCTGATATTCTTGTAGGTGTAAAACAATTTGTTGAACAATGTCCCAAGACACAAGAATAGTAAGAGGAAATTACTTGTGTTCGATATGGTAGTGTGGTTGGAAGTTTATTCATGCAATGGTTTTTACTACTCCAAATATTGCGCACGCAATGGGAGTATCACTATGTAATGTTCTCAAATTTGCAGATAGCAATTTGGAACATTAGATTTTGCTACTTTCACCTAGGAGAGGAATAAATGGGTAAGGTAGCCCATGAAAAATAAAATATGAATAATTTCCACCTTAATAAGGAAGGGGATCACTTCAGGGGCTGAACTTTACGCTTACAAGTGTGAACATGGGAAAAATAGATGAGGACATAGTCAAGTTTGACTAAGTCAACATGCATTCTTGAGGAGGAAGAGATCACCTAAGTAAACTAGTTCAATGTGAACAAGGATCAGCCTAAGACACATATGTAAACTAGATTGAATATCCCTAGTGTGAAAATAGGCATTGGAGGTGGATTATTTGACCAAGTCAACAACACAACCACCAGAGGAGGGAAGCAAGCTAGGGCAGCGTAGTTTTGAAAGAGGAAGCTTAATGAAGAAGTCACCTCAACATTGTGTGGGGTCCAGGGTGAGGAGGCTCACCATAGATAAAAGGAGGGCATAGCATCAAAGGGAGATCATTAATGTATTCATATATTTTTTTCTTGAGACCACTTGCATACTTTAGTTGTTTAGCCAGAGTTGTTGCACTGCTTAGTGCAAGGAATTCCTATGTGGGAATTCCATCCTCTCTTTAGATCAGCTTGCTTAAGGGATAAAAGGGAAGTGATTTGAGCTTAATTTCTATATTTTTCTTGAGGCCATTCATATAATTTCTACCACAACACAGTCTCCTTCAATAAACTGCGTCTTTTATGTAGGAGCATCAGTAGTAGAGCTACATCCTTTAATTGTATGCTTATCTTTGAGGAGGAGGTGCTTATTTCCCTCCGGGAGCTCCGATAAGAAGGCCTAATGCCATTATCTATATTATTCAACATTTATATGTCATATTCTGTCATGTTTAATACAATTTTGCAGTGAACTATGTTATTTTTTGCAGTGATGCTTTGTACAGGCATTTTGCCGGAAACCTTGCCCAGTGCCTTGTTTCTACTGTATAAGTGATTAAACCTCAATTTATTTGCTGTGTGATTAATATAAGTTGTATATCAGACCTCTTTCTTAATTTTCTATAGAAACCCTCATGGGAATTACACTCTCACTGTATTCAGAAATTTCTGTTTAGTAAAGTCATGGGAAATCAATGTTTTCTAGCCTAGTCGGGAAAGGAGGAGCTGGTTAATATAGATAGAAGCATTCGTTTGAGCTGAAATTTATATAATAGGTCCCTCTTTACCTAATATATCATATCCAGTCATTTCCCTTGCTTATTGTTACGCTCATTTCTGAAAACAACCTTTTTAGGGCATAAAATCCCCTTTTTCCCCACTTTCCAGATCATGAAACAAAATACAAGTTGCTGATGTAACTAAAAATGATTTACATGTGTTTATTTTGTATATTTTAAGATTATTCATCATAATAGGACCGTTATACATCTTATTCATTGTTGAGTTCCAGATTTGGAACATTATAATGGTATCAGAGCATGATCTCTGGCACAACCTATGAAATCAAGTTATCAGAGGAGAAAAGAGGAAAATCAGAGATAAAAATGATGGAGTGGATGAGCTTACTCTCATCCATTTTGAGATCTAAGAAGAAATAATAAGAGAAATGCACTGAAACTCCAAGAGGGTTTCAAGAAAGAAAGAGTTAGAGTGAGACCTCTAGAAGGTTTCAAGAAGCAGAAGAAAATGCATGCACTTCCTGTTCTTGTAGAGGAATTGAAGAGAAAGGACACCACTTAGAGAATGAAATTATGAGTGGGTATTTGGCATAATACAAGTGCCAACCTAGGGCTTTCAAAGAGACCCTATATTTTCCTTAGTTTATTCAACTGATAGAAGAAAGAAGACCTTGCAGCAAAGAAGAGATCAAGGGAAATTTATTCCTATTGTCTAAATTTGATGGGTAAAATAAAGCAAGAGCTTGGGAAATAAATCTTGAGGCATTCTTCCTACTTCATCTAGTGTAAGAGAGGGAGGTAGCAGAAATTGCAGCGTTGCCCCTGGAGGGTGAAGCCAATACTTGGTGGTGCAATCACTTAAGCCACACAAGAGTGAATTCCTTTTCTAAGTTCACTCAAGAGCTGATCAAAACTTTTTATGAAGAGAGATCAGAGGAGAGAGGGTCCACACCACCATGGGAAGATACAAGTACCAACGTTTTCATAGCCTTGGAAGAGCAGCTTTCTACATCAGCAGTTGGGGTAGCCATTATATTAGAGGGAGGAACCTTTGCAGCTCTACAAGAGGTTCCCACATCTCACCAAGGTATGGGAAGATTTCCACTTTTACTTATTGCAGCAAATATTTCTAAAATTTTTGGAAATATGTTTTCATCTGGCCCAAGATCGAACATTGTTGCTGGGGTAGAGCAGCAATATTGCACTGCACTATGCAGACTTGAATAGTTCAAGAAACAAATGAACCATTATACTCTTGGACCATTGTTGAGTTGCACTTAGCCCTTGAGGTTGAAGTGTGATATTTTGGGGGGAGTCATGAACCTTGAGATGGAGTATGAGGCAGCAACTATGTCATTGGAGGGGCTATCAGCACTGTCAAACAATAATAGGGAAGAGGCTTCACCTTTTTCACCTTTGGATCTTGATGGATTCAAGATGGCCTTGGAAATGAGATCTTCTCTAAGAGTCTCCAAGGAAATGCATTTCAGCATTTAATGGAATGAAAGGAGAAAAGTCTGATATGGGAGGATGGTAGCTTCTTTTGGAGGAGTGCCAAGATGGGGAATGATCGGAGGCATCCATCGGTGGATGAGAGGATGTGGATAGAGAGCAAGGAGCTGGAGAGCTACTTGCAAATCTATGATACTGGGTAGCAAGAGGCAAGACTGCGTTGGCTACTCTTGACAGAAATTGGCCATCATGTGGCATATCCTTCTTCTAAGGGTATGAGGGAGGAGGATACTTGGAAAAGTACTTGCATCATGGGGCAGAAAAGAGTGTGGATGCATTATGATGATATGGTCATTTTTATTTCACTACATCAGTTATATGATGGAGGTTTGATGAGGCAATAAAGACATTTGTTGCTTTGGAGGATTGAGAGAGAGCAAGGGAAGAGTTTCTCTCACATTTTGCATGATGTTGCAATGGGAGGAGATGGAAACATCATTAGAGGAGTCTTTAACATTCAACATGTCAAAGGATGGATTTATGAGTTGGCAGGAGCCTATTTGCATAGGTCAACAACGCTGTCACTTGGGAGCCTGAGCTTATTGGTGGAGTGTTCCCATGATCACTTCATATTTGATGCACTTGGTGGGCATAGAGGAGGTGAGATTGGTAGAGTGGTGGATGGACTCATTGGTTGTTGTGTTATGCTCTCCTTGACTTGGATGTCCAAGCATAAGAAGGAAGATTTTCATGGGGAATGTGATTCACTCCTCTTCAGATTGATATGCCATACCACTATGGAGGATTCATCTATGGATATTTTCACCACCTTGCTTCCATCACATGGTAAGAACTTTGTTGTTGCACTTATTGATTGTTCATCACTATATTTGTATACTCTTACCATGTCCTTGCAGTGTATTTCTCTACAAAGGGGCAAGGTTCTCTTTAGACTCCATGGTCTATTTTTATCCAGCTATTATGATGGAGACATCCATCTAATATATGATCTGGGGAAAATATATGGTTGCTTCTTATATGCTCAATTGACATATCTAGCCATATACTACTTAATATTGGATGTGATGACTTATACAACAAGCCATTTGTCAAGAGAGAACTTTCCATACCATTTCCTGAAGCTGCAGTGGGGAAGACTCCGTTGTGACCACTTGGGAGACTGTTGGTACACTCTAGCACTACATAGAACCTTCAGTATTTCTCTCATTATGATGATGATCATGATCCTATGTGCTGATCTTATTCTTACCTATATGAGGAGCATGGTTGGAGGAGGGACACATGGTGTGGATGTGTTCTTGGGAGAGAAGAATCCCCACACTTTCTGCATTGCATTCTCTAAGGGGAGAATGAGAAGGGACATGGCCTCTACAGCAAAATATTTATTTCTTTATGAGGAGGGCCATGATATGGATGGGATATGATATGGAAGTGAGTTATTGTCTATCATGTATGAGATGTTTTGGGTAAGCTTGATTCACAGCGCTGGGAGAGGGACCTTTGGAGGTCTAGCTTCTTTCTTGCCATTTGAGGGCAACACTATTGCAGCCAAAGATTAGCAAATCCTCTAAAATTTTCTTAAGGGGAGAGGAATACAGCATGGGGTAGGCTACTATGACTACCATGACCAAAATTTCAGCCCACCTACTTTGTCAGAGCTTTAGGTGGAGGTTGACTTGCATGAGTTACCATTTTGGAGGGTGGCTCATTTTGCTTGGTTGATAGCTTGGGGAGGAGAGATTCAAATGAGGATGATGAATCCCAATCTATATTAGCCCTCATGCTTCAAGAGGTTCTTCAAATAGCCCATTACTTCCCCCATGGATGTTTCATTATCACATCATGTTAGCTATTTGGGATGTTCTCCAATAGATGCCTTGCACACTTGGGAGGAGTAACTTGGAGATATATTGATGATACAACACCTTGATCTGTTGAGATTGCAACAAGATGATGAGCTTAGTGGAAAGGAGTCACCTTCACTAAGTGGGCGCGCAGGCTATTTTTGGCGCAAAGTCTATTTTTAGACTATGTCTATTTTTAGACAGATGGATCATGTTCTATGAGTTGCAGGATGCTATTTGTGGATGGTTGGTCAAGTCAAAAAAAATAGATGGACTTATATTTTTAGACATATTGGGCGGAATATATTTTTAGATTGCGAGTCTAAAAATAGATATGTCGAATATTATTAGCTCTTAATAATATTTGGACTCTAAACATTATCTTATTCTCTTGGAGCACTTCAATTAAGTGCACAGATGTGGCACAAGAGCTGATAGAAGGAATTATGCTATTCCCGAGGGTTAAGTGGAGCTATTTCATGGATACTTTAGTTAGAACTCATGTGACAGAGTTTGGTGGAGTTGATTGAGGAAGTTAGTGGATTTGTATTCAGTTTAACTAATCTAAACATAGTTGAGCTATTTGTATTCAGTTTAACTAATTGATACAATTAGTGAGAGTGGTGTGAATTAATTATTAATTAATTCACTAATTATAAACTCATTAATCAACTAAAGAATGCATCAGTTAAATTCAGTGCATGGACAGTTTTAGTGGAGACCAGTGCAGAAATAGGTGAATGAGAAGGTTAACTATCAGTTGTGGCTATATTGTTGCTATTTGCAACACACAGATAATTGGAGAAGCCCATGAGGATTGCGTAGTACAAGCCAGGTGGTTTATGTTATTTAATGATCCATCTCATAGCATTGATTACGCAATAGAGGCTAGCTATCAAGTGGAAAAATATTGGAGCATGTGTTTTGCTAGATCTAGCTTGATAGTGTGTAGCAATTGAGGGTGTGCATGAGAGCTTGTGAGGAGATTTTGTACTATGATTGTTACATGATCTCCATGACATATAATATAAAAATAGTTGGGGTTTTCAGCTTTAAGCTTTCCCATTAAATACTGTGTTCATATGTGTGATTGTTTGTGGTTTTAATGTATGCATGCAATTGATTTTATTTCCGCATGTGATGATCGATGGTAGAAGAGATTTTGTATTATGCATGAAGCTAAAATAGTGTGTGATCAGGAGAATCTCGGTGAATAATATATCAGTTATTCAAATTTCTACATGGTATCGGAGTGTTATTGATCATTGGAGTAATTGCAAAACATTGAAGCAGTTGAGTTTTGTGCTGGTGGAATTCGAATTTGCAGCAGTGTTTTCTTGGTGTCAAAGTTGAGATGTATTTCAACGGATTGCGATTGGAGTATTCCCTTGAGGGAAACTTGAATTATATTGCATGGAAGGACAAAATGGAGGCGGTGCTGGATGAAAATGGGTTGAAGGAGTTCATAGATGCAGAAATTCCAAAGCCTACTTCTAGTGATGTTGCCGTACTTGATGCATGGAAAAAGAGGACAAAAAAGTGTCAAAGGATTCTATTGGAAGGTGTGAAGGATCACATAGTGTCCAACCTTCTTGGGAAAGCTTTGATAGATTTATTCCAAAGCAAGAGTGACCAGAGGAAGTTGGCGCTCAAGGATAGACTCAGAAACATAAAAATGGAGAAAGGCGACAGTATGCCCAAGTACCTCACGAAGTTCATCCAATGCAGGGATGAGCTGGGAAGTGTGGGGGTTACTGTTGATGATTAGGACTTGGTGAGCTTGGCTCTCCTTGGGCTTCCAAAGAGTTGGAATTCCTATCAGGACTCTGTCAACGGTCGGGAGAAATTGCCAGGATGGGAGCGACTTTGGTCGGATCTTGTGCAAGAGGAGATAAGGCGGAGTACCAGGGATGGATCTTCATCAAAGAACTCCGATGAAGAGAATTGCGCTTTGGCTACCAAATCAAAGAAGGGAAAGAGCAAGAAAGCTTCTCAATCTGGTGCGAAAGGCAAGAAGCAGGACATGTCCAAGGTGAAGTGCTTTCACTGTCACCAACATGGACATTACGCCACTAATTGTCCACAGAAGAAGAAAAATAAGCAGGCTGCTGGATCTATAGCTAGAGAGGCCTTAGCCTCATAGTTTGAGTTGGATTTTTCGCTGATCGCATGCTTGGTCTCAAGTGTGATGGGTTCAGTGTGGTTTCTTGACAGTGGTGCATCTTTTCACATGACAGGAGATCGAGATTTGTTTACTGATCTGGATGAGAAAGATCTTGGAGTGCACATCGAGATGGGCGATGATGGTAGATACAGTGCGACCGGTATCGATACCATTTCCTTTGAGAGGGAGTCTGGTAAACCCTTCGTATTGAAGGAAGTGATGCATGTTCCAGGATTGAAGAAGAATCTTATCTCTGTGGCGATGTTAGAAGACAAGGGATATGATGTTGTCTTTAGCGAAGGAAAGGCTTTCTTGCGTAGTAAGGAAACTGGTGAGACTCGGAGGATAGGGGTTGGAGTTAAAAACCTTTATAAATTGTAGGTAGATGGTTGTGCAGCAATGGCAGGCAAGGCAGAAGGAGTGGTGAGCTGGGATGATGGCGAGTTGTGGCACCGAAGATTGGGCCACCTTCACCATGGATCTTTGAAGATACTGCAACATATTTCTACTACGCTTCCTAAAGGCACTCTTGCGCAGTTAGATCAGTGCAAGGGGTGTACCTTGGGAAAATTTGTGAAATCCACCTTTCATGAGAAGGATAGTCGCGCCACGATGATCCTTGAGAGAATTCACACAGACGTGTGTGGACCTTTCTCAGCAGCTTCGAAAGCAAAGCATAGGTATTATGTGATATTTTTTGATGATTTTTCTTGTAAGTGCTGGATCTTCTTCATGTAGAAGAAGAGTGAGACATACTCAAAGTTCTGTGAGTTCAAGGCACTAGTTGAGAAAGAATCGGGGAAGCAGGTCAAGCCTCTTAGGAGTGACAATGGTGGTGAATTCATCTCTGGAGAATTCAAGGACTTTTGCAGCGCAGAAGGAATTCGAGGAGAGCTCATAGCACCTCATAACCCACAGCAGAACGGGGTTGCTGAGCGGAAGAACAAAACGATCGTGGGTGTTGCACGGGCAATGTTGCATGATCAAGGCCTACCCATACACTTGTGGGCTGAGGCATGAAATACTGCAGTATATGTGCAGAACCGTTGTCCTCACAGGATACTTGGAATGAGTACACTCGAGGAGGCGTTTTCTGGTAAGAGGCCTGATATTTCCCATTTGAGGATTTTTGGTTCACCTGTTTACATTCATGTGATGAAGGATTCCAGGAAGAAGCTGGAGCTGACTACGGAGGTTGGGATATTTGTGGGGTACACTGATACGCCCCACAACTATCGTGTGTATTTTCCAGACAGTCGCAAGACTGTTGTGTGACGGGATATCAAATTTCAGGAGGAGAAAGCCAGGAAGTGTTCGCTTGAGAGGGAGCCACACTTGCATGCAGATGAGGAGCTATTAGTTCCTATGGATGAGTCTCAGGATGTGGATCAGCCACAAGATGAGGTTCATGGAGTAGAAGAGACCACTCAAGCAGCGCCAACCATCAGAGGGCGGAAGCGCACTACAGAAGCTGAGCGATTGGCTCAAGATGCAGAGAAGATTGTAGGAGCACCTACATCACAGCGCAGACAAAGACAGTCACCTGATCAGTATACTGGATACATGGCTCTTATGAGAAAGTGTATCATGACAGAGCCATCCTCTTTTGAGGAAGCTATGGAGGACCCCGCATGGGTAGATTCCATGGTGGAAGAGTATGATTTGATTGTCAGAAACAGTGCATGGGATATTGTCCTGAGACCAGAGGGGAAATCAGTGGTGGGTTCAAGATGTATCTACAGAGTGAAGCAGGCAGCTGATGGGAGTGTGGAGAAGTATAAGGAAATATTTTTTGCCCGAGACTTTTCACAGATTGAGGGGATCGATTATGAGGATACCTTTTCACCTGTCACAAGGTATTCTTCCATACAGACGATTCTTTCTCTCTCAGCGCAGATGGGGCGGCACATTCATCAGATGGATGTGAATATTGCATTCCTCAACAAATTCATTGAGGAGGAGGTGTACATAGAGTAGCCCGAAGGTTTCTAGATCTTCAGCAGCGAGTCGCATGTGTGCAGGCTCAAAAGAGCGTTGTATGGGTTGAAACAAGCACCTCGTGCTTGGTACACACGGATAGACAGTTATTTCACCGGACTTAGAGTCTCCAAGAGTGAAGTGGATCCTAACCTATACCAGATTGTGGTGGAGGGTAAGTTGCTAATCATTTTACTTTATGTATATGATTCGATTTTGACAGGTGATGAACTGTTGATACACTCATGCAAGGCTGATCTTGCAAAGGAGTTTGAGATGAAGGACTTGGGCCTCCTTCATTATTTTCTGGGATTGGAAATTTGGCAGCGCAGTGGTGGACTGTTTGTTTCTCAGGGTAAGTATGCTCGGGAGATACTAGAGAAGTTAAACATGTATGGCTGCAAGCCTGTTGGTACTCCTCTTTCTGGTGGTTGGAGGAAGGAGGATGCTACTTCAGCGGAGGTAGTGGAAGCCAATATTTATCGACAGTTGGTGGGGTCGCTTATGTATCTAGTCAATACACGACGTGACATATGCTATGCTGTTAACCAGCTTTCACACGCTATGGTTAAGCCAACCAAGCTCTTTTGGAAGGCGGGGAAGCATGTATTGAGATATCTCAAAGGCACATCGGGATATGGATCATGGTACAAACAGGAGGATGAGTTGAGGCGGCATGGCTTCACGGATTGGTGTCATCATATCAGAGATTGTGTGTAGCAGAAGATCATGTTACTTTCATACATTCCCACGGAGGATCAGGATGCTGATATCTTGACGAAGGTGCTCACGAAGAGCAAATTCGAATACCACAGGGGCAGGATAGGGCTTCCAGATAATCCTTATCTTGTTGAGAGGGAGTGTTGAGATTGCAACAAGATGATGAGCTTAGTGGAAAGGATTCACCTTCACTAAGTGGGCCCGTAGGCTATTTTTGGCGCAATGTCTATTTTTAGACTATGTCTATTTTTAGACATATGGATCATGTTCTATGAGTTGCAAGATGCTATTTGTGGATGGTTGGTCAAGTCAGAAAAAATAGATGGACTTCTATTTTTAGACATATTGGGCAGAATCTATTTTTAGATTGCCAGTCTAAAAATAGATATGTCAAATATTATTAGCTCTTGATAATATTTGGACTCTAAACATTATCTTATTCTCTTGGAGCACTTCAGTTAAGTGCACAGATGTGGCACAGGAGCTGACAGAAGGAATTACGCTATTCCTGAGGGTTAAGTGGAGCTATTGCATGGATACTTTAGTTATAAATCATGTGACAGAGTTTGGTGAAGTTGATTGAGGAAGTTAGTGGAGTTGTATTCAGTTTAACTAATCTAAACATAGTTGAGCTATTTGTATTCAGTTTAACTAATTGATACAATTAGTGAGAGTTGTGTGAATTAATTATTAATTAATTCACTAATTATAAACTCATTAATCAACTAAATTAGAATGCATCAGTTAACTTTAGTGCATGGACAGTTTCAGTGGAGACCAGTGCAGAAATAGGTGAAAGAGTAGGTTAACTATTAGTTGTGACTATACTGTTGCTATTTGCAACACACAGATAATTGGAGAAGTCCATGAGGATTTCGAAGTACAAGCCAGGTGGTTTATGTTATTTAATGAGCCATCCCATAGCATTGATTACACAATAGAGGCTAGCTATCAAGTGGCAAAAGATTGGAGCATGTGTTTTGCTAGATCTAGCTTGATAGTGTGTAGCAATTGAGGGTGTGCATGAGAGCTTGTGAGGAGCTTTTGTACTATGATTGTTACATGATCTCCATGACATATAATATACAGATAGTTGGGGTTTTCAGCTTTAAGCTTTCCCATTAAATACTATGTTCATATGTGTGATTGTTTGTGGTTTTAATGTATGCATGCAATTGATTTTATTTCCGCATGTGATGACCAATGGTAGAAGAGATTCTGTATTATGCATGAAGCTAAAATAGTGTGTGATCAAGAGAATCTCGGTGAATAGTATATCAGTTATTCAAATTTCTACATGATCCATGGATGATTGCATCATATGAGGTTGCTACATGGGAGGAGAGGATACTCTTCAGTCTTATCCTTGCAGTTTCTTGAGGACAAGAAACATTTGGGAGGGGAGGACTGTCATGTTCCCAAATTTGCACATAGCAATTTGAAACATTAGATTTTTGCTACTTTCACCTAGGAGAGGAATAAATGGGTAAGGGATCCCATGAACAATAAAATATCAATAATATCCACCTTAATAAGGAAGGGGATCACTTCAGGAGCTGACCTTTACACTTACAAGTGTGAACATGGGGAAAATAGATGAGGACATAGTCAAGTTTGACTAAGTCAACATGCATTCTTGAGGAGGAAGAGATCACCTAAGAAAACCGGTTCAATGTGAACAAGGATCAGCCTAAGACACATATGTAAACTAGATTGAAGATCCCTAGTGTGAAAAGAGGCGTTGGAGGTGGATTAGTTGACCAAGTAAAAAACGCAACCACAAGAGGAGGGAAACAAGCTAGGGCAGCACAATTTTGAAAGAGGAAGCTTCATGAAGAAGTCACCTCAACATTGTGTGGGGTCCAGGGTGAGGAGGCTCACCAAAGAGAAAATGAGGGCATATAATGAAAGGGAGATCATTCATGTATTCATCTATTTTGGTCTTGAGACCACTTGCATGCTTCAGCTGTTTAGCCAGAGTTTCTGCACTGCTTAGTGCAAGGAATTCCTATGCGGGAGTTCCATCCTCTCTTTAGATCAACTTGCTTAAGAGATCAAAGGGGAGTGATTTGAGATTCATTTCTATATTTGTATTGAGTCCATTCATATACTTTTAGCCACAACGCAGTCTCCTTCAGTAAAATGTGTCTTTTATCTAGGAGCAGCAACAGTAGAGCTGCATCCTTTGATTGTATGCTTATCTTTGAGGAGGAGGTGTTTGTTTCCTCTGGGAGCTCCAATAAGAACGCCTAAGGCCATTCTCTGTATTATTCAGCATTTATATGTCATATTTAGTCATGTTTAATACATTTTTGTAGTGAACTGCGTTATTTTCTGCAGTGCTGCTTTGTACATGCTTTTTGTCGGAAACCTTGTCAGGTGCCTTGTTTCTACTGTATAAGTGATTAAACCTCCATTTTTTTGTTGTGTGATTAATAAAAGTTGTATAATATAACTCTTTATTATTTTTTTTTAGAAATCCTCAGGGGAATTACGCTCTCACTGTATTCATAAATTTATGTTTAGTAAAGTCATGGGAAATCAGTGTTTTCTAGCCTCGTCGAGAAAGGAGGAGTTATTTAATACAACTAGAAGAATTATTTTGAGCTGAAATTTTGATAATAGGTACCTCTTGACCTAATATATCATATCCAACCATTTCCCCTGCTTCTTTTTACACTTATTTCTGAAAACAACTTTTTAGGGCATAAAATCCCCTTTTTCCCCACTTTCTAGATCATGAAACGAAATACAAGTTGCTGATGTAACTAAAAATGATGTATATGTGTTTATTTTATATATTTTAAGCTTATTAGTCATAAAAGGACTGTTATACATCTTATTCATTGCTGATTTCAAGATTTGGAACATTACACACTACAAGAAAAAAGGACATTTTTTAGGGTCAAAGAATGTCAGCTCCTTGGTGATGGTCAAAAGTGCCTCTGTCACCAAAATTTGAACATCAACAAAGGTGGTGTCACTAAAATTATAGGTGTTGTGGTCACATTCAAGGTCCATCACCAATAATGGTTTATAATGACAGATAGTGACTATCACCACCTATCAGCAATGGTGATGTAACTTAACCTCTGTCACCAAAAAAATTAACGTCACCAAATGTGGAATCACTAAAAGTATAAGTGTTGTGGTGACATTGAAGGTCCGTCACGAATAATTATTATAATGACAGATACTGAATGTCACCATTTGATATGAACAACATCAATTTATGGTGATGTTCCTTTCATGGTCATCACTATTGATGCATATATATGGTGGTGTTCATTGATTGTCACCATTTCATATTTTGGTGAGAGTCGAAAATTTTCAGCATTAGATCATTTGTGTTATTTAAAAGAGTCTTTTTCACTAAAAATTGATCATTTCCATTCCATATAAATATCAAGGCACGATGGAATCAAACCACCAACCTCTTGCTTCTAAAGAAGGTGCTCCTCCATTGAGCTATCACCCTTTAAAGAATTAGACTTTTAAAAAATAGACCTTGAAACTTTATATATTGTAAATTCTACAAAGTAACTTTGTAAAGTCTTGGAAAATATTTTACTAAACAAGAAAAATAGCATTGAATTTTATACCTAATGGTTATGGAAGTTATGAAAAATAGGTGGAGGAAAAATAGTCACCTATAAGATACTCAATATTTTCAGTTAAATACTCAATTATAAGTTTGAAGACATTGATAGCCTATAAATTACCTATAATTATCAAATCTAAAATTTGCAATTACACCAAAAATTGATTTCTCACCTTGTGAGTCATGTAAATATGTTACGACGACATACAAATCTTCCTCTAAAAGATTTATTTTCATGCCCATAATCCAAAAACAATGAGTATATATCATGAAATTATGAATAATGAGATACATGCTTGAATCCTACTAGCTATAGGGTCTAGAAAAATAGTTGGCAGTGTTTCTCATTATTAATTAATTAAAGATGTCAAAATATAATGATCAATAACAATGATCCTGAAACGTAACCAAAAAACATATGTTAAAAATTGTAAGCACAAAGTTTGGATAATATATGTTACACCAACAAAATATCAAAGGGGAATTCATACACTTCCAAATCCAAACCAAGCATGAGTATCCAAAGATGTAATTGTATGGATACAAGGAAATCACTCTCTACCTCCCAATGATAACTATGTCCTCCAACAAGGACTTCAAATAGCAAAGGGGTGTGAAGACAAGAACCTCAAAGAAAAAAAAACTACACATTACAAAACACACTTCATCCCCCCTATACCTTTATAGAATAGATCTAGGGGAATAAAAAAAATATCCATAGAGAATAGGATTACAATGGTCAAAATAAATAAATATGATAAGAAAAAAATAACCAGCAACGAAATTTACTAATTTGAAAATGTTTAAAGTACATTAAATAAAGATGGCATCCATAGTACATTAAAGTGACATTGGTAAATTTTGGGATTGGTCAATTGTCAACTATACATAGTCCCACCAATCTAATGAACTATGATAGGAAATGTTCCCATTAATGGAGTAGCATGTTTAATGTTGATTGGAATCTGGATTAGGGGAAAACCTTTTCCAAATATTCAAAGTGCTTGGAATTGCACCAAACTAGAAATACAAGGGCCAACCCATAGTCAAGAATCCAACACAACTCATTTCGTTAAAAAATGAGTTAGGATGAAGAAGTTATATCATGTTGATTGTCTTTCAGAACATGAAATTAAAAAAAAAAGCCTAACAGGTACAGGCTGATGACATGGCAACCCAATCAGCATGCAAGGAATCTTCTTCAGTGTTTTCCCAATGGGATTGTGACAAGTGTCACTGTGGTATTCACCAGGTTTGATTTGAGAAGGTGTAATTTTCCCAATTTCTTGCTAAGGTCCTACTAAGGTTTAATTTTATTGTTTTTTTAATATGAGGGAAGACAACACAACCAGGGACTGCCACATGTCCCCCCTGGTGGACCCCCTCTCCAAGGTTTGGTTCAAATTTCATTTTTATGAGCTATGGTTATACATTTGATCGAATTATTATTGGGGGGAATTGGATATATATATATATATATATATATGTAATATCTTATTATAGTTCAAAGACCATAGTTCATATTTATTAAATTTTGGAGCATGGCATGCTTATTTATAAACCAAAGTCTGATTACATGGTTGATAGTTTGAAGTTTATTATGGTGGATATATATTATATATGGTGCATTTCGTATAAGCAATAGTCCGAGAAAGAAATTTTATATTGGAGTGTATGGTTTCATTAACCAAAGTCAAATGTATATGGTCACAATGTAGCGTAAAATGTATACAGCGATGGGTGGAGGTCGGGGCTTAACCCCGCGACCTCCTCTTCTCCACTCTTCACCCATACCAATGGGCCATTCATATGGTTCTTAACATAATATGTGCCCAACCTTTATTTAAATTGCATATGCGGATACGATGGTAGAATGGAGGGGGCTAGCCCTCCTCCCACGTGACCTTATCATGTGCCCAATCCAATAGTGCCTGAAATAATTGCGCTTAGTGCGCATTTTATCCTCCTAATCCATGATTTAAGCCCTAATTAAGCTTAGTTTAAGATTTCGTATTTTTAGAAAATTCCTCCATTTTCGGCAGGATTTCCAAGTTTAGTGGAGCTATCTGGAGTCCTCTCCATATTTGGAGGAGGAATATAGGGGAAAATTGAATGATGTCTACCTTGAGAAATTTTCGACCAATTTTGGCTCAGGAAGAGTCATTCTTAGTAGATTGGCATGCTCTGAATCCGTTGGTATAGGTTGTATAGGAAGAGGAGAAATTTTACAGATGTATTTGTCACTTTGAATAAAAAGGAAGTTAGGGGACACCAGGAAGGAAAGCCATGCCTAGATCAGTTGAAGACCTATATTGGCTCAAGAAGAGTAATTTTTATATGTATTTGATGCTCTGAACATAGTGGTATAGTTTTCAGAGGCATTGGATCACTTTTGAAAGTGCTTTTGTCACTTTGGATATTAAACAAGCCCATGGCCACCAGGATGGGAGGTCAAGCTTAGATCAGCTAGAAACCAATTTCAGAGATTGAATATTAATTTTTGGGGTATTTGGGCATTTTGAAGCCAATGGAGCATGTTGAAAATACATTTGAGCACAAAAGGTGTATGTAATTATACATTTGACTCTTAATTTCAAGAGGGCCTAGCTAATGAAGCAGGTCCATGGAGATGTAATCAGGGAGGGGTGAACCCTGTTATCATTCATTGTCTAATGTGATTGTTGTGTGCTATTTTTCTAAATTTCATTTTTTGTATATGAGTTTCTGAAAGATAATTAACTCATAATTTTATCATCAAAGACACATAAAAATTGACATATAAACCCCTTCACAACTGGTTAACTTGAGACAATCCTAAATACATCATTTTAATATTGATGAGGAAGCTAGCATAGAAATAACTAGTTTTCCCATATTCAGATCAAGTTGGTATCAAAGAAAAAGTTTAGCCTATTTTAGCCAAGGTTAGCTAGAAGAATTAGCTATTGGTTTTTGAATTTTTGCAAGGATAATCTAACTATGTGCAAGTTTATGTGTATACCATCTCCTTAGAAAAAGTCAAGATTAAGAGCTCAGATCTCAAATCAGAACAAAAAATATTTATATGCATTATAGGTGTGATGGCATGTTCATTAAGAAATGCTTCAAATATGAAGATAAGAGGGAGAGAATTATAATTTAAGAGCAGTTGGTTGCCATGAAGGAGGAGAAGCAAGAGCTTCTTGAAAAGATTCATGAGATGGAAACTAAGCTCCATGATGCCAAGGGAGCCTTAGCCATGTATGTACATGAAAAAGATGTATGAATTTAAAGTTTATATTCAATTTCCTCTCAAAATAAATGTGTA
Organism: Pinus albicaulis; assembly: GCA_034641835.2. NCBI lineage: Eukaryota > Viridiplantae > Streptophyta > Pinopsida > Pinales > Pinaceae > Pinus > Pinus albicaulis. Next base: position 462,986,827 of record CM076577.1, on the reverse strand, counting down.
GGTGCTTTTGAAAGACACACTAAAGGAGTAGGGTCCAAATTGTTGGTGAAGATGGGATATGAAGGTAAAGGACTGGGCAAACATTCACAAGAAATATTTGAGCCAATTGATGTTGAGGAAATGCCTAAGTATTTGGGTCTTGGTTATGGAAAACATGATGGAGAAAGCTCTAAAGCCAAGGAAGCACATGAATGTGTTCCAAGAAGGACTTTAATTTAATGTTCATTGCCTCAAGCTTGTGAAGATTGTGTTCATGAGGAATGCAAAATTTTTACACCCACTTTGCAAGAAGGTGCTCATAAGCATGCAACTAATGAGAATGTCAAAGAAGAGGGTGTTGAAAGCTCTAAATTCATTGAATGCATTTTTGTTATTCGGAAGAGAGCCACTACCTCATCAAATTCACCTCCTCAAGAAGGCGGAAAACATGAATGTTCAAGGTATAAATATGCTTTTAATCAAGTTTCTTTTGATTATGATAAACATAGTAAATTCTCAGATAATATTTTGAGAAATTTTTCATGTTCCTTTTGTGGTTTGGATAACCATAATGTTTCAAGGTGTTGGAAGAAGATATCCATGCACATGAAACTTTCAAAGAAAAGGAGGCGGGAAGACAAAGTTCCATTGGAAAAAGAAAACCATGTTGAAAAGAAGATGCAATTATTTTTCACTCATTTCCATAAGCAATGTCATATTGTAGACAAGTGTTGGACTTTGTATCCAACAAGTCATCCACAAAATTTTAAGAAGGTGGAGAAAGAGAATGAAAATAATGGAAAAGAAGATTCCATATTTTATGTGGGTCAGGATGATTCACATGATGAAGTGTAGCTAAAAGCATCGCCACTGAAATAGTTTTTTCTTTTGTCTCTACATTGCATGTTGCATGTTTATGCCAACAAGGTGTTTGAAAGTGGAATATGTTGACTCACTTTATTGTAGAATTTTTTTTTATTTCAGATATTTAAGTACATGTACATATGAATCGAGTTCTTGTACTTATGATTGTACTTGTGAGAGATTTGAATGATTGTATATCTTAGTGTCAGTTTTTTCATACTGCCATCAGTGATCAAATTTACTCTTTTGCATTTGCATAGTAGGAGTCCCATACTATAAATTTTCATCATTACATTAGGTCATGGATTCATTGATGGTAGTAGTCTTTCATTATTTTTCCCTCATGTGAAAACTTGCTAATTCTCCTCTCTATAGTCTTCACTCATGATTCACTTTCACTTCGAAATTCATGTTATTAGGTCATAGAGTTGATCTCATTAGGTTCTAGGGTCTAATCATGGTCAAATAATGAGCCAAGTGTCAATAAATATCAGCAAGGACATGAGGAGATCGAATAAACTGAAAAGCACAGTATCTAGAAAAATCAAAGAGTTGTTCTGTTAAGCTTGATGTAATTTTCACCTCAAAACATGTTTTGAGGTGAAAACATGGTACTCGTATTTTTATGCAATTCTTATTTAATTTTATGTCTTCATATGTAATATTGTTAACCCCCTATGAATTTTTTGACAAGCAAACAGGGGGCTAAAATGTTGTTTGAGTCTTCAAGGCATGCATTTCCCCTGAAAACACATCATCCTTGAAGCCTCCTTGTGCCTTTTTCCTTTGATAAATCCTCACTGCTATTTCCAGTTTTAAATCCTCTCTGTTGTGAAGAAGAATGCCCAAAAAGGCCTTTTCCCTCTTATTTCATCCCCACTTAACCTCTGTTTCTTCACCTTTTCCCCCTCCCTTAATTCCTCATTAACCCCTTAAAATCACCCTAACTCCCCTTTTAAGCCTTATAATACCTTTCTTCGGTTTTAAACACTCTTTATTCCTTCTATCGAAACCCTTGTTAAGCCTTAAAAAGCCCTCTTTTTGGCTTAAAATCATCCATTTGACATATGAGGCTTTAGCCCCCTTCGGCCAAGCCGTTAACCACTTCCCCTCCATAAAACCGAGCATCGAGAATAGGCACTAGGCCCTTGAGCGCTTATCGCATCAGAAGATCAGTCGGGAGCAGTTTCCTTTTGGTTCTTAAAAAACTTCCGATGCGATTGAAATATTGTTATAATGGCCTGCTGCGATCTGAGCCGTTGATCCATATCGATCCGATGGCCTAGCACTAATCGCACCGCGCCCGTAGTTTGTCTCCCATCACTCTTCGATTACACGAGATCCATCAATCGCGCCATCACAATCGCCCAATCCCGAGTCTATTGGCTCTTCCGAATGTCGCATCCCGATTGAATCCTAGCCGTTCATCCGAACAGATCCGACGGACCTTATTTCTCATGCTTCGCTCCTTTACCCCCATACGTCTCCCCACTGATTGAGTCTGCGCCTTCGATCTTGTTCCAGATTGGATGGCTGGTGCTCGATCGCATGTCGCCAATCAGAACTTTTAACTATGTTACCCTCTACCTCTCTCGATTGTTTTTTTCCAATTCGATCATGACCATTCGTCCAATCCTAGATCTATGGTCCTTATCGCACCGTGCATTTCCCCCCATGTTTCTTCATAGGATTCTCCTATTAACCCCATCATATGATCCCAACCGTCGATCTCCTCCCGGGATCTAACGGCTCACAATTAATCGCCCTCCGCCCATGCCGGGTCCCACATCGTAGGCACCTCTCCATCCATTCAATTCATTTCCTTTGTATTTTCCCGAGACTTAAAACTCTAGGCTTTACACTAGAGTGTTACTTCTTCTGCCTACTAACTATTAACACCCCCGTCTGTAATCTTGGCCGTTGATCATTTTCTGCTCCTTGGATCAGACTGTCCGCGATCCTTTTTGCACCAAATCTCCGTTAGCTCTTCCCTCCACCATTTTGCGGGGTTCTTTTACCCATTTTCGTTTCATCCACTATTTACACCATCAATCCATAGGCCTTCAAAGCATTGCTCTACCATCTCCCTGGATTTTATAATGAGTTCATTTTGTTGTGCAGGGTTTATAGAGTGATGAATTCACCATGATTTCCATAATCACAGTCACTATGATTCGGAATACAGAGAGGCCATTACAGCGGCAACAAAGTGAATTAGCAAGGAGGATTAAAGGGGTTTAAAGCCTGTTATTGAAAAATTAACGCTTAACCCTGCGTTCAAAGGAAGGAGGCACATTTGGAAGACTAAGCACACTAACGAGTTACATCAGTGCATTCATATCAGCAGAGCACCGTTTCTCCAGAAGGACACCTTCCTTCAGAAGTCTCCATGCCTCCTCGAACCCTTCAATATTATTTCACTGATAGAAGCTTCTTTAAGACTGTCAGACAACAATTATGGAGGTATGGGGAGACCTGCAGACCTTTCTACCCACGTCGCTTATTTCAGAAGGCTACCACAGAGTACCATTAGTCGGATTTCTTCAAAAGAACATACTTGAAGTTATTAAAAAGATGTTTGGACCATACTTTAGAGTACACAGAGTTAATGAAAATCCATTTTGCGGAATGGGCATTCGACCTTCCTCTCCTCTGTCTTAATGAACCAATTAAATGTACATCTACTCCTGATATTACTCATTCTCCTATAAATAATCCCAGAGAACACATTGTAAAGGGTTGTGTGGTTGTTGTTGCTGTTAGGGGGATTTTCTTAGCTGTTAGAACAGTTTTGGGGAAGGGTAGCAGAGTACTTTGTAATGTAGTAGGCTGGGAGGAGAAATTTTGGACTGTATTAGCCATTGAGCTCATTGTATGTGACTGGTTTTACACATCAATTAATCAAGCGAATTTCACAGGATCCTGGTCTATTACTACGGGTGATGTTTCCCTGTCTTATTTCATTTTTATCATATTGTTCATATTTATACAATAAGAATCAGTAAATTAGGCTTAGGATATACCCTCGCATGCTACCCTAATGCCCACTACTCTTCTTATCTTTGATGTTTTCTGCTTAATGTGTATCTAAGAGAAAATGCATGTAATTTAACCAGTGTAACAACTATTATTCATTGCTAGTTGATGTATGAATTCGGGTTTGTTGCTTGGATGTCCTAGCTGGTGTCAAAGCAGGGAAGGTTAAAATTCCTTCTCCGATCTATAGACTCTAGCTTTGTGTTAAATATTATCTCTGTTTTTCTCCTGGAATATGCTGAAGCAGATCTGGAGTTAGATGACCTCTAGTATGATCTCAAGCTACCCTTTGTGTCTTCATTGAGAGTTGCCTTTGAGTATGTCAAAGCAGGTCTGGAGTTAAATGACCTCTGACCTGATCTCCAGACAAAAATTTGGTGTCTTTCCTTCTTTCACCTTCATAGGGCAAGTCATCTATACTTGCCCTGTGAAAGTCTTGGCTAGTTGTTTGCAAGTAATCTCCTTTCATGACTCCATATCCCAATGGATGGCACAGTGTTAACCTATCCTCCTTGCCCAAAACATCCTACTACTTTGCTCCTTTCATCCCATTACGTTCTCAGTTAATGATCTCATGACCAACTCAACAACCAATCAAATCATTTAAAACCCCTTGTGCTTCATAGCTAGCCTAATACCTCTATTTGAGCTTCAAAGATATATCATTCTTTTTTATTTATAGAGAGATCCCTCTTTGGACCCAGGAGGGCTAGATCCTGAGGTCCAAAAGTGGTTTGATGTTGTCTTATATTTTGGTATTTCCAAATCTGCCAAAACATAGGAACCCCAACATAATGGTGACTCCACTGGGGATAAAAGGACCAATCAGCTGTGATTTGGTAGTAAATCATTGTGGTGGACAATAAATCTCCTTGAACATCTTAAAAATCCACCTGGAAACTCCACAGTTCCTAAATGATTAAAATATTTCACTGGTGATCAGTAGGCCGCTGATTATCTTGGTTTCACAAGACTCCACTGGGAGACCATGTCGCAGTACAACATCAGCCATGCTAAAGACCAAGTCACTTCATTAAAGGAAGACTCTGAGCAGTTTGAAAAAATGCATCCAAGTTTCATAGCAGAGTGTCATGACACAATTTCAAGTGAATTGGCAGAGCTGGAAGTGGAGGACCTTCCAGGGGCTATTCTTCTCAGCTCAAAATTCAAACCCGTGCTCAGGAAAATTTTCTTAGAATTGGTGGTTGAAAGATATGAAGCTGAGATTGAAATTTTGAACTCACAAGAAAAATCATATCAGTTCAAAGACCCGACAGCCTTTTTGGAAAGTCTCCCTCCCCCTAAAAAAGAAGAAATTCCATTTCCTTTCGATGTGCAAGAAGAAGATGATCGGGCTTTCAAGAGCCACACTGAGGACACAGTGAAAGATTCAGTAATAAAAACTGCTCAGGATCAAGACAGCCTACCAGTCTTGGGAGGCCTGAAAGAAGAAAGCGTACATCATATTTTCTAAAGAAGAAAGCATACATCATATGTTTTAAACACTCTTTATTCCTTCTATCGAAAGCCCTTTTAAGCCTTAAAAATCCCTCTTTTTGGCGTAAAATCATCCATTTGACATATGAGGCTTTAGCCCCCTTCGGCCCAGCCGTTAACCACCTCCCCTCCATAAACCCGAGCACCGAGAATGGGCACTAGGCCCTTGAGCACTTATCACATCGGAAGATCAGTCGGGAGCAGTTTCCTTTTGGTTCTTAAAAAACTTCCGATGCGATTGAAATATTGTTATAATGGCCCGTTGCGATCTGAGCCGTTGATCCATATAGATCCGACGGCCCAACACTAATCGCACCGCGCTCGTCGTTTGTCTCCTATCACCCTCCGATTACACGAGAGCCATCGATCTATCTTAAGATTGGATGGTGATCACTCAATCGCACCATTGCAATCGCCCAATCTCACGTCTATTGGCTCTTCCAACTGTCGCATCGCGATTGAATCCTAGCTATTCATCTGATCGGATCCGACATACCTTATTTCTCCCACTTTTCTCCTTTACCCCCGTCTTTCTCCCCACCGATTGAGTCTCCGCCATTGATCTTGTTCCAGATCGGATAGGTGGTGCTCGATCGCGCGTCGCCAATAAGAACTTTTAACTGTGTTACCCTCTACCTCTCCCGATTGCATTTTACCGATTCGATCGTGACCATTCGTCCAGTCCTAGATCTACGGTCCTTATTGCATCACACATTTCCCCCCATGTTTCTTCATCGGATTCTCCTATTAACCCCATCGGATGATCCCAACCATCGATCTCCTCCTGGGATCTGACGGCTCACAATTAATCGCCCTCCACTCATGCCGGGTCCCACAACGTAGGCCCCTCTCCATCCATTCGATTCATTTCCTTTGTATTTGGCTGAGACTTAAAACTCTAGGCTTTACACTAGAGTGTTTCTTCTTCTTCCTACCAACTATTAACACCCACGTCTACAATCTTGGTTGTTGATCATTGTCTTCTCCTCAGATCGGATTGTCCACGATCCTTTTTGCACCAAATCTCCATTAGCTCTTTCCTCCACCTTTCTGCAGGGTTCTTTCACCCATTTTCACTGTGTCCACAATTTACACCACCACTCCATAGGCCTTCAAAGCATTTTTCCACCATCTCCATAGATTTTATAATGAGTTCATTTTGTTGTGCAGGGTTCATAGAGTGATGAATTCACTCTGATTTCCATAATCACAGTCACTGTGATTCAGAATACAGAGAGGCCATTACAACAGTAAAAACGTGAATTAGCAAGGAGGATTAAAGGGGTTTAAAGCTTTTTATTTAATATTTAACGCTTAACCCCGCGTTCGAAGGAAGAAGGCGCAGTTGGAAGACTAAGCACACTAACGAGTTACATCAGTGCATTCATATCAACAGAGCACCGTTTCTCTAGAAGGACACCTTCCTTCAGAAGTCTCCATGCCTCCTCGAACCCTTCAATATTATTTCACTGACACAAGCTTCTTTAAGGCTGTCAGACAGCAATTATGGAGGTATGGGGAGACCTGCAGACCTTTCTACCCACATCGCTTATTTCAGAAGGCTACCACAGAGTACCATCAGTCGGATTTCTTCAAAAGAACATACTTGAAGTTATTAAAAAGACATCTGGACCATACTTCAGAGTACACACAGTTAATGAAAAGCCATTTTGCAGAATGGACATTCAACCTTCCTCTCCTCTGTCTTAATGAACCAATTGAATGTATATATACTCCTGCTATTACTCATTCTCCTATAAAGAATCCCAGAGAACACATTGTAAAGGGTTGTGTGGTTGTTGTTGCTATTAGGGGGATTTTCTTAGTTGTTAGAATAGTTTTGGGGGAGGGTAACAGAGTAGTTTGTAATGTAGTAGGCTGGGAGGAGAAATTTTGGACTGTATCATCCATTGAGCTCAGTGTATGTGACTGGTTTTGCACATCAATTAATCAAGCGAATTTCACAGGATCCTGGTCTATTACTACGGGTGATGTTTCCCTATCTTATTTCATTTTTATCATACTATTCATATTTCTACGATAAGAATCAGTAAATCAGGCTTAGGATATACCCTCGCATGGTACCCTAATGCCCACTGCTCTTCTTGTCTTTGATGTTTTTTGCTTAATGTGTATCTAAGAGAAAATGCATGTAATTTAACCAGTGTAGCAGTAGTTATTCACTGCTAGCTGATGTATGAATTCGGGTTTGTTTCTTGGATGTCCTAGCTGGTGTCAAAGTAGGGAAGGTTAAAAGTCCTTCTCCGATCTAAAGACTCTAGCTTTGTGTAAAATCTTATCTCTGTTTTTCTCTTGGAATATGCTGAAGCAGATCTGGAGTTAGATGACCTCTAGTCTGATCTCAAGCTGCCCTTTGTGTCCTCATTGAGAGTTTCCTTTGAGTATTTCAAAGTAGGTATGGAGTTAAATGACCTCTGACCTAATCTCCAGACAGAATTCTGGTGTCTTTCCTTCTTTCACCTTCACTCTTGATGTTCCATTCCACCATCTATCTTAAATATCCTTTAGTATAGATGACTTGCCCTATGAAATTCTTGGCTAGTTGTTTGCAAGTAATCTCCTTTCATGACTCCATAGCCCAATGGATGGCACAATGTTAGCCTATCCTCCTTGCCTGAAACATCCTACTGCTTTTCTCCTTTCATCCCATTACATTCTCAGTTAATGATCTCATGACCAACTCAACAACCAACCAAATCATTTAAAACCCCTTGTGCTTCATAGCTAGCCTAATACCTCTGTTTGAGCTTCAAAGATATATCATTCTTTGTTATTTATAGAGAGATCCCTCTCTGGACCCAGGAGAGCTAGATCCTGAGGTCCCAAAGTGGTTTGATGTTGTCTTATCTTTTGGTATTGCCAAATATGCCAAAACATAGGAACCCCAACAAGTTTAGTTTCAGAAGCTGCTATCTCTACAAAGCCACCACCAGTCCTTTGCAGCTCATCATCAAGGACCAAAGAGAAGGGGATTTTCTCTGCCTAAATTTCAGAGGTGTTCTCCACAAGATTTTTGGTGTAAATCGCATTTTAAGTATGTTCATCAGAAGGAGCCCGGAAAGAGCTTTACAAACGGTATATTATACTCCCGAAACTAACTTCTGGATTGAAAGATATGCCCAAGTGAATAAAAGCCCCAAAGCACCATTTTTCATTATTATTAATCCTTCAAACTTTAATGTTTTGTTTCATTGCCACATCCTGCAACTCCGATGCGACCGATCGCATCACAAAATTCCATGGGTCCTTGATTGCAACACTTCTGATTGAACACTTCCGATGCGATCAACCCAATTCTTATGCCTCCGATCCGATCACATCGCAAGTCCGATTGCATCCGAACCGTAGATCTTCTCAACGATCCGACAACCCACATTCCATCGCAGTTCCATCAAAAATCTGATCACATCGCAACCTCTCAGCATTCCTGCAACTCATGACCTCAATTTCCCTTTTCCGCCGATGCGATGAATCGCATTGCGCAATCGGAGTTTCTCGCAATGCTTAACTCCAAACCCTCCTCTTCCAATCTCCGATTACAATGCCCAGTCCCACTAGAAAATCCTTCCACTCTTTTCAAAAGAAAATGGGCCTTTCTTTGTGTTATAATGCTATTTTCATTTCATTTTTTTTTAAAGGGAATTTTCTTCCATCGCACATCGCTTATCGTGATTTTCCCCCGCCATGAGTCATGCCCACTCTCCCATCGGCGATTGTGATTTCTCTCGGTCCCACCAAAGCTTTCCACCCTTCGCACCATCGGCCTCCCATCACATCGCAAGTTTTCATCACATCGTTCCATTATGACATGCTCCCTCCCCCTTCTGATGTTGATTTGCGATTGTGATATTTTTGGGCCCACTACCTTTCCTTTCGCTCTTTTTCAATGAAAAAGGGGCTTTTCTTCATTAAAACAACAAATTCGATTTTCATTGGTTTCAAAGGAATTTTCTTCAGTAAAAGGGAAAAGGATATTTTTTAAGGCCGTGAGCTAAATATAAACATAGAAATCATTCCAGCATCGACATCAATGACAAATGAAGGGATATTTTCCAGATTTGTTTCTGTTCTCCTCTGTTTGAGTAACTATAACGGCAAATCCTCTAGATGGTCAAAATGTATTGTTTCTCCTTTTTTTTTAGAGGCATTCTATTGGTCTCCTTCCTATATTCAAATTTTAGTTTTTAGGCAGGTGAAACATTTCCTCCTTCTGCAGATTCGCCCCCTTGAAACTGATCTATTTAATGTAGTTTTTCATCATTTGTAAAGGGGAAAAAAAGGTGGAATAAGAGGGAATCATTAAGGACACTCTGCGCTCCATTTTGTAACAGTTTGGCAAGGAATTAATAAAGAAATGTAGTACTTATTTATGGGAACCCTGTGGTATGGATTTTAGCATTTTTCTTTCCTTTGTGATCATTTGTTAATTGTTATGCTTTCCATTCATTCATTCATATTGTTGTTTGGATGTTTTCAAGATAGATAGGTAGAATCCATTGTATAATGCTCTTCCTTGGGAAAATCATCCAATATTTTATGTTTTCTGTTGTTTGAATAGGATCCATATTCTATGCCCTTTTCAGCTCCTCACCAGTCTTAGACACCCCATCATCATTTAAAAACAAAGTTGTTAAAATCCATGCCTACCTTTCCCCATATAATACCGTGTATCTCTTATTTAATTCCCCAGATTCAAACTGCCCAGCCCCATCTAATCCATACAACCCAGAAAATTGATAAAACATTTCGAGCTACTATACCTAGCCTAAAATAAATTTGCAGTTATATTTCATTGAAAATTTTTCACGGAGAGATCCCTCTCCTGACCTTGTAGGGCTAGCTACAAGGCTGAGCATGGTTTGAGGTTACCCTGATTTTCCTTCCTTAAGCCTAAGGTTCAAATTAGGTGCTAACATTCATGGAGACCATACTGGGGAATGTTTAAAATGAAAGACTGATCACCCCAGTAATATCTTCTATATAAATTCTTGGACTCTGGATGATGAGGTTCATAGTTTTCTAGTCTGAAATAAAACATTGTAAAGTAGAAAATAAACCACACTGGCTTCAAGGAAATACACAAGGGCCAACCCTGATCCAAATCCTCCCCCTATATTCGAAAATCCTAATCTCATTCCACGAATAATCAGAAGACAAGAAGGTTCAGTAAGCCCTAGACCTATTTTCAGATCCCATACCTAGCCCAGTGAGTGGTTGTTTGTAGAGGACCTCTCTTTTGATGAGTGTTTTGAGCTTGCTTTGTTCAGAAACAAATCTGAAACTACACTTGACGACACAATTTTAGACCATGAGTTTCTTGTGGATCTTGAAGTTCAAAGGGAAAACACATCAATTGATGATTATATTTTAAATTCCCCCCAGACATCTATCACTATAACCAATACCCCTGAGCCTTCAGAGTTACCAGAAAACAACATTTTCTCCCCTTAATTCATCAGCATTCCCATCAGTTTCAAAAGCCAATTCTCAAATTTTGACTCCTCCATCAACAGCTCCCTTGAATCCTAGTAGCACAAACGCTGTTGTAAATCCACCTCGAGTCATGGATGCCCGGTATGCACCCCTAGTTTTACCTCAGAATCTGAATGATATGCCTGCTGATTACCAAAGTAAAATACCTTTCTTTGATGCCACTCAAAGCATCACAGCCCAACATGTTGATAAGATGAATGAATTCTTTTACCTTCATGAGGTAGAGGCAGAAAATGTGACCACGAGATTGTTTGTCCAAAGCTTTGGAGGTGAAGTTCGAAAATGGTTCAAAGCCTTACCGGCAACCTCTATCCACACTTTTCCGGAGCAACATAGACAATTCTTAGACCGGTGGGAGGTAAAGAAAAACCCACTCCAAATCTTGTCTGAATATGAAAATATTAAAAGGAATGTGGGTGAAAGTGTACAAGATTATTGTGTGAGATTTAATGTTGTGTATAATGCTATTCCAGCCAACCTAAAACCTCCCATGGGGTTATCTTTGCTCAAATTTCCAGATGGTTTCGATGCTGACATGGCATATCAGCTATGAGAACGAGATCCTACCACACTTGAAGATATGTAGAAAATAGTTGCGAGCGTAGAAGCGAATTTGCTGGCTAGAAGAGCATGGACAAGAGCCAAAAAGAGGGTAACTGTAAAATAAGAATCATCTCCTTCAGTTACGAAGATTGATACTTTGATCTGAATGATGGAGAATATGGTTGATCGGTTAACTATTTCAGATAGACCTGAAGCACAAATCAGGAATCCAAATTTCAGAGGACAGCAGTAGCCCCAATTCCAAATTAAGCAAAGGGAACATAAAACGCAAGACCAAACAACATAACAACAGAAGCTCAGAACTCCTTTGCAGCAAAATTATGTTCAGGGAATGGAAACAGATGATGATGATGATCCGGTAGTTGAAGCTAATTATTTTTTCACTGCTGATGGTACGCCCATTTTTCTGATAGAAGATGAAGAATATGCAGTGATTCCAGACATTCAAAGAGATGATGATTTCATATTGGCCAATGATGTAGTGTTAGAGGAAGAATCTGATGATTACCAACAAGGATATATGAGCGCTTTGTCAACGCAACAGAAGTAGTATTATTTGAGAAGCAGAGACGTGCCAATCAATCCCGTTCAGAAAAGGAAAGAGCTGCAATCAAAAAATGACTCCTCAAATACTCAAAGGAAATGGAAAGAGCCTGATGATCCCTCTCCCAGCAAGGCATCCTTAGCAATTAACATTGCAAATGAAAATAATCAGCTTAGCGCAACAAAGGAGCAAGTGGAGAAGAAAGATCCTCCCATCAAAGAGGTAGAAAAAGTTCCATATTTTAATTTAGAAAATGAAATTGCTAAGCTGAAGGTGTCCATGCCCTTTACTGAGTTGGTAAAAAACAACACTTATAAACATCAAGTGTCTATAATTTTGCAAATAGACTCTATATCAGATATGGTAAATGTTGATGATGACTATCCTGAACTCATTTTTGGTCTAGCCATAGAAGGTCAGTCTGAAGAGAGTGAAGTCCCTCCCTTCTACCTGAGTCTTAGATTTCATGATTTCATTTTACATAATGCTATGTTGGACTCCAGAGCCTCGCACAACTTGATGCCCAAAGCCATTATGGAGAAGTTGGGTCTTGATATTACCCACAAATACCATGATTTGTATTCCTTTGACTCCGGTAGGGTCCATTGTATTGGTCTTATCAAAGACTTGGTAGTATCTTTAGATAAAATCCCAACCAAGAATGTTTTGATAGATGTGGTTGTTGTCGATGTTCCACCATGGTTTGGAATGTTTTTATCCAGGTCATGGGATGCAAAACTGAAAGGAACCATACATCTTTCTTTCTCTTATGCCACTATTCCTGTGTTCGGTCAGTTGAGAAAACTATATAGGGAGAGGAAAATGAAATACATGATCATTAGAAAAGAGAAGCCAACTAATCATCCAATTAATGCAGTTCACACAGATTTAGATTCATTTGTATTATATTCAGATGGTGGTTTGAATGATGAAAATGTTCAGTTGGTAGAAGTAGATGAGGTACCTGAAATTTTAGAAAATTTTAGGCGAGCCCTTAGACAGGAAAAAGATAAAGCAACAAGCATTTATGAGCCTTCTGCCTACCAGCTGCAAAAGGGCAACGAACAGTAGAAAAATGCAAAAATCAGTCAAGATAAAGTAGAGAAAGAAGCAAAATTTCAGCATCTAGAAGAAGAAGAGGAAGGCCTTTGGAGCATGGACTTTGACGGAGCTGTTGGTAAGGACAGTGCTAGTATTGGAATATGGATTTGGAGCCCTGTTTTCCAGCCTGAAAAAGTTCCTAGTAATGTTAGAGTATGTGCTTACAAATTGGCTTTTCACTGCTCTAACAATGAAGCAGAGTATGAAGCTTTGATTGCAGGTTTGAAAATTTTGAAGAAGTTAAACGCAAAGAGGATTTCTATCTATGGATATTCAGAATTGATAATCAAATAGGTAAAGGGATAGTATCAAACAAAGCATCCACGATTAAGAGCCTACATAAATGCAGTCCTAGAAATATTGAGGATGTTTTCTGAATACACTTTGACAACAGTACCCCGAATGCAGAATCTTATCGCAGATTCTCTTGCCACTACTGCAAGCAATTTGAAGATTCCAATGAATTCCAACAAAAAATTTGAAATTTATTTCAAACATCGGCCTGCTGTTTCGGATAATTTAAGGTATTGGAAAGTGTTTTGGGATGACAATGAAATCAATGCTTTTTTTCAAAGTGAAGGAAAATTCAAGGATACTTACATAGAGGGTGATTATGATGTCGATGATCAAGAAATCGAAGCAAATCAGATGGACATATTGCAGCTGAAAGACAATGTAATTACTAGAGGTCTCATATCTTTAGAGGAGCTTTTTGATCAAGATGATGTTGCAAAGAAACCAAGCTTGGTGCCTACTGATAAAGGAGTTGAAGATGTTAATCTTGGAACAGCTGACAGGCCTAAGCTTGTGAAGTTATCAAAAGCATTGTCCCCTGAGGTAAAGGAACAATATGTTAAATTACTTTATGAATTTTCTGATGTGTTTACGTGGGATTATTTAGATTTGAAGGTGTATGAAAAAAATATAATTTATCATACTATTCCCATCAAGCTGGATCAGAAGCCATTTAGAAAAAAGCTGAGAAGGATCAACCCAAAGTTGCTTCCATCTATTGAAAAAGAGGTAATCAAATTGTATAAAGCTAGTATCATTGTCCCAATTAGATTTTCTGATTTGGTTTCAAATTTGGTCCCAGTACGCAAAAAGACAGGAGAAATAAGGTTGTGCATAGATTTTTGAAATCTGAATAAAGTATCCTTAAAGGATAACTATTCACTTTCGAAGATGGATCATATTTTTCAAAGAGTATTTGGAGCATCAAGGATGTCACTACTTGATGGTTACTCAAGATATAATCAGATCTTGGTGCATGAAAAAGACCAAGACAAAACTTCTTTCACAACACCCTGGGGAACTTTCCAGTATGCCAAAATGCCATTTGGACTGAAGAACGCCGGAGCTACTTTCTAGCGAGAAATGGATATTGCTTTTGCTAATGAAAAGATGTTTTTTTGGTTGTTTATTTATATGATCTGACAATGTTTTCTGGTTCTAATGATGAACATTTGCACCACTTGAGGGTTGTATTTCAGCGATGTAGAAAGTTTGGGATTTCCCTCAATCTGAAGAAAACTCTGGTTGCTATGGATGAAGGCAAGCTTTTGGGGCATATCATCTCTAAAGACGGTATCTGCATTGATCCTTCAAGAGTGGAGGCAATTCAGCACATAGACTTCCCACGTAACAAAAAGGAGATTTGGGAATTCAATGGTAAGATGAACTTCTTCCGTAGATTTATACCCAGTTTGGCTGAACATTTACGAGAAATGACTAATATGTTGAAAAAGGATAGCATTGTCAAATGGAGCGAGGATGCTATCAAGTCATTTAATATGGTAAATGTTTCTCTGTCCAATGCCCTAGTCTTGATTAGTCCTGATTACACTCAATATTTCATTATATTTTCATTCGCATCAGAGCATACCATGGTTGCGGTATTGATGCAAAAGAGAGATCATATTGAACAACCCATTGCCTTTTTCAGTAGGACCATTTGACATGTTGCCTTGCAGTATAATATCATTGAGAAAAAAGCATTGGATCTTATAAAATCATTTAAGGATTTTAGAGTATACATTCTGCATTCACATACCATAGCACATGTTCCTAATGCAGCAGTAAAATATGTCCTGATGCAAACTGATTCAGAGGGAAGAAGAGGTTAATCTGGTAAATTTTGCTATGTCCAATGCCCTAGTCTTGATTAGTCCTGATTACACTCAATATTTCATTATATTTTCATTCACATTGGAGCATACCATGGTTGCGGTATTGATGCAAAATAGAGATCATATTGAACAACCCATTGCCTTTTTCAGTAGGACCATTCGAGATGCTGCCTTGCAGTATAATATCATTGAGAAACAAGCATTGGATCTTATAAAAGAATTTAATGATTTTAGAGTATACATTCTGCATTCATGTACCATTGCACATGTTCCTAATGTAGCAGTAAAATATGTCCTGATGCAAACTGATCCAGAGGGAAGAAGAGGTAAGTGGATAGCAGCAATGTTGGAATACGATTTGGAGATTAAACCCACAAAGTTAATCAAAGGACAGGGTTTGGAAAAACTAATGGCACAATCAAACCTGCGCGCTCTGGATATAAACCTCATAAGAGAAATGTCAGAGTGTGAGGATGATCGTTCACTCGTTCCAGTTTTAGAAATTTTCCTACAATCACCAAGGTATTCAGACATAGTTTATGTTCTTTAGCATCTTTCGCCACCTCCAAGGATGTCTAGAAGCAAAGGTAGATCACTAAAACTCAAATCCACTAAATTCTGTATTTTAAATAGTGATCTTTATTGGAAATATCCAGGAGGTATTCTACTTAATTGTTTGGTTGAAGATGAGGCTCAGCAGGTGATGCATGACTTTCAAAAAGGTGATTGTGGTGGTCATTTGTTTTGGAAAACAACAACTAAAAAAGTGTTGAGAGCAGGATATTATTGGTCCATTTTATTTTCAGATTTGTATAAAACAGTGATGAGCTACCATGAGTGTCAAGTTTTCCAAGGAAAAAGGAATTTTCTCCCTCTTCCTTTGAAATCAGTTCAAGTAAATGCTCCTTTTCAGCAGTGGGGATTTGATTTCATAGGGGAAATCCATCCCACATCATTATCATAGCATCGATGGATCTTGACAGGTACCGATTATTTCACCAAATGGATTGAGGCCATTCCAACAAGGCAGGCCATGGATTCGGTAATCTTTCAATTCTTAGAATCAAATATCTTGTCTCGTTTTGGTTGCCCTCACAAAATCATAACAGACAACGCAGCAACATTTAGATCCAAGAAGATGGTGGAATTATGCGATAAATGCAATATTGTGTTGGGCCATTCGACAACATACTACCCATAAGGCAACAGCCTGGCAGAATCATCAAATAAATCTCTAGTAAACATAATCAAGAAAATGTTGGAATAAAATAAGAGGAATTGGCATCGAAAGCTCATCAACGCGTTATGGGCAGATAGAGTCAGCTGCAAGAAATCTATAGGTATGTCACCGCTTGAATTAGTTTATGGCACTGATTCTGTGTTTCCTACATAGCTTACGGTTCCATTCATGAGACTATTACAAGAGGCTGGTAGCGAAGAGGATTATAATCAGTGAAGGATCAATCAAATGATCCACCTTCAGCAAACAAGGGAGGAAGTTTCTCAGAACACTATTCGGTTGCAGGAAAAGATAAAGAAGATATATGACCATAAAACCAAAGCAGAAAAATTTTAGTTGGTAGGTGTGGTGTTGAGATGGGATGCACAAAATGAGGACAAAGGGAAGCATGGTAAGTTCGATAACCTGTGGAAAGGACCATATAAGATTTCAATGTATAGGGGACAAAACGCCTTTCTACTCACAGAGATGGACAGCCAAGATTTCCCTGGAGGGCCAGTGAATGGTAGGCTTTTGAAGCACTACCACTTTTGAGATAATGGATTGAAAATTATGTCATGACCATTGTATATACCATGCCATTGCTACTCAGAATTCAAGTACACAGTCATCAAAGTTTGGGGCCCAAGGTGAAGGCTATAAAACTTGAATGATATGTGTAAGGTTTGCTGGTTTCAATTTAGTTTTCAATCATAGTTTGAGTTAGATTCAGTCTTTATTGTGTCATTTTTCAGTATTTTGACTATATTTTCCCAATGGATAAGGCTACTTTGTCTACGGTGTTCTTGGAACCTCCAAGGAGCTACCATCCCCATTGGAGCCAATGTTAGTGTCAGTTTTTTCATACTGCCATCAGTGATCAAATTTACTCTTTTGCATTTGCATAGTAGGATTCCCATACTATAAATTTTCATCATTCCATTAGGTCATGGATTCATTGATGGTAGTGGCCTTTCATCAGTTTTCCCTCATGTGAAAACTTGTTGATTCTCCTCTCTATGGTCTTCAGTCATGATTCACTTTCACTCCGCAATTCATGTTATTAGGTCATAGAGTTGATCTCATTAGGTTCTAGGGTCTCATCATGGTCAAATTAATGAGCCACGTGTCAATAAATATCAGCAAGGACATGAGGAGATCGAATAAACTGAAAAGCATAGTATCTGGAAAAATCAAAGAGTTGTTATGTTAAGCTTGATGTAATTTTCACCTCATAACATGTTTTGAGGTGAAAACATGGTACTCTTCTATTTAAACAATTCTTATGTAATTTTATGTCTTCATATGTAATAAGTTAAGTTTCAGAAGCTGGTATTTCTACAAAGCCACCACCAGTCCTTTGCAGCTCATCATCAAGGACCAAAGAGAAGGGGATTTTATCTACCTTCATTTCAGAGGTGTTCTCCAAAATATTTTTAGTGTAAATAACATTTTAAGTATGCTCATCAGAAGGATCCCAGAAAGAGCCTTCCAACGGTATATTATACTCCCAAAACTAACTTCTGGATTGAAATATATGCCCAAGTGAATAAAATCCCCAAAGCACCATTTTTCATTATTATTAACCCTTCAAAATTTAATGTTTTGTTTCATTGTCGTATCCTACAACTCCGATGTGATCGATCACATTGCAAAATTCCATGGGCCACTGATCGCAACACTTCTGATGCGATCGACCCACTCTCGATGCCTCCGATCCAATCGCATCGCAAGTTCGATCGTATCGCAAGTTTGATTGCATCTAGACCGTCGATCTTCTCAATGATCTAACGGCCCACATTCCATCACAGTTCCATAGCAAATCCGATCGCATCGCGACCTTGCAGCATTCCCGCAACTCATGACCCCGCTTTCCCTTTTCTAACGATGCGATGAATCACATTGCGCAATCAGCGATTCTCCCAATGTTTAACTCCAAACCCCCTCCTCTTCCAATCTCCAATTGTGATGCCCAGTCCCACCACAAAATCCTTTCACTCTTTTCAAAAGAAAATGGGCCTTTCTTTGTGTTATAGCACTATTTTCATTTCATTTTGTTTTAAAGGGACTTTTCCTCCATTGCACATCGCTTATCACGATTTTCCCCCACCATGAGTCGTGCCCACTCTCCCACCGGTTTGTGATTGTGATTTCTCCTGGTCCCACCAAAGCTTTCCACCCATTGCACCATCAGCCTCCCATCGCATCATAATTTTTCATCACATCGCTCCATTATGACATGCTCCCTCCCCCCTTCCGATGCCAATTTGCGATAGAGATATTTTTGGGCCCACTACCTTTCCTTTCACTCTTTTCCAATGAAAAAGGGGATTTTCTTTATTAAAATGGAAAATTAGATTTACATTGGTTTCAAAGGCATTTTCTTCGATAAAAGGGAAAAATATATTTATTAAGGTCGTGAGCTAAATATAAACAAAGAAATCATTCCGGAATCTACATCAATGATAAATGAAGGGATCGTTTCCAGATTTGTCTCTCTTCTCCTCTGTTTGAGTAATTGTAACAACAAATCCTCCAGATGATCAAAATGTATTGTTTCTCCTTTTTTCTAGAGGCATTCTATTGGTCTCCTTCCTATATTCAGGTTTTAGTTTCTGGGCAGGTGAAACAGTTCCTCCTTCTGCAGATTCGCCCCCCTTGAAACTAATCTATTTATTGTAGTTTTTAATCATTTGTAAAGGGGAAAAAAGGTGGAATAAGATGGAATTGTTATGGACGCTCTGCGCTCCATTTTGTAACAGTTTGGCAGGGAATTAATAAAGAAATGAAGCACTGATTTATAGGATCCCTGTGGTATTTATTTTCGCACTGTTATTTCCTTCGTGATCATTTGTTAATTGTTATGTTTGCATTCATTCATTCATATTTCTGTTTGGATGTTTTCAATATAGATAGGTAGAATCCATTGTATAATGCTCTGCCTTGGGAAAATCATCCAATATTTTATGTTTTCTGCTATTTGAAGAGGATCCATCTTCTATGCCCTTTTCAGCTCCTCACCAGTATTAAACACTCCATCATCATTAAAAAAAAAATGTTGTTAAAATCCCTGCCTACCTTGCCCCATATAATACCCTGTATCTCTGATTTAATTCCCCATATTCAAACTGCCCAGCCCCATCTGATCCTTACAACCCAGAGAATTGATAAAACATTTCGAGCTACTATACCTAGCCTAAAATCAATTTGCAATTATATTTCATTGAACATTTTTCATGGAGAGAGCCCTCTCCTGACCTTGTAGGGCTAGCTACAAGGCTGAGCGTGGTTTGAGGTTACCTTGATTTTCATTCCTTTAGCCTGAGGTTCAAATTAGGTGCTAACAGTATACATGCATGAGAGTTTGTGTGTATGAACAATGAAATTTTGATGGTTTAATTGTTCTTGAACATGCATGAGTAATTTGCCTGTGTTGTTCGATTGCTTTGTTTAACATGTATGTTGTCAACTTGAGAGTGTTGATCATTTACACATACATGAGTGTCGACTTGTGTTGGTTGGTTTTGTGTTGCATGCATGTCACATCGACTTGGAAGAGTTGATTTTATCTCCAAAGATGAAAAGGAGATGTTGACGAAGAGCTTCATGAAATGTGAAATTCATTTTGTTTTGGGAAAAGAATCGTCAAATTATTACACATGCTTATGCTTGAATTGAGAGTCAGTCGTTCGAAGACGCATGTTTTTTTCAAAACTCATTGACAAATTACATAGATGTTTAGTTTTGAAACCAAGATGTAAGAGTACATGGTGATGTTCACATGATGTGAAATTTGTTACTTTGAAGGAGCAAGAGGATATGTAGTCAAGTTATGTTTCTTGCATGATATGTTTTTCAGATTGATGGTTGTGTTTGTGACAAGATGTCAAAAAACATTTGTAGCCATTGTAGACCAGTTTATGTGTTGACACTAAGAAGAGAAGGAGATGGTGAATCCATTCTTCCAGATCTGAAATTTGGAATCGTGGAGGTAAAATAATGTTCATTTATTTTCTTGTTATTACTGATGTTGAAACTCATTTTTGTAGTTCACGCATATGGGCTTAATTTGGAAAAGTGGTTTCCAAGGAGAAGCTTGCATCGAATGCATGTTTGTGCAAAGGAAGAACATGATTCTGACTGGGAAGGAAATCAATTAGTTTTCCAAGCACCGAGGAATCGATTTGGTACAGAAAATTGTTATATAAGTCAGCAAGCAGCCAACAATTGTTGGATTGGGTTGGCAGCAAAAGGAGAACAATGGTTGAAGAGCCAAGCCATTTGCAAGGCAAGGCATGTCAGCGAACCCAAGTGGTTTTCATGGTGATTTTTCCAAGCATAATCAAGATGATAGAACTTGGGAAACATAAGTGTATTCAACTATAATGAGATAACCAAATTTTGTGGGTCCAAAAGCATGTCAGTGGGAAGGAGTGATCGGAATCTGGATTAGGGGCTAACCTTTTGAAAAAAAAAAATCAAAATGCTCAGAATTGCACCAAAATAGAATGACAATGACTGGCCCATCGCTAGGAATCCAACGCAACTCGTTTCGTTGAAAACCAAGTTTTGATGAAGAAGTTATAGCCTTCTGATCATCGTTCAAAATAGGAAAAAAAAATTAAAAGATGATTGCAAAACATGTACAGGTTGATGACGTCGTAGCCCAGTCAACATGCAGGGAATAATATTTAGTTTTTTCCCAATGGGACTGTGACAAGTCTCACTACAGGATTTGCCAGGTTTGGTTTGAGAAGGTGGAATTTTCCTAGTGTCCTCCTAAGGTCCTCCTAAGGTTGAATTCGATTTTTTTTTTTTATATGAGGGAGGACAACCTAACCAGGGACTGAAACGTCTCCCCCCTAGTGGACCCACTCTCCAAGGTTTGGTTCGAATTTAATTTTTATGAGCCATGGTTATACATTTGGTCGAATTATTATTGGTGGGAATTGCACACACACACACATATATATATGTATGTATATATATATATATATATATATATATATATATATATATATATATATATATATATATATATATATATATATATAGTTCAAAGACCATAGTTCATATTTATTAAAGTTTGGAGTGACATGTTTTTTTATAAACCAATGTCCGATTACAAGGTTAATAGTCTAAAGTTTATTACAGTGGATATATATTATATATGGTTCATTTCATATAAATCATAGTCCAAGCAAGCAATTTTATATTGGAGTATATGGTTTCATTAACCAAAATTAAATGTATATGGTCACGATGCAACGCAAAATGTATACAACGATGTGTGGAGGTTGGGGCTCAACCCCGAGACCTCCCCTGCTCCACTCTCCACCCATACCAATGGGCCATTTAGATGGTTCTTAACATCATATGTGCCCAACCTTTCTTTAAATTTCATGTGCAGATCCGATGGAGAAATGGAGGGGGCCAACCCGCAGACTAGCCCTCCTCCCACGTGACCTTACCATGTGCCCAATCCAATAGCGCTCAAACTAATTGTGCTTAATGCGCATTTTATCCTCCTAATCCGTGGTTTAAGAATTAATTAAGATCAGTTTGCGATGGCATATTTTTAGCGGATTCCTCCATTTTTGGTGGGATTTCCAAGTTTGGCAGAGTTATCTGGAGTCCTCTCTAGATTTGGAGGAGGAATCTTGGTGAAAATCGAACGAGGCCTACATTGAGAAATTTTTGACCAATTTTGGCTCAGGAAGAGTAATTATTAGAATATTTGCATGATTTGAATCCATTGGTATATTTTTTAAAGGCAAAGGAGCAATTCTATAGGTTTTTTTGTCACTTTGAATAAAAAGGAAGCTCAGGGCCACCGGGAAGGAAGGTTATGCCTAGATCAGTTGAAGACCAATCTTGGCTCAAGAAGAGTCATTTTTAGATGTATTTCATGCTTTGAAAATAGTGGTATAGTTTTAAGAGGCGTTGGATCACTTATAGAAGTAGTTATTTCATGTTGGAGATTAAACAAGCCCATGGCAACGAGGATGGGAGGTCAAAGCCTAGATCAGCTGGAAACCAATTTCAGAGATTGAACAATCATTTTTGGGGTATTTGGGTGTTCCGAAGCCAATGGATCATGTTGAAAATCCATTGGAGTGCTACAAGACTATGTAATCATACATTTGAATCTTAATCCCAAGAGGGCCTATCTAGTTGAAGCAGGTCCATGGAGATGTAGCGCAGGAGGGGTGAACTTTGTTATCATCCATTGTGTAATGTGATTGTTGTGTGTTATTTATCTGCATTTAATTTTTTGTACATGATTTTTTAGAACATAATTAACTCATAATATTATCATAAAACACACATAAACTTGACACAAACCCCTTCACAATTGGTTAACTTGAGACGATACTAAATACATCATTTTAATACTAATGAGAGAGCTAGCATAGAAATAACTAGTTTTCCTATATTCAGATCAAAATCTCACATTGTTTCTTGATAACCATTGTCTCTAACTAATAGCCATGCATAGTTCTAATGCATAACTACAAAATGTGGACGCAAAAGTGAGCATAAATTCTAGAAGCCCAATCTACCTTAATGAATAAAAACAAGAAATCAAAACTTACGTACAATGTACCAACCATTGAAATGATAAAAACATGAAAGAAAATGTTTTGATACTTCTCATCAAGGACAAAAAAAATCATATCACCTGCAATGATAAATTTATAAACCTTTTTCAAAAAATGATGATAATACACTAACTATAGTTGGTTGGAAAAAAAGTCAAGGATATATGTAGTTGGTTGGAAAAAAATTTCATCCTTGAGGAAACCTAGAATATACTCAAAAACGTAAACATTAGTGAGTACCATTAAGATATGGGTTTTTTCATGTGCTGGGTCACCTACACTTAATCCATTATTTGAGGAAATAACCAACCAATAGATCATCAAGTAACTTAAGTAATTTCCTACATCCAACCCATGTATCGTTTCCAATAGTTCTTGAACCTTAAAACCATCAAGCAAATAATCCAATTTGATCATAAAATAATTTTTTTAAGAACCTACCTCATTGGGGGTATAAATGGCAAAACCAGTGTTGCATAAAAACACTACTATTCTTGAAGAATCATTGCACCCCCATTTTACTCATTTAAGATAGTCCCGTAATTGAAATTCCAAGCTAAAAATTCCTTTCCCTTTATATTCAAAAAGAAATCGTCCCTTCAAAACTCTTTTTTGAGGTAGAGATGAATCTCATAATTCGATCACATAAGGCGGAAAGTTCACTCCAATGAAATTTCCAATTAATGTTCTTTCATGTCCATACATGAAAATAATATCTCCTCAACCAAGACCTCCACCACGATTAACACGTTATGGCCATAGATTTTACTAGGGAGACTCGATATCTTATCCAAGCTGATACAAGATTTGTTTAGATCGGTCATTGGAGATTGAACTGGATATTTTATTGGCAACATTCCAAAAGAAAAGAATTCCTTCAGGTCTTATGAAATATTGACCTCTTTCTTTCAAGTAACCCCAATTCCTGTTGTCTATTACAGATCCACGCCTGGTAGCATAAAACTACCTCTTAAACATATATTGAGTTGATTAGACAAATAAAACTAATATGCAAATAAAGAATTTACAGATATTACTCCACATCCTCCCCACCCCCTACCTCCCTCACATAACAAAACTATAGCATAAGAAAAACATAAACAACTATGTGCCACATATCTGTGGTTCAAACTTATAATTTTGTATATTGAGTTTAAATTGAATTCATCTTAACAAAACCCTTGAGATATTATATATTATGCGTTGAGAAAACCTGTTGACCAGCTTCTAGACAACATACTACAATTTTGATTTCAATTTTCTTTTACTACAGAAACAAGGGAGATTCAAGCAGGCCATATTTTTGAAATTTCTACTAAATATCTACAACATCTTATAGATTTTCCCCTCATTATTTTTTTTGAAACCTACTAGTCAAGAATTACCAAAAACGATAGTTTCAAGCATTTTAATATATACTTGTTTGAAGTAAATTTCAAAAATATATATGTTTCCCATTCTATTAGATGGGTGAAAAAAAAATTCAATAGTATTTTATCTATACTTCATTAGATGTTCTTCTAATTTTTAACAATGCATTCATAGAATATTGTCATCACTGAAAATTTAGAGATGCTCCCAAATTTCCTACCAATGTAGAGAAACAAGTCTTTTCATGGATAAAGGTATTTGATTTGGGATTCCATATCATGAGTGAATGATTATGGCATGGTTTAAAGTCTCAAGGTTTAAGAAAAATATTCTAATTATTAGCTTTTTCAGTTTAAGAGCACTCCTCAATCATACATGTCATGTTGTAGGAAAATAAATTCCATTTCTTGAAAGAACATGCTTCTATGTCTCCATAAAAAAGAAAAGTACAAAATTTATTAAAAACCAAACTACAAAAATGTTATAAGAAAAAAATATCTCTGTATATTAAGTTGAAAGAAATGAAATACTTTTAAATGATGGAATCTTAGTATACTTAGTGTATTTGAGAAGAATACATAGACACGACAATTTGTAAACTGTGGTATTCCGCTCCTAAGAAGTGAACCCACAAAATTACAATAAAAAATAAATTGAGGGTTTAATTCTCATAGAAAAATACTCAAAGAACCATGAGACATAAATGCATCAGTGGAATGAGCTATATCCAAATGTGATCAAATTCTTACAATCCATTGGCTGCATGCAATGCTTTCTCAATAGTTTCTGAGACAACCTTATAAACCACTATTATGGTCTATGGATCTAGGGTGAGAAATCAACCATACTCATTTAAGAAACTTAATGTTCAAATGACGATATCTCTAGAAAGCCAAATTTCCTTCTTGTAGAATGTCAAAAAAATATTTTTTGTGGGTGAATATTTACCTTTCCCTCAAAAAATTATGTTGCTCAAGAATTTGGGTAAATAAATTTGTGAAGAGCATCAAACTCGATGCTTCACTTTAACTGGAAACTACCATTCACTATAATAATCCACCAATATTAAATATCATAATGAGAATATGAACATGATGTCATACAATGGGAAGATTAATAGCACAAGGAAAGTAATTTTTGGCTAAGGTATCTCATGGCTTAAAATTTTTCTACCTGGAGACAAAACTCACTTTATTTCGTGTATTGTTTATTAATAACTAAAATTCCATACATGTCTTAACCAATTGAAATAAATATAAACAACCATTATGGCCAAATCTCATATACATATTTTTTCCTTTTGACCTCATGCTCAGTTATGATACCCCCTACTAGACCCCTAATTCCATACAAGGATTTTTTACTTTTATTTGTTCTCAGGGGAACATAACTACTATGCCTCCTAAACAATCCTAATAATTGCCTCAATGAGCTTCTAGAAGTAGAAAACAAATAAGATGTTGAAAGTGTTATTTCTTTCTCTAGTTCATGTGTTTGGAGGGGACCTAAAGCATAATCATTTTTTACAAAATAACTACCATCAGGTACATACTAAATACTTTGGGGCCACTATTGACTAGAGTCATCCTTGAACTCTATATTATGAGCGTTAGACTACCCTTTGTGACTAAAACTACCAGATCCAGCTCCATTTCTTGCATATGTATCATTATAAACAAGCTTCAAAGTTTCTACAACATAGCCCATAAATGTTTGATGTGAAACTTCAAGATGAACACACATGGAAGCAATAGTTTTGAAATTTTTTTTGAAGGGGAGATTGTTACCCAATGTAGGGTTCCCCAATGCTTCCAAGCCCACTTTGCTTGTAAGGAGAGACCTATCCCATGTAACTGGGTTTTCCTTCCCAGGTGGTTGTGACATATCATTTATTTTCCTTCTATTAAGCAATTCCAGTAATACTATGCCATAACTATACACATCACCCTTCACAATAAAATGCCCAGTCATTCCATATTCAGGAGCAACATAACTGCAGAAATATATAATGACTAATTATCCCAACTTTGTGAAAAAAATGAGATCGCAGAGCTTATTTGGAAGAAGGTGAATTATACAAACCAATATTTGTGTATATTTTGAAAATTATTGGAGCTTCGTGCAAATTGTGCCAAAAATTTTATAACTACCATACTAAATCATTAGGTCATTTGAAAATATAGGGAAATGAGTAAATTAATAACAATATGTATAATAAAAATATACGTTAAAAAATTAAAGGTCATATATAGAGAGATATCAAGATAATAACATCAAAACATAAACCCTTCCTTAATTTAACATTTCCATTATGTTGTAGCCTTGACCAACTTCCTCAGTAGATGAAAATTGCTACATTAATGCATGGTATTCCCTCTCACCCAACCATTAATACCATGGTTGCAAGTAGACCCTTTGTAGCTACTGATCCACATATCCATTGTAAAAACTCAAGATTTTATAACTGATTGTAAAGAATGTGTATTATACAACGTCATTCAAAAAAAAAAATCAGATGAGGATAATGTATTGATTGATTCAAGGGATGATTAAACATGCAAAAAAAATCTTGTATATTATTGACCTTAAGGTATTGCTGAAAGAAGGGATGGACATGTGTGAGTATTTAAATATAATAGACTCAAAGTATGAAAATGGGGAAGAAGAATCCATTTTTTCCAATCTTCCCTTCTTGTTTTATCATGCCCCTTACTTTACCAAAAGGAAGCGAGAATTGTGAAAAAGAGATGTTCTCCTATATTACCTTTAGAAAAATCCTTTAGAATAGGATTTTTAGTAATGATGTGAATTTTGAGCATCATTGGAGGAACAAGAATAATATATTCATGTAATCCCATTCTGGCCTTGGGTTATCACTACATATCACTTATATTTGACTCAAAATAGGTTGTCCACATTGTTCTACTCCAAGGCAATTGGAATATAGTTGCCTCCATCATTTATGTCGAATCCTTGAGTGAATATTTCCATTCTTCAAACTTAAATCAAGCCAAAATTTCATTTTTCATTGAGTTCACCAACATGTTAGATCAATTGAATAGCTATGAAGCCAATAACAGATATTTTTGGGAAGGTTTTTTATTTTTTCCTTAGGGAGTGTTCCACATGTCGAGAAAGTCCTCGGGTGTGTTTGTCTGTCAATGTGAAAAAACCATTACACCAATGTTATAGGTCAATTTGGGCATCATTCCCAATGACCTGGTTAAATGGACATCATCTCCAGGACCAATGACTAAGGGTCTATCATTCCCTACCATTTCAAGTTGCTACATGCCCTAAGACAAGAACAAGACAAATCAAGCATGAATTTCATCAAGCAAAGGTTTCCAAGGTTCAAAGTTTATTATATAGCATATGGGAGCTCACCAACACTGCCTCTAAGGGGACTAAGTGCATTTCATATGTAGGTAGCCCCATGCAAGGCTTCTTTGCCAAGTACTTCCCGACATTTATGAGTGCGTTGGTCACATTCGGAGTGAAATTTTCATTGTTCCGGAATCTCCACTTGGCTAGTGCCTTCTAGAAGAGTTCGCATGTGTCAAGCTTCGAATCCAAGTGTCCATTTAACATCTACAATATTGGGAACATGTCTTGCCTATTATTGGAAATTCATTGATTGCAAAACAACCTTCATCTCCTCTATAAATTGAACACAGATCTGAGTGTTTGATAGGGAAGAATTTGAGTAAAGAAATGTTGGTGGATTTTCAATTGGGAGTTAGATTTGTGTAACAGCTGTTAGAGAGATTTATACTATGATGGGGCTAAGGATCATTGCTGGAAGGGTCACTTCAAATCAGTCATTGGGTTGTAACCTCTCCTTCTATCATCAATAAAGAATACAACTTACTTTTCCCTATATGCATCGGTACTGGCTTTGATTTTCCATATTGTAAGATCTTAGTTGATGTATATGGTTTATGCTTTACTGATTTAGCTAACTAATTTGAATAGAAATCTATATTATTTTTATCTTTTGTTTTTTTAGTGTTCTTTCTTGCAGGAAGAATTTTTCCTACAAACCGCTTGAATTCAAAGCTACAACGGAAGTGACAGAAGGAGCCATTTAGAAGCACTTGGATTACAAGTAAGCCTCTAATCCTTTCTATATGTCTGCTTTGAGTTAGGAAAGGTAGTCATATAGTCTTTAATCTATTTTTCTAGACTATCATATATCTAGGGAAGTGTGTTTTATCCATTATTCATAATTCTGTCTAACAAATTGGTGACTTCACTGGGGAGAATTTCTCTTAGTTCTAGGTGACTTAGCCTCTGTTTTGCTTTTTTTATCCACCCAGAAGTTGTTATTCACAAAGATCAAAATTTTTCAGATATTAATTTGCAAATAAGTGTGTTAAACAATGGTGTTTTTCTTTATACACTGTGCCCAGCGCACTCTTGGACATGACACAGTGCTTTGTAGAGCATTGTCTCCCTTTTAGGCCTACGTTGGAGAGCATTATCTCCCCTTACAGACTGTGTTGACTCCTGAAACCATCCAGATTCCCTTGAATTTGTCTTTGCAAATTGGTTCAGTGTGTTTGCTACTATGTTTTGAAAATTTTAAACCTCATATTGACCAGTGAATCTATATATTTATTCCTCCTTTGAAATAGAATTTGTTCAATGTTTATTTAAAGCATTTTTCTTTATCATTGGAAATTTTATTTCAAAGTATTTTTATTGTCACATTAAGCTCATTTGCTTTCGAAATAGGAAATTATCGTAAATTTTTCATTTCCTGATAGGAGAAATTGTTGTTAAATTCCTCTTTTTTCCTTCAAAAGAGAAATTGTTGTTTGCATTCCTCATTTCTCAAAAGTAAAAAGCATTTGATTTGTTGGTTTAGTGCACTCAGTTTATTTTCTGCATTCATAACATTAAAGGAATTGAAAAAGAAAAACTTGCATTTGCATGTAGGATTTTTATGTGTTTTGCAAAAAGGAAAAATTAGGAAATCTGCATTTAGTTTGTGTTTTCTGATTTGTTTTCTCACAAATTGATTGCTCTTTCCCTCTAGTAGCTAGGATTTTCATTGAAAAACTGAAAGTGAAAGATTTCTTATCATTCTTAGTTGCATTTTTAGGAATTTTCCAATACATCATCGCGGTGAACCTTTGAAAGGCAATTTGTTAAGTAAGATCAACATAAAATTAATCTCAATTTACCTAACAAAGCATTGGAACCATACCGATAACATTTAGAAGGTCTAGGCTAGAGACATGTTCCGGCGTCGTAAAACATAGAAATTGTCGTTAACTTTTCTGCGATACATTCCGAGTGTGATACCTCACTCCACGAACGTAAGTATATCGTAGCTCGTCCACATACTTTCTAGTATATTGGGAAGGTGTTACAGTACGATAAGTATAAAGGGGTGCTCTCACTGTGCGGTTTTTCATCAGACAACGCTAATATGGACTTGGGCCTCCATGTACCTTCGGGTATTTTTTGGAGGACAACTTTTAGGTGCTATCCATCCATAGTGAACCGAATCGAGTGCCTTGTAAATTGTGATACACCGAACACAACATTCGGGGAGATTGTCTACCCATACTTCTTGGTTCGCCAAGAGGTATTCTGCAGTTCACAGTTTCTTGGTAAACCCTTTTGCCTAGGATTACCCTTTTTTTTTTATTTGTTTTTGGTTAAAATAAATAAGTAATCGTGGAAGAAAAAAATACTTTCCCACGTCGTTCATGTCTACTTGCATTAAAACCACCTTTACCACCAGAAGTTACTTCTGGTAGGCGAAGGCGATCACGATCTGTCAAATCAAGTACAATTTGTACCTCTGGTCAAACATCATTTTCTAATAAAATAGAGTTAGCTCAAGTTGTTTTTACACATCCCGGTTCATCTAATATTGTTGAAACAGAGTCTTCACAGCTACCAGTGGTCACAATCTATCCAATTAGTAAGACCATACCTCCTAGACCTGACGTTGTTCAACCAGAAATTGATCTAGATCCTGTCTCTTCTTTGCCAGAACATCTGAATCTTGAAGTCGAACAACCAGAAGTTGTTTCTACCTTTGTCATCCCACAAAGTTCTGTAGATATTGAATATCCCATATCACACATTCAACCACCTGAAATATACTTTGGACCTGACGGTGAAACACTTCCACCTAGTTTAATTACGATTGAATAAATCTCACAAGACGATACACCTTTAACTCCAGCCCATTTTGGGGAGGACCTTTACCTATATGAGTCTTGTCCTCAATTGACACCCTCTACTTTTATTAATATTGCTCCTTTTCAAAATCTCGTCAATTCAAAAGGGTATACTTTTGGTCAAGTAACCATGACTAACCCAATATCTTAGGTTGGGCCATCTATTCCAATTACGTCAGCTCCTCTCCTAGCTACACCGTCAATGTTTACTACTTCACCAAAGTCATATTTTCATGGTGGCCCTATGGTCCCATCAGGTTACAAATCATTATCTGGACTTTTCTCTAGTGCATCTTCAAATCCATGGACTTTACCAATGTCGTCATCCAGTATTTTAACTGGTAATCCTATCATAAGTACTGAACGAATTGATTCATTATACACATCATCAGGGAAATATCAAGCCGGTCCTTCTGGGTCTATTCCTTCAAGTACCATATCAACTGGACTCCTAGCATTTGGAGAGAAATATTTTTCGTCTTATTATCCTCCTCATGCTGGAGGCAACCTTTGGTCATCCAATATGAGAGTACTCTGTCACCTTTTTGTTAATATAATGTTGAAATGAATGTCTGTCAATGGCATCCCACTCTGCCTATCCAAGCACAAATGGTTGTACAATCGTATCAACCAGTTCAACATGTTACACCCACTTCATTACCACTTGTTAATACATCTACACCCATGTTATAGAATCAAAATGTTATACATCAACCTTATCAAGCAGGTCCTTCAACTCAATACCATCAAATGTTGGGTCCACAAACTCCAAATCCTTTGATTAATTTACAACAACCTATATCAGGCATTATTTATTCACAAGTTAGTATACCATTTTATGGGATGTCATAACTGAAACCGAGTTATACCTATCAACCGAATCCAAGTTATTCTAATTTGGGTTATAACATTGGTCGACAGACCCCTTGGCAGCCACAGGTGCAAATTCCTAAAACTTCAATTCAACAAGTATCATATCCAGGTTTTGGTCAACAGAATAATCAAGCGTTTTCTATGCAAAAAAACCCCTATCTTGGTTACCAGCAGTAGATCCCTTATGCTAGTGCTCAAAGGCCTATTTCTCAAGCAATTCCATCTTACGCTGGCTATGCTCAACCTGACCTTAATAGACAGTTTCCCTTTGTTGCAAATTTATAGTTACCAGATTTAAATAGGCTAACTAATGATCCAATTAATTATGCTCCTTGGTGGCCAGTGATACCTCACAAATTACCCTAGGATATTCCTAAGTTCAATGGAAACCCTGGAGAATATCTGTCTACTCATGTTATGACTTATCATTTATGGTGTTCATCAAAATCCCTGAATGATGATTCTGTTCGACTACGTCTTTTACAGCATACGCTCATAAGTCCGGCTACCAAATGGTACATTGAATTACCTAGAGCTTCTTTTGAAAATTTCACAGCCCTAGCTACTGTATTTTTGACTCATTTCCAGTTACCCATCAGATATGAAACTAGAACGAAACTCTTGACTAATTTCAAGCAAACTAATGTTACTCACATTTATGATCATATTCATGAGTGGCGTCGTCGTCAACGAATGGTTAATACCTTTGTTCCAAATCAAATTCTTGTTGAATGGTTCATTAAGTCCTTGTTACCATCTATAACTAAGGATGTGGCTAAGGGTAGCATCGTCACAGAAGAGCAAGTTATCGCTCGTGCCCAATATCTAGACTTGATTTATACTTAGTCTGGCATGCTCTATGAAAAAATTCCTAACGTGCTGAGATCTAATTTCAATGTTCCTCCTCAATTAAAGGACTCTCATGCCGGAGACGACTTGATAGTTGCTACAAGAACACAACAAAATACTGCATCTGATCCTGCTCCTACTTCTGAAATTAATGTCGTTTCATTTGACAAAGGCAAAGGTGAAAAGCAATGAAGAAGTAAGAAAAAGGGGAAATCAAAGAAAAAGCAAACTTCTAACCCATAGGAAAAATCATCTGGTCAACCGTCTGGACCTCGGAAACCTCGTTATCCATGCATAATATGTAATTAGGAACACTTTATTAGGGATTTTCCTCACCGCACTGAAGTCTCAAAAATCATTAAGACTTCTCTTGTGTCAGCTGTGTTGACAGACCCATTTCCAAATTCGGACACAAATATGGTTGCTACGGATCCAGCTCCTAGTTCCCAAGTGTTAACGTTATCTATCACAAAACCTTCAACAGATATTTTGGTGTCAACGCGAAATAAATATTATGGTAGTCAGACCACTAATCAACCTACTACCTCGACAATAATCCATCTACAG
The DNA here is from genome assembly GCA_034641835.2 of Pinus albicaulis. NCBI lineage: Eukaryota > Viridiplantae > Streptophyta > Pinopsida > Pinales > Pinaceae > Pinus > Pinus albicaulis. The sequence goes on along the minus strand of CM076577.1, from coordinate 462,953,918 downwards.
AGTCAGTACCACCTACTGCTATTCCTGAATTGACAATCAAGCCACCAAAGGGAGTAATTCATAAATCGACATATAAACCTCAAGCAAGAGATGCACAAAATTATAATATAGTTGAAGATTTGGCTCAATCCCCTATGGCTATGTTTGCTCTTGAGATATTACAAAATTTTCCCTCTCAAAAATAGGCTTTATTATCGGCTATTGGTGGAATTGATCTGACTAATTCTAATCTTGTCGTCTTTAATCATACGGGCTATGTGCCACAACTACCAGCAGAATTGGCATTCTCCATACAGGTAAATGTTCTCAATCACCTTGTTCATTGCACTATTATTGATGAGGGAGCATATACATGCATTATGTCTCTAAAATGTTGGAATTCACTTGGCTCACCGCGCTTATCACAATCATCAACGATGTTGAAGGAATTTGATGGACGTACATATAAACCTTGTGGTATTATTAATAACCTGCATGTTGAACTAGGGGGTGGAATAGTAAATATTGATGTTGAGGTTGTTGATGGACCCCTTGACTATAATATTTTACTTTGAAGGCCATGGGTATATGCAATGACTGCCATTTTTTCTACATATTTTAGAATGATTTCCTTTCCACATAAAGGTACAATTACAATCATTAATCAACTATCCTTCTTTGCCTCTACTTTGTAGGTAACTGGAAGCATTCCGTTCATTCACATACCCCAACTAGAACTTTAGAACATTGGTGTAGGACTCTTAAAGGATTCCACTCTCATGGGAGCCTTTGAATTACCGCTGCCCACGACGTCAGAAGAAATTGCAAGTATAGAGACCTTCTACATGATCTCTTCCACTGTATCTGGCGTAAGGAAGAGTACGGGTGATTTTGATATTTCTACATTGGATGAGTTTGTACCACCCAGCCCTATTGAGCTGGCATAACAATCAATCTATCTAGCTTGGGAGGAAAATTTGAAATCAGCGTTGCCAAGTGTTTGGGTTGATCGTTCCTTACATTTTGGTACTCCATCTGATCCATTTTCCTCAACGTTCTTGACATATGAGAATATTTTGGAAGCTATGATGTCAGAAGGAGAACCATGGGAAGATTATCATCATCATTCCCATCTTCCTGATTTTGAAGAAAATAATCTAAGTGAACTATATCACCCATCCATCAAATTTCTTTTCGAACTATTTTCCCCCTAATGCAATCGATTCGGAGTGAAATCTATCAAATATTGAAGAAACCATTTCTATCGATATTTTGACCAAACTTGGCATTGTAGAGAATATTCATGTTGGTGTATCTTGTTCTCCATCAAAACTCGAATCATATCACTCTCTTTTTCGTGAATTTTGTGACGTATTTTCTTGGTCTTACGAGGAAATTCCAGGCATAGATATTAGTATAGTTGAACACACTATTAATATGTATCGTGATGTCAAACCGGTGCATCAACGACTTCGTCCTATTCATTCGAAGAAATCTGTTGCCATCAAAGCAGAAGTTGAAAATTTTTTGCGTGGTGGTTTCATTTACCCTGTTCTGCTAACTGTGTGGGTTTCCAATATTGTTCCTGTCATGAAAAAACAAGGAACCATTAGAGTGTGCGTCGATTATCGGGATGTTAATCATGCTTGTCCAAAAGAAAAATATCTAACTCCCTTTATCGACCAGATTATTGACAATTGTGCTGGATAAGAGATATTTTCGTTCATGGATGGATTTTCTGGCTACAATCAAATCAATATCTACCCAGATGATCAATATAAGACAACATTCATCTGTCCCTGGGGCACATTCACTTATAGGAAACTTTCCTTTGGTTTAAAGAACGTTCGGGCAACCTTTCAGAGAGCAATGGATTATGCTTTCAATGAAATCAAGCACATTGTTCAACCATATCTAGATGATTTACCAGTGCATTCATGAAATCAGACTGACCACCCGATGCATTTGAGAGCCATTTTCTTGCACTGCCGACACTACAAAATATGCCTCAATCCACATTAAATGTGTGTTTTGTGTTGGTTATGGTCTTTTGCTTGGATTCATAGTCTCAAAAGAAGGGATTCGAATCGACCCTTTGAAGGTTCAAGCCATTCTTGATTTTCCTGCACCATCAAACTTACTTCAGATACAGAAACTTCAAGGAACGGCTAACTTCCTAAGGAGGTTCATTCCAAATTACGCCAAAATGGTTAAAGGATTTACTTGACTCTTGAAAAAGGGGGTTCCCTTCCATTGGGACCAAGTTGAGCAAGCTTCTTTTGATGCTATCAAGGACACTCTTGTCCAAGCGTCATTAATGTATCCTCCTAATTATCAAAATGATTATTTCCTATATATCGCCATGACTGAAATGACCATTGCTATGCTATTGATCCAAGTAGAAGATGAAATTCAACATCCGATCTATTATTTGAGTTGTAATCTCAATGATACGGAAGTTAAGTACTCATTCATAGAAAAGATTGCCTTGGAAGCAATTCAAGATGTCCAAATATTTTTCCATTATATCCTGCTCCGAAAAATGACAATAGTTTCGGATTGAAACCCCATGACTTACATCTTATCACGTCAATTGTTGGGGGGAAAATATTCAAAATGGATTTCCATTTTGCAGGAATTTGATTTGGAATTTATCAAATCCAAGCCAAACAAGTCTTTAGTTTTGCCTGAGCTTCTCTGTGACCTTCCATCTGATAGTATTGAAACTACGTCGGAACCATCAATTCCATACGAGTCTCTGTTTCTAATCGAATCATCTGATCCTTGGTATAGCGATTTCATCATTTATCTCCAAACCTAAACTTTTCAACCTAATACCTCTCGCTCTGAACGACGATGTATTCGATACTAGGCCAAAGATTATCTGATCGTCGATGATACACTTTATCGTCCTGGTGTCGATACCTTTTTAAGGAGGTGACTCACTCATGAGGAGGCCAAAAAAGTGTTAAATTATTGTCATGATGGGGATTGTGGTGGACATTTATTTGGATATGCTACCGCGCAGAAGATACTCCACGTCGGTTACTTTTGGCCTACTATTTTTTGAGACTACATCCTCGTGGTCAGAAGTTTTCATGCATGCCATATTTTTTATCGTAAAATCCTCAAACTGCTAGCACCAATGCATCATGTTGTCTCTACTAGACCATTTACAAGATGGGTTATTGACTTCATGACCTGTAACCCTCCTTTGTCTGGGGGGCATGGTTATATTATTATCACAATCGACTATTTTACCAAATGGGCCGAAGTGATGCCTACATTCAACAACACAGGACAAACAACTGCATTGTTTTTCTTCAACCACGTTATTGCATGGTTTGGGGTCCCACAGGCTATAGTGATAGATCATGCAAAGAATTTTCGCAACCACATGATGTCTGAATTGATTGCCAAGTTAGGATTGTCACATGATAATTCTACTCCTTATTATCCATAATAAAATGGACAAGTTCAGGCTATTAACAAAATTCTTAAACGAATGCTTCAAGGAATGATAGGAGTTCGTAAAAGGAACTGGCATTTGATCCTGTACTCTGCCTTATGGGCGTATCGAACCTCGATGAAAAATGTGACCGGATTTACTCCTTTTCAATTGATATATGGTCTGGAAGCTATCTTACCAATCCAATGTGAAATATCATCATTAAAACTCACAATAGACTTGTTACCTGACACCTCTGAAGAAGAAGCGCGTCTCCTTAACCTCATCAATCTTGATGAAATGTGTCGTGAAGCCAAATTTTCCAACGAAGTGCATAAGGGAAGTATAAAGGCGCAATATGACAAAAATGTCCAGCTTCGCATTTTCTCAAAGGGCAACTTGGTCCTTCTCTATGATCAAGAAGCTGATGTAATAGGTACAGGGAAGTTTGAGCCATTATGGCATGGCCCATATATTGTCAAAAGAGTTCTTGCTAAGGGTGCCTATGAGTTAGTTGATTACGATGGAATTCCATTGGCACAACCTAGAAATGGGTTGTATTTGAAACATTACTATTCTTAATCATGAGCATAGCAATTTTTTGTATTATATTATATATATGCTGTTGATTTTCATTCACTATCTTAATTTGTTTTTAGAGTTTTCTTGAGGTTAGTAATCTTCTTTACATTTCATCATAGATGTCTGAATATTCGGAGCCATTTGTTGGATATGCTAATGGTGTTAGTCGTAGTACACAGAATCTATCATCTGTAGTGTGGGCTATTTTCGCTCCGAAAGGCGAGTTAGTGAGTTTTCAAGGGATTTGTATTGGTAGATTGATGAAAAATATCATTGAGTATAGTGCATTGATCGAACTTCTCTCTGATGCCATTTCATTTGGTATTAACTACATAATCATAAGGTTAGACTCAGAACTTGTGGTATTACAACTTACTAGTGTTTATACTGTGTTACATAGAAATTTGTCACCGTCCCTGCAATTCTCCGTCCCACACATTGGAGGGCTTATTCTGTGACCTGTGAGCAGTGACATGACCTGAAAACACTTTTATGGCATCCCCATGCACATGTAATTTCATTCCCCTAAAGACAAATCCTTGTGAAAAACCCTAAAAATAGTCTTTTTATCCTTGGTGCGACTCGTCAGTGTTATACCCGCACCAATGGGGGAAATCCTCCAAAGAGGGTGCACCAATTGGCGCTCTGTCTCAGAGTCGCACTTGCGCTAGGCTTAATAAAGAGTGTTTTTTAAACATAAATGGTGAAAGATTGACTCCAACCAACTCCTGAACTAGTCTCTAAATTGAGTTGGGACATTTGGCTCTGGATCTCCATGTAGAGGAAGTGGTTTTCCACCTCTCATGGAAGCTTCCTTGAGGATAGGGCCAATCCCATGATTGTAGGGATCCCAACTCCCCTTCCACCATCTATATAAGCTTTCCATTTCCCTTTGCAAGCTAGTCTCCAAGAGCCTTTGTAGCCTAAAGAATGTTGCAATAGTCCTCATAGAGCCAAATCAGTAGCAAGGAGATTGACGATCGAAGAGAGATGCTTGTCCCCATTCCCAATGAGCTTTACCGAGATGTATTCTGCTGACGATCCACCGAAGGAAGGTTCAACGCCAGAGCTAGGTTGTATTTTCCTTTATATTAATTAATGATAAGTGACTATTGGTTATGGTTCCACTCATATTGTTCATTATGATCATGAGTTGTGTCTTCTCTGACTGATACATAATTGCATATATCAGGTTTTACGCTTGTGTTTTTTGTGTTTCTTGTGTGTGCCGGTGTTCAATTGCGGCAAGCGAGAGGATTTTGATCTGCTGGAACAAGGAAACGGGAGCGTCATCTTCTCTACAAACAACAGCGTTGGACTTGAGGTAGGCCTTCTTCGCAATTTGGTCTAGTGCAATTAGGAACTTGCACCTTAACGTGATACGATTGTTGCTAGACCCGATCTGGGCTAGTAGGGATTGCCTCTGTCCGCGGAGGGGATTTACATCTATAAAAAATTGGCGACTCCCCTGGGGAGTTAGCTTGTTGTTTGCTTTATAAAATACAGACGGAGCCTGAAGTTAGCCAGATAGCCTTCGAAACGCTCTTGCTCTGCATTAGCAGAAGTAGATGAATGCTGCTTCAGTCAATCTCCGGTCTAGTTTATGAACTGAACTCTTGGAGTATTGTCATGTCTTTCGGTCGATTCTTGACTTTGCTTGCTTGATCAGCTCTTTTAGCTGGCTCTTTTCGTGTGTTTGGCTTTTGTTTTCAGCTTCAACATCACTGGTCTGCTTCTTGGATTGCTTTCTTTTATTTTTACATAGTAAACTTGACTGGCACGCTTATTAGCCTGAAAATCGAGCCAATTGGCACTTGTTGCCAGTTTAATACCTACGCCAATCCTGTTCTGGTGCTAGATTCAGCCTGACAGTCGTGCCAATGTTGTAAGGTTCTAGGGTTTGCTCTGTTTTGAGCTTTCTGAGCTTGATCTGTGATTTTTGTTTCATTTTTTCAACTGCCTGAGTGTTCTGGAGCCTTTTTTGACTGAATGCGACCTTCATCCTTTGGCTGTTTGCCCTCTTATATCAATTTTACATTCTAGCCCTAGGGCATCTAGGTGCTATTGTGCGTCGAGCCTCCCTTGGGATATTTTTGTTTCTATCTGTTCAGTCAACTTTGTGATTTCTTCTCTGCATTCGTTTGGTGGTTGTCTATCGTTTTATTGCATTATTTGAGTGATTGGCTTATTCTTCATTCGAATTCTGCCTTGTCTCTTTTTGGGCCTAGATTACATGGTTCATTTGAGTCTTTGGGATTCTCTTGGTTTTGAGAGATGGTTTTGTCAATTTGAGGTCTGATTGTGTGCTTACATTGAGTGAAATTTGATTGTTTTTACTCTTTTTCTATCGCTGCTCAAATTGCTTGTTTCATTAGTTTTCATTTTGTTTAGTGCACTTTGCTCTTAAACATTGAAAATACAAAAAAAATCTCTTTTTCTTTTGATTAGTTAGTGTGAATTAAATCTTTTATCTGTTATTAGTGATTAGTAACTTGGAAAGAAAATATTTTAGTTTCCATTAGCTGCATTAGAGATATCACTAGTTGTTGTCTAGTCATTTTGTTATTGTGTGAAAATATCTTAACTCTCTCGTAATTAGCTTGCATCGAATGAAATGATATACTGTGGCACGTAGTGTACATTTAGGCGATTTCGAGACATAACACTCGCTAGGGCCTGAAAATTGAAACATAATTGAAGATAAACGTTAAAATTTATTCAATTTACACTAAGGAAACATTGAAACATTAACGAAATATTTAGTGGTCTAGGCTAGAGACGTGTTTCGACGTCGTTAAACCTAGTAGCTATCGTTCGCCTCTTGGCTTTAGACAGCACTAGTACGGACTTGTGCTCCCCATACCGTCGCGTATATAAAGGGAGACCCCACTAGGTTTCTATCCTTTATCCATAAGAAGCTGAGTTTGCCACCCTATACTCGTGATACACCGGACACAACATTCGGGGAGATTGCCTGCATGTACGTCAAGTCCTTGGTTGATTTCTCTTTTATTTTTGAACCAAGGTGTATATTGTAGTTCACGGTTATTTGGTACACCCTTTGCCTAGAATTCCTAAGTAGTCATTTTGATCTTATCTGACTCTTTAAATTTTAAAACATCACCAAGCGCTTCTCCTTTCACACTTGCTTCAAAACTGAAAGAGATAGAGTCATCTTTAATCCGTTTCTAGATTCTTAAAACATGAAACGGTGAAGTTTCTAAGTTTCATGTCGTAAAATAAATCACCCACGATCACACGCCCTATTAGATCTTGCTTGTTGGCCATTTGATTGTGTGCATTGATTCTTTTTCAGCCTGTGTGTTGTGTTTGATCTTTTCCTTTTGTCATTATTGTCACAGTGGCGGAACCCTCAGTTTCGTCTACTGGTAGTCCATATACGGACGATTCATCAAAGGTCTTGCGATCCTCTGCTGAACATCAGCAGCCCATTGTTTCCAAGTTTCCCAACGGGGGACTGGTTCTGTCTGAGCTTCCCTTTGGAGGACCAGTTGAGTTCAATTGGCCCTTATCCGACCCTTGGTTTGGATTTGGAGTAGGGTAACATTTCCCTCCTCTTACATCGGGTTCACCGTTTTTAGCTACTGTTATTCCTCCTAGTCCTCGTCGTCTGTTACGCGATCTAGCGGCAGGTTTAGATATGGGTGCATCCAGCCATTCTCCTAGTGAGGAAATCCCCACGTCTGGTGAAGATTACCAGTTGTTCCAAGAAGAAAACCTCGAGTTATCCATCATGTCTTCACCTAGTCCCTCACTACCAGTAGGGTATAGATCTTTAAGTCAGATTATGACCACCGTCACCTCTATGGGGATATCAACTCCTTCTACGAGGCCGGTTATTCCTTCATTGGGGATGTCTCCTCGGACACCCATAACGTCATCCCCTCAGGTCACTTCTGTACCTATCAGGCCCACTTTCTGTGTGGCCGCATCTACACCCGTTGTCACCACTCAGTTCGTAAGGGCTGCGTCGCTTCTTGAAGACATCTATATAGCATCTTCTATGCCAAAGAACATCTATCCTGAGGAGTATTGGTTGTCCCTACAACAATCGAACCCCAAGGTTGGACAATCCTCTCAAGATCCCAACCACTCGTATTTTTCGCATTATGCACAGGATGGTATGCCTGTGTACGTTTTTCCATATCAATACGATGAGTACGAGAATCCTTTACATTTACCCGCTCCAGAAGCTCACCTTCATGCTCAGGGTTTTCCGTCTAACTAGGCTGGGCAGTCTTATAACCCGCAAGGACAACCTTTTCAAGGCCAACCTTCAGGCCAGCCTAGCTATCCTTATGACCCGCAAGGACAACCCTTATAGGGCTACCCTTCAGGCCAGCAGGGGCCATTATACGGTCCACAAGGACAGTATTACAACCCTTCAGATCAACCGGGGTACCAACCAAGGCTGGTGTATTGTCCTTGGGGGCAAGTCCAACCTTCACAACCCATGCAACCTCATTATCCTATTGCTCCAAATGTTGCACATCATCCAGGATCATCCTATGGTCCTGTTTCGGGTCAAACCGGTTATCAGGCACAACCTAGCCCCATTCCACCACCAGGCCAACCGGCCCATCCGGCACAACCTGGTGTCCCACATTAGCCAGGTCAACCTGCGAAACTGGTGCAACCTGTTCACCCGGGTCAACTTGTTCACCCAGGGTAGCCCGTTCAGCCAGGTCAGCGTGCTCAACCAGGCTAGCCTGCACACTCTGTCAACCCTGCCCAACAGCCGATTTATTCAATGCTGCAGCTGAATCAATCGGTGTGCCCTAATTATCAGGCTCAGCAGGGTCCCACCTATCAGTAGCCCGCTCAACCTCAAGGCGGTTACTATTCTCAAGGTCCATCTCGACTAACTTATAACCCGCCCCAAGGTTCCCATTATTACACTCAACAACCCGGCTACACCTATACTCAGCAGCCAAATCCACAAACTGCCCAAACGGGACCAACATATAATCAGGGTCCATACTCTAGTTATCAAACCCCGTACACTGGTTACCAGCAATGGAATCAGACTGGTTATACACCCTACACCCCCTACAGTCAGAATCCTTTAGGACAGAACCCATGGGGGCAAGGATATTCTCAACCAGCGTGGAGTACAAGTACTGGTCCTTATTAAGGGCCTGACATGCCGTTCAATCCACAATTTCCGTTCTTGGCTACCTTGGAATTACCAAACATTTCTAAATTAACCAATGATCTGATTCTTCACAATCTTTATTGGCCTCCAGTTCCCACCAAGGTACCCGGCGACTGCCCAAAGTTTGAGGGTAAAGCTGGAGAGGACCCCCAAGCTCATGTAATGGCTTACCATCTGTGGTGTTCATCCAACTCTTGGGTGGATGATTCAATTCGTCTATGCCTCTTCTAGCGCACTCTGACTGGCACTGCCGCTAAGTGGTATATCGAATTACCCCGTGGCATATTTCAAGATTTCAACACATTACCCATGGCTTTTCTAACTCACTTCAAGTTACCGGTTTGCTATGAAGCTGGGACGCATCTCCTGACTTCTTTGAAGCAGGATAAAGCCACCCACATTTTTTATCACATTCATGAGTGGCGACGTCATCGTAGACTGATCAAGTTTGATATACCTAATCAACTACTGACTCATTGGTTCACCACTTCCTTCGTTAGCAAAATTTCCCAAGATATTGCTATGGGGGCATGTGTGACTGAAGAACAAGCCATAACGCGTGCCCAGTATCTTGATCTGGTATACTCTCAGTCAGGCATGCTTTATGATATTTTGACTGATGCTACATGCCCGGGAACCTCTAAAGCACCACCTACCCCAGCAGTGGATGGTGTTATTGGTTCCGTGTCTCAAAATTCTCGAAAATCTTCAAACGAGAAGCAGAAGTCCCATTCGTCCAGTAATTCTGCTCTTCCCGCCCCTCCAGATTCTGGAAAGACTACGGAGGTAAATGCCATTCAGGCTAATCCTATGGAAAAGGCCTCTAAAGGAAAGAAGAAGGGCAAATGAAAATCCAAACCTGGCGCCCCAAAAATAGAGTCTTCTAAACCTTGTACTGATGATGGTTCCCAACATAAACCGAAGTACCCCTGCCTTATCTATGAAAGAGATCATTATACCAAATATTGTCCCCGATGATCTCAAATTATTCAACTTTTGAAAGGCTCCAAAGGGACTCCAACAGTTCTTAAAGAATCATTCTCATCTCAGTAGACCCAGTTGGTTGAGCAGCCCTCACCATCTGCACCATTTGGGTCCCAGGTCTTTATGATGAATGGTGCTGCACCTGTCTCAATTGCTATGCGTTCGAAGGATTATGCTGGATCGCGTCAGGTAGCTGGAAAGGAAGTTGTGGATGGCCCACCTCCCCCACCTGTCTCTGGTCCTTTGGAAATTGAGAAGCCTACAGCTGAATTTTTTGTGAGGCCACCTTCTAAAGGTGTTCTGCGAAGATCTTCCTACAACCCAAATTCCCGTGCCACTCAGCACTACAGTATTTTTGAGGATTTGGCACAGGCGCCCTCTGCCATGTCCGCATTAGAAGTTCTTCAAAGTTTCCCATCGCAATAGAAAGCTTTGTTGTCTACAATCGATGGAATCGATCTTGCCGATTCTAGTCTTCTCACCTTCGACTTAGAAAATTTTACCCCTCGACTTCCACATCAAATCACTCTTGTTATACAAGTCGGGATCAACGGTCTTAACATCCATAGGGCCATTGTGGGCGAAGTTGATTCCACCTGTGTCATGTCATCCGCCTGATGGAAAGCCATCGGCTCTCTAGCTCTTTCATCATCTCCCAATGCCTTAGAAGCATTCGATGGTCGGGAATCAAAACCCCTAGGTGTTCTCGAGATTTTTCCGATTACGCTACAGGGAAAGACAGTCAATGTAGAAGTAGAAGTGGTTGATGCCAAGCTTAACTACAATCTGCTTCTCGGCCACAGTTGAACTCACACCATGTTATGCGTGCCGTCCACCCTCTTCCGACTTCTTAATTTCCCTCATAAGGGAAAAATCGTTACTGTGGATCAGTTTTCTTTCTTCACCTCATCCTCTGAGAACAACGTTCCTTACGTGGATCAGATCCCAATCCCCCTGACAGTGTAGGACCTGGTCTCTTCAAGGACCCCGTCCTCATGGGTATTTTTCCCGTGCCACCACCACACACCGTTCAAGTTAATATGGTCTCCAGGTCTGACGACCCATGGATCATACCTTCGCCTGAACAGGTGCCTAATTTTGGAGAATCGATGCCCTTAACTCCAGTAGAGATTAATTACTATGAAATCGTCACCGCATCCAATCCTCCTCCTCCTCAACATGCTCCATTAAGCATGGATTTAGATACCTATTCCTAATTCCCCTGGCTCGGCAAGGCCAACTCGCCTGATCCCCTTAAAGAGATTTTCCCCTCTGACGAAGTCATTGTTGAAACAATGTCTCTTGAGTAGCTGCCTTGGAGCGATGGACATCATCGTTCCTCCTTCATGCCCAGCCTGGGGGCAATGTCCGATTGTCTAGAGTGTGATGTATCTGGTTATCCCCCTCTTCAGCCTCCTCCGTTGAGCTCACCAGAGCACAGTTCCTCTTCTTGTGCCAATCTCCTAAAACAATGAAACAAGTTTCTATGAGGAAAATTATTTTAAGTGTATCAACCTCGTTAAAATAATGAAACATGAGCATGTTCAATTCTAGTTTTGTTAGATTTAATTCAAATCTCTTATGTTTTCAACCTTCACTCCATTTCCTATGGACTGAATCTTGGGGGGCATGTACCTCGAATTGAGACACCATGCTGGGGGCATGCCCGTCTTCCTCAAGCATAGTTTGTGTTTTAAGCTTGCATAAAAATAAAACTCATTTTCGAGCATAGTTTGCATGTGTGTTTTCATGTGTGCTTTTAAGCTTGTATAAAAATAAAATATGTGATTAGATACATTATGTGAACTTTTTCATTGGTTCGTTTGTTATGAAACTAATACATTAAGATAACATTTTATTGGAAATTTTCATAGCTTATAAAAAACATCATCACATGTAAAAAGATCCATCCAGAAATAGATATATAGATACATGTGTCGAATAGTTTGCAGTACATCACATAAAGTAAAAAATATACGTGTTTGTCTAATAATAACTGGAGACAACATTCTCTCAAAAAATATGCATATGAAAGCTCTAATAGCTAGTCAGCATGATGCTCGTGGTAACACGCCACCGCACGCACCAATCGCCTCAGCAGTCTGTGGAGGCGACTAGGCACCCCCACAGTGTGTTGCTGGTAAGCTAATGGGACGTCTGCCATTCGTGCATAGTCCGGGATTCCCCGGGAAATTCCCTCTAGGTTATGGATTAGCTCACTCCCTTCGTCACCCTCAGCCTGAGGGTCATGTACGAGATGGGTCCTTCGCGCGATAGGCGACATGCCGACAGGTCTCTCTGGGCTGACATTTGCATACACATAAAACTGTTGTTAGAACAGACATGTATTACCAAAAAATCATAAATACATAAAAATAAAAAAGAGAATCATACCTAGCTCCTCGTCCCCAGTCCTCTCCCTTCGGGAGCAGAAGATCGAGATCTTTGGTGAAATCGGTCCTAGCATAAGGCCAATCCTCGACCACGATCAGTTGACACTGTAACCACCCAAAAAACTCGGGCCTCTAGGACATTTGCCAGCCCCCTCCTTACCTGGGCATAAGTGCTGCCCAGCGAGCCATCCTCGGCTCTCTTGGTACCGGCTCGGCAAATATTTCCCCTTGGCCCTGAAAAATGGGTAGTCATTCCAGGATGAACGACACCAAAATGGAACCGTAACCAAACTGCTTTAGTTTGGCTTTCTTGCATCTTGTTAGCTACCTCTTGATATTGGTTGTCACTGCGGTGGCCCAATCGAACAATGTAGGATTCATACACTCGGAGGCTAGTATGAGTTGGGCCTTGGTTGCCTCATGTGGTGCCTGCGATTCCGCAGCCCACATAATGGTGTGAAGCACTACTCTGAGTGCTAGATCGCGGACAGTGTGGATGTCCACTTTCTCGCTTCCCGATCTGGTCCATGCCCCTGGGCACACTCTTACCATTACTTGTTCCATCTTCTCTCCAGAAGGCCTACTTCCCATCAAAATAGGCACTGGGCCTCTGCGCGACAGTCCGGTTATGAAATAGACATCGGAAACCTCAAGTTCCAACACTTGGTCCCGAAGTTTAAACACTTCCTCATTTTCATCCCATATGCTGGCCAAGTACTGTAACAGCTCAGGTTGAGCTCGTAAGCATGGTGTGAGGAAGAATTTTTTGATTCCACAGTTCCTGAGTGCATTCATGTGAGCTTCATTTTCCATATCCATTTCATCTTCCTCCCCATGTTCCCTCTCCTTCCATTCGATAACCATTGTGCCTGAATATCTGCATCAACATAATTAAAAATGCATTGTTAGATCTTTGTTGCATTCGAAAATCCATCTAGATGGCTCAAATTTTGAAAACTTAAAGCGGAAAATCGCGTTGCACCATTGGCGCGACCCCTTTGTGAACAAATGTCCATTGGCGCGGGTCCGTGCCCGATACCCGCGCCAATGGAGCGAGCCCTAAAAATTTAAAAGGTTCCCCCCAGAGGTCTAATGCATAGTGAAAACTCAAAAAATGGATTAAAATAGAGCTTAAGGAAGTGCATTTTACCTGGAATAGACGAGGATCTGAATGATGTCCCGGATCAGTCGCAATCACTGCCGCAAGTTTGCACACAAATAGACCACTGTTGCTCTCCAAGTGAGGTAAAAAGTAAAAGTAAATTTTCTTTTACCATTTGAAGCATATTTATAACTTTTGAAGTCAAAAATTAGGTTTTAAAAGTCATTTTTCTCAATATTTTAATATATTTTGTCGAAAAATGGATTTTACACTTGCTTTTATGTGCAGCGATAAGTTTTTACGCGACTTGGACAGTGATACGAGTTGCATTTTATACTTTTTCGGACTCGGTAAAAACACGAAAAAGTCATTTTGGAGTCATCTTTCAGCTCTTTTCTGACTCTCTAAACATGAAAATATTGTTGAGTCCCTTGTCGTTTCGATCTCATTAAAGTGGCCACGAAACGACATCTACCCGGTATACGTTTACCCCTTTTTCGGGTTAGGATAGATTATTTACGAAAAAGGAATACCCTATCCTATCGTGACTAGGAGGTTTTCTTAGACATAGTTTTCTACATTTTCAGATCCAAGGAACTATTTACGAAAAGGGACTGTTGGAGTTTACTTTTCCACTATCTTTTCAAACTCTCTAAATATGAAAAGATGTCGAGTTCTCCCTTTGTTACACTCGTTAAACCCTGATGACATTGGATTCAATCGTAATGACGATATTCGAGTTTCTCCTTCCTAGGGCTCGTTAAATGTACTAGGATGGATTTGTCTGAAGGAAGAACTTATATTACAAGCATATTCTATCCCCTTCAAGCTTGTTTTCAAAAATAATTGGGGTACTCGCCAGGAATGGTGGGGAAAAATGGAACCAGCATCATTTTTGTGTCGACAGTATGTCGCTCTTGAACATGGCACTTGTCTGCATTCGTGTCGGGTTGGGGACATCTCATCTCGTTTTTCACTTGCCTCCATGGCTTTGGGTGATCCCTTTTGACCTCTCATCTGCTCTTTACCTCGTCATCATGACCTCTGATCTTTTGATGTCAAACACTGCCAAACTCACTGTCGTGCCGCCATATGTTCAAGAGAAGTTGACCTCTACAAGTTTCAACCTTCCTCTGATTCTCATCTGATCTTTATTCACAAAGAAATTATGTTCCTCTGTCTCGTGTTGATGATGTGGGAAACACTATGGCCCACCTTCGATCAAGGTCACTTCCTATCGACTTCATCTCATTATCCAGGAAGTCGATCTAGAGACTCCCTTCTGGTACCTTGGAGCCTACATGCCTCAATGGCAGGTTCTTCACGTTCGACGTGAGGTTTTCATCATTGGCCTCCGATCGAGTGATTCTATGGGTGTTCGATGCCAGCTCACTGATTCACATGCCATGGATTGTACCTATAGTACCTTGAGGGCCATTTTCATTATTGGTGGTACCTCTCGTGTTTGTTAACAAATTTCATCATTGGTTGGTAATCAGGCGATGTTCTCTCATGTTCGACTTCAGCTCACTTACTCGCATGCTTGAACTTTTACTTTGTTCAGGTCGAGATGGAGCGCAAGACCCTAGATTTTGTCTGTTGGAATCCATGCTGCAATTTTTTGGATTATCATGATTGGTTACATGACTCATTCACTGGATGGCTGCAACCATACCTCAGTCTATTTATCGATCCTCGCTGGATGGCTGCGTCCATACCTTGGATCTGGATTATTGTATACTCTGTTATGGATGGTTGCGCCCATACCACATATATCGTGTATTTGAGATATCAGTTATACTTCTCTACGTAGGTTTTCTGACGGCGGTGTTTTCATTTGGACACGTTCTCGTAAAGCATTTCACCCCTCTCTCTCTTTCGAGCCTCATGCTTTGGGGGCATCTGTTACACAGCAATTTGTCATCGTCCTTGCAATTCTCTGTCCCACACATTGGAGGGCTTATTCCGTGACCTGTGAGCAGTGACATGACCTGAAAAAACTTTTATGGAATCCCCTTGGACATGGAATTTCATTCCCCTGAAGACAACTCCTTGTGAAAAACCCTAAAAATAGTCTTTTTATCCTTGGCACGACTCGTCAGTGTTATACCCGCGCCAATGGGGGAAATCCTCCAAAGAGGGTGCGCCAATTGGCACTTTGTCTTAGAGTCGCACTTGCGCCAGGCTTAATAAAGAGTGTTTTCTAAAAATAAATGACGGAATATTGACTCCAACCAACTCCTGAACTAGTCTCTAAATTGATTTGGGATGTTTGGCTTTGGATCTCCTTGTAGAGGAAGTGGTTTTCCACCTCTCATGGAAGCTTCCTTGAGGATAGGGCCAATCCCATGATTGTAGGGATCCCAACTCCCCTTCCACCATCTATATAAGCTTTCCATTTCCCTTTGCAAGCTAGTCTCCAAGAGCCTTCATAGCCTAAAGAATGTTGCAATAGTCCTCATAGAGCCAAATCAGTAGCAAGGAGATTGAAGATCGAAGAGAGAGGCTTGTCCCCATTCCCAACGAGCTTTACTGAGACGTATTCCGCTGACGACCCACTGAAGGAAGGTTCAGCGTCAGAGCCAGGTTGTATTTTCCTTTGTATTAATTAATGATAAGCGACTATTGGTTATGGTTCCACTCTTATTGTTCATTATGATCATGATTTGTGTCTTATATGACTGATACATAATTGCATATATTGGGTTTTACGCTTGCGTTTGTCGTGTGTCTTGTGTGTGCAGGTGTTCGATTGCGGCAAGCGAGAGGATTGTGATCTACTGGAACAACAAAACGGGAGCACCATCTTCTCTACAAACAACAGCATTGTACTTGAGGTAGGCCTTCTTCACAATTTGGTCTATTGCAATTAGGAACTTGCACCTTAGCATGATACGATTGTTGCTAGACCCGATCTGGGCTAGTAGGGATCACCTCTATCCACAGAGGGGATTTACCTCTATAACATACTGTTAGAAATCCAACACTTCTTATATTGTTCCTAAGAGTTCGACTTTTGGAAAGACATTTTGAATTTATTCAATATCAACACATTTCTAGAAATTTGAACACATTTACTGATTCATTAGCTAATCAAGTTTTAGACAGAAATTTGCATCATATGTAAAGAAAATATTCACATCATTGAATAGGATTTCACAATAAAGATAGAAAAAAATATGAAATCATATAGATAGATAGTTATAGTTTTTTACAAAATTTGTGCCCAAGACACATTGGTCATCTGACCTCAAAATGTATGCAAAATTTCACAATTAAACTAGTGGTGTTCATGGTAACATGCTATAGATCTAGCTATCCTATGAAGTATCTGCATACAATGTTTAGGAACCCCAATAGTGTTTTGTTATAGTCGCATAGGAAGCTCGTCGATCTGGCAATCCAGAATCCCGAAGGTCAAACCTTCTGTGTGCTGCTAAAGCTCAGTCAGGGTCTCGGCCATATCAATATCCTAGAGGACTGCTCTCTTGACATCCCTCCCTGATGGCATATCTACTTCACGCTCCAGTTCCACTACTGGTTGAACACAACCAACGTCAGCATTACATCAAACATTTAGTTTATTCTTGGGAAGAAATCAAAATACAAAAACATTATATAAACCTTAGAAAAATAAAAAAACATGGTCAAACATTCTTACCTATTGCACCCCACTGAGAGCCTTCTGGTAATTCTAAATTTGGATCTCCTCGCAAATCGTCGCCTGTGTATGCATACTCATTGATGGCAACAATTTGTCACCAGAACCAGGGAAAGAATGCAGTAGAGAACATAACAGTCGATTGGCCTACATACCAACCAATGATTTCTACCCATCTCTACATCCAAGGATCTCGAGGACTAGCTATATCAAGTGTCACATGTTGTGGTTGCATTAGTAGAATCTATTCCAAGATGAAGGATATAAGGATAGAACCATAACTGAAATTCTTCTTCCTTCCTCCCTTTGCTTTATTCAGTTGTTCCTTTATCTGAGATAGAACAACTTCAGAACAGTTGAAGACTGTTGGCTCCATACACTCTAGCGCATACTGCATATATGATCTATTCGCTACGTGTAGTGTAACGGTACTAGCAAGTTTAGTGATCGTGAAAAGGATAGTTCTCAAAGTTGAATATCTGACATCCCGGATGTTTATTTTTGCATCTTTGCTAGGTTTTTCCCCTGGATAGAAATATTGCAGAACATAATCCCTCACTGTCTTTTCTCCAATGGTAGACCCTAAGAGTGAAATGGTAAAACCTCTCCTCGAAAAACCTGTGATAAAATACACATCCTCAACTTTTATGGGAACCACTTGGTTCTTAATATGAAATGCATCTATCTCCGGATCCCATGCTCGAACTAAGAACTCCAAGAGTTCTATTTGTTGCCTCATCTCGGACAATTTGAAGTACTTAAGCAGTCCACAATCTCTTAGGGATCTTATAGTACCCAGATCATTCAAGGCAATCATATCTTGTTCTTCATGTTCTCTTTCCCTCCATGTAATCGTCATTATAATCTGATGGAAACCTGAAACACAACCATAAGATCCATTATATTCCATTCATTGCAAAAAACTAGGTCAATTTTGGGCATAATGAGAAAATCAAAAACTTAAACTGCGCCCAACGCACTCCCTGATAAGAGACAATGCATTTCACATGCAAATACACTTCACTATACCTACTATGCAACGTAGGTTTCAACATTCAAGGGTGCGTTGCCCTCATTTTAGGCAGAATTTACCCTAGGGGCCTTAAGACCCTAAAAATTTGCAGAAATTGGAGATGAAATGGATACTAAATGAAAGAGGAGGTTCATGGCACTAAACTATATCAAACGGTGACAAAATCTATCGACATAAATGATCGCAATATTTCCATAGAAACGATCCCAATCAGCAGTTGAAGTTCGGGGGAAAAATCAGGTTTAGAGCTCCAAAATGCAAATGGTAACTATGGAATGGTAAAAATGAATAATGAAACTACTTTTAATAGTAATTTAATTATTTTCAAGTTAAATTTATTGCTATGACTATAGTTTATTATTTTTTGATCATGAAACAGGTATTTTTAATCCATTTGATGTTGTTCTAAATAGGAAATACAACTGATGAACATATTAGTCATGTAGATTTATTTCAAATAATGACTTGACCACAAAGCATACTTTTTCTCCTTATTTTTCGAGCTTTGTTAAAAAAGAAAAAGGATTTGAAGCACACTTTTATCTCTTTTTCGAGCTTCGATAACAACAAAAAAGGAACCCCTGGAGTCTTCTTTTAGCGCTTTTCAGGCCTTGATAATGTGAAAAGATTGACGAGCACTTGTCTTTTCGAGCTCGTAAAAGTAAATGAATTTATATCTACTCAGTATAAGTTTAACCCTTTTCTGGACTGAGATAGATTATTTACAAAAAATGAATACCTTCATTAAACATGACCAAAGAGGTTCTCTCAGATATTATTTTACACTTTTTCGGATCTGAGTGACAAAGTTATGAAAAAGTACTTATGGAGTTTTCTTTCGTCCACTTTTTCAAACTCCCTAAATATGAAAAGGACCAGGCTATCACTATTTTTAAGCTTGTTAAAACATAAAATAGTGATGGGCTTGTCGATCATGGAAAGAATCAAGTTTCATTCATCGCTAGACTCGTTAAATTATTAAATAGCGATACTTTATTCACCCGAAGGGTTGAATTATAGATCAAGAAAATGTTACCCTCCTCAAGCTTGTTAAAAAATAAAGAGGTATTGGTCGACAAATGACCAGGGAAAATTTGGGAAAAGTGAGCAAAATTTCTTTATGGTAGCAAGTCACTCTTGAACATGACACTTCTTTCACTCCATGTCCGTGACTATTTGGGTTGGGTAATCATATTAACGATTCATTCACACCTATGGTTCATCATACCTTCACTTCGGTTTTGGGTCAATGCTGCCAACTCATCACAGTGTCGATGATATGTTCAAGAGAAGTCATCCAGTGAATAAACTCATCCTTCTACAATACTCGTAAAACTTCATTCTCATGACCGTAATCCCTGGAAATTTCTATATCAAGTCATACCCTTGTCTCCGAAATCAGTAACTCCCGTTTTGCAATAAGGTGACTTCTTGTTGACAACAAATCAATATCTAGGAAGTTCACTTAGAAACATCAGATTCCAGTACCATGAGGCTTGTTATAGCATCAACAAGATCCTCGCTTCCAGACTTTTTACCAAAATATTTTGTTTGGAGTTCAACATCAAATCATCTATTCACGCCTTATGAAATGTACTGCAGTACCTTGAGGGCCATTTTCATTCATGGTGGTTCTATCGCGTTTGTTAACAGCTCACATCATTGGCTGGTAATCAAACGATGTCTTTCCATGTTCAACGACAAATTATATATTCTCATGGCTAGAATTGTACCCGAATGATTGAGTGAATGAGATAAGAAGACCTCGGATCTAGTTTCAGCCATCTGGGCTTCGATTTCAGGATTTTTTTACACATCATCTGTATGGTGACCTTACATACAGATTGTCATCTGAACATGGGCCTATATATGTAGGCATGTCTACATTAGGCAACATTCCAGTGTCAACGACTTTCTGAATTATGTACATGTTATTAGATTGTTTATGTGCTAAACATGGGAATGCCTACCCTTAGAAATTTTGATAAAAGAGGATATATCATGATGTAATGTATTGTAATATTGATCCATGTGACCACTCCACTTCATCTCCAGCCCATCATAGTATAAAGCATCTCAATCAAATTTTTTTATTATTTTAACCTCATGCTTTAGGGAGCAATTGTTATAGGTAAATTTGGGCATCATTCCCAATGACCTAGTTAACTAGACATCATCTCTAGGACCAATGACTAAGGTTCTATCATTTTCTATCATTTCAAGTTGTTACATGCCTAAGACAAGAACAAGACAAATCAAGCATGACTTTCATCAAGCAAAGGTTTCCAAGGTTTGAAGTTTATTATATAGCATATGAGATCTCACCAATGCTGCCTTGAAGGGGACTAAGTGCGTTGCATATGCAGGTAGCCCCATGCAAGGCTGCTCTACAAAGCACTTCCTGACATATATGGGTGTGTTGGTCACATTTGGAGCGAAATTATCATTGTTCCATAATCTCCACTTAGCCAGTGCCTTATAGAAGAGTTCACATGTGTCAAGCTTCGAATCCAAATGTCCATTTGAAATCTATAAGATTGGGAAAATGTATTACCTATTATTGGAAAGTCATTTATTGCAAAAAAACCTTTAGCTCCTCTATAAATTGAACACATATCTGAGTGTTTGATAGGGAAGAATTTGAGTAGAGAAATGTTGGTGGATTTTCAATTAAGAGTTAGATTTGTGTAACAGTTGCTGGAGAGATTTATACTATGATGGGGCTGAGAATCATTGCTGGAAGGGTCACTTCAAATCATTCATTGGGTTGTAACTTCTCCTTGAATCTATCATCAATAAAGAATACAACTTACTTTTCCCTATATGCATTTTTACTAGCTTTGATTTTCCATATTGTAAGATCTTAGTTGATGTATATGGTTTATGCTTTACTAATTTAGCTAACTAATTTGAATAGACATTTGTATTATTTCTATCTTCTATTTTTTTAGTGTTCTTTCTTGCAGGAAGCATTTACCTACAAACCACTTGAATTTGAAGCTACAACGGAAGCAACAGAAGGAGCCATTTAGAAGCACTTGGATTACAAGTAAGTCTCTAATACTTTCTGTGTGTCTTCTCTGAGTTAGGAAAAGTATTCGTATAGTCTTTAATCTATTGTTTTAGACTATCATCTATCTAGGGAAGCATGTTTTATCCGTAATTCACAATTCTGTCCAACAACCAATATACTAATATTGTTGGCAGAGGTATAAATTTTAATCAACAATTAAGATATCTTAACCCTCCAAATTATTGTTTTCCATGCCAGGTGCCAGATCACCATGTGAAGGAATTCCCTCATAGAAGAGCATCCAAATATGATCAGACTAGCACAAAACATTCTTCAGAAAAGGTGTTTGAAATATCCCAGGGGAAACCCAGTAAGGCCCAAAGGTAGACATGTCTAGAAGGAAAGAAAGAAGGAATTTTTGAATACTTTTGATAATAATATAGAAAGAATCAGTCCAAAACTATTGACAATCATGATTGCTATATTATGAAATAAAATGGTAAAAGGAAAATTTTTAACAATGGAAAAAAATAATCAATCATCCTCCCAAATATTCAAAGAAGGTGAATAATATTCCTTACAATAATGCAATAACCAATTACACATAGTATGGCCAACAAGGTGTCGAGAAGATGTTGATCAATAATACGTTTGAGGCCTTGAACAAGAAATGAAATGTTGCAAGATGAATTTTATTGTTTGATCTTCGAATGGAAAGGGTATAACCCTATGGCCAACAAGGTGCTGAGGAGATGTTGAACAACAATATGTTTGAGGCACTGAACAAGAAAGAAATGTTGTAGGATGAATTTTTTTGTTTGATCTTGGAATGGAAAGGGTATAACCCTCCCCTCTAAAAGGCTCTAATCAAGGATTTCATTCAAGACAAAGAGTTTATATCTTGTGTTTGTAGGAGGTCAAGACCAATTCCTTTGAGATATGTTCAAAAATCATGAATGGAATTTGTTGGCATGGTTCTTTCTAGGCCATTAACAATGAATGGACTCTATTTATAATATTATTGGATTATCACCTCAAATGAGTTCAACAGTTGTCCCTCATGGTGTGGATTTGAATAATAAGTGTGGCTTTCCAGGTGGGTGAATAACTTTTGTTCCATTTACGATTTGTCTCTTGCAATAGATTGTAGATGGTTGTTGGATTGGGTTGATAATTCACTACCAGTTTTTGAATGGATTCCCTTGAGTGACTTTAGTATGGTAAAGTGGGAGGGAGGAAATGAAGAAAAAAAAAATATTTCCTCTATGGAGGAGAAAAAAAAACCTAGTCATGATGTAAATCGAGATTTTTAATATTTTATGTGAACTACACACAAGAAAATATGGATTTCAAAGGTTGATTTTTCTTGTTATAACAAGAGGGACATTGAAAGAGTGAAAGTTATATTATATGGGATATATTATCCAAAAGATGAAATAAAACTTTATCACCATAGTGGTTGGAGTCACCTTCCAATGTCTATTCCTTTCAAGTTGCCAATGTATCCTATGTTTCCCCTAAACACTGATGTATATTGATCAGAAATGTTTGCAATCTGGTTCCTAGACCATAATACAATGATGACTAGATACTATGGTGGGAGGCATCTATTTGAAGAATGGTCAAGTTCCTTCATGGATGGGGGAGGATGGCTACTATATAGAAAATAATACATAACATAAAGGAATAGCAGAATTAATTGAGGTGTGGATTCTTCTTGAGGAGGATATTCCTAATGTCATGGCCACTCTAAAGGAAAATATCACTAAGGAGGATTTTATACTCAAATGCAGGGAAGGATATAGACCCAAGGGGGTTAGAATCAAGGATCATTTACAGCGGTGAAAGGTGATGAACCCTCCAATAATTTCTCAAGAAAAAAAATTATTTAGAAAGAATCACAAGATCAATAATCTAGAGGGAATTTTTATTGAGGACCTAACAAAGAACATATATACATTCACATTCCACTTACAAAACATTTACGCAGAATAATCCTTTCATGAATAAGGTTAGAGAGGCTTGGCCCTTGATAGAAGAGGAGTGTTATCCCTACTAAGTTGTGGAGTAGTGAATGAGATATGCTTGGAGAACATATTTTTTATGAAACCAGCTCACAAAATAGAAGAAAAGAGAGATCAACAACTTAGAAGTCAACCTCTTCGAGGGGGGAACCTCCTTTACATTACATAAATGAAAAAATTATTGGATGATACAAATGAAAAAACCTCCTTTCTATATATATGAGTCTAATGGGTCACAATATAATCCTAGACAACATAAAAATAACAATTCAAGGGCACAACAATAACAATAGTGGCTTCTATGGGGCACAATAATAACAATATGAGGGCTACATGGGCACAAAAATAAAAATAAGGGGATACACTAGTATTATAGGGACCTAACATGACCCTCTCCTTCAAACAAGTGTTTTCCTCAATGCTTGATCATTTATGGATGCTTCTGTATAAAATTCTCAACCTCCGATGTGGAATTTCTGTAGGTAAGTTCTTCCACTTGCTGAGATACTCTGAAATTTATCGATTTCTTGTTTCCTATAATTATTCAGGTTTAAATATTATTTTTCATTCCTCGTAATTTTTGGAAATATTGTTTGAACTGGGAGTTTACCACCTATAGCCTTCTTTATGCCTGAAACATGGAAAACTAGGTGCACTCAAGAAGATGCAGGCAGCTCCAATTTGTATTCCATAGTGCCAATATTTTGCAACACCTTGTAAGGACCATAATACTTTAGCGATAATTTATGATACTTATTAGCTTGATCGATGGAAATTGGTTTGTATGGTTGTAGCCATAAAATTACCCAGTCACCTACATCAAAAATTCTTTCGTTGTGATGTTTATCTGTCTGTTGTTTCATTCGATTCTACACCAAAGCCAGGTTATCCTTTAAGAGTTGGAGAACTAGTTGTTGATTCTCAAGGTGATATTCCACTACTTGATCATCCATATTAGCTTTGATTTCATCCTTCAAAACATACACCTTAGCCTCCATTTCTCATTTTAAACCATCTATGTCATCTTTGGTTGCACGTTGTGAGATAAAAATGCATTGCACTTGGTCCCATAATTTTGATATATCGTGCTACAATTATTCCTCTTCATGCGTCACAGTAGAGTTTTATGATCATTTAATGGGTGTATAATTATTTTTGGAATGGAATTATAAAACCTGATACTAATAACAATGCTTCAATCTACCCTTGGAATCACTTCAAACTAATTTTTCAAACAAACGTTATGCAATTTAAAAAAATGGTACACACCTTTTTCTTCTTTTTTAGGAGCTCTCTATTAATCCTCTTGTATCTCAGTGATTTTTTATCCCCAAGATTTAAAATTCATACTTATGGTATCACTCTGTGCCATCCTTCGAATGCCACATGTCAGACCTGATTTTGATTCTTCAAGGAAAAGTTATACACAATCTCCCACAATGACATAATTATGGACATGTTCATTAGAGGGAACTTGTACGACGTGATATGTGTCACAGTTTACTCCTTCAACTCTTAAATAGATACAAAGGAAACTAAAGTCCGTGCACTTTTGGCCAATTTTTACATAATTCCAATCCAATGCTCCGAGAGATATTTATGACGATTTTCCCAAGATCACCTCATTGATATAAATTTTGGGAGCCTGCAAAAACCCTAACTTCAAGATATCATATCTTTGAACATGTTGTGAACCAAGATTTTAAATTTTTACACAAATTTCTTCAGGCTTTCTTCACAAATGGGGTTTTTTTTTAGCTTCTAAAACTTTGTAGAAAAAAGGTTATAGAGAAAATTCCACAATGACGAGTTAGAACCAGTGAAACCCTAGAATCCAAAGCTCTGATACCAAATTTTATGAAACTCTGTCACAAAATAGAATAAAAGAGAGATCAACAACTTAGAAATCACCCTCTTTGAAGGGGAAACCTCTTTTACATTACATAAATGAACAAGTCTTGCATGATACAAATCACAAAACCTCCTTTCTATATATAGGAGTCCAATGGGTCACAATATAATCCTAGCTCACATAACAATAACAATGCAAGGGCACAACAATAAAAATAGTGGGATTCTATGGGGCACAATAATAACAATATGGGGACTACATGGGCACAGTAATAATAATAATAAGGGGGATATACTAACAATAGCAATAAGGGGATACACTAGTATTATAGGAACCTAACAACAATAGAAGATAATTTCCTCATGGTTCTTAATGGGATTAAATATGAAAAGTCCCTAGGAAATATGGCCTTCCCTGGGACATTTTAAAGATATGAAGGTTATTGGTAATGACATGTTCTACATGTCTTGGCCCTTGGGAACTTTTTATATTCTAGAATAGAGGGAATATCGAATTGCAATGATTAAGTTAATCCTAGAATATTCATCTAGGTAAACCATTAGGTCCTAGCTCCTAGAAATCATTTTTTTTTCTTAATTCGTCGTACAATATTCTAGGCAAATCCTTAACCATAATAATTAAGTGGGTTTCAACTTGTACTGACCTGGAGTAAATGGGTTTTATTCAGAAGAAGTTTATTTTTGACATAGTGCTTGATTCATGGGAAAGTGTGGAATGGGAAAATGATTCCACACAATAAATTCTTCTCTTGAAAATAGCTTTTGAAAAAATAGATGATAGAGTCAATCGATTGTTTATACTAATATTTGTTTCTATTAAGGGGTTGGTAAACAATTATAAATGAAAAATTATATGTTTTTATCATCGTTGTTTGAATGTATTATATACTTTTTTAGGAAATTGACTCTTCAACTCAATATTTAGATTAGATCCATTCAAATCATTCTCTAACCCTCGTTTAACTCAATTGTTGAATACTTTGTTCCCATTGACATACCCCTTTGGGGATGTCTGTGCTTATACTTTTTATACTGCTTGTATTCATTCTTAAAATTAGGTCGAAGTATGTGCCTAGGAAATTTTGGCATACTAAAATCCTCTCTACCTATGGTTGATTAGCCAAAGGTTTCTAGATTGATTGTTACCCTAGGTCAACCTTGTTAAGGTTAAGAGAAATTCATATAGAGAGTAAACCACCTTAGTGATCATGGAGTGAGGAAAAAAAACTTGACATCCTTAGATCTAGGAGAAACATATCATATTTATCAATCTATGGTTTGATGGCAATCTAGAACAGTTGTTGTGACAATGACCCAAAATTAAATCCCACCCCACATACTCATACTTTATGTGGGGTTTACATGCTGTGGCTATTGAATGATGATGTAGCCTTTAGGAAAAAATATTAATTATTGCTATAGTGATGGAAAGGTGCCACTTTAAGTGTAGAAATATGATACATGCTTGTATTCTTTGGCATTAGCTTAAAACAATTAATAGGCTTTAAAACATTTTAAGCTGATAAATTTACTAATGTTGCATTGGTTCAACAGAGAGTTTAACAAACCCATGTGCATTATAAGCCATGGATAAGGGTCTAATTCTTTCCATCGTCTTTATGATCCATTTTTCATGAATTTAATTTAAAGAAATGAAATGGAATGAAAGTGGCGGACATTTTTTACTAGAAAACTACCCCTCCTAATTCGTAATTAACCCAAAGGAAATCTGTAGTTTGTAATACAAGCCCCCTTGGGAAATTTTCTTGAAGTAGTTCCAAAAAATAATAATTTCAAAGGAATATTCCATTTCCTGTGGAGTGGGAAGCTACCTCAAACTAACTTGTTCAAATTGAAAGGAAGGATGAATAGATATTGTTTTATTTCATTACTTCATAGCCCTAGTGAAGCTCTGCCTATACCTGAACTTAAACAACTAAACTGATAAATTTGTTAATGGTACATTGGTTTCGTGGAGAGGTTAGCATACTCATGTGGCATGATAAGCCATGGAAAAGGGTCCTATATTTGCAGTGATTTGTCCAATCCATGTGACATGAATTTAATCTAGAGCAGTGATACTAAATGAAAGTGCTAGTCAACTTTGGCGGGACAACAACCCTTAGAATTATCAGCTAAGCCAAAGGTAATACATAGTTTGCAGTGTAGTCCCTTGGGGAAAAAACGGAAGCAGTTCCAAAAATAAAGTTTTATTTCATTATAAGATACCATTGCCCACCTAGTGTGAAGCTACCCTAAACTGGCTCGTCCAAATAGAAATGGGAGATGAAGAGATATTTCTTTCACTCATTACTCCATAGTCCTAAAAAAACTCCACCTGCCCATGAACTTCAACGACCCTCTCTCCACATTGGTGCTAGTGAGTTTATCGCCGAGGTAACAACTACTTTTCAGATAATATCATACTCCCATTTTGTTTTCAACCCAATTTCCCTCATTTTTCTATACTCTGGAATCTAGATCGATATTAATATTAATCATGAAGCCATGCTGAATCCAAAAATAAAGGCTTTCGTTTGAAAATTTTTGGATGAAAGCATGCCAATAAATTTTTTCTCACAACGACAAAATCAAATCAAAGTTTTATTCAGGAGACCAAGAAGAATTAGGTTTTGCTAAAGGAAACCAAGAATAATTAATATTTCAATCATGACAAATTGAGGAAAAAATAAATTAGGGTTCTTTTACTGAACACAAAATAATTATTTTACAGAAAGTATGTAATAAATGTTGAAATTGGAACAATAAACATTGAAAATGGAAACCTAAAAATGGCACCCAAAAAGGGTACCATAAGGGGCTTCTAATTTAATTTTCCCTTAATTAAATTGGAAGAAAATTGGTAATTTCATCTCATAGAAACTTGTATTAGATAACTGAGTCAGGAAGACTTAGTTAGCTTAGGAAATTCAAGTTAGAGGTAAAAGGGAGGCATGTAGAGGATTTTCCATGATTTAAGGGGGTCTAGTTACATTTATTTGTGATTTGTAATTAGTTAACTCAAGTATTTGAGTTAAAATCAATTTAACTAGTTCTAATTGATAGATGAGCTTGTGAGAGTAACACTGTTACTAATTAAATAGGTAACCGCACTGTTACCTACTTTTTTTTTATAGCATAAAAAGCATCCGATTTTGAAAAGTGGTGATGCAGAATCACCACTTTTTTTTTTGGTGCACATTTTTGACACTCTAATATTTTTATTTATGAAGTATGAACATTTGTTTTAAAATGTTAGTGATTTTCATGCTAATTTTGAAACGTATTGATGCAGCATCAACTTTTTTTTTTTAGAGCGGTGATTTTCATGCTAATTTTGAAACGTATTGATGCAGCATCAACCTTTTTTTTTTAGAGTGGTGATTTTCATTTTGGTAATAAAACAAAAAACTTAGATAAAAAAATATATATAAAAACAATAAAAAAAACCAATAAAAATGTAAAAAAAACAAAATTAACTCGTAAAAATAAAAAATTTAAACAAAAATAAATTAAAAAAAAAAGGAACAAAAATATTCGAAAATTATATCAAAAGAAATGACAAAATTTGAAAAAAAACACATAATTTAAAGAAAAAAAAACAAAAATTAACCCAAAAAAAAAAAACATCAAAAACATTTTTTCTAAGTTATTAAAAAAAACAATATAATTAAAAAAATAAACTAAATAGAAAATTTTAAAAATAATTTAAAATTACAAAAAAATTAAAATTTAGATTAAAAAAAAATACAAAAAAAGAAAAAAATAAATTTAAAAATTTAAATTAAAAATAATAATAATAATAATAAGAAAAGAAATACAAATTTTAAAATTAACAAAAAAATAAGTTAAAAAAAAATTGAAAATTGAAAAAAAGAAAATTAAAATAAAGAATTAAAAAAAAAAAAAAATATCATTAAAAACCAAAAAAATGAAAAAACCACGTGGAAATAATTAAGCAATATCCATAAATTCTTTATTTTTTTAAATGAAACAATTTATAAATTTTAAAAATGAAAAACTAAATAAACTAAAAGATTAAAAAAAAAAAAAATTAAATTAAAATTTAATAAATTTAATAAATAAATTTTAAATTTTAAAAAATAATTAATCTAAAATATTAAATTTAAAAACAAAATTTAAAAAACAAAAAAAATTAAAACAATTTAAATTAAAAAAAAAAATGAATTAAAAAACAAATAATTTTGAATTTTTTGAATTTAAAAAAAAATAAAAAATCAATTTTAAAAAATAAAAAAAAATAAAAATAAAAAATTTATTCGTGAGCAACTGCCGTGGCCTCCCGCCGGGGTCGGGGGACGGGAGGTCGGCCGCTGGAGCGGCGGGGGCTGTGCGGCCCCCGCCGGCCCCGGGGGGCCCGACCTCGCCGCCGCAGGCGGGGAGGGAGGCTCGTCCGAGCCGCCCTCCCCCGGTGGGAGCGGGTGCAGGGTCGCCCTTCCCGGCGCGTGGGAGGGCGATTCTGAGTCGCCCCTCCCGCCGTGGGAGAAGCGCGATCGATCGACCTCCGCCAAGGTGGCGGTGGGGGGTGGCCGTGGCGGGCGGCTGCATGCGTCCCGCCGTCGCTCTCCCATCGTGGGAGGCGATTCCGGAATCGGCCTCCATGGTGGCGGCGGAGAGTCGGCGGGTGCCAGCGGCCCAGGCGCATGCGGCCTCACCCCACCTTGACCGACCTCCGCCACCACCTGGGCGGGAGGCCGATTGGCGGTGCCACCACAATCAAAAAATTCTTTTTATTTTTTATTTTTTTTAATTTATAATTTTTCTTTTTTAATTTGATTTTTTCTTTTTGTAAATTCAAAAAATTTAAAATTAATTTTTTTAATTTATTTTTTATATTTCAAATTTAATTTGTTTTAATTTTTTTGTTTATTTTTCTTTTTATTTTTTAATTTTATTCATTTTTTTTTAATTTTTTTTTTTCTAAATTTTGTTAATAATTTTTATTAAATTTTGTATTTTTTTTTTATTCAATTGTTTTTTTTTTTTTAATTTTTTCATATTTTTTTTTATTATTAAATTTTATGTTTAGTTTTTTCATTTAATTTTTTAAAATTTAATAAATTTTGTATTTTTTTTTAATTTATTCGAATTTAATATTTTTTTTTTAATTATTTTTTTAATTACATAAATTTTTTATATTTTTTTTATTTCAATTAAAATTGTGTATTTAAAATTAGATTTTTTTTTTTTAAATTAAATTTAATATTTTCAAATTAATTTGTTTTTTATTTAATATATTCTATTTTTAATTTATTTTTGTCAATTTTATATTTTTAATTTTTAATTGATTTTTAAAGTTTTTTAACTTTTTATTTTAACAATGTTTTTTTTTTTTCTTTATATTTAATTTATTTTTTATTTCAAAATTTATTTGTTTATTCATTTATTTATTAAAATTTAATATTTTTCTTTTTTAAATTTAATTTTGTTATTTTAATATTAACATTTTTTTTAAAAAATTTAATAAAATCTAATATATATGTATTTTTAATTAGGATTCATATATATATATATATATATATATATATATATATATGTATATATGTATTTTTAATTTAAGTTCATATATATATATATATATATATATATATATATATATATATATATATATATATATATATATATTATTTTTTATAATTTAAATTTAATTTATTTTTTAAATTTATTTGTTTTTTAATATATATTTTTTTAAATTTAATATTTTTATTGTATTTTATTTTTCATTTTTTATTTTTAATTAATTTTTCATTTTTTTACTTTTAATTTAAATAATGTTTTTTTTTTAAGTTTTAAATTTATTAAAATTTAATATATTTCTTTAAATTTAATTTTTTATTTTATAATTAATTTTTAATTTTTTTTTAATTTAATAAACATTTTCTTTTTCTTTTTTAAATTTAATTTCTATATTTTATTTTTTATAATTTCTTTCTTTATTTAACTTGTTTTTTTTTTAATTTGATATTTTTATTTTGTTTTTATTTCTATATATTTTGAAATTTTAATCTTTAATTTTTTTTATTTTTTATTTTTTATTTTTTATTTTTTTTTTATTTTAGGTATTTTTTTAATGTTTGAATTAAAAATTTTATCTTTTTATTTCTATATATTTTTAAATTTTAAGCTTTAAAATGTTTTTATTTTTTAAATTTATTTTTTTCTTAAATTTTAGGTTTTTTTAATGTTTGAATTTTAAAAATTAAAAAATGTTATTTCTATTTTTAAAAATGTCAAAAATATGACCTAGATTTTTTTTTGTTATTCAGCCATCAAGATCAATTGG
Organism: Pinus albicaulis; assembly: GCA_034641835.2. Classification (NCBI taxonomy): domain Eukaryota; kingdom Viridiplantae; phylum Streptophyta; class Pinopsida; order Pinales; family Pinaceae; genus Pinus; species Pinus albicaulis. The sequence continues at coordinate 462,922,347 of CM076577.1, read as the reverse complement.
TTTTGTTTGAGGGTGTTTTTTCAATCCTTTTTTCAAGAAACAATTTTGTTTTAAGCATAATTTTATAAAATGTTGAAATTTGACCTTAAAAAAAAACCAAGTGCGTTCTGGAATACACTTTTTTTGTTTTTGGGGTGTTTTTTCATATTTTTTGAGTCTTTTTGGGCTAGAGTTCCCGTTTTGAGGTCAGGTTACCTATTTCATCGCTAACAGTGTTGAGTTTGCATGAATTAAATATGATTTAATTCAAAAGTAGTGATCAATCATTTAACTGATAATTCACTATAAATAGCTTTTGCATGTCAGTTCTAAGAAAGGCCCAGTTGAGTTTGAGGTTAATGGGAAGATAACTATCAGTTGTATAATTAGAAAATTTTACAAGTCATGCATGATGTCATTGGGAAGCCTTAGATGAATTTCACAATCATTAATTTCTATTTTCCTAATTAATAAGGGCTCAATTAGCCCAAGAATGTGTAAGGAAGGCATGTCGGGCCTAGGAAATCAAAAGGTTAAGTATTGGACCAAACTTGCTTAGATCAAGCTAGATTCAAGCAGGGTCAGAGCGAGCCAGTCAGCAGAGTGAAAAGGTTTCTCACGAAGGGAAATAGCATTGTATTGTTTCATGATCTTAACCACATGCAATATAGAGATAGAGGGGTTTTGAGTATAATCTTTCCCTGGATACATCTTGTGTTGTTTGATTGATTGTCTCTTTCTCTTACTTGTTATGTCATTATGCGTTCGTGTTTTTTTTCCACAAAATTTGTAGAAGGATTTAGTTTTTTTTAGTACATTACAAGTTCATATTGAATAGCATTGTTAGATTTTCTATATGGTATCAGAGTGTCAGGAATCATATTAGAAGAGAAGAATAGACTTTTTTTTTAACTAGTTCAAATTTTCATATTTATTCTTCAGGACCCATCAACGGATCAAGATGTCTTTCAATGAATTGAGACTCGAATATTCTCTTGAGGGAAATTCAAATTAAATATCTTGGAAGGACAAGATGGAGGCAGTGCTCAAGGACAATGGACTAAAATAATTCATAGACAATGATATTCCTGATCCCGCAACAGTATATGCTCAAATTCTTGACGCATGGAAGAAGAAGGTAGCAAAGGCGAGAAGGATCTTGTTAGAAGGAGTTCTAGATCATATTGTCTCAAGTCTCCATGGGAAGGCTACTTCATTTTCTATGTGGAAGGCCTTGACAGGTCTATTCCAGAATAGCAGTGACCATAGGAAGTTGGTGCTGAAAGACAAGCTCAGAAAGATCAAGATGGAGGAGGGCGAGACAATACCACAATACTTGACGAAGTTCACTCAATGTAGAGATGAGCTTGGAAGTGTTGGTGTGACAGTAGCCCAAGATTATTTGGTGAGCCTAGCTCTTCTAGGCCTTCCCAAGAGCTGGCATAGTTACGAGGACTCTATTAATGGGAGTGATAAGCTACCGGACTTGAAGCATTTGTGGTCCAACTTGGTAATAGAAGAGATAAAGCGGAGCACCAGAGACGGGATCTCCGGCAAAGACAAAGAAGAATATTTTGCATTGGTTAGAAAAGGAAAGAAAGCCAAGAGAAAGAAGTCCGAAGGTGAAGAGGGCAAGAGATAATTTTCCAAGATCAAGTGTTTTCACTGTCACGAGCACAGGCACTATGCCGAATTCTCCACAGAGGAAGGAAAGCAAGAGGGAGCTTGCAGTTGCAGCGGGTGAAGCGTTAGCTTCACAGTTCAAGTTATATTTTACTCTCATTGCATGCATGGCCAACATTGTAATGGGATGAATGTGTTATCTAGACAAGGGTGCCTCATTCCATATGATAGGGAATAAAGATATCTTCAGTGACTTAGAGGAGAAGGACCTCCAACAAAATATAGAGTTTGGGGATTACGGGAGGTATAGCATGACCGACATAGGCACAGTTACCTTTCAAAGGGATTTTGACTCCCCTATCAGACTGATAGATGTTTCGTGTGTTACAGGACTAAGGAAGAATCTTTTCTTCGTATCGGTATTGGAAGACCATGGTTATGATTTCATATTTAGAAAAGGAAAGGTGTTCCTTAGGAAAATCACCACATGAAGAGTGCAACAAATCGATGCAAGAGGTAAGAACCTATATGCTCTCGAGGTCGAAGATGAATGTAAAGCTTTGAGGAGAAAATTAGAGGTTAGTGAATTGGTGTTTGAGAGGGAGCCTAAATTACCTCTCAACATTCTACCTCAAAATCAATCTCAGAAGGTTATGGGGCATCCATGATTAGAGAAGCAGAGAGGAGACCAAGTGGAGGCATCCATTCAAGTAGAGACCTCCAGAAGGGGAAAATTTTGAGCTAGATAGACAAAGGGAGCACATGCAACCATACCTCGAGGTGAGAGGTGGGGAAATGTGTAGATATAATCCCAAGAGAATAAATTTGGGTAGGGTCCATTTAATGGCTTGTCTCATGGATCAAACTTGGCTACGAGGAGCCCACAGTACACATTAGCAGGAAGAGTCAGTAGGATTTTGTAATATCCCAAAATCAGGACTACTAGCAAGGCATGCCTGAAAAGCACATTTTTCAGGAATGGAAGCTACAACACTTGAAATCAGCCCTTGGATCCGTTAGATCTGATAATCTAAGACCCAAATCCAAGAGTATATCAGAAAAAAATCAAACTAGGTGGGTTAAACAGATCTCCCACACCTAGTATGGTTTGTAAACTACCCAAAGAAGGGACTGCAGCAATACAAAAGAACACTACCCAAAAAATAATGCAGTTTTAGATAGCAGTAGCAAGAGGCTAGTATGATAGCTCAAAAATAGCTTATACAATGATAAATCAGATTTACAATGTGGCCCAATCAATTTACAAGAGAAAGATGGAGACTTTCATGAAGACAAACCCTTTAAATGAGGTGCTGCAACAATATATTTCACTACAAAGCCTTGACAACTTTATCTCTATGGGTAAACAACAACTGTAAGTTAAAAATCAGATCTAGGACAGATCTGTATACAAAATATTAGATCTATATCAGATCTATACACTACATTTTCTCTATTTTACATACCCCTTGGGGTTTTCAGCAAAACATGAAAGTACAAGAGTAGATCTGAGATGTACTACAACAGATCTGCAGAATGATTCAGAAATTCTGAAGTAGATACATTAATGAATAGATCAGTTCTTAAATATACATGGATTATATGGCTAATCCATGGATCACCATAGTGTAAGGAAGGATCCTTTACACCATATATCTCTCCTCCAAATAGTTTTCAAACACCCTGCAACTTCTCACTTGAAAAATAACGCAGTCCAGGGATATAAACTGCGCTGTAAGCTTGATGTTGACTTTGGCCTGATTCCAAGGTATGGATCTGGAGCTCCAATCACCTAATACACTCTTGCCAATGGGGTAGAAGGCTTTCCCACTAAGAAGAGGCACTAGTATGGCATAGATCTGAATAGATCTAGCCTCCACTCGTTGTTGCTCACAAGGACAACCAAACCCTCAACAGGATCTGAGTTGCAGTTGGAAGAAGAAGCTTGGCCAAATGCCTGATAGTGGACAAGATATGCAAGACTCTTCCAAGAGGCCTCTCAAGGAAAGAGGTGTGATTTCCGATCAGGAACACCCAGTGCTAAATAACACTATTCTCAGCTAAATAGTGAGAGAATGAGAAATGTCTAAACAGACAAATCCTTTCAATACAATATTCATAACCCCTCTCATTTTTCTCTCCTCTTTCATTCATAGGATGAAAGCCTTGCAAAACCCTAAACCATCTCAAAGGTTTAGCTCCTTTCACATTTTAAACCTCCAACTAGATTTGCATTGTGCATCTAGATGGTACAATGCATGATCAAGAGCTCAAGTCCAAGCCATGGAAAAATCTCAAAATTGAAAGTGTTCAAAATCACTTGCAACCTAAATGATTGTATAGGCCTCGGCGATACGATCCTGACGCCGTGAACGACACTCAAATCCGTTACCATATGAAGAAGTTATTGCACTTTGAATGCTGAAGTGAAATTGCCAATAACCTCCAATGCTGAATGGGAATTCATAAATTTTTGTATTGGAAAATTATTTTATTTTAATTAAGGTTAAATTAATAAATTAAATTATATATATTTTAATGTTTTGTATGGTTTCGAAAATCATATATATATATATATATATATATATATTACTATTTAAACCTTATTAAAAATTTTAAATTATGTAAAACCCAAAACATGTCAAAGGTTATTTCATATGGAAAATGCCAAAGGTTACGTATGAAATACATGTGGTAATGTTTATGTATTGGTGGAGCAGAGGTTTAAAGGGGCTAGCCCGAAGGGCTAGCCCCCATTCAACATGACTAGCCACTGAAACCATGGCCTTAAGGCCTTCAAACTGGTGGACTATTGGAAACGGTTAACATTTATTTAATGTAACCACTCCATTTTATTAAATGTTATGGTTTTTATAACCATGGGCTCAAACAGTTTATGCCACGATAAACGGTTAACTCCACCCTAACCGCCCAACTTCCTGCGCATGTGAACACGACCCATATACATTAAATGTTATAGTTTAACTGACCACCTATTTGGGAGGAGCATCCCAAAGTTGGCGGGTTGGCTGAATTTAACTGGAGCTAACTCCAGTTAGGCACATTTGGTGGAGTCTTTTTAGGCCTGATTGGACAAAATTTGTTTTGGCCATAACTTTTGAGGGGGAGAACATTTTTGAGAAAATTGTTTTTGATTTCGTATTTTCTTAGCATTCTGAAACCAATGGTATATGTTTTAGAGCCATCAGAGCTGATCTTCAGCTTGTTTAGCTTCGGAGAAGCTTTTTGAGCCACCAGGGCCATTTTAGAGTTGGGCTTGTGTTGAGTTGTGGTTAACCATTTTAGGTGAACCAAAAGTCATTTTTGACTATTTTCGGCCTTTCAGAACCATTCGAATAGGTTTAAGTTCTGTTTGAAGACATTTAGAGGCCGAAAACCTTCAGGAGAGTTTTCAGGGCCACTAGGGCCATTTTGGAGTTTGAGTTGTGGTTATCTGTTTGAGGTGAACCAAAGATCTATTTCAGCTAATTTTGACCTTATGAATCATCCATTGGAATATGTTTCAAAGGAATTTGAGGACTTATATAGCCTGAAAAGTAGCAAATAAGTTTAGAGAGCTAGCAGGGCCTTATTGAAGAAATCACTGTTGATGGTAATTCTTCACTGTTTTGTGAATTTGGAAAGGTGTTCATAGCTTTTTCATACCTTCTAAATCATTATATGCATTCATATTTGTCTATTGAGACAATATTTAACTTGCATTAGCATTTGGAAGCATTTTAATACAAGGGGACAAGCTCATTTTGGGAGGCTTGATCCAGCAGACGTAGCCCAGGAGGGGTGAACTGCTCATCAAACACGTGTCATGATATGCTGAAGTTATATTGCTGTATATGTTTGATTTAATAAGTTAAACAAAAAATTAAACTAACTTACCTTGACACATAAAATCTTATACAGCTACCAAAAACACTCTATTTCATTTGCAAGACATGAATCACTGTTTGCATAAATATTTTATGGAAAATGACTATCTTGAACATCAAATACAAGTCATTTAATTTTCATAATATGAGTGTTAACTTCTACAAGTTCTATAGACAAAGTATGTAAAGGACCAGGTAGCCTCTGGATCTCATCCTTTCTTTAAAGGTGACATATCCAATAAATACCCCTACAGTCAATCTCTGGAATAGTTCTAAGTAGTTGTTTAATCAGCCAGACTTGGAGTTTTTGCAAACATTTAATTAAAATGGAAATGGATACCTTGCACCCATTTTCAAGTATTTCCATTTTTAGATCAGATGGTATCAGAGCTTTGCTTAAGCTTGGTTGTGCTTAGGATTAAGCATTGGATGAGCATTTGTTTTGTGAAAAATGGTTGCTTGTATGAGTTTTCTTGAGTTGAAAAGATAGCTGATGTTAGCTAAGTCTTGGAAAGGAAAAAATAGTTGTAGGCTATTTCCTTATCCCAAAGTACCTCAAGATTATCTTTGGAAAACAAACTCCAATAGTTTGTGTTTTATGGCTGCTTGAATAAGAAGGGGTCTTTACTGACATTTGGTTAAAAGCTTGTCATTTGTTTGAAATCTTTGAGAACCTTTCTTCAAAAGTTCCTTTTTGTTAATTTGACCATTTACATAATGTCAACTTCTTCTACAAGTGAATTTTCCTCCTTCACGAGATTCTTCAATGATGACATGAAGAATGAGTTCTTTAAGGTGAAGGACATGGTGAAGATTCCCATTGAGGATCAAAGAGAAAGTGTTAAGCTTCATGCACAATTGTTGGCTATGAATGATGAGAAGGAAGAAATTCTCCAAAGGTTCCATGACATGGAGAAAAAATTCCTTCAAGCTCAAGAAACTTTTTCCAAGAAAATTCACGAGGAAGAGGTAAACCATTCCAATTTGTCTTCATTTTCCTCTATTGAAAAATGTGTTGGTTCTTTTGAAAAACATACAAGGAGAATCGGGTCCAAAATAATGTTTAAGATGGGCTATCAAGAAGGCAAAGGTTTGGGAAAGCATGCAAAAGGCATGGTTGACCCTATTGCAGTTGTGGAGCATCCCAAGAATGTTGATCTTGGATATGAGCAGTTTTATGGAAAATAATTCAAATCCTTGAATGCATGTAATGCAAATTTTAAGAGAACCTTTATCCCAAGTTCTCAAATACATATATGTCAAAATTGTTTTAAAGATGATTGCCATTGTTTTAAGCCATCATTGCAGCAAGTAGAGGGTAAACATGTCGCTTATGGCGAGCCTTCAAGTTCAAACAATTTTCAAGACAAGAATTGTGATGAAAGTCTGAAAAGGAAAGTTGTCTCCTCTACTAGTTAATCGTCTTTCGAAGACAAAAAGGATGGATATCCCATGCAGAAAAAGAGGTATAATCATTCACATGATAAATTTGATTATGTTTCAGCAAAGAATGATCATTTTTCTTGTTCAAATGAAAGAAAATTTTGCTGCACATTTTGTGGTGGAGTTAACCATGTTGCTTCAAGATGCTGGTTGAAAAAGAAAGCACACAGGAAGCAGAAAAGGGAAAGAAAGCTTTCTCAGAAAGTGCTTAAGAGTTGCACATTTTGTCAAAGGAAGGGACATGATGTCTCTCATTGTTGGACCTTGCATCCAAAAAATCGTCCAAAGCACATGCAGCTAGAGGACAACAAGTTTGGTGCAAGTGGATCTATGGAGTCAGTTATTGATGTGGAAATGAAAGATTCACATGAAGAATTGCGGTTGCAACAAAAGACGCTATGGAGTTGGCTTGGTATGAACTGGATTAACTTCTTATTGAAGTAAGTCATCTTCATTTTGTACATGAAAATTTTAGTTTGGTATGCATGTATTTCAGTTGAAAAGTTGATGCAAGTTTGCATGTAAAAGTTTCAGTTGAAGAAATTTCTACGTTGTTGCAAAATTTCACCATAGAGGTAAAAGAGGAGTTTGAAACTCATTTATATTGCAACATTGTCTTTATGTTCAACTCTTAGTCATCCACATGTTTCATTTGGGATGATGTACTTATTGGTAGTTGAAAAGAAGAGTTGAAGTTGCACATGTACATAGAGGTTGTATGTGTAATTAGTGAACTGTATATAGTTCATTGTACATGATACATACACATATGTTTGTCAAGATGTATCTTGTTGTTTGTCGACTTGCGTCGATTATGTCACACATGTTTATCAACTTGTGTCGATTGTGTCATACATGTTTATCGACTTGTGTCGGTTGTGTGCACACTTGCTACAGATTTTGTGTGTCAATTGTATAGCACATTTCATTTTCAACTTGTTGTTGATGTCATATGTTGCACAAGGTGCCTTTGGTGTTGATTGGTGCAGAGAAAAAAGTGTCAGTGCAAAGCAGTGCAATATTCCATGAGTTAGAAAGGCATGCAAGCAAAGAGAACACAATTTTCACCAAGGGTCATTGCTGATTTCAGAATGGAAGATTGGTATGGTGAAAAAACTTGGTCGGGATTCAGCATAAGTACATGGCTTATTCAGCAAAATTCGCCATGTGAACAGTTGGAAATTCAGGAAATTTTTTGGAAGCTCAAGAGGTTATTGTTATTCTCTCATTTTTTGTATTACAGTTCAGTTCATCATTTCAGTGAGCTTTTGGGGTCCAAAAGCTTCTCATTTGGGAGGTGTGATCAAGAGCTCAAGTCCAAGCCATGGAAAAATCTCAAAATTTAAAGTGTTTAAAATCACCTTTAACCTGAAAGATCGGATAGGCATCGACGATACGATCCTGATGCCGTGAACGACACTCAAATCCGTTACCGTATGAAGAAGTTATTGCACTTTGAATGCTGAAGTGAAACTGCCAATAACCTCCAATGTTGAATGGGAATTCATAAATTTATGTATTGGAAAATTATTTTATTTTAATTAAGGTTAAATTAATAAATTAAATTATATATATTTTAATGTTTTGTATGGTTTCAAAAATAATATATTATATTAGAATATATATATATATATATATATATATATATATATATATATATATATATTTAAACCTTATTAAAAAATTTAATTCCACACATGTAAATAAATCTAAATTATGTAAAACCCAAAACATGTCAAAGGTTAATTCATATGGAAAATGCCAAAGGTTATGTATGAAATACACGTGGTAATGTTTACGTATTGGTGGAGCGGAGGTTTAAAGGGGCTAGCCCTTCGGGCCAACCCCCATTCAACGTGACTAGCCACTGAAACCATGGCCTTAAGCCCTTCAAACCAGAAGACTACTATAAATGGTTAACATTTATTTAATGTAACCACTCCATTTTATAAAATGTTACGGTTTTTATAACCGTGGGCTAAAACAGTTTATGCCACGATAAATAGTTAACTCCACCCTAACCGCTAAACTTCCTGCGCATGTGAACACGACCCATATACATTAAATGTTACAGTTTAACTGACCGCCTATTTGGGAGGAGCGCACCAAAGTTGGTGGGTTGGCCGAATTTAACTGGAGCTAACTCCAATTAAGCACATTTGGTGGAGTTTTTTTAGGCCTGATTGGACAAAATTTGTTTTGGCCATAACTTTTAAGGGGGAGAACCTTTTTGAGAAAATTTGTTTTCGATTTCGTATCTTCTTAGCATTATGAAGCCAATGGTATAGGTTTCAGAGCCGTTAAAGCTGATCTTCAGCTTGTTTAGCTTCAAAGAAGCTTTTTGAGCCACTAGGGCCATTTTAGAGTTGGAGCTGTGTTGAGCTGTGGTTAACCATTTTAGGTGAACCAAAAGTCATTTTTGACTATTTTCAGCCTTTCAGAACCATTGGAATATGTTTCAATTCTATTTGAAGACATTTAGAGGCCAAAAACCTTCAGGAGAGTTTTCAGGGCAACTAGGGCCATTTTGGGGTTTGAGCTATTTTGAGTTGTGGTTATCTGTTTGAGGTGAACCAAAGATATATTTCAGTTAATTTCAACCTTATGAAGCCATTGGAAGATTTTTCAGAGGCATTTGAGGACTTCTACAGCCAGAAAATTAGTAGAGAAGTTTATAGAGCTAACAGGGCGTTATTGAAGAAATCACTGCTTACGGTAATTCGTCACTGTTTTGTGAATTTGGAAAGGCATTCATAGTTTTTTCATACCTTCTGAATCATTATATACATTAATATTTGTCTATTGATACACTCTTTAACTTGCATTATAATTTGTAAGAATTTTAATACAAGGGGACAAGTTCATTTTGGGAGGCTTGATCCAGTAGACGTAGCCTAGGAGGGGTGAATTTCTCATCAAACACATGTGTCCTGATATGCTGAAGTTATATTGTTGTATATGTCTGATTTAATAAGTTAAATATCAAATCAAAATAACTTACCTTGACACATAAACTCTTATATAGCTACCAAAAACACTCTATTTCATTTGCAAGACATGAATCACTGTTTGCATAAATATTTTATGGAAAACGACTATCTTGAACATCAAATACAAGTCATTTAATTTTCATAATATGAGTGTTAACTTCTAAAAGTTCTATAGACAGAGTCTGTAAAGGGCCAGGTAGCCTCTGGATCTCATCCTTTCTTTAAAGGTGACATATCCAATAAATGCCCCTACAATCAATCTTTGGAATAGTTCTAAGTAGTTGTTTAATCAGCCAGACTTGGAGTTTTTGCACACATTTAATTAAAATGGAAATGGATAACTTGCACCCATTTTCAAGTACTTCCATTTTCAGATCAGATGGTATCAGAGTTTTGGTTAAGCTTGGTTGTGCTCAGGATTGAGCATTGGATGAGCATTTGTTTTTGTGCAAAATCATTGCTTGTATGAGTTTTCTTGAGTTGAAAAGATAGCTGATGTTAGCTAAGTCTTGGAAAGGAAAAAAGAGTTGTAGGCTATTTCCTTATCCCAAAGTACCTCAATATTGTCTTTGGAAAACAAACTCCAATAGTTTGTGTTTTATGGTTGCTTGAATAAGAAGGGGTCTTTACTGACATTTGGTTAAAAGCTTGTCATTTGTTTGAAATCTTTGAGAACTTTTCTTTAGAAGTTCATTTTTGTTAATTGTACCATTTACATAATGTCAACTTCCTCTACAAGTGAAGTTTCCTCCTTCACGGGATTCTTCAATGATGACATGAAGAATGAGTTCTTTAAGGTGAAGGACATGGTGCAGATTCTCATTGAGGATCAAAGATAAAGTGTTAAGCTTCATGCACAATTGTTGGCTATGAAGGATGAGAAGGAAGAAATTCTCCAAAGGTTCCATGACATGGAGAAACAACTCCTTCAAGCTCAAGAAGATTTGTCCAAGAAAATTCATGAGGAAGAGGTAGACCATTCCAACTTGTCTTCAATTTCCTCTATTGAAAAATGTGTTGGTTCTTTTGAAAAACATACAAGGGGAATCGGGTCTAAAATAATGTTTAAGATGGGCTATCAAGAAGGAAAAGGTTTGGGAAAGCATGCACAAGGCATGTTTGACCCTATTTCAATTGTGGAGCATCCCAATAATGTTGGTCTTGGATATGAGCAGTTTTATGGCAAATAATTCAAATCCTTGAATGTATGTAATGCAAATTTTAAGAGAACATTTATCCCAAGTTATCAAATAGATATATGTCAAAATTGTTTTAAGGATTATTGCCATTTTTTTAAGCCATCATTGCAGCAAGTAGAGGGTAAGCATGTTGCTTATGGCGAGCCTTCAAGTGCAAACAGTTTTCAAGACAAGAGTTGTGATGAAAGTCTGAAAAGGAAAGTTATCTCCTCTACTAGTTCATCATCTTTCGAAGACAAAAATGATGGACATTCCATGTAGAAAAAGAGGTATAATCATTCACATGATCAATTTGATTATGTTTCAGCAAAGAATGATCATTTTTCTTGTTCAAATGAAATAAAATTTTGTTGCACATTTTGTGGTGGAGTTAACCATGTTGCTTCAAGATGCTGGTTGAAAAAGAAAGCACACAGGAAGAAGAAAAGGGAAAGAAATCTTTCTCAGAAAGTGCTTAAGAATTGCACATTTTCTCAAAGGAAGGGACATGAGGTCTCTCATTGTTGGACCTTTCATCCAAAAAATTGTCCAAAGCACATGCAGCTAGAGGACAACAAGTTTGGCACAAGTGGATCTATGGAGTCCATTATTGACGTGGAAATGAAAGATTCACATGAAAAATTTTGATTGCAACAAAAGACGCCATGGATTTGGCTTGGTAGGAAGTGGATTAACTTCTTATTGCAGTAAGTCATCTTCATTTTGTACATGAAAATTTCATATTGGTATGCATGTATTTCAGTTGAAAAGTTGATGCAAGTTTGCATGTAAAAGTTTCAGTTAAAGAAATTTCTATGTTATTGCAAAATTTCGCCATGGAGGTAAAAGAGGAGTTTCAAACTCATTTATATTGCAGAATTGTATTTAAGTTTAGCTCTTAGTCATCCACATTTTTCTTTTGGGATGATGTACTTATTGGTAGTTGAAAAGAAGAGTTGAAGTTGCACATGTACATAGAGGTTGTATGTGTAATTAGTGAACTGTATATAGTTCATTGTACATGATACATACACATATGTTTTTCAAGATATATCTTGTTGTTTGTCAACTTGTGTCGATTATGTCACACATGTTTATTGACTTGTGTTGATTGTGTCATACATGTTTATCGAATTGTGTTGGTTGTGTGCACACTTGTTACAAGATTTGTGTGTCAATTGTATAGCACATTTCATTGTCAACTTGTTGTTGATGTCATATGTTGCACAAGGTGCCTTTGGTGTCGATTGGTGTAGAGAAAAAAGTGTCAGTGCAAAGCAGTGTAAGATTCCATGAGTTGGAAAGGCATGCAAGCAAAGAGGGTAAAATTTTCACCAAGGGTCATTGCTGATTTCATAATGGCAGATTGGTATGGAAAAAAAACTTGTTCCGGATTCAGCACGAGTACATGGTTGTTACATACCAATTTGTCACCGTCCCTGCAATTCCCCGTCCCACAAATTGGAGGGCTTATTCCATGACCTGTGAGCAGTGACATGATCTGAAAACACTTTCATGGCATTCCCCTAGACATGGACTTTCATTCCCCTGAAGACAACTCCTTGTGAAAAACCCTAAAAATAGCCTTTCCATCCTTGGCGTGACTAGCCAGTGTTATACCCGCGCCAATGGGGGAAATACTCCAAAGAGGGCGTGCCAATTGGCACTCTGTCTCAGATTCGCACTCACGCCAAGCTTAATAAAGGGTGTTTTTTAAAAATAAATGGCGGAAGATGGACTCCAACCAACTCCTGAACTGGTCTCTAAATTGGGTTGGGACGTTTGGCTCTGGATTTCCATGTAGAGGAAGTAGTTTTCCACCTCTCATGGAAGCTTCCTTGAGGATAGGGCCAATCCCATGATTATAGGGATCCCAACTCCTCTTCCACCATCTATATAAGCTTGCCATTTCCCTTTGCAAACTAATCTCCAAGAGCCTTTGTAGCCTAAAGAATGTTGCAATAGTCCTCATAGTGCCAAATCAATAGCAAGGAGATTGACCATCGTAGAGAGAGGTTTGTCCCCATTCCCGACAAGCTTTACCGAGACGTATTCTGCTGACGACCCGCCGAAGGAAGATTCAGCGTCAGAGCCTGGTTGCATTTTCCTTTGTATTAATTAATGATAAGCGACTTTGGTTATGGTTCCACTCCTACTGTTCATTATGATCATGAGTTGTGCCTTCTCTGACTGATACATAATTGCATATATCGGGTTTTACGCTTGTGTTTGTCATGTTTCTTGTGTGTGCAGGTGTTCGACCGCGGAAAGCGAGAGGATCGTGATCTGCCGGACCGAGGAAATGGGAACGTCATATTCTTTACAATCAACAGTGTTGGACTTGAGGTAGGCCTTCTTCGCAATTTGGTTTATTGCAATTAGGAACTTGCACCTTAGCGTGATACGATTGTTGCTAGACCCGATCTGGGCTAGTAGGGATCGCCTTTTTCTACAGAGGGGATTTACCTCTACAAAAAATTGACGACTCCACTGGGGAGTTAGCTTGTTGTTCATTTTATAAACTATAGACGGAGCCTGAAGTTAGCCAGATAGCCTTCGAAACGATATTGCTCTGCATTAGCGAAAGTAGATGAATGCTACTTCAGTCAATCTCCGGTCTAGTTTATGAACTGAACACTTGGAGTATTGTCTTGTCTTTCGATCGATTATTGACTTTGTTTGCTTGTTCAGCTCTTTTGGATGGATATTTTCGTGTCTTTGACTTTTGGTTTGAGCTTCAACATCACTAGTCTGCATCTTGGATTGCTCTTTTTTATTTTTTGCATATCAAACTTGACTGGCGCGCTTATTAGCTTGATAGTCACGCCAATTGGCGCTAGTTTCCAGTTTACCACCTGCGCTAATCCTGTTATGGCGCTAGTTTCATCTTGACAGTCGCGCCAATGCTGTGAGGTGGTAGGGTTTGCTTGGTTTTGAGCTTTCTGAGCTTGATCTATGGTTTTGGTTTCATTTCTTCGACTACCTGAGTGTTCTGGAGCCTTGTTTGACTGACTGTGACCTTCATCCTTCAGTTGTTTGCTCGTTTCTATCGATTTTACATTCTAGCCATAGGGCATCTAGGTGCTATTGTGCGTCGAGCCTCCCTTGGGAGTCTGTGGTTTCGATCTATTTAGTCAACTTTGTGATTGCTTCTTTGCATTCGTTTGGTGGTTGTCTGTCGTTTTATTGCATTATTTAAGTGATTGGCTTCTTATTCATTCGAATTTCACCTTGTCTCGTTTTGGGCCTAGATTACATGGTTCATTTAAGTCTTTGGGTGTCTTTTGATTTGAGGGACTTTTTGTCAATTTGAGGTCTGATTATGTGCTTGCATTGAGTGAAATTTGATTGTTTTTTCTCCTCTTTTGCTACCGCTTCTCAAATTGCTTGTCTCGTTAGTTTTCATTTTGTTTAGTGCATTTTGCTCTTAAAAATTGAAAATAAAAAAAAATCTCTTTTGCTTTGGATCATTTAATGCGAATTAGATCTTTTCTTTGTTATTAGTGATTAGTAAATTTGAAAGAAAATCTTTTAGTTTCCATTAGCTACATTAGAGACATTACTGGTTGTTGTCTGGTCATTTTGTTACTGTGTGAAAAGCTCTTAACTCTCTCGTAATTAGCTTTCATTGAATGAAATGATATACTATGGCATGTAGTGTGCATTTAAGAGATTTTGAGACATAACACTCGCTAGGGCATGAAAAATGAAACATAATTGAAGATAAACATTAAAATTTATTCAATTTACACTAATGAAACATTGAAACATTAACGAAATATTTAGAGGTCTAGGCTAGAGACGTGTTCCGGCGTCTTTAAACCTAGTAGTTGTCGTTCGCCTCTTGGCTTTAGACAACACTAGTATGGCCTTGTGCTCCCCATACCGTCGCGTATATAAAGGGAGACCCCACTAGTTTTCTATCCTTTATCCATAGGAAGCTGACTCTACTACCCTATACCCGTGATAAACCAAACACAACATTCGGGGAGATTGCCTGCACATACGTTAAGTCCTTGGTTGATTTCTCTTTCATTTTGAAACCAAGGTGTATATTGCAGTTCACGGTTATTTGGTACACCCTTTGCCTAGCATTCCTGAGCAATCATTTTGATCTTATCTGACTCCTTAAATTTGAAAATATCACCAAGCGCTTGTCCTTTCATGCTTGCTTCAAAACTGAAAGAGATAGAGTTATCTTTCATCCGTTTCTCAACTCTTAAAACATGAAACGGTGAAGTTTCTAAGTTTCAATGTCATAAAATAAATCACCTGCGATCACACGCCTGTTAGATTTTTCTTGTTTGGCCTTTTGATTGTGTGCCTTGAGTATTTTTCAACCCGTGTGTTGTGTTTGATCTTTTCCTTTCATCATTACTATCACAATGGCAGAACCTTCAATTTCGTCTATTGGTAGTCCATATATGGACGATTCATCAGAGGTCTCGCAATCCTCTGCTGAACATCAGCAGCCCATTGTTTCTGAGTTTCCCGATGGGGGACCGGTTCTGTCTGAGCTTCCCTTTGGAGGACCAGTTGAGTTCAATTGGTCCTTATCCGACCCTTGGTCTGGATTTGGAGTAGGGGAATATTTCCCTCCTCTTACATCGGGTTCACCTTTTATAGCTGTCGTTATTCCTCCTAGTCCTCGCCGTCTATTACGAGATCTAGCTGCAGGTTCAGATATGGGTGCATCCAGCCATTCTCCTAGTGAGGAAATCCCCACATCCGGTGAAGATTACCAGTTGTTCCCAGAAGACAACCCCGAATTATCTGTCATATCTTTGCCCGGTCCTTCACTACTAGTAGGGTATAGATCTTTGGGTCAAATTATCACCGCCGTTGCCTCTATGGGGATATCAAATCCTTCTACGAGGCCCGTTATTCCTTCATTGGGGATGTCTCCTAGGACACCCATCACGTCATTCCCTCAGGTCACTTCTGTACCCATCGGGCCCACTGTTTGTGTGGCTGCATCTACACCTGCTGTTACCACTCAGTCCGTAAGGACCACATCGCTTCCAAAAGATGTCTATATAGCATCTGTTATGCCGGAGAACATCTCTCCTGAGGAGTATCAATTTTCCTTACAACAATCGAACCTCGAGGTCGGACAATCCTCTCAAGATCCCAACCGCCCGTATTTTTCGCATTATGCACAGGATGCTACCCCTGTTTACGTTTTTCCATATCAGTAGGACGAGTACGGGAATCATTTACGTTTACCCGCTCCAGAGGCTCACCTTCATGCTCAAGGTTTTCCATCTAACTAGGCTGGGCAGTCTTATAACCCGCAAGGACAACCTTTTCAAGGCCAACCTTCGGGCCAACCTGGCTATCCTTATGACCCGCAAGGAAAACCCTTACAGGGATACCCTTCAGGCTAGCAAGGGCCATTATATGGTCTGCAAGGATAGTATTACAACCCTTCAGGTCAACCTGTGTAGCCTCTCCCTGGATTCCTACCTGGGCAACCTCAAGGACTCACAGGAAAACCGGGGTACCAACCTGGGCCGGTATATGGTCCCGGGGGGCAAGTCCAACCTTCCCAACCCATGCAACCTCAGTATCCTATTGGTCCGAATGTTGCACATCAGCCAGGATCATCTTATGGTCCTGCGGCAGGTCAAACCGGTTAACAGCCACCACTTGGATTTATTCCACCACTAGGCCAACCGGCCCATCCCATACAACCTGGTGTTCCACAACAGCCAGGTCAACTTGTGCAACCGGCACAACCTGTTCACTCGGGGCAACCTGTTCAACCAGATCAGCCCGTTCAGCCTGGTCAACCTATCCAACTAGGCCAGCCTACACATCCTGTCAACCCTGCTCAACAGCCGATTTACTCGATGCCGCAACCAAATCAACCGGTGCACCCTAATTATCGCGCTCAGCAGGGTCCCACTTATCAGCAGCCCGCTCAACCTCAAGGTGGTTACTACCCTCATGGTCAATTGCGACCGAATTATAATCCGCCCCAAGGTTCCCATTATTACACTCAACAACCTGGCTACACCTATACTCAACAGCCTAATCCACAGACTGCTCAAACAGGACCAACATATAATCAGGGTCCATACTCTGGTTATCAACCCCCGTACACTGGTTACCAACAACCAAATCAGACTGGTTACACACCCTATACCCCCTATGGTTAGAACCCTTCGGTACAGAACCCATGGGGGCAAGGATACACTCAACCAACGTGGAGTACAGGTACAGGTCCTTATCGAGGGCCTGGCATGCCGTTTAATCTGCAATTTCCATTATTGGCTACCTTGGAGTTACCGGACGTTTCTAAATTAACCAATGATCCGATTCTTTATAATCCTTATTGGCCTCTGGTTCCGACCAAGGTACCCGGTGACTACCCTAAGTTTGAAGGTAAAGCTAGTGAAGACCCCCAAGCTCATGTAATTACCTACCATTTGTGGTTTTCATCTAATTCTTGGGTTGATGATTCAATTTTTCTACGTCTCTTCCAGCGCACTCTCACCGGTGCTGCCGCTAAGTGGTATATTGAACTACCCTGTGGCATCTTTCAGGGTTTCAATACTTTAGCAATGGCTTTTCTAACCCACTTTCAGTTACCGGTTCACTATGAAGCCGAGACGCCTCTCCTAACTTCTTTGAAGCAGGATAAAGCCACCCACATATCTGATCATATTCATGAGTGGCGATGTCGTCGTAGGCTGATCAAGTTTGACATAGCTGATCAACTACTAACTCATTCGTTCACCACATCTTTCGTTAACAAAATCGTGCAAGATATTTCTATGGGGGCATGTGTGACTGAAGAACAGGCCATCGCATGTGCCCATTACCTTGATCTAGTATACTCTCGGTCTAGCATGCTATATGATATTTTGACTGATGCTCCATGCCCAGGAACCTCTAAAGCTCCACCTACCCCGGCGGTGGATGGTGTTATTGGTTCGGTGTCTCAAAATCTCGAAAATCTTCGAATGGGAAGCAAAAGTCCAATTCTTCCCATAATTCTGCTCTCCCCGCTCCTTCAGATTCTGGAAATACTGCAGAGGTCAACGCTGTTCAGGCTAATGCTACAGAAAAATCCCCCAAAGGGAAGAAGAAGGGCAAAGGAAAATCCAAACCCGACGCCCCAAAACCAGAGTCTCCTAAACCTCGTACTGATGACGGTTCCCAACGTAAACCGAAGTACCCTTGCCTTATCTGTGAAGGAGATCACTATACCAAAGATTATCCCCAATGATCTGAGATTACTCAACTCCTGAAAGGCTCCAAAGGGACTCCGAGAGTTCTTAAAGAACCGTTCCCATCTCAGCAGACCCAGATGGTTGAGTAGCCCTCACCATCTGCACCATTTGGGTCCCATGTCTTCATGATGAATGGTGCAGGACCTGTCTCAATTGCTACACGTTCGAAGGATTATGCTGGATCGCGTCAGCCAACTAGGAAGGAAGTTGTGGATGGCCCACCTCCTCTTCCTCTCTCTGGTCCTTTGGAAATTGAGAAGCCTACTGCTGAACCTGTTGTGAGGCCACCTTCTAAAGGTGTTCTGCGAAGGTCTTCCTACAATCCAAATGCCCGTGCTGCTTAGCACTACAGTATTGTTGAGGATTTGGCACAAGCGCCTTCTGCCATGTCTGCATTGGAAGTTCTTCAAAGTTTCCCATCACAATGGAAAGCTTTGTTGTTTGCAATCAGTGGAATCGATCCCGCCAATTTTAGTCTTCTCTTGTTATTCAAGTCGGGATCAATGTTCTGAACATCCATAGGGCCGTTGTGGACAAAGGTGCTTCCACCTGTGTCATGTCATCCGCCTGCTGGAAAGCCATTGGCTCTCCGGCTCTTTCATCATCTCCCAATGCCTTAGAATCATTCGATGGTTGGGAATCCAAACCCCTAGGTGTTCTCAAGAGTTTCTGATTACGTTACAAGGGAAGACAGTCAACGTAGAAGTAGAAGTGGTTGATGCCAAACTTAACTACAATCTTCTTCTCGGCTGCAGTTGGACTCACACCATGTTATGCATGCCGTCCACCCTCTTTCGGCTTTTGAAGTTCCCTCATGAGGGAAAAATTGTTACTGTGGATCAGTTGTCTTTCTTCACCTCCACCTCTGAGAACAACATTCCTTATGTGGATAAGATCCCCAATCCCCCTGACAGTGTAGGACCTGGTCTCTTCAAGGACCCCATCCTCATGGGTATTTTTCCCGTGCCACCACCACACACCATTTAAGTTAATATGGTATCTAGGTCTGATGACCCATGGATCATCCCTTCGCCTGAACAGGTGACCGATTTTGGAGAATCGATGCCCTTAAATACAGTAGAGATTAATTACTGTGAAATCGTCGCCACATCCGATCCTCCTCCTCAACATGCTCCTTCGAGCATGGCTTTAGATATCTATTCTCAATCCCCCTAGCTCAGTGAGGTCGACTCGCCTGATCCTCTAAAAGAGATTTTTCCTTCTGACGAAGCCATTGTTGAAACCATGTCTCTTGAGGAGCTGCCTTGGAGTGATGGACATCATCGTTCCTCCTTCATGCCCAACCTAGGGGCAATGTCAGATTGTCTAGAGCATTTTGCATCTCAGGTTCCTACTCCCCCTCTCCAGACGCCTATATTGGTACATGAAGTCCTTTCGGAAGGAAACCTGAGCAACATTACCCAAACCACGCCGATCGACATCTCCGTCAAACCGGGGATAGTTGAAAACATACATGTAGTTGGAAATATGATGCAGAGTGTTGTCCTTGATGGCAACCCACTAAATGAAGATAAAGACATGTGACTGTTGACATGTGTTGTCCTTGATGGAAATCCACCTGATGAAGTTATCCTTGACTTGATGGACTTAGTAAATGATGTAAATCTGATGTGATATGATGTTTGTTGAACAATATGATGAAGAAAGTTGTTCTTGAATGGCAACCCACCTGATGAAGATGATGGCAACTTACTTGATGAAGTTGTGCTTGCTAGAATATGTTCTTGATGAAGAAAATATGATGTATCTACAGTGTGTACAGAAGGCAATGAAGAAAGGAATTCAGAATGTGCTCAAAGTATGATGAAAAAAGTATGTCTCTATGCATACGCAGATATGTCTAGGGGAAGTCGCGTATGCACGCGGGAAAGAACGTGATAAGTCGCGTATGGGCAAAAGCGCTCAAAAAGTGCAAAAACAGGGGCCCGTGGTATTGAAGACTCATGGTATTGATTTGGCTCGTGGTATTGAAGGCTCATGGTATTGCTTTGGCCCGTGGTATTGAAGGCTCATGGTATTGATTTGACCCGTGGTATTGAAAAAGGATAAACCTATATAAGGAAAATAAATTCATTGTGCAAATCATGAGTGTGGGTGCAAGATGTCTGAGCTTGAATGAATACTTCTCTTTGAAGTAGATATGAATGGAAAGGGTTACACTTGAAGATAAATCTGAATGTATGATGCACCAATGATGAAGAAGGGGATCTAGATCTGAAATGCCTTTGTATTTGCTAGATCTGATTATGGAAGGCTTAGATCTGTGATGAGGCGAACATCTAGGCGAACATTTGTCTGAAGTGAAAGGGTAAATCTGAACTGAATATCTGATCTGAAGAAGTATGCTGCTCTATAATGATTGAAGATCTATACGCTACTTCGCCGCAGTGGAAGCGCGTATATACGCAGCTTCGCTGAAGAGAAAGCGCGTATGCGCAATAAAATACATACAGAGGTATACGCTGGTTCGTATGGACGGAAGCGCGTATATACGCGACATCAGTGAAAGGAAAGCGCGTATGCAAACTAGGGTTTGCTGAAGCATGGGGTATGAAATATCTGATATGTTCTGCTGTGTTTCTGCTATCTGATCTGTGTTGATAAGTATCTGTTGGTGATGTATGTTTAAAAGTATGGAAAGGGTTCAGTCTGAAAATATGATGAAATGTGGCCTGCAAGTGGTGTTCTATTGAAGTGGTAGGATCCAGTGTGAAAATTGATGAAACGTGGTCCAAGGTGGTGCTGAAGGTTGTAGCCTTCAGTCAGGGGGTTGTAGCTCCCTTCCAGGTGAGGCTGGTAAACGAGATCGGGGGTCGTAGCTCCCTTCCAGGAGAGGCTGGTAAACGAGTCAGGGGGTTGGAGCTCCCTTCCAGGAGAGGCTGGTAAACGAGCGCGGGTGGGTGCCTGCGTGCTGGTAGGAGTCTGCACCAGCACATATGTTGTAAGATGTTTTCTCTATAATAAAATATTGAAGGCTGAGCAACTGCAGCGGTGGTTTTTTCCCGACTTGGGTTTCCACCTAAAAATCCTGGTGTTCATGTGTGATGCTTTGTGTGATGGCTTATTCTGTTCTTACTGCACATGTTTACTGTTTATTGAACATCTGATGAATGAATGATGGAATGATATAAGCAAAGAACTAATGACATAATTAGATCTCTGTGTATACGCGAGTTGCATGAAAGATATCCGCGTGTATACGCAAGTTTACTAAAGGAAAGTAGCGTATGGGTTTTAAGGAATGAAAAAGTGAAAAGTTTTGAGTATGCAGTAAATACTGATTCACCCCCCCCTCTCAGTATTTTTCCCAACAATTGGTATCAGAGCAGGTCCTTGTGGAGAAGCTTGATCGCTTAAAGGAGATCCGTCGCAATGGGAAGTCAAGAAGGAGTAATGTCTATAAAGCCACCTCTATTCAATGGAAGCAATCTGATATTCTGGAAGGTACGAACAAAAGCATATCTGCAAAGTCTTGGTGTAGATGTATGGGCAATCGTGGAAGAAGGTTATCAATACCCAACAAGTATTCCTACTGATGCAGCAGAAAGGAAGAAGTATGAAATCAATGCCAAAGCAGTAAATGTCCTGTTAGGAAGCATGTCTGAATCAGAATTTGCTAAAGTGATGCAGCTACATTCAGCAAAAGAAATATGGGACAAAATCATTCTAAGCTATGAAGGAGGCACAAAGGTAAAAAGTGCAAAACTCCAAACTCTTAGAATTGAATATGAAAATTTGAAGATGCATAGTGATGAAAGTGTTGCCAGTTTCTTTCTTCGTCTAGATGATATTGTAAATCGGATGAGAAATTTGGGTGAAACCATGGCTGATACTACTCTGGTAGAAAAGTTCTTAAGATCTTTGACTTCAAAATTTGACTCTAAAGTTTCAGCTATTGAAGAAAGGCAAGATCTGCAATCGCTTACTATTGTTCAATTACATGGTACTCTGACTGCTTTTGAAATGAGACAAGGAGGTCCTTCTCAAATAAGAGAAGTTGCTTTTAAGGCATCTACAAAAGGAAAGGAAAAGGAAGTTGTCAAAGAATCCAGTTATATATCCGATGAAGAAGAAGCGAATTTCGTGAGAAAGCTCCAACTAGGTACTGGAAGATTCAAAGGTAAGCTTCCCTTCAAATGTTTTGAGTGTGGAAAAGTTGGTCACTATGCTACTAAATGTCCTTATAGAGAAAATCATGGTAAAGGGAAACAATTTGAAAAGAGAAAGAGTTATTATGCAAAAGAAGATGATGATGAAGTGTCCAGTGAAGATGAAGAAGATTCTGACCAAGATCTGAAAGTGCTCATGGCTAGGAAGCAAAAGAAGAAGGCTACTCGAAACAAGAAGATACCTCTAAAATCATGTATAGCAAAAATTGAAGAAGATGAACCAGGTATTAATCGTTGTTCTTGTCTCTTACTTAACTGCATGTGCAAAGATTATGATAGTGAAAGTGACAGTATGGATCCAGAAGTTTCTGACGAAGCTCTACAAGTACTCATGGCAAAGAAGGAAAAGAAGATGGCCACTTGTAATACTCTTCTTTGTGCAAACAATAGTGAAGATAGTGAAAGTAAAGTTGTAGAAGCTCTCAAGACTAAAGTTGAAGAACTACAAAGTTCAACTTCTAAGCAAGAAACTATTTACAAAGAGATGACCTCTCAAATGAAAGATCAAATAGAAATGTTGAATGGACAGGTGGACAAGTATCAAAGGTTTCATACTTATGCATCCAATTGAATTAAAGAACTAGAAGCAGATCTTGAAAAATCAAGCAAGAAGAATGAAGGACTTGAAGATGCAATCATCTTTCTGCAGGTAGATCTAGAAGCATCAAGTAAGAAAAATGAGGAACCTCTACAATCATTTGAAAAGGAAGGCCTTGAAGAAGAAATCATATCTCTCAAAGAAGATATGGAAAAATAAAATAAGAAGAATGAAGAGCTAGAACAAACATGTGAAGAAAACGAAAATTGGTTGAAAGAAGAGATCCTAAATCTGAAGGATCAAGTAGAAGATGGAAGAAGGAAAGAAGAAAGCATGACAAAGCAATGTCAAGCCTTGGAGGTTGAGGTAAACATTCTCAAGGGTAAATTAGAAGAAAAAGTTAAACTTTTGAGGTTTCAAGATAGTACTAACACTTTGAACCATATTCTAAGTAATCAAAGGTCTCCTGCTATCAAACTTGGTCTTGGTTTCCATGAAACTGTTAAAGGTGAATCTAGCTCACAAGGAAGTGCTAAAAATTCAGAGGATGTCAATGCAAAACCTGAAGTGTTGAAAGAAATAAAAGATCAACCAACAATCATGAATTCTCAAAAGAATTCATTCAAGAATGTTGAATGTTTTAAATGTCATAATTATGGGCATGTTGCAGCAAATTGCAGGAGCAGATCATTTCAGCCACAAACAAACAGGTTCTACTCAGAAAGGTACTCTAGTTTCTTCGGGGGATATTGTTTCTCATGTAACATGTATGGACATAAAGCAGTTGATTGCAAAAGGAGAAAGATTAGAAATACTCATTATGATTCTTATGCTTATTTCTCTGGACACATGAGATGTTATTCTTGTAACAAGTATGGACATATAGAAAAGGAATGCAGGTTGAACAGATCTGAGAAAGTGGACAATTTTCAACACACAAATAGAAAGTTCAAACAAATCTGGAAAAGGATGGAGGACCGATCAGAAACGTAGGGAATTCTGACCCTACTGCAGTCATCCGCTTCTGAAGCTTACTTCTCTAATTGACTGCAGGAATGATGTGGGATACATTATCAGATTTAGTAATGTATCGTCACAGGGGGAGCAATGTATGATGTCTCTCATGGTTGATTTGATTATTTTGGTTATATGTATTTCTGACAGTACATCTGGTGTGAAGAAAAGACAGGAACAGAAAGTAAAATTGCAGGAGGAGATGAAGGTGTGAAATTTTCTATATTTCACTTTCCATACGCGGGTTCGATGAAACAAAGTCGCGTATACACGCGAGTTACAGCAGACACAGCCGCGTATGCATTGATGATCAGAGAATTTATTTGATAGCTGAAGATCTGGAGCAGAGGTCCAGGGGGAGCATCAGTCTGACTGTTAATAACTGTATTATTGACTCTGTATCAGCTTAATTTCTCAGTTCTAAATGATGATGATATGATACTTGATGTCTTATGTTGAAGATTATGGATGAGTTCTGTTTGTTGAAGAGTATTCGTTGTTGAGATGAAAGTCTTAGTATTCAGAGATAAGGACAGATCATGCAGAGATGGTTGCTGATGACTTGCTGATAAAGATATTCAGGTTGCACAAGTTAAGCAATAGCACTGGTTTAGGGGGAGTAGCAGGTTGATGATTGCATTGTTGGCAATATGATTGCTTATTCTTTGGTCTTTGTGATACTCATGCTCAAATGATGATGACTTGGTTCAGGGTTTATTATGATGAGTTTTTGAATGCTGATTGCTTATAAGTATCTTGTGTGCTCACACATAGATGAGTTGGGTGTCGTTTGATTCAGAAATAAATCATGCAGAGTTTGTTACTATGGTTACATATGTTACTTCATGTTAAATCTTGAAGATCATGGTGATGATGGACCACATGGATGATTGCTTGACACTTATGTGAAGATGTTGGTCTGATATGAGAATCTCTATTGGAAAGATTGTATTGATGCTGCAAAGAATCTGAAGGCTTGGTTACTATTGTGTTGATGCTACAACCATTGGATGACGCTTAAAGACACAACTACACTGTTCTATCTATCTGTAGTCCAGGGAAGCACTCAAATATCTCAGAAAGAAGCTGAACACTGTCTTTGCCTCACAGAGAATCAAATATGGTTGAAATTTAGAAGATGGCTTGGGATACACGGGTTTCATGAAACACAGTCGCGTATATACGCGAGTTCATGCACAGAAAACCGCGTATGTCTGATTGCTGACATTTTTCAGTTTGGAGTCAGCTCTCTTCAGCACAGCTGCAGTGCTGTTTGGTATCTCTGATACTGTTTGGTATATCTGGTGGTGTTCCAGTTCTCATAATTATTTTCTCATGTTTTGATAAAGATGCCTTGATGATTTGTTGGTGAAAGTGTTCAGGATGCACAAACTAAGGGGGAGCCTTAGTCATATGAAAAGGATGCTTGGATGCACAGATTCAGGGGGAGCATTAGCGTTGATGAGTATAATGCTTTGTTGGCATTATGATGGTTCTGAAATATGTTCTCTTTCTTGAGGATTTTCTAGGTGTTGGTCTTAAATGGTCATACTTGTATTTTGATGAAAAGGTCTTGTTGAGACCCATGATGTAAAATTGTAATATTCAGTCATGTAAGGACTTGTCAATTTGTAAACCCACTTGGTTGGGTAGCTGAGTTGAAATGTGTAAACCCACTTGGTTGGGTACTTGAGTCTCATATGTAAATCCACTTGGTTGGATATTTGTTGTAAGTATGAGTCATTGGTGATAGGAAAGTCATAGAGTCATGTACTTCATTGAAAATATGTTTGAAGATTCAGCATGAACTCAGGGGGAGCTTGGTCACTTCAGTATATATCAGATCTGCGGAACGCTTCTTCCACATGAGGAGAAAAGGGGGAGAGTATGTTGGCTTTTGGTCCGCCCTTTGCCCTTGATGTCAAAGGGGGAGAGTGACATGGTGTTTGAATGCAGATAATGGTGTCAAATAATTGGGAGAGTGTCATGGTGTCAATGTACTTATCTGTTGTGGTAACCAAACACCATCGTGGTTGCCATCAAGTCCAAAGGGGGAGATTGTTGGAAATATGATGCAGAGTGTTGTCCTTGATGGCAACCCACTGAATGAAGATAAAGACATGCGACTATTGACATGTGTTGTCCTTGATGGCAATCCACCTGATGAAGTTATGCTTGACTTGATGGACTTAGTAAATGATGTAAATCTGATGTGATATAATGTTTGTTGACAATATGATGCTGAGTGTTGTCCATGAATGGCAACCCACTTGATGAAGATGATGACAACTTACTTGGTGAAGTTATGCTTGCTAGAATATGTTCTTGATAAGTTAAATATGATGTATCTACAGTGTGTACAGAAGGCAATGAAGAAAGGAATTCAGAATGTGCTCAAAGTATGATGAAAAGAGTATGTCTCTATGAATACGCGGATATGTCTAAGGGAAGTCGCGTATGCACGCGGAAATGAACGTCCCAAGTCGCCTATGGGTAAAAGCGCTCATAAAGTGCAAAAACAGGGGCTCGTGGTATTGAAGGCTCATGGTATTGCTTTGGCCCATGGTATTGAAGGCTCGTGGTATTGCCCGTGGTATTGAAAAAGGATAAACCTATATAAGGAAAATTTCATTGTGAAGTCATGAGTGTAGATTGCAAGATGTCGAGGCTTGAATGAATACTTCTCTCTGAAGTACTATCTGAATGGAAGAGGGTCCACTTGAATGACCATCCGAATGTATGATGCACCAATGAAGGAGTGATGAAGAAGGGGATCTAGATCTAAAATATACTTGTATTTGCTAGATCTGTTTATGGAATGACTAGATCTATGATGAGGCGAACATCTAGGCGAACATACGTACGAGTGAAGAGTGCATCTGACCCAGATATCGGTAGAAATATCTTTGCTCTATAATGATTGAAGATCTATACGCTAAAAAAACTGGCCGTAGTGGAAGGCGAAACGTATATCTGTAACCATTTGAAGTGAAAGCGCGTATGCGCAATAAAATATACACTGAGGTATACGCTGGTTTGTGTGGACGGAAGCGCGTATATATGCGACATCAGTGACGTGAAAGCGCGTATGCAAACTAGGGTTTCCTAAAGCAAAGGGTATGAAATATCTGATCTGTTCTGCTGTGTTTCTGCTATCTGATCTGTGTTGTTAAGTATCTTTTGGTGATGTATGTTTGTGATTAAAAGTCTGGAAAGGGTCCAGTCTGGAAATATGATGAAATGTGGCCTGCAAGTGGTGTTCTATTGAAGTGGTAGGATCCAGTGTGAAAATTGATGAAACGTGGTCCAAGGTGGTGCTGAAGGTTGTAGCTTTTGATTGGGGTTGTAAGCGGCCTTCCCGGAGTGAAATTTGGGCGCATGGGTCGGGGTCGTAACCGCTGGCGAGTAGCGAGTCGGGGGTTGGAGCTCCCTTCCGGGAGAATTTGTGCTTGGCCTTGAGTGGGTGCACAACGTCTTTGTTGTTCAGAATGCAACGCCCGGCCCCTTATGTTGTAAGATGTTTTCTCTATAATAAAAATTGAAGGCTGAGCAACTGCAGCGGTGGTTTTCTCCCGACTTGGGTTTCCACCTAAAAATCCTGGTGTTCTTGTGTGATGCTTTGTGTGATGGTTTATTCTGTTCTTACTGCACATGTTTACTGTTTATTGAACTTTTGATGAATGAATAATGGAATGATATAAGCAAAGAACTAATGACATAATTAGATCTATGTGTATACGCGAGTTGCATGAAAGATATCCGCGTGTATACACGAGTTTACTAAAGGAAAGTAGCGTATGGGTTTTAAGGAATGAAAAAGTGAAAAGTTTTGAGTATGCGGTAAATGCGAGTTCACCCCCCCCTCTTAGTATTTTTTTCCAACATACATGTGCGAGTGACTTGTTCTCCTTATGAGATACGAGTTTATACTGATCTTTTCCATGAATTCAGAGACGTGTTCGCTTGGTCCTATGAGGAAATGCTTGGGATTGATCCTAGAATAGTAGTGCACGAGATTCCTACCTATCCCGGTGCAAAACCCGTGCACCAACGCCTACGCCCAGTGCATCCTCGCAAAGCCATTGCCATTAAAGCAGAAGTTGAAAAATTTCTGAATGTGGGCTTCATTTACCCGATCCCCCTCATAGAATGGGTCTCCAACATTGTCCCTGTAGATAAGAAGCAGGGTACTATAAGAGTCTGCGTTGATTACTATGATATTAATCGGGCCTGTCCTAAGGACAACTACCCCACTCCCTTCATAGACCAAATCATTGATGAATGTGCTGGGAGTGAGATTCATTCCCTGATGGACGACTTTTCCGGGTATAATCAGATAAATATTTTACCTGCCGATCAACACAAGACTGCATTCATCTGTCCATGGGGCACCTTTGCTTATAAAAAGCTCTCGTTCGGCTTGAAGAACGCTGAAGCTAATTTCCAGCGTGCTATTTCTTACGCATTCCACGACATATGCCATATCGTTCAGCCTTATCTGGACGATCTGCCAGCTCACTCAGCTTGGCGGGAGGACCACCCCGAACACCTCCGCCAGATTTTCCTTCATTGTAGACGCTATAATATCTAGCCTAACCCTCATAAATGTGTCTTTTGCGTGGATTCTGGCCGTCTTTTGGGGTTTATAGTCTCCAAGGACAGGTTTCACCTCGACCCTCTAAAGGTCAAGGCCATTTTTAATCTCCCATCACCCTCCTCGTTACATCAATTGCAGAGTCTGCAGGGAAAATCTAATTTCCTTCGACGCTTCATCCCGAACTACGCAGAAGTGGCCAAAGGATTCACATGTCTTTTAAAGCAAAATTTTCCCTTTCACTGGGATTAAATTGCTCAATGATCCTTTGAGAAGCTTAAGACGTTACTTGTTAATGCTCCATTGCTTCGTCCTCCAAACTATCACCGTGATTTCACTCTATACTTGGCCGCCAGTTTAGCACCATAGCTATGGTTCTAGTGTAGGATGATGATGATGGAAATGAACACATTTTTTATTATCTATCACGGAATCTTCTCGACACAGAAACACGTTATGCTCACGTCGAGAAATTGGCATTAGCCGCAGTGCAAGTTGTGTAGCATTTCCGCCACTACATCATGCTGCGTACAGTAACCGTGGTTTCGGATTGCAACCCCATGACATACATTCTATCTCGACAATTACTGGGGGTAAAATACTCCAAATGGATCGTTATCCTTCAGGAGTTTGACTTAGAGTTTACTACTGCTAAGTCGACCAAATCACTGGTTTTTGTGGATCTCATTTTCTCCCTCCCCACAAACTCCACCCCCTCTCACTCCGAGGATCATATCCCGAATGAAACACTCTTCCTTATCAGCACTCGTGACCCATGGTATGGTGACATTATTGCGTATCTTCAAACTTGAACATTCCGGTCTGAGTTGACCAAAGATGCCCGACGTCGGATTCGGCATCAGTCTCAACCCTACCGCATTGTAGGAGATAAGTTATACCGGGTTGGAGTAGATTCGGTGCTCCGCCGGTGCTTGACCCTGGAGGAGGTTGAAAGAGTCTTGAATGAATATCACAGTGGCACCTGTGGCGGTCACATGTCTGGATATGCCACCGCCCAGAAGATTCTGCGTGCGGGCTACTTCTGGCAGTCGATATTCAAAGACAGTATTGTTGCAGTCTGAGAATGTCATGCTTGCCAAGTTTTTCTGTGCAAGATGTGCACGCCACCTCTCCCTCTGCATCCTGTCATTACTGTCATCCCTTTTGCAAAATGGGGCGTAGATTTCATGACATGTAACCCTCATTCGGCCGGGGGGCATGCATATATAATCGTCACTGTCGACTACTTTACTAAGTGGGCTGTCTTACTTTACACTAGCCGCCGACGGTAAGACAACTGCCCAGTTTATTTTCAACCACATTATTGCACATTTCGGGGTCCCTCAGGCCATTGTTACTGATCATGGCACTCATTTTCGAGATTACACGATGGCTAAGATGACATCAAGATTGGTCTTACAAAATGATAGCTCAACACCATATTACCCCCAAGAAAATGGCCAGGTTGAGGTTGTAAACAAAGTTTTGGTCGCAATGCTTCAACAAACAATTGGATTTCATAAGTCCAATTGGCACCTCCAATTGTTCTTAGCTCTATGGGCCTACCGGATGTCAGCAAAGAGTGCGATCGGATTCACACCTTTCCAATTGGTATATGGTCTGGAAGCAACTCTTCTGGTTGAGTGAAAAATTCCTTCTTTAAAGTTGGCTGTGGAACTTTTTCCCAACACTTCTCCTGAGGAAGAGTGTCTCTTGTATTTGGAATGGCTAGATGAAACCCGCCACTTGGCTGCTTTATTCATTGAAGCACAGAAGAAGTGGGTCAAATCCCACTTTGATCAATCTGTATCTCCGCGTTCCTTTGTCGAAGGGGACCTCGTCCTCCTATACGACCAAGCGCACGACAAAATTGGAGTAGGAAAGTTCCAACCCATGTGGCATGGGCCTTACATAGTAAAACGAGTATTGAAAAATGGGGCTTATGAGCTCATTGATTACGAAGGAGTTCCGTTGGCACAGCCTAGAAATGGGTTGTACCTTAAAAAATACTACGCTTGAGTTATTTTTGGTGTGGTGTGTGTACATAAGTGTGTATATTCATTTGTGTGCATGTTTGGTGTGCTGTGCCATGTAAGCATTTTTTCTGCTGATCGGGTCTTCCTGATTGTGTGGATGTCTATTACTCTGTTTGTGGGTTTCGCGGATGGTGCCTCCCGCAGTACCAGGAATCTATCCTCGGCAGCCTGGGTAATCTATGATCCTGCTGGTGAGTTGGTTAATTTTCAAGGTGTGTGTCTAGGGCCTACCACAAATAATGTTGCGGAGTATAGTGTTGTTTTAGAATTATTAACCGAGGCTGTTAACCTCGGCATTCGTGCATTGCTTGTGTATCTGGACTCACAGCTTGTAGTATTACAACTTAACGGTCACTATTAAGTAAGAAACCCATCCATTTTACGTCTGTATATACGTATTCGTTTACTGGAA
This sequence comes from Pinus albicaulis, assembly GCA_034641835.2. Lineage (NCBI taxonomy): Eukaryota > Viridiplantae > Streptophyta > Pinopsida > Pinales > Pinaceae > Pinus > Pinus albicaulis. Next base: position 462,891,225 of record CM076577.1, on the reverse strand, counting down.
AGGAATTTTGATTATATCACATATCAACACATACCCAGGCATATGAATACATTAACAGATGCAGTAGCTAATTTGGTTTTAGATAGACATTTGCACAATTTATAAAAACATCATCACATGTAAAAAGATCCATCCAGAAATAGATATATAGATATATGTGTCGAATAGTTTGCAGTATATCACATAAATTCAAAAAATATACATGTTTGTCTGATAATAGCCGGAGACAACATGTCTCTCCAAAATATGCATGAAAAATCCCTAAATAAGCTAATCAGCATGGTGCCCGTGGTAGCATGCCACCGCGTGCACCAATTGCCTCAGCAATTTGTGAAGGCGACTAGGCACCCCCACAGTGTGTCGCTGGTAAGCTAATGGGACGTCTGCCAACTGTGCATAGTCCGAGATTCCTCGGGCAATGCCCTCCAGGTTCTGGATCAACTCGCTCCCTTCACCACCCTCAACTTGAGGGTCATGTACGAGATGGGTTCTCCGCGCAATGGGCGACATGCCCGCGGGCCTCTCTGGGTCAACGTATGCATTCACATAAAGTTATTTTTAGAACAGACATTTATTACCAAAAAAATCATAAATACATAAAAATAAAAAAGAAAATCATACCCAGCTCCTCATTCCAGTCCTCCCCTTCCGGGAGTGGAAGATCGGGATCTCCGATGAAATCGGTCCCAGCATAAGGCCAACCTTCAACCACGATTAGTTAACGTCGTAACCACCCAAAGAACTCGGGTCTCCAAGACATCTGTTGGCCTCCTCCTGACCTGGGCATAAGTGCTGCCCAGTGAGCCATCCTTGGCTCCCTCGGTATCGGCTCAACAACTATTGCCCCTTGGCCTTGGAAAATAGGCAGTCGTTCTAGGATGAATGACACTAGAATGGAACCATAGCCAAACTGCTTTAGTTTGGCTTGCTTGCATCTTGTTAGCTACCTCTTGATATTGCTTGTCACTGCGGTGGCCCAATTGAACAATGTGGGGTTCATACACTCAAAGGCTAGTATGAGTTGGGCCTTGGTTGCCTCATGTGGAGCTTGAGATCCTACAACTCATGTAATGGTATGAAGCACTACCCTGAGTGCTAGGTCACGGACAGTGTGGATGTCCACCTTCCCGCTTCCAAATCCTTTTCGTGCCCCTGGGCACACTCTTGCCATTACCATGTCCATTTTCTCTCCAGAAGTTCTTCTACCAATTATGATTGGCACTAGACCTCTGCGCGACAATCCGGTTATAAAATAAACATCGGAGACCTCAAGAGCTAATACTTGGTCCCGAAGTTTGAATACTTCCTCATTTTCGTCCCATATGCTGACCAAGTACTGTAGCAACTTAGGTTGAGCTCGTAAGCATTGAGTAAGGAAGAATTTTTTGAGTCCACAATTCTTGAGTGCATTCATACAGGCTTCTTTTTCCATAGCCATTTCATCTTCCTCCCCATGTTCCCTCTCCTTCCATTTAATAACCATTGTGATGTATATCTGCATCAACACAATAAAAAATGCCTTGTTAGATCTCTGGTGCATTTGGAAATCCACATGGGTAGCTCATATTTTGGAAACTTTAAGCAGAAAATTGTGTTGCGCCATTGGCACGACCCCTTTGTGAGAAAATGTCTATTGGTGCGGGTTCGTGCCCGATACCTGCGCCAATGGAGCGAGCCCTAAAATTTCAAAAGGGTCCTCCCAGAAGTCTAATACACAATAGAAACTCATAAAAAATGGATTAAAATGGAGCTTAAGGGAACGCTTTTTACCTTGAATAGACGAGGATCTGAATGATGTCCCAGATCGGTCACAATCACCGCCGCAAGTTTGCACACAAATAGACCAATGTTGCTCTATAAGTGAGGTAAAAAGTAAAAGTAAATTTGTTTTACCATTTGGAGCCTATTTATAACTTTTTAAGTCGAAAAATGGATTTTACACTTGCCTTTATGTGTAGCGACAGGTTTTTACGCGACTTGAACAGTGATACGAGTTGTATTTTATACTTTTTCGGACTCGGTAAAAACATGAAAAATTCATTTTGGAGTCATCTTTCAGCTCTTTTCTGACTCTCTAAACATGAAAATATTGCCGAGTCGCTTGTCGTTTTGATCTCGTTAAATTTGTTACCAAATGACATCTACCCAGTATACGTTTACCCCTTTTTCAGGCTAGGATAGATTATTTACGAAAAAGGAATACCCTAGCCTATCGCGACTAGGAGGTTTCCTCAGACATAGTTTTCCACCTTTTCGGATCTGAGGAACTATCTACGAAAAGGGACTGTTGGAGTTTAATTTTCTGTTGTCTTTTCAAACTCTCTTAACATGAAAAGATGTCGAGTTCTTCCTTTGTCAGACTCGTTAAACCCTAATGACATCGGATCCAGTCGTAATGACGATATTCGAGTTTCTCCTTCCTAGGGCTCATTAAATGTACTAGGATGGATTCGTCCGAAGGAAGAAATTATATGACAAGCATATGCTATCCCCTTCAAGCTTGTTTTCAAAAATAATTTGGGTACTCGCCAGAAATGGTGGGGAAAAATGGAACCAGCATCAATGTCGTGTCGGCAGTATGTCGCTCTTGAACATGGCACTTGTCTACATTCGTGTCGGGTTGGGGACATCTCATCTCATTTTCCACTTGCCTCCGTGGGTTTGGGTGATTCATTTTGACCTCTCATCTGATCTTTGTCTCGTCATCATGATATCTGATATTTTGATGTCAAATACTGCCAAATTCACTGTCGTGCCACCATATGTTCAAGAGAAGTTGACCTCTAAAAATTTCAACCTTCCTCTGATTCTCATCTGATCTTGATTCACAAAGACATTATGTTCCTCTATCTTGCGTCAATGATGTGGGAAACATTATGGCCCACCTTCGATCAAGGTCACTTCCTATCGAATTCAGCTCATTATCTAGGAAGCTAATCTAGAGACTCCCTTCTGGTACCTTGGAGCCTGCATGCCTCAATGGCAGGTTCTTCACATTCGACGTGAGGTTTTCATCATTGGCCTCCGATCGAGTGATTCTATGGGTGTTCGACACCAGCTCACTGATTCACATACTGTAGATTGTACCTATAGTACCTTGAGGGCCATTGTCATTATTGGTGGTAATTCTCACATCTATTAACAGCTTTCATAATTGGTTGGTAATCAAGCGATTTTCTTGCATGTTCGACTTTAGCTCACTTATTCGCATGCTTGAACTTGTACTTTGTTCAGATCGAGATGGAGCGCAAGACCCTGGATTTTGTCTGTTGGAATCCAGGCTGCGATTTTGTGGATTATTATGAATAGTTACATGACTCATTCACTGGATGGCTGCGACCATACCTGAGTCTATTTATCGATCCTCACTGGATGGCTGCGTCCATACCTTTGATCTAGATTATTATATACTCTGTTATGGATGGCTATGCCCATACCACATATATCATGTATTTGAGATATCAATTGTACTTCTCTACACAGGTTTTTCGATGGCAGTGTTTTCAATTGGACATGTTCTCGTAAAGCATTTCACCCCTCTCTCTCGTTCGGGTCTCATGATTTAGGGGGCATCTGTTACACATCAATTTTTCACTATCCCTGCAATTCCCTGTCCCGCACATTGGAGGGCTTATTCCGTGACCTGTGAGCAGTGACATGATTTGAAAACACTTTCATGGCATTCCCCTAGACATGGACTTTCATTCCCCTGAAGACAAATCCTTGTGAAAAACCCTAAAAATAGCCTTTCCATCCTTGGCGCGACTAGCCAGTGTTATACCCGCGCCAATGGGGGAAATACTCCAAAGAGGGTGCGCCAATTGGTGCTCTGTCTCAGAGTCGCACTCGCGCCAGGCTTAATAAAGGGTGTTGTTTAAAAATAAATGGCAGAAGATTGACTCCAACCAACTCTTGAACTGGTCTCTAAATTGGGTTGGGACGTTTGGCTCCAGATTTCCATGTAGAGGAAGTAGTTTTCCACCTCTCATGGAAGCTTCCTTGAGGATAGGGCCAATCCCATGATTGTAGGGATCCCAACTCCTCTTCCACCATCTATATAAGCTTGCCATTTCCCTTTGCAAGATAATCTCCAAGAGCCTTCATAGCTTAAAGAATGTTGTAATAGTCCTCATAGAGCCAAATCAATAGCAAGGAGATTGACGATCGCAGAGAGAGGCTTGTCCCCATTCCTGACAAGCTTTACCGAGATGTATTCTGCTGATGACCCGCCGAAGGAAGATTCAACGTCAGAGCCTGGTTGTATTTTCCTTTGTATGAATTAATGATAAGCGACTTTGGTTATGGTTCCACTCCTACTGTTCATTATGATCATGAGTTGTGTCTTCTCTGACTGATACATAATTGCATATATCGGGTTTTACACTTGTGTTTTTCGTGTTTCTTGTGTGTGTAGGTGTTCAACCGCGACAATCGAGAGGATTGTGATTTGCCGGAGCGAGGAAACGGGAACGTCATCTTCTTTACAAACAACAGTGTTGGACTTGAGGTAGGCCTTCTTCACAATTTGGTCTATTGCAATTAGGAACTTGCACCTTAGCATGATAGGATTGTTGCTAGAACCGATCTAGGCTAGTAGGGATCACCTCTGTCCACAGAGGGGATTTACCTCTACAACAATGGCACATTCAGCAAAATTCGCCATGTGAACAGTTGGCAATTCAGGAAAATTTTTGGAAGCTGAAGAGGATGTTGTTATTCTCTCATTTTTTGTATTATAGTTTAGTTCATCATTTTAGTGAGATTTTTGGGTCCAAAAGCTTCTCATTTGGGAGGTGTGATCAAGAGCTCAAGTCCAAGCCATGGAAAAAGCTCAAAATTGAAAGTGTTCAAAATCACTTGCAACTTGAAGGATCAGATAGGCCTAGACGATACGATCCTGATGTCGTGAACGACACTCAAATCCGTTACTGTATGAAGAAGTTATTGCACTTTGAATGCTAAAGTGAAACTGCCAATAACCTCCAATGTTGAATGGGAATTCATAAATTTATGTATTGGAAAATTATTTTATTTTATTTAAGGTTAAATTAATAAATTAAATTATATATATTTTAATGTTTTATATGGTTTCAAAAATCATATATTATATTATAATATATATATTTTTTTATTAATATTTAAACCTTATTAAAATTTTTAATTCCACACATGTAAATAAATCTATATTATGTAAAACCGAAAACATGTCAAAGGTTAATTCATATGGAAAATGCCAAAGGTTATGTATGAAATACACGTGGTAATGTTTACGTATTGGTGGAGCGGAGGTTTAAAGGAGCTAGCCCTTCGGGCTAGCCCCCATTCAACGTGACTAGCCACTAAAACCATGGCCTTAAGGCCTTCAAACCAGCAGACTATTAGAAATGGTTAACATTTATTTAATGTAACCACTCCATTTTATTAAATTTTACGATTTTTATAACTTTGGGCTCACACAGTTTATGCCACGATAAATGGTTAACTCCACCCTAACCGCCGAACTTCCTGCGCATGTGAACACGACCCATATATGTTAAATGTTACAGTTTAAATGACAGCCTATTTGGGACACCAAAGTTGGCGGGTTGGCCGAATTTAACTGGAGCTAACTCCAGTTAGGCACATTTGGTGGAGTTTTTTTAGGCCTGATTGGACAAAATTTGTTTTGGCCATAACTTTTGAGGAGGAGAACCTTTTTGAGAAAAATGTTTTTTGATTTCATATATTCTTAGCATTCTGAAGCCAATGGTATAGGTTTTAGAGCCATTGGAGCTTATCTTCAGCCTTTTTAGCTTCAGAGAAGATTTTTGAGCCACTAGGGCCATTTTAGAGTTGGAGCTGTGTTGAGTTATGGTTAATCGTTTTAGCTGAACCAAAAATAATTTTTGACTATTTTCAGCCTTTCAGAACCATTGGAATAGGTTTCAGTTTTGTTTTAAGACTTTCAAAGGCTGAAAACCTTCAGGAGAGTTTTCAGAGCCACTAGGTTCATTTTGGGGTTTGAGCTGTTTTGAGTTGTGGTTATCTGTTTGAGGTGAACCAAAGATCTATTTCAGCTAATTTCAAACGTATGAAGCCATTGGAAGAGGTTTTAGAGGCATTTGATGACTTCTACAGTCCAAAAATTAGAAGAGAAGTTCAGAGAGCTAGCAGGGCCTTATTGAAGAAATCACTGTTTATGGTAATTCATCACTGTTTTGTGAATTTGGAAAGGAATTCTTAGCTTTTTCATACCTTCTAAATTAGTATATGCATTAAGATTTTTCTATTGAGACATTCTTTAACTTGTATTAGCATTTGGAAGCATTTTAATACAAAGGGACAAGCTCATTTTTTGGAGGCTTGATCCAGCAGACGTAACCCAGGAGGGGTGAACTACTCATCAAACACATGTGTCATGATATGTTGAAGCTATGTTGTTGTATATGTCTGATTTAATAAGTTAAACAGAAAATTAAAATAGCTTACCTTGACACATAAACTCTTATACAGCTACCAAAAACACTATTTCATTTGCAAGACATGAATCACTGTTTGCATAAATATTTTATGGAAAATTACTATCTTGAACAACAAATACAAGTCATTTCATTTTCATAATATGAGTGTTAACTTCTACAATTTCTATAGACAGAGTCTATAAAGGGCCAGGTAGCCTCTGGATCTCATCCTTTCTTTAAAGGTGACATATCCAATAAATGCCCCTACAGTCAATCTTTGGAATAGTTCTAAGTAGTTGTTTAATCAGCCAAACTTAGAGTTTTTGCACACGTTTAATTAAAATGGAAATGGATACCTTGCACCCATTTTCAATTACTTCCATTTTCATATCAATGCATCCAGCATTGTGGATTTGGTCCTGTTGACCCAGTCAATTGTCACAATCCCTTTCACACTTGAGGGAGTTTTATTAAGGCAGCCCAGATTTAGCCTTGTTCAAATGGGCATTGATTTATTTGGTCATTTTAGGAGTTTAATTTATCCTACTTTACAATCTTATTCTTGCAACAATAAAATGAAAACAAAATAGCATATTCCTATTAGCTTGGGCTAATTAGGAATATTACAGATTGATGCAGTCATATGTCAGGAAGACCAAAATCAAAGTGACATATGTCAGATACTGGAGTGCAGATCATATTTAACAGTAGTGCAAAGGGCACAAATGAAAATCCAGTAGCATCATAGAGTTTCTAGTAGATAGTGTAGTAGCTAGCAATAATCAAAGACTCTGATCACATATGCATCGAACTAATTCATTTTTTTGGAGGCTGTTCAATTTCAGAAGTTGCAGGAGAAAACAACACTAGAGAAGTATTGCATGCAGAACATTCCAAAGGCACCAGATCAGGATAGATTGAATTCTTTTCTTGTTGAGAGGGAGTGTGGAAATTGGAAATAAGAAACATTGATACCCAAAAAATGGCACCCAAAAATGGTACCATAAGGGGCTTCTAATTTAATCTTCCCTTAATTAAATTGGAAGAAAAACTTTAATTTCATCTCATGACAAATTGTATTAGTTAACTGAGTCAAGAAGACTTATTTAGCTTAGTAAATTTGAGTTAGATGTCAAAGAGGAGGCATGTAGAGGAATTTCCATAATTTAAGGGGGTCCAGTTAGAGTTATTTTTGAGTTGTAATTAGTTAACTCAAGTATTTGAGTTAAAATTAATTTAACTAGTTCTAACTGAGAGATGAGCTAGTGAGAGGTCCAATGAATTAACTTGATTTAATTCACAATTAGTGATAAATCAATTAACTGATAATTCTCTATAAATATTTGTTTCATGTCAGTTCTAAGGAAGCCCCAGTTAATTTTGAGGTTAAAGGGAAGATAACTATCACTTATATAATTAGAAAATTGTACAATTCATGCATGAGGTAATTGGGAAGCATTAGCTAAATTGTGCAATCATTAATTGGTATTTTCCTAATGAATAGGGGCTCAATTAGCCCAATCTTGCATAAGGAAGGAAGACCACGCGTAAAAAAGAAAAAAGTTAAATATTGGACCAAACTTGCTTAGATCAATCCAGATTTGAGCAAGATCAGAATGAGATAATCAACAAAGTGCAGAGGTTTCTCAGGAAATAAATGGCATTGTATTGTTTCATGATATTGACCATATTAAATATAGATATAGAGGGGTTTTTAGCAATTTATTTCCCCATATACATCCTATGTTGTGTGACTGATTGTCTCTTTCTCTTACTTATTATGTGATTGTGTAATCGTGTTTTGTTTCCGCAAAATTTGTATAGGGATTCAATATTTTGTTTTAGTACGTTAAAATATCACATTGAATCTCATTGTTAGATTTTCTACAATAAAAATATCTTCAAGTAACAAAATCCAAGATGTAGGGTTTGTGCACAGAACCTCAGTGGGGATATCAACTTGCAAAAGGTTCTCTAGATCAAAATCTCCCCTCACCAATGTAGCAGCCTTGACATCTCGTTTCTTTCAATATGTCTACTTAAAATCAATGTTTTAATCTCTATCATTTCAAAAAATACAACAACAAAACCTCATGGCATCGTTTTGAGCATTCTCTTTTTAAAATCTTGACGAAGAAATGAATTATCATCTTCTTTTCTACGTCAAAAGTTGGGGGTTTGAACCCGGTAGAGACAACGTAAAATAGAAGTTCAGATACATAAATGTACCAAAAAAATATTACCTGTATATGGAGAAACGTAAGAACTTTTTTATTATTAACGACTAGTTGAGCTCCTAAGGGAGAAAACTATCTTAATGTGAAAACTTTTTAGCGGACTTCAGAGTTTCCATCATCCACTAGATCTTGAATTCAGAAATAAATTCATTGTCCACACAATATGGAATATTAAGCTTAGTAAGAGTGTGAGTAGGTTTTAGTGTTTCAATATCTCTGCCAAAGTTTTACGAGGGAAGATTAAAAAAACACTATTTATCATTTTTTTAAATAATAAAAAATAAGGATTTTAAAATTGGAAGTGCATTCATAAAATGTGTAAGGGTTTGCACTAAAAATTGCACTAAATAAGCATAATTATGAGTCTCCAGCCTAGTACGGGGTAGATATCAAGTCAAAACTTAAACACGTAAACATTTAACATTTTTAATCTAATGTCGCCCTATTTAAAAATAAATCTAATTATTATTATTATTATGTATAAACACAATATAAATTTAAAATATAAAGAGGGTTACAAATACTCAAAAAAGAAGTATGTTAAATAAATAAAACCTATTTTTATATTTACTTCATAAACCTCTTTATATTTAAGGAAACTAAAAAAAGAGGTTTTATTTAGGTTAAGCCTATGGGAAAAATACCATGGGCAAAATACTATATTTATAAAAGAGGTATAAGAAGATATGGCATGTTAGAGTCCTCTAATTTACAGTATCACAAGGTGACTATGTACTTTCTCTTTCAAAATTTTCATATTTTACATAAATGTCAATATTCAAAATTATTTTCCAAAGAAATATGAAGAGAAACAAACGAATAATAGATAGGGTATTCAAAAAGGAAAATATGCAAAGTTCATACTATAGGTAAGCAACCTAAAAACTACTTGATTGTTTTCCTACAATCAAACCGAAAAGATCAAAGTTTTCTCTAAAGGTCTGAAAAGGGATGATTTTTGTCAATTTTGGGACCTTATGGTATGTTTTTATCCTAAGTCCCCTGACCATATTGCATATCCTTTTACCTCACCCCTTTTTATTCCTCTTATCCTAATTTTATTTTTTTCCCCTCGACTCTCATGTCCCGACCCATTTCCGTTAACCATCCCTCTTCCCCCACCTCCACATCCGATGGTTTTAGATGCAATTCATAGCCCCCTTAGCCTTCGAACTTTAACCATGAATGGGGGTCCGAAATGGGCCATTTCAAGTTTGGCCCTGCTCCCATGTGTCAATTCACAGTTATTTTGCACCCCCCTTTCACAATATCGCCTACCACCTTAGGAACCCTCTGAAAACCAACCTTGGGTTTTAAGTTCATGATATAACCTTCCAAAGGTGATATGCAATTAAGTGGGACCCATTCACCCATTCACCCACCACACCTCCTTTCCATTTCAATGCCCTTAAAAATCATTAAACCTTGCCTTTTTCCGTCTTTCCTCTTTAACTTTCCCCTTTACCTTTTCATTGCTATATCATTGCTTTTCACTTACCTTCACTTTTGATTTCCTCGATTTTGATTAAAGTGGGCCATTCCTCCCTAACACGTCACCTTCTCCCCAATATCCATTGCACATCACATAAAATACCACTTCACAAATCACATACTATAACTTTTTGCATCACAACAAAACCTTAACACCTGCAATCGTTGATTTGCGATATATCGCATCGCACATTTTTTAACTTACCATTTGAAGAGCCCACAATGTAATTTTTTTAACTTGCAATATAGTTGGCCCCAACACAGAAGCTCTGCCCCCCCACTTCAGGTCGCTTGCAATACATATCATGTAATATGAAACCTCATACACTTACCGCAGAAACCATTCACTATTTTATAAACTCTACTGATGGCAGTGGGCTCCATATCTATCATGCCACATCATCATCCTCTACTAGCGCAATTTTCAAATATCTTATTTTAGTGCTTACCGTATTGCCTAAACTCCAAATTCTGTGATGTGCGGTAAAACATAATATTTGTGATTTACGATGTGGGTGGGTCCCAATCTCGTACCGCACTTCGCAAGTTTTAATATTTAACCCTTGTTTCTTATAAAAAAAACCTAAGAGCTGTGATTGTGATGTGGTCAGTACCACTTTCCCCTACCACGCCACTTACCTTCTCCCTGCACTTCGCACTTCGCATCTTTTAGTGTTTACCTCCTCTGCTTACGACTAAACCTTAAGTTTTTCAATTGCGATACGGTCAGTCCCACCTTCCCTTCATGTCACCTCCCACTTCGAATTACATCGTCAATTACATTATTCATAACTTAAAGTGTTAAACATGCGAAGTGCGATACCGGTGTGGATGCGATGTGGCTTCGGAACTAAAATCTAAAAAATTTCAGGTTCGAGTATATGAGTTTTTACATTGTTTTGTTTGAAAAAGGGTTGAAACAAGGCAAGAAGGATTCAGATAGAAAATAAACACCACAGGTCGATTCGGGCAAGGCGTTTTTTGCAAACTTGTTATATTATAATGACATAAACAAAAAAGGCAACAAACTCATTGACACAATCACTAATCAGTGTAAAGTGGCTAGTCCTGCACCAGACTTAATTACCAAACATTGATATTTTGAAAAGCAGGGCCAGGTGTCAGGGCCATCATTCGTTGCCTCTTCGAGATCCTCATGTGCCACATTCAAGCCTAATTTTGATTTACAAAGAGCCGCCTGAGTTTTTCATTCTCGAAGAGTTTCCCATAATTAATTCCAAAGGCGGTGTTGTTGTCAGAGATGTCTGATAAAGCTTTGCATGGCCACACTTGTCCATTTTCTGTTAAATTGTAATCAATGAAAGCTTTCGAGTAAGATAGGGCAACCGAATTAGTTTTTAGATAAATATTGCTTGCCTTAGCAGTATCAAGGGTTGGCGGTTGGAAAATTGGACCCTACTGAAACTTGCATTGTAAGAAGTTTGGAGCATTGTAACTATTTGTGCTAGGCATCAACAATAAGAGACCGTTCGTAGGATTCTTGAGCTACGTTAATGGCGATGTTTTTCCTCTATGTTAATGTTTTTACTCTGTCTTTTCATGCTATGCATCAATTTATCTAATTTCAAAACAGAAAATTTAGATTAATGTTTGCTAAAAGAGCACCTTAATTCTCTCTGTGTTTGTTATATTAATGTTTTCCTCTGAGACATGAATGCAGAATTCAAAGACGGTATGCTCTGCATTTACATTGAACCTTAATCTCCTCCTCCTTTCCCATTTGACATTGCTAGTTAGATCCATTCTGCATAGTTAGCTTGCCCTGTGAATGCAATTGAAAATTTGATGCACAATTCATCCTTTTATGACTCCATAGCCATATGGATTAAGTTTCACATCTCTATCTTTCCAACCACGCAATCAATCAAAAAAATACATAACCCCATCATTGTAACTAGCCTAATATCAGCATTTATAATCAAGAAGTTAAATCATAAAAATAGAGAGAGCCCTCTCTGAGTCTAGGAAGGCTAGATCTTGGACTCCAAAGTGGTTTGATGTTGTATTTTGTCATTTTCTCTTTCCAATCTCAAAAATTACGGGGTGCTAACATAATGGTGACCATACTAGGGAATTATTGAAAAAGCTTAATATTTCATCAAAACTTAGAAACCCCAGTCAAAATATTGTATGATTCAAGTGTGTTCTAATATTGGTATTTGTTTTTTGATGGTGGACAACAGTCGAACACAAGAAAGTTGAAATCATCCACCTGGTGACTCCATAGTTTTCAGTTGACCTAAATAATCCACTGGTAGAAGAATCCAGATTGGCTATGAATATACAGTGACCCTAATCTCTAACCGATTGATAATATGGATCCAAGAATACAATGCAGGTATGCTCCAATGAACAGAGATCACATTCCTGGATTCCCACACAAATTGCCTTAGGTAAATTGTTAAATAAATCTTCCTATTTTTCAAGATGAGAATGTTGATGATGCTTCATTACATCTCATTAAATTTCATATAAATCAATGGAAGTTGAAGGTTCAATGGCATGAGAATTGCCTCGTGAAGATGTTCATGGAAAAATTATAAGGGAAAGTGAGGGAATGATATGAAGGTATAAACCCTGGTAGTTAGTTTTCTTTAAAATATTTCCACAAGGTGTTTTATGAGCACTATAAAGTAAATTCTCCATCTTTATCATTAGCTGAAAATTTTTGTGATCAACTTGAGGATCTCATACAATACCTTGTAAGTATTGATGAAGATTTAGGAAATTGGCATCTTGAGGATATCTTAGAAGCTATTCATGAATTTCATTCTAAAGTTAACTATCACAACAACCAAGAGAAGTTAGTTGAAAATGAAAGCAATCAGGAAATGAAAGAAGATCCACAAGATCTCTCTGTGGGGACAAATTATAATTCATCTTCTCTTTTGTGTGAGGCTAAAGGAGAAATTTAGCCTCATTATCAGTCTTTGCAAGAGAAAGAAAACAATTGTTATTCAATCCACCGAAAACAAAGACTCCCTCCTCCTTTAACTGAAGAAGAAATCAATCAGATTCTAAGCATGCCGCCAACCTCTAAATTTTTATGTAATGAAGATATTATGTCTATTTGTTCTACTGCTGATTTATGTACTGAAGCATTTCCTCATGAATAAACATAAGAACATAATGATACTGATGTTGTTCTACCTTCTCAAGAAGGCCTATTGCCTAAAAGTGCTCCTATTTATCAAAATGATGGCCTTCCAATAGAATTCAGCCAACTCAGTCAATACATATTAGGTTTGCTTGAGGAAAGAATAATGGTATATAATGAGGATGCCATGTCAGATGACCATGAATAATATGAAAATATTCTCTTTCAGAAGGATCCCGAGCATGACAAAGTGGAACAAGGAGCAACCCTAAATGAATTTTGTTATTTAAATCCTCAGGGCCAGTTATTGTTCCAAGATCCTTTTGTTGGTTTCTTAGAATCATCTCAAGGAGGAGTATGATATGCCATGAATGGTTTGTTGTAGAGTTTAAGGAAAATTTTGAGCATTGTTGTTGAATGGCAAGTAAGATGGGAATGACCCTTTTGTTTTTTCTGCCTATTCAAAAAAGTGAACAAGAATAAATCATGTAGTCATTTAACTGATTGGTTTCATTGGAGAAAGTAGTTCACTTAGTATATATATCATCTCCAAGTTATATTAGGGTAGGTAGGTGTGCAAATAAGTTAAATGCTCGGAGAATATTTCAAATTTTAGTTTAGATTGCTTTTTCATTTTCAGATCAGTTTGTTTCAGACCTTAGTTTTAGCACATTTCTGGTCTCACCATTCAAGTTTTCAAGGTGCAACAGTATGTTCAGCTTGATGGATTGCAGTGGATAAGTTCAATTGTAGTTTCAGTTCAGATTTCAATATGATAATAAGCTGTTTGGGCAAGCATTTAGTCTATATTTATCATTAAAAGTCAGGAGGAACAATTAGCTAGTTCCCGGTCACTAAGTTGCCTGATAGATCAAGATACAAGTTATGGGGTCAACCCAATGGATCACGCCACTAGTCTATGGTGTTCTTGACACTTCCCTAAACAGAAGTGCCATCCGTAGCTGGAGCCACTGCTAGAGTATTGCAATTTACAGTATCACAAGGTGACTTTGTACTTTCTCTTTGCAATTTTTTCATATCTTACATAATTTTCAATATTCAAAAGTCTTTTCCAAAGAAAGATGACGAGAAACAAAAGAAGAAGAAGGAGGGTATTTAAAAAGGAAAAGATGAAAATTTCATACTATAGTTAAGCAACCTAAAAACTTCTTGATTGTTTTCCTACAATCAAACCTAAAATAACAAAGATTTCTCTAAAGTTCTGAAAAGGGATTATTTTTGTCAAGTTTGGGACCTTATGGTATTTTTTTATCCTAAGTCCCTCGACCATATTGCATATCCTTTTACCCCACCCCTTTGCTATTCCTCTTATCCTAAGTTTCATTTTTCCCCCTCAACTCTCATGTTCCGACCCATCTCCGTTAACCATCCTTGTTCCCCCACCTCCACATCTGACGGTTTTGGATGCATTTCACACCCCCCTTAGCCTTTTAACTTTAAACATGAAGGGGGGTCCGAAATGGGCAGTTTCAAGTATGACCTTGCTCCGACGAATCAATTCACAATTATTTTGCATCCCCCTTTCAAAATACTGCTTACCACCTTAGGACCCCTCCAAAAACCAACCTTGGGTTTTAAGTTCATGATATAACCTTCTAAAGGTGATATGCGATGAAGTGGGACCCATTCACCCATTCACCTGCCACACCTCCTTTCCATTTCAATCCCCTTAAAAATCATTAAACCTTACCTTTTTTCCACCTTTCCACTTTAGCTTTCCCCTTTACCTTTTCATCGCTATATCATTGTTTTTCACTTACCTCCGCTTCTGATTTCCCCGATTGTGATTAAAGAGGGTCATTCCTCCCTGAGATGTCACCTTATCCACAATATCCATCATACATCACATAAAATACCACTTCGCAGATCACATATTATAACTTTTTTCATCGTAGCAAAACCTTAACACTTGTGATCACTGATTTGCAATATATCGCATCGCACCTTTTTTAACTTACCATTTGAAGCACCCGCAATGTATTTTGTTTAACTTGCAATGTGGTTGGCCCCACCATAGCAGCTTCGCGCCCCACTTCAAGCCGCTTGCAATACATATCATGTAATATGAAACCTCATACACTTACCACATAAACCATTCTCTATTTTATAAACTCCGTTGACGGCAGTGGGCTCCATCTCTATCATGCCACATAATTATCCTCCTCTAGCACAAATCGCATTTCACTGATTTTAGTGCTTACTATATTTCCTAAAATCCAAATTTTGCGATGTGCGGTAAAACATAAGATTTGTGATTTGCGATGCAGGTGGGTCCCAATCTCGTATGACACTTCGTAGGTTTTAATATTTAACCCCCATTTCTTATAACAAAAACCTAAGATCTGTGATTGCGATGCAGTTGGTCCCACTTTCCCCTACCACGTCACTTACCCTCTCCCCACACTTCGCACTTCGCATCTTTTAGTGTTTACCTCCTCTTCTTACGACTAAACCTTAAGATTTGTGATTTCAATGCGGTCAGTCCCACCTTCCCCCCACGTTACCTCCCACTTCGCATTGCATCACCGATTACATTATTCATAACTTAAAATGTTAAACATGGGAAGTGTGATATCGGCGCAGATGCGATGCAGCTTCAGAACGAAAATATAAACATTTTCAGGTCCAGGTATATGAGTTTTTACACTATTTTGTTTGAAAAGGGGTTGAAACACGACAATAAGGATTCAAGTAGCAAATAAAAACCATAGGTCGTGTCAGGAAAGGCATTTTTTTCAAAATTGTTATGTTATAATGGCAGAAACAGAAAAGGCAGCAACCTCATCGACACAGTCACTAATCAATGAAAAGTGGCTAGCCCTGCACCAGACTTAATTACCCAATGCCGATATTCTGAAAATAAGTACTAGATGTCAAAGCCATCATTCGTTTCCTCTTCGGGATCATCACGTGCCACCTTCAAGGCTAATTTCTATTTATGAAGAGCCGCCTGAGTTTTTCATTCTTGAAGAGTTGCCCAGAATTAATTCCAAAGGTGGCGTTGTTATCAGAGATGTCTCTTCAGGCCTTGCATGGCCACACTTGTCTATTTTCTATTAAATTGTAACAAATGAAAGGTTTCTGAGTAAGATAGGGCAACCAACTTAGTTTTTAGATAAATACTACTTTCCTTAGCAGTATCAAGGGTTGGAGGTTGGAAAATTGGACCCTGCTGAAACTTACATTGTAAGAAGTTTGGAGCACTATAAATGTTTGAGCTGGGCATCAATAATAAGAGATCATTCACAGGATCCTTGAGCTATGTTAATGGTGAGGTTTTTCCTCTGTGTTAATGTTTTTCCTCTGTCTTTTCATGTTGTGCATCAATTTATCTGACTTCAAAAAATAAAGTTTAGCTTAAGATTTTCTAAGAGAGAACCTTAATTCTATCTGTGTTTGTTATCTTAATTTTTTCCTCTGAGACCTGAATGCAGAATTTAGAGATGGTCTGCTTTGCATTTAAATTTAACCTTAATCTACTCCTTTCCTATTTCACACTACTACTTAGATCCAGTCTACATAGTTAGCTTTCCCTATGAATGCCCTTGAAATTTTGATGCACAATTCAGCCTTTTATGACTCCATAGCCTAATGGATTAAGTTTCACAGCTCTATCTGTCCAACCACACAATCAATAAAAACAATCCATACCCCCATCACTATAACTAGCCTAATATCAGCATTTATAATCATCAAGTTAAATCATAAAAATAGAGAGAGCCCTCTCTGAGTCCAGGAAGACTAGGTCCTAGACTCCAAAGTGGTTTGATGTTGTCCTTTTTCATTTTTTTCTTGCCAATCTCACAAATTACGGGGTGCTAATATGGTAAATAAATAAAAATATATAAAATAGGATTATAAATCAACGTCTAATCATATACCAACCTTATGGGCCAAATACCATGGTAAATAATATAGGTATGGTAAATAAATAAAATATAAATAAACCACAGGTATGGTAAATAATTAAAACCTCTTTTTATATTTACACCATAATCCTCGTTGTATTTACGAACACTAAAAAAAGAGAGGTTTTATTTAGGTGAAGCCTATGAGCCAAATACCATGGGCTAAATTATTATTAATACCATGCAAAAAAAAAAAATTAACCCTAATATTAATATTAAATATTATTATTATTATTATTAATTCCAATATTCATATTTAAATTTTTAATATTGATATTTTAAATTAATAAATTTGAATTAATACAATATTAAATTTGTTATATTATAATATATCATGATATATATTAACTCAATATATATATGGGAAGGAAAACCAAAGACATAGAGTGATAGAGGTGGAGCGAAGGGGTGGTCACAAGAGAGATATGGAGATAAACTGAAGGAGAGGGGAGAGAAGGAATGGAGAGAGAGAGAGAGAGAGAGAGAGAGAGAGAGATGAGTGAGAGAGGTATATAAGGGTAAGAGAGGGAGAGTTAGACACAAATATGGAAGGGGGAGAGAGAGAGAATGAGAGAGGGAGGTATATAATGAGACAATTGGAGGGTAGAGAGAGAGAGAGATATAGAGAGAGGTATGGGGGGAGAGAGAGGGAGGTAGGAGAGAATGGGAGAGAGAGGAAGGATGAGAGAGAGGACTTGAGAGAGGCAAGGAGAGAGGAAGGGATAAAGAGATGGATTTGGAGGGGGAAAGAGAGAAGGAAGAAGAAAAACATAGAGAGTGAGAAGTGGAGAGAGAGAGAGAGATTTACAAGGTAGAGATGGAGAGAGAGAGTGTATGTTTAGGGGTGAGATAAAGAGAAAAAGAAGGAGATATTGAGAGAAGGGGGCAGATAAGTAGAGAGAAGGAAAGAGGGGGGGGGAATAGTAACATAGAGAGAGAGAGAGAGAGAGAGAGAGAGATGGGGGAAGAGAGAGGATTGAAGGGAAAAGAGAGAAAGGGGGGATTGGAGGGAAAATAAAGAGAGAGAGAAAGAGGATTGGAGAGAGAGAGAGAGAATGATGGGGAAGAGAGAGGGAGGTAGGAGAGAAAGGGATAGAGAGGAAGGATGAGAGAGGGGAGGAGAGTGATGGGGGATATATGGAGGTAGGAGAGAAAGGGATAGATAGGAAGGATGAGAGAGAGTACTTGAGGGAGGGAGGGAGAGAGGAGGGGAGAGAGAGGGATATGGAGATAGAGTTGTAGGGGGAGATAGGGAGGGAATAAGAAATACATAGAGAGTGAGAGGTGGAGAGAGATATGGAGTGACAAGGGAGAGATGGAAAGAGAGTTTTGATGTTTGGGGGTGAGAAAAAGAGATAAAGAAGATGATATGGAGAGAAGGGGGGAGAGAAGGAGAGAGAAGGAGATAGGGAGGGATATAGTAAGATAGTTGGAGGGTGGAGAGAGAGAGAGAGAGGTGGGAGAGAAAGGGAGAGATAGGAAGGAAGAGAGAGGATGTGAGAGAGTGAAGAGAGGGAGGGAAAGAGAGATGAAGTTGGAGGGGGAGATAAGAGAGAAGGAGAAAGGGAGGGATATAGTAACAGATTTGGAGAGTTTAGAGAGAGAGAGAGAGAGAGAGAAAGGGAGAGATAGGAAGGAAGAGAGAGGATGTGAGAGAGTGGAGAGAAGGAGGGAAAGAGAGACGAAGTTGGAGGGGGAGAGAGAGGGAGGTAAGAAGAAACACATTGAGAGACAAAGGTGGAGAGAGAGGGAGAGATGACAATAGGAGGAAATCAAGAGAATCAGAGGAAAGGGAGATAAGGGAAAGAGAGAGAATAAAGTGAGAGGGAGAGGAGGGAGGGATCGATAGATATATTAGAGAAAGATAGTGTATGTTTTGGGGGTGATATAGAGAGATATATGGAGATAGAGATATTGATGGAAGGTGAAGAGAGGGAAGAAGAGAGAGATGGAGAGAGGGAGGGAGGGATAAACAGATTGATAGATATGGAGTGAGAAAGTGTATGTGTTTGGGGGCATGAGATAGAGATACATACATACATATATATATATATATATATATATATATATATATATATATATATATATATATATATATATATATATATATATATATATATATATATATATATATATATATATATATAGAGAGAGAGAGAGAGAGAGAGAGAGAGGATGATTTCTTGTACTAGATGCATTTATTTTGGTGTAGAGAGAAATATCTAATCCTATTCAATTGCTTGCACTAAATGCATTGATTTCAATGTAGAAGTTGGTTTCTAATCCTATTTGATTGTAATATCCCAAAATTTGGACTGCTAGCAAGGCATACCTGAAAAATGCATTTTTCAGGAATGTATGCTACCGGATTGTAAACGAGCACTTGGATCCATTAGATATGACAATCTAATACTTGAATCCAAGAGGGATTCAAAAACAAATCCTTCTAGGTGGGTTAAATAGGTCTCCCCACACCCAGTGCATCTAGAAAATTCCCAAGGAAGGGACTGCAGCAATACAAAAACAACACTGCTGGAAAATAATGCAGTTCAGACCAATATTTGTAGAAGATCAATATGGGGACTCATATTCTAGCTATACATTAGCAAAATAGATTTACAAATCATATTATACAATGTATAACAGAAAGGAGAATGTTATACAAGAAGAAACCCTAAAAAATGAGGTGCTACAACCACAAGAAATATCTGAATAAGCTTGACAGCATTATTTCCAATGGCTAAAGTAGTATTATGTTACAACTCAGATCTAAAGTAGATCTATATACAAAAATATAGATATATTTTAGATCTATATACAAGAAAGGCTCCTTTATAAACTCTCATTGAGGATTTCAGCAAAACATGAATAACAGTGAGTAGATATGAGATCTAAGTTACAAATTTGCAATAATATTCAGAAAAATCTGAAGCATATGAAGTATAGTAGATCGGATCTGAACTAAAATGGATTGGATGGCCAATCCATGGATCACCACAGTGAAAGGAAGAATCCAATCACCTGAGATCTCTCCTCCAAGATGATGCCAAAACTCCCTGCAACTCTGATCTTGCAAATAACGCAGTACAGGGGAAGTGACTACGTTGTAGACTCTGAGAATGCTTTGGCCTGATGCCAAGATATGGATCTAGAGCTCCAAGGGTCTAGAACACTCTTTTCAAAGGGATAGAAGACTTTCCCAGTGAAAAGGGGTGCTAGAGATGCATAGACCTGGAAAGATCTATCCTCCACTTGCTGCAGCTCACAAGGACAACCCAATCCTAAACAGGATCAGCGTTGTAGGTGCAAGATGAATCTTGGCCAACTTCCAGATATTGGACAAGACAAACAAGGCTCCTCCAAGAGTTTCTCAAGGAGGGAGGTCGGATTCCTGCTCAGGAACACCCAATGCTAAACAACATTATTCTCAGCTAAACAGCTAGAGAATGATATATGTCTAACCAAACAATATATTCAGAAAATGATTATCATCAACAACCCTCTCATGTTTCTCTTCTCTTCCTTTTATAGGATAAAAGCCTTGTCAAACCCTAAAACAATTCAATGAGTTAGCTCCTTTCACATGTGGAACCTCCATCTAGAACTGCGCTGTGCATCCATGAGGTACATTACATCTAGACTGTGCTATAGATTTGGTCAAGGTTGACCCAGTCTCATATTTCAAACCCATTCACACCTACAAGTTTCTATTTTACATGGCCTAGATTTTTCTTTGTTCATATGGGCATTGATTTATTCATTGTTTTCAAGAGTTTTACATGTCCTCCTTTATTCATTTATTCAATCAACATAAAATGAAACAGAATTGTATATTCCTCTTAGCTTGGGCTAAGTAGGAATATTATAGTCCTCCCCTCCCAAATTTTGCTTGTCCTCAAGCAACTGCAAGGATAGAACTGAAGAGTTGCCTCTGCAAGTCATGGAGACTGAAATGTATTGGGAAAACATCTTTCCCCAAGCAATCATCCAGACAAAATGAGTCACCTCCCAACATGGCAACTCCAAAAATGTTTCCTCCACCAATAGCTCCTGTAGTGTAGGTGGGCTGAAAATATGAACAGGGTAGACAAAGGAGCCTACCCCACTCTGTCCTCCTCTCCACTTATGATAAGTGTAGAGTGACAGCTGATCTTGGGTTGCAATAATATTTCCCTCAAGTGGAAAAATGAAGACTAGATCTCCAAGGATCTCCTCTCCAACGCTGTGAATCAAGCTGGCCCAAACCATTCCATGTGTGATGGATGGGAAGTCATCACCATATGGCATCTCATCAAACTCATGGCCCACCTCATAATGAAACAAGTGTTTGGCTGTGGTGGCCATACCTCCTCTCATGTTCCCATTATAACATGCAATGCAGAAAGTGGGGGAATCCTCTTCCCAAAAGAACACATCTAACCAATGTATTCAATCATGCTCCCCATAAAAGCAAAAACAACATCAAAAATTGGAACCATGATTAGCATCAAGAGGAAGGAAATACTGAAGGTTTCATGTGGTGTAGGAAGGTACCAATAGTTTCCCATGAAGTTACAACGTAGTTTTTCTAACTGCTGCGTCAGAAGATTACAAGGCAAGTGGTTGTTGGATACATGGTTGTCTATGTATGTTATTTCATTTAATAATGAATAGTAGATGGTTTCGTGTAAAAAATGAACATACATGAGTAATACAACACTTTCACATGGCCATACAAGAGATGGTTTTCTCCATCATACATTCTGGCCAATTGTTAATCATGGAGCTCAATGAAAAGCTTGCCCTCTTGTGGATAAATGCACTGCATAGAAATGGTAAGAGTATGCTGATCAATAAATTCAATAACAAGATCCTTACCATGTACTAGAAGTAAGACAATGATAGAATCCATGAACAAACTCTCCATAATGATATGACATGCTCTCATGAAGAGAAATGAATCATGTGTTGCATGAAGATCCTTCCTCATGTACTTGGAAATCCAAGACAAGAAGAACATATCACAGTAATATATGTATCCATCCATTACTCCATCTTTCTCACCTCCTCCTTGTCCACCAAGTTCACCAAGGGTGAAAAGGTCCTGGGGACACTCTACCCATAATTTCATGCTCCAAAGTGACAACACTATTGGCCTATGCAAATAGGCTCTTGCTAATACATAGCTCCATCCTTTGACATGTTCATTGTCAAATAAATCTTCCATAATGTTGCTACAAAAAAGAAGCTCCTTCCAGAGTGGAAGTACTTCCAGAGCATCCAAGGCTAAGGAGTAGCCCTTTTGCACCATGATAGTGCCATCTCCTACTCTTGCAATATCATGCAAAGTGTGAGAGAAAATCTGCTCTTTCTCTCCCAAGAAAATCCAAAGCAACAAAAGGTTTTGTTGCCTCCCCATACCTCCATCATATAAATCATGTGGTGAAAACATGGTGATTGATATGAAGAATGCCATATCAACACAATATTTCCATACTCCTTTCTTTCTAATGATGAAAGCATCCTGCCACACATATTTCCCCCACATACCCTTAGAAAGAGGATGATGACCAAAATATTTCAAGAGTAGCCAATGCAGCCAAGCCTCCTGCTGCCCGGTATCATAGATCTGCAAGTAGCTTTCCAGCTTCTTGCTCATCATCCACATCCACTCAATCACTTGTGGATCATGAGTCTCATTCTATAAATACTTGGTATCCTCCCATTGTAGGACACCAACCTCCTCAGATCGTTGAAGAACTTTGCACTTCATGGAATTTTGAAGTGCACCTCCCATGGGATCTCTTGATGAGACCTCCTCCTCATGCATGGCCTTCCGAAAATAGTGGGGTCTTGGATCTGCTGCAAGTAAAATTCTCTCTCTGAGCTGTGGCATGCTCATTGAGAAAGTGTCATCTAGAGAGGAGAAAATGTTTCTTATCTCAAGATGTCTACCCCTTGTCTTCATTGTTTCCTGAATGAAGCTGACATCTGATTTCTCCCATGAGGAATGGGTCCTTCTTTCTTCACTGCTTCTCTTGGACAGCGTAATGCAACTATGTTGCTCTAGATTAGCAGTAAGTGATGATTCTGGGTCATGCAACAGCAATTTTCCACAATCCTCTAAAAGGTTTGTTGCAATATTAGAAAGTGGAAATTCCATCATACCTTGATGGGATTTGAGAACACCTTGTATGGCTACAAGAGTTCCTCCTTCGACTATGTTGGCTCCCTCAATTGCTGATGTTGAAGACTGCTCCTCCAAGGTTGTGATGGTGTTGATACAAGTCTCCTCAAGAGATGGTGAGGACTTCTCTTCCTCAGATCTATTTTTATCAAATCTCTTTATCACCCTTTGAGTGAAATCTACAAAAGAAGATACTTTTGCATGTCTCACATGGTTGAACCACCAATTGCTTGCTTCACCCTTTAGTTGCAACACTGCAATCTCCACTGCTTCTTTCTCCACCATTCGATGTAGTAGGAAAAATGCACTGAGTCGTTTTGCCCAAGATTTGGCTGCAAATGTCCCATCAAAAGTGGGCAATAGAAACCTATTGCCCTTGATTTATCCCTTGCTGCAGTGTCTCCTCCCTTCCTCCAGTTGAATGTACTGTGGGAAGGCTAGAGTCTCCTTGAAGGCTCTAGGTTGAGACTTTTACTCAACAAGTTACTCACTCAGTATCTGACGATCCAAGTGTCCTCCATGCTTCTTGACTTCTTCTTGGTGAGAGTAGGAAGTGCATGGTCCTTCCCCTTCTCCTTCTTTTATCTTCTTAACCTCCTTGGAGATGTCCTTTCTGGATCTAAAAAATGATGAGAGCAAGCTCATTCTTTTCATCATCTTGATATTTTTCTTGAGACTCACAGGTTGAGCCAAAGATAATGCTTTGATACCACTGTAATATCCCCAAATTGGGATTTCTAGCAAGGCATGCCTGAAAAATGCATTTTTCAGGAATGTATGCTACAGGATTGAAAAAAAAAACTTGGATCCCTTATATTTGACAATCTAAGAACTGAATCCAAGAGGGATTTAGAAAAAATTCCTTCTAGGTGGGTTAAACGGGTCTCCCCACACCTAGTGAAACTAAAAAATGCCCAAGGAAGGGACTTCAAAAATACAAAAACAACACTGCTGGAAAATAACGTAGTTCAGCCCAATATTTGCAGGAGATAAATATGGAGGCTCATATTCCAGATATACATAAGCAAAATAGATTTAAAAATCAGCTTATATAATGTATAACAGAAAGGATAAGGTTATACAAGAAGAAACCGTAAAAAATGAGGTGCTACAACCACAAGAAATGTCTGAATAAGATTGACAGTGTTATTTTCATTGGTTGAAGCAGCATTATGTTACAACTCAGATGTAGAGCAGATCTATTTCAGATCTGTATACAAGAAAGGATCCTTTATACACTCCCCTTGGGGATTTCAGAAAAACATGAATAACAGTGAGTAGATCTGAGATCTAAGTTACAGATCTGCAGTAATATTCAGAAAACTCTGAAGCATATGAAGTACAAAAGATCAGATATGAAATAACATGGATTGGATGGCCAATCCATGGATCACCATAGTGAAAGGAAGAATCCAATCACCTGATATCTCTCCTCCAATATGATTCCAAAACTCCCTGCAACTCTGCTCTTGAAAATAATGTAGTACAACGGAAGTGACTACACTATAGACTCCAAGAATTCTTTGGCCTAATGCCAATATATGGATCTGGAGCTCCAAGGGTCTAGAAAATTCTTGTCAGAGGGATAGAAGACTTTCCCAGTGAAAAGAGGTGCTAGAGATGCATAGACCTCGAAATATTATCCTCCACTTGCGGCAGCTCACAAGGAAAACCCAATCCTAAACAGGATCAACACTGTAGATGCAAGATGAAGCTTGGCCAACTGCCAGATAGTGGACAAGACAAAAAAGGCTCCTCCAAGAGTTGCTCAAGGAAGGAGGTGGGATTCCCGCTCAGGAATACCCAATGCTAAACAACATTATTCTTAGCTAAACAACTAGAGAATGATATATGTCTAACCAGAAAATATATTCAGAAAATGATTATCATCAACAACCCTATCATGATGCTCTCCTCTTCCTTTTATAGGATAAAATCCATGTCGAACCCTAAACCACTTCAATGAGTTAGCTCCTTTCACATGTGGAACCTCCATCTAAAACTGCGTTGTGCATCCATGAGGTACATTGCATCTAGACTACGCTGTAGATTTGGTCAAGGTTGACCTAGTCTCATAGTTCAAACCCATTCACACCTGCAAGTGTCTATTTTGCATGGCCCAGATTTGTCTTTGTTCATATGGGCATTGATTTATTCAATTTTTTTAGGAGTTTTACATGTCCTCCTTTATTCATTTATTCAATAAACAGAAAATGAAACAGAATTGTATATTCCTCTTAGCTTGGGCTAAGTAGGAATATTACATTGATTTCTTGCACTAAATGCATTGATTTCAGTGTAGATGGTGATTTCTGATCCTATTTGATTGCTTGCACTAGATGCATTGATTTCAATGTAGATGTTGATTTATAATTATATTTGATTGCTTGCACTAGATGCATTAAGTTCAATGTAGTTGATTTATAATCTTATTTGATTGCTTGCACTAAATGCATTGTTTTCAGTGTAGATGGTGAATTCTAATCCTATTTGATTGCTTTCACTAAATGCATTGATTTTAGTGTAGATGGTGGTTTCTATTCCTATTTTATTTCTTGCACTAAATGCATTGATTTCAGTGTTGGTGATTTCTAATCCTATTTGATTGCTTGCACTAGATGCATTGATTTGAATGTAGATGTTGATTTATAATTATATTTGATTATTTGAACTAGATGCATTGATTTCAATGTATATGATTTCTAATCCTATTTGGTTGCTTGCACTAAACACATTGATTTCAGTGTAGATGGTGATTTCTAATCCTATTTTATTTCTTGTACTAAATGCATTGATTTAACTGTAGATGTTGTCTTATAATCCTATTTTCCTAGTTTAACTAGATGCATTGATTTGAGTGTAGATGTTGATTTCTAATCCTATTGATTGACTGCATTAGAGGTATTTATTTCATTGCATAAGTTGTTTTCTAATCATGTCTTTGATATGTTCAAGAGAAGTTCCTTTTGTGTCTCACTCATTGCCTTGTTCTCTGAACACTTTCATTATTATTTTATTGCCTTCATCTTGTGTCGATGATGTGGGATACATTATGGCCTTCCTCACTTCTAGTCGACTTCAACACACTATTCGTGAAGTTGATCTAGAGATCCCTTTTTTGGTACCATAGAGCATGTATGCCATAATGGCAAGTCGTTGGCATCCAATAACATACTTACATCATTGGCCTTCGATCAGGTGATTTTTCCAGTGTTCAACGTCATCTCCTTATTCACATCTCGTGGATTGTACTGCCGGTACCTTGAGATCCATTTTCATCATTGGTGGTTTCTCTCACGTCTGTTAATGGTTTACATCATTTACTGGTAATCAGGAAATTTTATTGCATGTTCAAATTCAACTCATTTATTCACGTGCTTGGATTTGTACTTGATCAGGTCGTGATGGAGCACAAGACCCTAGGATTTTTCTAATAAATCCTAGGTTGCGAGGTGATATTTATTATTCATGATTGTACACATGACTCTTTCATTTGGATGGCTGCGACCATACCTTCAGTCTATATTTGTGATCCTCTTTATTTGGATGGTTGAGACCATACCTCGGATCCTGTTTCATGATCACATCTATGGATGGTTGCGTTCATACCTCATGTCATGTGATTATTTCAAATATTTAAATTTATGTATATATGTGCTTATTTGCATAGGTTTTCTGAAAATGACGTCTTGGTCCTAGCATGTATTTGTAAATAATTTCACCGCTCACTCTCGTTTGGCCTTCATGCTTTAGGGGGCATCTGTTACAAAAAAATTTATCAATGCCTCTGTAGTCCCAGTTCCTGATCCTAGAGACCCTTAACAGTTACCCCTGTGTCTATTTTCCATCATGAAAATGTGCCAGCATATCCCCTCCAGCACAATGAATAAATTCTCTGTTGACCATTCCTGAAGCAGTTTCTTGAAAACATGATTATCTAGAGAGGCATGCCTTTGCCGTGTCTCGCTCGTGTTGATGACTCTTTTTTGGTCTAGGGCAGCACTGATCAGCACTAGAATGAGGATCATACCCGTGTCAATCCTCGTTTGGAAAGTTTTTTAAAAATGAAAGTGAAGCTTCGAGATCTAGAATCTTAGTGGCGGAGATCTGGTTGTTTGTTCCTAAGGATAGAGCCAAGCTTCTCCATTTGGGCTCTTTGTTCCTACAAAAGTTGAACCACCCAAAGGGATAACCCATTTCCCCACCTTAAGTGGATCCATGCTCCCTCCTCATTTTCTATAAAATGGACAATCTCCCATAGCTCTGCTAGCTAGAATAGATATGGAAGAACCGCAAAGAGATATTTGTTGCTATAGGTATTGAGCGAGAGTTGAGACTTTTTTCCCTTCACATAAATTTTAAATGAGCACTTGGGAGACATGCCTGGATCCAGAAATGTTGAAGGAGAGCTGTGACATCAAGGTGCAGGTTGTAACTCCCCCTCTATATTTTAATATAATATAATTGATTCGTGATTTTCATTCTTGTCTTTAATGTATGATTAGATTCCTAGTTTTCCTTAATGAACTAGGTAGATTGTATATGCAAGATATATGTTATGATTTCATGTTTTTTGTTGTTTGATCCCTTGTGCAGGTAACCAAATGCAAGTAATGGTGAAGATCTGACTACAGAGAGTGAGGGATTAAAGGATTCAAGTGAGGAATAGCATCAGACTGAGGTAGGTGATCTATTCACAATCTGCATGCATTTAAAATCTGGGAAAGTAGGCTTCTAATTGTTCCCTGTTGTTACGAGATGCATCCTAGGGCTAGAGGGATTTTCTTTTTCTGCAAAGAGGGTTTTCTTGCATAACAAATTGGCAAATCCACTCGGGAGTGCTAACCTTTAAGTCTCCAATTTTTTACTTTTGATTTCTTGTTTTGTCATCGATTTTCATCGAGTCTCCATCTCCTTATCTCTGTAGCTTCTCTAATTAATTATAGAATTTTATCTATTTTCTAAAGTGATAAGCTTGGTGTTAGTTTAAAAAACCATTTTGATTTTTAGTCTTCTCCTTGATCAGTGCTAATATTTCTCTGACATTCGTGGCAATCTGCACTGAATGTGTTTTACAGATTCACACTTTTACCCTTCCAGCACGGCTTGTAGCTTAATAGTCACACCGATTTATGTGTGCAACTTTTTAGGGTTTTGTTCATTTGGTCAAGTAGAGGGTCTTATCCTTCTGAGTGTTCTTTCTTGTTTTAATAGCTATTGTTATTCTCTTTTCAGTAACAATTCTGATTCAATTTTGACACCTTTGGTTGTCTCTTATGCAAAGCTATTGCATCCTTGTTCTCCTAGGGTTTCTAGGTGTCTTCGAGTCATCCGAGCGGTTTCTTACTTTGTGGACCTCCAAACTTCTCATTGAATCAAGTCTCGTCGTATCTTTCAGGCTTTGTGTTTGATTGAGGTTTGTCTTTCGGTCAGTTCTCACAAGTTGCATTTTCAAGTGTCAACTATGGATGCATTTTGAGTTTATTTTCTCCATCAAGCATAGTTTACAATTGTTTGTCCTCTGACTGAAGTTTGTTTTCTTTAAGTGATCGAGCAGTGTGTAAGTGAAGAGTGTCTTGTGTTGAAGAAAATGGTTTACGTCTCTCTGATTTTTTGAAATCTTTGCTTCTTACATGCATTTTTGAGAGATTTAATTAGTACTCAAAGCATTTTTGATTGATTAGCATTCTACATTTTGCATTGTTCTTATAAGAAAAATAGAAAAATATTTTTTGTTTTGTTTCACTTTAGAAAATGAAAGTTTCATTTCGAGTCGCTTCTAAGTGCATTTAGTGAAAGGAAGAAATTGTAAAAAAAAATGTTTCGCTTTATCATTCTACACTTGAAGAGAAAAGTGAATGTTGTTTTATGCATTTTTTTGTTTTTGCGTTGATTGTGTTAGTTTCTCTCTCCTTCATTAACGTAGTATTCATCGAAATGAATGGTTGTTTTCTTATTTAGCTGCATCTTAGGGGTTCATGTGACATCGGTAGGACTTTGAAATCGAGACATAATTTAATATCAACCTTAAAATTTATTCAATCAACCTAAGGAGAATTTGGAACCTAACGAATCACATTTAGAGGTCTAGGCTAGAGACATGTTCTGGCGTCTTTAAGCATAGGAGCTATCGCTAATAGTCTGTGTTACAGCCTGGGGGTGATATTCTGTCCCACGTATGGAATTATATTGATGTATGAAAGTATATTTTGTAATGCTCTCATCGAATGATTACACATCAGACAACACTACTACCAATTTGGACTCCCATGTACCATCGCATATATTTTGGGAGACACCATTAGGCTGCAAACCTACCATAGGTAACTGAGTCGGTCGCCTTGTAGATGTGATACAAAAAACACTGCATTCAGGGAGATTGGCTTCTGTACATTAACTCCTTGGTCATTTATCTTTCATTTGATCACCAAGGTGTGTATTGCAGTTCACGGCTACCTGGTAATCCTTTTTCCTAGCTTACTCCTTTTTGATTTATTTCATTTTTTTTTCTAAAATTAATTGCCCACGATCACATGCCTTACCTGTTAGAACATTTTTGGGCCACATCATGAGTAACTCCTTATAAAGATATTGTTTAAATCCTTGAATTAATCATCTTTATCCTCTTCTTAATTTTTAGATAAGATCATCGTGGCTGAACCACCAAGTTCAATTTTTCTCTCCATCCACTCCTTCTGAAGAGACATTGTCACCTGTCTCTTCTGATTCTCCACCTTTGACTAGGACTCAAACTGATGAGTTCACCCTCGTTCTGAGTATCCAACCTCTCACCTCTCGATATCATCCTGATGTGCTAGTAGGCTACATTGCCTACCCCCCCGAATCCATTATTTGATCCCATTGAAATCTCCCCTCAACGTCCATATAGTCCATACGATACACCTGGTGTACTGTTTCTGAATTCGTCACATCCATCTCGAACCACTTCTCGTTAGTTATTTCTGATGGCTTCTGAAGGAGAGGTTTCATCCCCCCTAGAGGTTTCAAGCACCATTAGTGGTTTCGATGAGACTTTGTTTGAGGGATCTCAATTCCCTCCCGAGGGTTTTCCCTACATGGAGACCTCTCAGCCTTCCTCCCAACTATATATTCCTCAAAATTACACCTCGTTGTGACACCTGATATAGAGTATGTAAAGTTCTACGCCTTTGTATTACACTACTATTTGGCAAAATATTGGAGTATCTGCCCCTGGTCCGAGTGTTTCCAACATAGCCATTTACATGCCTACTCGAACTATAGTCACGCCTACTCCCGTAAAGGCAACTGTTTGCGTGGGTGTTTCAGTGACTCCTTTCAGTACTCTTGTGTCGATCCCATCGAATTGAATTTTTGGTGGAGGTCCTACCTTGTCGAATGTTTCCCAACCTTCCGTTGGACCATCTGTGAGTGGAACTAAAGCTTACATTATGGGTTCCTCTCAAGCTATTGGTAGCATTCCTATGGCTGCTGGATTGTCTAGTCCAATAGGTTTCACATATGATCAATATAAAAAAAAAATCCCAAGTCTTAACTAGCAGCTTTATCTCCTGTATGGTTCCCAACAATTTCAAACTCAGCTAGTAAATCCATAGGGATTTCAAGGGTAGCCTGGCATTCAGACAGGGGGTCACATCTATCAGTAGGGTCTTACCTATGGTAAAAATTGACCTCATGGGTTGCAAGAGAAACATTTCGTACAATAGGAAATACCTTAGGTACAACCTAATCAACCTTTTTCTCATCAAGGTCAGTTTTCTTATTTTCAGCAGGGACAAACTTCTGGTCAAGTTGGTCAACCCCAATTTCAATAGGGTCAACCTTTTTTGCAACAAGAACAACCCTCCATTCAGCTAAATCAGGTATTTGTTTAGCTAGTTCCTCGGGTACAACCTAGTCCATAGGCACAAACTGGCCAACCTTAGCAACCTTAAGGTAATGTCCAGCAACCCCAGGGTCAAGCAGAGGGAAGTCCATATCAAACCTTCCAGGAGCCACAAAATATGTATGCTAGGAACTATAGTCAGCCTGGACCTCAATGGTTTGCTGCAGGTCAGAATCTGTTTTTGGGTCAGCAACCAGGATATGGTCAGAATCCACAAGGTTTCAATCCTTATGGATAGTATCGATATGGGAAAAATCCTTTGGGGCAGAACCCTTGGGGACAAAATTTCTCCCAACCCGGTTCGCATCTGTTGTCCTTTGAGATAACCTACGGTCAATAAGTTATGCCAAAGCATCTAAAATATTTTTTATTTTTGAATGGTTTCATAACCAGTGAATAATTTCTGAATAGGTGATTTTAACTTAGAAAGATCCTTAATAAATAAAAGGTTGTTCTTTAAATACATATGGTTAATTTGATTTTAAGTGGGATGAATAAGAAGAATGTAGAGAAGTATAAATGATTTAATATCCAGATAGATTATTTCACCATTTATAAGAATAAATTATGAAAACTATGTTTTCATAATCAAAAAAATGTTTTAAATTCATAACAGGAACCTTTGTGTAATTTAATTTCAAGAGGAATTTACAATAATAGATAGCCTTGTAAATTAATCTCTTAATCAAACTACAACTTCACAATAGATCGAAAATGAATCTGAGATTAAATTAAATTTCCAATTGGATAACTACTAATGAATTAAATTGTATGAAGAACACATAATAAAAAACACAATAGAAATAACTCATAGGAATAATAGCCATATGAAGTAAATACAGAATTTGTTATTATATAAAAAATGCTCCAGCTATTATAAATATGTTTGATAACTAGCTCAAGGGTGCAACCTCGAATACTTCCATGAATGAAGTATTTAAAAAAAAAATTACAATAAATGCATGAGTGACAAGGCAAGCTATAATTTCTCAAAATTAATAGAAAGAAAAGGAATTCGATCCAAAGGAATGAATCTGCATGTCTGGCCCTGTTTTGATGGAAAATTGTTGCTGAGTGGCCACTATTCTAGTGCTACGCCGAAAAAATTGATTTTTCTTTTCTTCTTGATATTCGCATAGCTTTTCCCACCGTTATTGATATAGAATTTAAACTTTGATTAATCTGTGATAGATTTCATCTGCCTCAGTATACTTAGAAAAAGTGGGTTTTACCGTAAAAATATGTTTTATCTCATGCTGAATGAAACTAATATTTTCAATAGCTTCATAAAATGCCCTGCCTATCATTGAACCTTTAAAAGAGGACATGGATGTTGCACTTACTGTTTCATTAAGCTTCTTCATGTAATATTCCCTAGGCATTAATTTATCATTTATTACAAATAGTGAAGGCAGACCTTTCTGGTTCAATGCATCAATTCTTGAAACAAATCTATTGATAGCAACATCAAGAGTGTGACACTTCTCTATCAACTACACTACTAAGTTATTTTTTATCAGACCTTTCTTCACCTCAAGAATGGTCTCTGTCCTATCATCTACCCCTAGATCATCCAGTTCTAGGCTGTCTTTAGAATTTATAAACTTTATAATGATGTTGGATGTATTAGGAATTTCTCCCAGTTGAGTATTTATATCAGTAATGGTCTAATTTTCCTTTTCCACTAATTCCTTTTCCTCAAATATGATCTGGACACATGGCCAAATTTCACTCATTTACTCAGTGATGTTCTTCCAAATAGTTTCTTTAACACTACCAAGAGTGTAGCTAATATAAGCTTCAGTTGCTAATTTCTTCCATATTTCTACATGATTTTGAGCTCTTTGAAGCTCTTCTGCATGGAAAGTGTCAGACTTATTTTGCTAATTCGCTAGAACTTTCAATTGATCCTGTAACTTCTTAATTTCTTCAATCTGCAAGGTCATATTTTGGACTAGAGTGGCCAACTGGTCTGCAAAATTTCATTCACTAGTGGTAGAAGATATAGTAGTAGGAATAACTGTAATAGGAAGTGTTTCTAAAGGAGCAATTTATTTAGCTGACTTCTTGCTTTCTTTATTCAACTTCTCCATCTTCATTTCCATTTGCTTCAACTGTGTATTATGTTCTATGATGAGCTTCATCATGTCTGCCTATTGTGTCTCTATCTCTTCAATCTCCTTAGATAAAGGATCTGTTGTTGCTGGCAGTTTTAGCTGCTTCCTTAATTCTACAATATCTACATTCTTTTTCTTAATCAGCTCCTCTGCAGCATTGTTGTTTGAAGGATCATAACCTAGTTTGATCACCAAATATTCCAAGGTTTTAATCCTGGTATCTTTGGAAAAGGCTAAAACTTTTTCCATGTTAAGCTGTGAGAGTACATTTGCTAATGTGACCTGCAATTTGGACAAGTTCATAGTAGTGTTAGTTACAGTGGAAGAAATCGTTTCCCCAGTCTATTTATGCATCTCCATTTTATCATTGGGATTTATGTCCTTAACATAAAAATCAAGAGATGTCTTCTTATAATCCTATTATTCTTTGGGTTGAGGAACTTGTGCCTGAAGAAATTTCATTAGCATTTTTCCTCTCTCTAATTCAAAGGTTGACAATATCCTGCTTTGGGCACCTGAGGTTTATTTCCAAAATTGATTGTATGTGTTTATCTTCAAGGCTTCATTTTTTAGTTTTATTTCCTTGAATATATCCATGGTTCTTTTCTCTTTCTCACTTGAAGCAGGTGTACATGTGTGCATAATCTCCTGATGCCCTGTTGTAGTCATGGAAGTGGTAGAAGGCTATGTAGAGTGCTCACCTACTAGTGAAGATACAAGAGCCTCATTAGTATTGATAGGAGTTTGTTGCTTTGAATATTCTCTAAGGCTTAATCTGGAACTGAGATTAGCCTTCTTTCTATACATGATTTTAAATCCCTTACTGAAGATATCTGTCTCTGAAGGGGATCCTTCTTCTCTGTTCCTTTTGGTTGTCTTCTCTTTCTTTGTAGGAGTTCGTACTGTTGATGAACAGACTTATTTTTCTTCTTCCTCCTGCAATTTCTTCTCTATCCACTCTAGTTGGTTCTTATAATTTTCTATTTTTGGCCTTGGTGTGTGAAAATAAGGAGAATATTTGGTTTCTAACCTTAGTTTGGAAATTATCCCTAATGGATCATATGACCAAGTGAAGCTAATATCAAAATGCATTTTCTTCAATAATTTGTCTGCCTCTGCTCCTGCTTTCTTGTTGTTAGAGATGAATGGGCAAACCTGTGTTTTTATCTTAAACAGAGACATTTTCTTGGCAGAAAAAAAATGGACCTAATCCATGTTGATCATATACCTAATGAATTCTAAGTAAAAAATCCTCATTGGGAGGAATTTTGGCAACTTATGTGGTTGCAGCTCACATCCAAAAACTCTTATCTCTGTGTGGTTTTCATATAAGTACCAATCTCCTTTTTGTACCTATTTTGATAGCTACAATATATTTTGGATTTCTTCACTAATCCTTGGTTCTTTTCTACTGCTCAGAAGGCATATAGATGGGTGAACAAATATCTCAATGAACTATTTATATGTGAACTCATTTTGATCTTTCATAACCAGAGTGGTCCAAGAAATGGCCGATTGCTAGTGTCCTTTATAATTCAGTTTCTGCAATGACAATTTCATGTTGTACCCCTGAAAGTATAGGAAAATGTAGACTAAGACAGAGGTATATTTAAATACCTCCTCTGTGTTAAAATTGACCAACTGCTGATGAATAGACTTTACAAGGAAATGACTAAAATTAAACACAATTGAAGGTTTGGTATCCTTAGAAAATATTGATAAAAATCCTATAATGTCATCATATACATATTGATCAGAGTAGTATCCTAGAAGGTAACATATAACAATGGTTATCTGCTTGGTTCTCTCAGGGAATAGGGATGAAGGATAAGGAGTATTTTTCTTCGCTAATTGAGCATCTTGTGCTAAGAATAATTCTAGAGTTTGGGCTTTCTAAGAAAAGTCTAATTTGTGGTATATTTCAACCAAGGCTTCATAAGAAAATGGGGCACCATTGAGACTATGGGGGCTAACATCATTTCATCAATAGCGTCAAGGGTTATGGTAAAAAGAACCTGTCCATTGGAATTGGTTATGGCCCTTTGGCTTGGAAAATGTGAGGCATGACATTTTGTAATGAAATCGAGAGTGTTTTGGGTAGGAGGAAAGATATAACGAGGTAGGTTTGACTCCCAGAGCTGGAATTCATATGATTTGTCAATCCATTTATCTTCGAGCCAACAATACATCTCGAGAATGTCAAGATCACAAAATGTTTCATGAATCCTGTAGTCTCTATCATCCATAGGGATATGTGAAGATATACATGAGGAAATACCATAGGATTGATGCTTTCCTCTGGTCCCTTGTCCTTAGGAGGCATGATGGCTAAGGCTGGAAGTGTAATTTGACTGAGAATCTAGGAAATTTCAGTAACAGACAAAGCGTTCTAAACATGGAACATAAAGGATAATTGGAATGAGTAGGCACTGGAGGTTTGATGATGTTGGGTTTCTGGCAAGCAACTTGCAAATAAAAAACATTGTAGCCTGTAAATGGATAAAAGAAGATTTATATAGAAATACAGGCTTTCTGTTGGTGGTGCGGGTTAATGGTTAAGTGAATTGAATGCTTAACGAACTGATAATGGAGGGAATTGATGTGATTTGTTGAATTTTAATGAGTGAATAAAGTTAACGGACGAATGAGGTGGCAGATGAGGTGGCAGCAGGGGAATGGATAATGGTCAATAGTCAGCTGAGTGATAACGGTATCGGGATTCAACCTTTCGGAGGGGGGGTTGAGCGGTTTCTGGTTTCCATCATGGGGGGTCCGAAAGGCTGAGGTGTTGCCACGTATCAGCGGGATGTTTTAAATTATGGTTGAGTTTGGACCAACCCCCCTCCCCTTGGTGGTAAGTCTCAATTCGCGAAGGGGGCCCAAAAGGCTATGAGAGTCATCAAATGTCAGAAGATATGAGAGGACCATCAGATGCAATGAGGTGGAATGGTGGGGTTAGGAATTGTTAAAATAAATTTTCAGGAATGATATAAAGGGGTATGACTTAGGGAATGAAAATGAAAATGGATGAATGGCAGGGTGATTTAATATGGTTTTAAAACTTAGTATATGGGTAAAAATTCTTAGGATAGTGTTAATTTTTTGGAATAACCATATAAATTATTCTTCTTTTTGTGGCGCATTTAGATGAGCAACCTGTGAATTTTTTTTTTTACAAACATTAAATTTAAGCTTTCCTTTACTTTTTCTTCCCTAAAATTTTATTTTTCTTTTCCTTATTTATTTATGGTAGCTAACACCTATCATTTTATTGATATGGATGCCTATAAAACATAAAAATTTTCCTAACATTTTTAACTTTTCCATTCTTTTGCATCCATATCCTACCTTAACATTTTCAGAATTATTTGACTAATTATGCTAACTTATCAAAAGTAGATAATGTTACAACATCAGCTCCATCTGGGGATTGCTTCCCCCTGTGGGATGCAGAGAACAAGCAGAACCAAAAGCCTTCTCCTCGGGCTATGGAGTCTTTGCTGAAACAGATACTCACTTGCAATTTTTAAAAATAAATAAACTCTCTAAATATTTACAAATGTTGAATGAATGAAGAATAAATACTAAATATAATGTTTCAAGTAATTTCCATTGACTGGAATTGAGGAATACTCTCCTTCCAGATTATGTAGGATAAATGTATTGTTCCCTTTGAATTCTACAATGTTGAATGGACCAAACCATAGGTTTTCAAAATTTTCATGTTTTCCTTTGTCTTCTCTACTTGTAACCCATCTCAAAACAAGTTCACCTTTCTTAAAATTTCTTTCTCTTGCTTTTCTATCAAAAAACTCTTTCACCTTGGTATTTTCTTAGCTGATACTGAATTTCATCCCTGTCTTCATTCAACTCAATAACTTGATTAATCCTTCTTGAGAAATCATATTTTTCTTCATAATATTCCTATAGAAATATCATAACAGGTAATGCTAAATGAGTAGGAAAAACGACTTTCTTACCATAAACTAATTGGAAAGGAGACTTGCATGTTGATCTCTTAGGAGAAATTTTTTTTGCCCAAATGGCATGGATTAAGTGGATGTCCCAACTCTTTTAATTATCTTCAAGAGTCTTCTTAATGACCTTAACTAAGCTCTTGTTGGAAGATTCTGCAATTCCATTACCCTGAGGATAATATGGTGTAGAATGATGTAGTAGAATTAAACATTTTTTGATAGAACTCAAGATAGAATTGAACACTGTTAAAGGTTGTTGCATTATCTATTACAAATTTTTGAGGACAAATAAATCTTGATAAGATATTCTCTTCAAGGAATTTAATCACAACACTATCAGTTGCATTTTTAACATGTATGGCTTCTACCCATTTGGTAAACTAATCAGTAGTAGTGAGAATCCATCTTTGTTGATTACTTAATTCTGGATGAATTTCCCCAATAAAGTCCAACCCCCATTGTAGAAAAGGAGCATCAGCTGATACTGGAACTAGAGGAAGTTCTGATAGTTTTTGTTTCCATACAAATAATGGACATTGTACACAACTCCTTACTCTTGCTCCAACTTCTTTGAAAAGTGAGGGCCAATAAAAATCTACTTTCAATTTTTTTTAGGTTGTTTCTCTCCAAGCATAGCGTTCACCACAAAATCCTACATGCAATTGATCTATAATTCCCTCTATTTCATTTTCATTTAAATAAAGAAGAATAATATTTAGAGGGTCTTTCCAATATGTATTAGCATTGATGATGCAATATTTTATTGATTTGAGATTTAGATATTTGCACTGCTTCAAATTAATATCAATTCGACATTGAAAATCTCTGAGAAACTGCACATTATAATAATACCAATAAAAGAGTAGATACTTCTGATCTATGTGAACAAGAATGGCTTGATTTGAAGGAAGATGTTCTTGTGGGTTCTCTCCTTCCATAAGAGAAGGAGGTTCTTGTGGATTATCCTCTGATATTGAGGGAGGTTCTTGTGGATTCTCCCTTGATATTGAAGGAGGTTATTGTGGATTCTCCCTTCGTAACAGTTCAGCAACCAAATTTATCCCTAATAATTTTCAATTGGATTCAGCTAATAATTTGGCCAGGCCTTAGCCTTTTACTATCTTTGTGGTTTGAATTTCAAGATCAAATTCAAGGATTTTAGCAATCCATATTCCCCTTTTATCATTAGTATCAGGTTGGGTTAAAGCATTTTTGACAGCATGATCAGGAACATAGGAAATAATGTGTGAATGCAGGACATAGGTTCTAAAGGCTTTGAGGGCTTGAATTAAGGCATAAGCTTGCTTTTCCATAATATCGTACCTAATTTCAGCATCCCTCATAACTTTGGAAAAGAAGGCTATAGGTTGGTCATCACCATTGGATTTATTTTGTAAAAGTACAATAGATAGGGTTGTCTCGGATGCAAAAAAAAATATGTTAAAAGGTAAAGAATAATCAGGACTATCTAATGTAGGAGCCTCAGATATTGCCTTTTTTATTTGATCAAAAGAATACATAGCTAGAACTATCAATTTGACTTCATTTTTTTTCTTTAGCATATCAGTTATGTCCTTTACTATCTCTGCATAATTGGGGATGAAGCTTCTGAGAAAAATATTTTTTCTAAGGAAGGTTTCAATCTCTTTATTATTCCTTGGTAGAGATAGAGTCTAGATGACTGATACTCTCTTTGGGTCAATTATAACTCCATTCTTGGAGATTATATGCCCTAGTAATTTTCCTTCCTTTATAACAAATACAGATTTCTTCGGATTGATGGATATACCAAATTTCGTGCACCTGTTAAAAACCTTGATCAAGTGCTTTAGATGATTTTCATCGGAATCAGAGAAAACAATTAAATAATCCAACTAAATAACAATAAATTTAGTGGTTTTACGTACAAACGCTAGATCCATTTCTTTTTGAAAAGTGGCTCCAGCATTAGTTAACCCAAATGGCATCCTGGCATACATAAATTTACCCCAAGGAGTGGTGAAAGCAGTTTTCTCTTGATCATATTGACTTACCATGATCTGGTTGTAGCTTGAAAATCCATCTAGCATAGAAATCCTACTTGATCCTGAAACTTTCTAAAGTAAATAATTCATTTTAGGCAATGGATAATTCCCTTTTAAGGATGATTTGTTCGGGTTTCTAAAGTCTGCACATAGCCTAATCTCACCATTTTTCTTCTTGATTATAACAAGGTTAGATAACCAATTAGAATACCTTAAAGGTAAAATGATATGAGAATCAAGCATCTTTTTAAGTTCTTTTTCAATGGTTGGAAGTAGTATGGGATTAATTCTTCTTAATTTCTGTTGAAAGGGTTTTGCCACTGGTTTTAAATGAATATTATGCTCTATTAAAGTTGTATCATAAGTTTTTTAATTCGTTATAAGACTAGACACACACATATTTGTAATTTTAAAGAGGGTTCAAGTATTTGTGTTTCACATCCAAAGGCAAGATTGATGATAACTTAACATTTCTTACATCATCTAAAGTCCCAATATTGCACTCTT
Source organism: Pinus albicaulis (assembly GCA_034641835.2). Classification (NCBI taxonomy): domain Eukaryota; kingdom Viridiplantae; phylum Streptophyta; class Pinopsida; order Pinales; family Pinaceae; genus Pinus; species Pinus albicaulis. The sequence goes on along the minus strand of CM076577.1, from coordinate 462,851,334 downwards.
CAATTTATTCTTCAGGTGATTTAGACAAAGGTTTCTTAGAGACATCACTATCATCGAATAGTTTTTCCAATGGAATTAATCCTTTAGGAATAAAATTATCAGATAATTGAATGATATCATGATCAAGAATTTTAGGATTAAATGAATTTTTTGGATTTTGGTGATTTAATTCTTGAATATCTCTTTGGTCTTCATCAATTTTCATATTTGAGAATTCATCGATGACTTGAAGGAAATACTTTAATTGTTCGTCATCTTCAAAAATATGCCAATGTTTAAGGTTATCAGGGATTGATGGTTTGTATTTAACTTTAATTTGGTACTATAATGATATTGGCTGAGGGATTTTGAAAGAGCTTTTTGAAACAAAAAGCAAATCAACATGCATATTTTCATCTCTGAGAATAGCAGTTACGTTAAACTCAAGGAAAGAGTTTTCAATTATATCCCAAATTTCTTTTCTATAGGACCTAAGCCTTGGGTTTTTAGTTTGACACAGGTTTCTAATCTGCTTGAATATAAGCTCAGAATCAGAGAAAACACTCAATTTTTTAACCTTTAAACTTTTAGCCAGCTCAAGAACAAGAAGAAAAGCCTCATACTCAGCCACGTTATTAGTAACCTCAAATTCAAGTTTACATGACTGAGTAAATTTTTCTTTATTTGGTGAAATTAAAACCATTCCTACTCCTGCTCCTTCCTTTGAGCAAGACCCATAAAATAAAGTTTCTAGATATATGATTCTACAATCTTTGGTTTAAAAGCTATATTTTCAATGGCAAGTTGAGTGTTTGATGATTTTTGGGAAGATAACTGAAAGAAACTGAAATCCTGACCTACTGCATAGATAGGGTGGTTTTTTTCTTGATCAACTCTACAAACAGTGTGAAGGAATCTGACTTCTTCGTATAACCTTAAATGCTCACCTCCATAGACTAGAATAGTAGAAAAATACATGTCCATCTGAAGTGATCCCCCAAGTTTAGCACAACATGATCTATATATAATCATGCCAAATTTGGGTGGAATTTCAGTGACAACAATGTCTAATACTATACTCTTCACATGTATTTGGGCTAAGGTCACAACTAGATCTTTGATCAATCCTAGACATGGTACTTTCTTTGAATCAAAGGCGTAAATATCATGATAGGAACGATTAACTTATAACTAAAGCTGGTCCATAATTACCTTTGGCATAAGGTTGTGTGAAGTACTAGAATCAAGAATATAGTTATACAATAAAAAGTCATGAGTCTGAAAGGTCACATAAAATGGTGGAACAATTTCATCGATCATATCAGAACTAGGGCAAAACACTACTGAGGGCTTTTCATCTTGCAAGTTGATAACATCTCCCTCAGCGTCTACACTAGAGGATTGTATCCATTTAGACAGTTTATTTTTATAACCAGGTTTTTTTGAAAGTTCATCTAAAGGTATAGGAATCTTGACCCTTTCCAATTCCTTTTCAACATTAAAATTTGTCAAAATGATTTTGTCAGATGAAACGGTTTCAGTGGATGAATCTATAGTCCGAGGTGTTGGAGTTTGTGTTTGAATGGATTTTATTGTAGGTTCCATGGTTTTGGTAGATTTTGGAAATCTACATGGGTCTAATCTTGGTCTTAGATCATACCTTTTATTTAACTCTACAATTAGAAATTCATAAAATGCTTGGTATTTTGAAAGTTGAGTATTTTCTTGTTCTTGTTCTAAAGACTATGATGAAGATGAAGGGACTATGGCCATCTGCTCTACTGAAGAATCAAAATTATTGATATCTTCAGTAATTACAGGGCTAGTATCATGTGTTTGTTGATCATCAATCAACAAAGGAGGTTTAATTCTTTGATCTGGTCTCTGAAGAATCTGAATTTTAGGATCTCTCTGTGATTGATTTTGATTTTGAGGTCTAACAACAATTTGCTGAGAATTTCTAGGTTGTGTTTCAATTTTAGAGATTCTATTGGAAAGGTTTCTAAGTGAATATGTGATTTCATCAATTTTCTGATCTTCAAGTTTGGATTTGGAAGACGATGATTCATCAAGCTTAGGTTTTAATTTTCTTTGTTCCTTCTCTTCTTTAGCTTTAGTTTTACCAGAAGCTAACCTATTCGGTTCTACCTCAATATCATTAGTCTACATGTCTTGCAGTGTGTTAGAAACTCTTTCCCTTAGCATTACTACAAATTCATCATCAAATGCTTTGGAAAATCTTACCTTTACAGCTGCTACTGGAGGTTTACAATCAACAGCCATTTTGTGGTAGAGTTTGTTAAATCTCATAATAAATTCAACAACTATTTCACCAGGATTTCTCTTTAACTCTTCAAATTCAGTGAGAAAATAAAAAACATATTTCTTTACCCCCAATTGGTTTTTAAATATAGTTATAATTTCATTCCATGTTTAAATAGAATCAACTCTAAGTTTCCTAAACCAGATCCTAATGTTTCCTTCTAAAGACTGTACAAATAATCTCATGTAGACATCTTCTTGCTCGATGTTCATATTCTCAGTGAAATATAGGAAGGATTATATATGATCCTCTGCTGAGGGACCTGTTTCTCCATTAAATCTTGGTAAATGTTTTAGATATCCATCAGGAAAATTTCCCAAGTTGTTAGGAAGAACAAGAGCAGCATACCTTGCTAGCACAATGGGTCGAAAATCCAACCTTTTAACTGCAGGTGTTAAATATTCTTCCTTATATTCAAACAAAGAATCAGAATAGACAGAAAATTTCTCTTCTTTCTTAGTAGAGGTTGATGGAACATAATAATAAACTAGAGTAATGAAATATATCGGCTTATTCATGTAAGTTTAAGCCCAATTTTGTCTCAGATGTAGGTGAATCTAAAGGGAAGGATGGAACTTGATATGATTCAAGTGATTATATTAACAAGATTGACTGAAGGTATACTCCTCTTGAATAAATTCCGTTCTAATATATGTATTTTAGCATTCAAAGGTGAATGCGGTGGTAAAAGTGCAGTGGGCCAGATATGAATTTTGGGCATAATATAAAGTATTGACAAATGTTAATATATGTGGAAATGCATGTTATAATTCAAGTTCTACAAACAAAGTCTTAACTTTATCAGGTCAGAGATATGGTGGGCCCGAGACATTTCATTATAATATATGTGCTGGGAAAATATTTATTGTTGGTTTAACACAGGCCGGAACCAATATACAATATTCTTTGATATGCGGATAAATGGAGTTGTGGGCCCACAAGTCCCTATTGATGTGTGCATTTGTGCGTTGATTTAACAAAGTCGTGGGCATATATTTGATGGTTGTTTGATAGCCGAATTTTAATATGTTGCATGGCTTAGTTTATGTTGTGAGTGGAAGTGTTAAATGAGCTGTGGGGCTCGAAGATTTCACATATATTAACGCTTGGCTTTAAATCCAAAGGTGTGAGTTTGTTATAATTTTCTAACATTGGGTTGGATCATAATATACCTAGATATATATTATGGTCAGAAATATAATAAGTTGGGTTCATCATTATATTGCGTTGTGATAAAATCGAACCTGCAGAAAAGGAATTGCATGTTGGGAACACATTAAACTTAAAACTTGGGTCTTCAAATATTAGAGTCATATTAAGGGTTCGAGCTCTTGTTAAGTGTGAATTATAAAGGTTGTGTGTCTCTATTAAGTTGAAGTTCTAATCCAGCAGTGAATTAGAGTAAAATTGAATATTATTCGATTTCAATATAGTAGGTTTGAACATATAATACATTGGGTTATGAAGCAGAGTATTGAAGTCCGCATATGAATTCATGAAGAGGGTTTAGACCATGGCTTAAATAGATACACACTTGCAATTGATAGGTGTACATACACAGGTGCACATAGTTGCAGTAAACAGAGGTATGCAGAACAGTTATAGGACAGTAGCAGAAAAAAAAAGACTAGCAAAGCCAAAGGCCAGAAAAAGGAATAAGTGAAATTGATGTTATTGTAACTGAAAATGTAAATGGTTTAATTGATTTTATATTTTCTGTGATGCAAAGGAAAGTCTCCGGTAGGAAAACAAAACTCCCCTGTAAAACAGAAATTGGTATAAATTGCTATATTTTTCTGAATGAGCTGGACAAAGAAATGAGAAGGCAGAAGGCAAAGAGTCAGGGCTATTCACTTCAAATTCCATGTGGGGTACAAAAAGACATGTGATGAACTCTATAAATGATATCAAATTGATATGCATAAAGGGGTTAGAGAATGCAGAATTGAGGCAGAGAAGATAAGAGGAAGGAGGAGCAGAAAGAGATGCTATGAAAAGTTAGAGATGATATAGGACAGATAAGAAATCTGGAGTACAATAATGAATAAGGTACAAAATAGAGCTGATATCCAAGGTAAATCGGCACGTTTTTTTCTTATGAAAGAGTGAGGAAGTTGGAGCTTCCCTATCAAGTTGCAGCTTGATAGATGTCAGTTGTAGCTGACTGAGGTTGGAGCCTCCTGTAGGTTGGTGCCTGCAGAAAATTGATGGGAGTTGGAGCTTCCTTGCAAGTTGTAGCTTGCAGAATTGAGGTAGGAGCCTCCTGTAGGTTGGTGCCTACATAAAATTAGTGGTGAGAGGAAGTTGGAGCTTGCCTTTGCATCACAACAATAATAAAATTTGGTTTTCTCCCTTTATGGGTTTCCACTTATATCTACTGTCTCTGTGTGTGATTTTTATGTGTTGATATGGTTTATCCAATCTGCTTAATACTTGCTACTCTCATATTAAGTCTGTTGTCACATTATCTTAACACTTGCTGCTCACATATTAAGATTTCTCACATATAAAGTTGATCATGAAATTAAGTTGTAAATAAGTTTAAAGTTCAGTTTAAAAGTCCATGAATGTGTTAAACTGATTCAGCCCCCCCCCCCCTCCCCTCTCAGTTTAACTAAGGGTTCAACAATTGGTATCAGAGCAGGTTCCTTCTGTATCAGTTTAACAACTAAAAGGAGATCCTAGGTCCCCAGGATGGCTAGTCAAGAAGGATGATCAACCAATAAAGCCCCTTTTTTCACCAATTCAAATTTATGCCTTTTGGAAAATCAGAATGAGAACATACATAATGTCTCTAGGAATAGAAGTTTGGGCTGCTATGGAATTTGGATATGCCCCAAAGGTGACTGACTTAGAGAAAGAATCCAAACAAGATTTTGTAGCTAATACAAAGGCCATGAATGCAATCTTAAATGGACTGTGTGAGGTGGAATTTATCAAAGTAATGCATAGCAAGACTACCAAAGAAATGTGGGATACACTAGAAAACATCCATGAGGGAGATAAAAAGGTGAAGACAGCCAAACTTCAAGTCTATAGATACCAGTTTGAAAATATAAAAATGAATGATGATGAAGAAATTTCTAGCTTCTTTTTTAGGGTTGCAAAAATTGTGAATAACATGAAAGCTCTAGGAGAAACCATAAACCTATTGATGACAATACAAGTGCAATAAGTATATCAAAAAATCTTGTACTTCATTCAAAAACAAAGCGCATCCCAATAAAGTACCACTTTCTCAGAGAACAAGTAGCATATAAAGTAGTAAAGCTGGAATATGTACCAACAAAGGAACAAACAACAGACATATTCACAAAACCCCTTGCTAAAGAACCATTCGAATATCTAAGAGACAAACTAGGTGTAGTGTCTGCAAATATTACTCTCTGACATGAAAAGAGAGCATCATTCCAGGGGGAGATCAGAAAAGAAAACATCATTCCAGGGGAAGATCAGTCACCAAATATTGTCACAAAAGAACCAGAGCAAGTGAGCAGAGCATGGAACATGTCCTCAAGATCAGAATATTATGGAAAAGATTTGAAAATCACACTAGGAAATGTTCAACCCTTTGCCATTGATGTCAAAGGGGGAGGAAAAGCAAGCAACAGAATAAAGGGTCTTCTAAAAGGAAAGCAGAGGAAGTGTATTGCCATCAATGCCAAAGGGGGAGACTATTGGAAATGTTGTCATTGATGGCAAAGAGAGTAGCATAGAAGCAGAGAGAGGCAAAGAGAGCAGCATAGAAGCAGAGAGAGGCAAAGAGAGAAACATAGAAGCAGAGAGAGGCAAAGAGAGCAACATAGAAGCAGAGAAAGGCAAAGAGAGATAGCAAAAGAGGCAGCAAAGATGTAGAGAGATTTGAAGAGCTGCAAAGGGTCGAGTATCTATAAAAAGGGTCATTTGAAGAAGCAGCTCAGCAGAGACAGGGCCATTTGAAGAAGCAGGGCAGCAAAAAGAAGCAGCCCAGGCTACAGAATACAGAGAATAAAGAGAATATAGAGAAAAAGTGAAACAGTCATGCACTGACATGCACAGGAATTGAACACAATGGATCAATGCAGAACAAGATTTTAGAAGCAAAGGTGAAAGGGTCTATATGATGGAAGGGTTTATATGCAATGATGAGAGGTGGAAGTAACAAAGACATGTATACGAGGTCAAATCAAGGGAAGGAACCTTAAATAAATGCATGAAGCCATTAATAAATCAAATGTGAAATGAAAACCGAAGATGTGGAACCATGCAGAAAGGGCAGAACCGAAAAGAAAAATAACAGTGGGGTTATATATATATGGTCGAAAAAAATTGATAAATATATAATCTAGTTATAATTTAGGGTTAATGCACAAACTGTGTATTTAAACGAAGAATGGAGGACAAATAAACATTGAAGCGGAATTATAAGAACCGGAACCTTGAGTCCAAAACAGAAACATGAAGAACAGTGAAAGCGGATTTCCAACCCTATAGGTGGGTTTCACACGATTGGAAAGCGGTTAGCTGATTTGTAGAAAATAACGTGATTCCACAACCTGAATGACGCGTGGAAAAAAGTGGTTTTCGAAAACCATTCATATCGTGCGATTTTGGAGGATTAACACTTGTGTTATTTGATTACGCGATATTCAGTTCTAGCCGTTGGGTCACAGAAGCGGACGCGACATCTCCCCAACCGTTAGATGAGAAGGGTGCGTTAAGGACTGGGACCCAGTTCATCGCGTAGGTTTTGAGGAATAACCTTCGCACATCTTAGGAGCGCGATTACCGTCGGATGTGTGCATATTTTGTTTTGGGAGCGCGAGAGCAGGTTGTTCGTTGGATTATATTTCAAGTTGCGGGGTCAATAATGTAAAGGTATGTTATAATGCACCATGGGCCTGAGTGTTAATGGAAGTTAGGGGGTTTACATCAGAGGTAATAGAAATTCGAATATTAATTCAATTTATTTAAAGAAGGGTTAAAAAGCATGGTTCATTATATAAAAAGGCGCTACATTTTAATATCAAAGGCAAACTCTGCATATTATGGGCCCGAGACATTTCGTTCTAGCATTCAAAGGTGAATGCGGTGGTAAAAGTGCAGTGGGCTAGATATGAAGTTTGGGCATAATATAAAGTATTGACACACGTTAATATATGTGGAAATGCATGTTATAATTCAAGTTCTACTCACAAAGTCTTAACTTTATCAGGTCAGAGATATGATGGGCCTGAGACATTTCATTATAATATATGTGCTAGGCAAAGATTTATCGTTGGTTTAACACAGGCTGGAACCAATATACAATATTATTTGATGTGCGGATAAATGGAGTTGTGGGCCCACATGTCCCTATTGATATGTGCATTTTTGTGTTGATTTAACAAATTCGTGGGCATATATTTGATGGTTGTTTGATAGCTGAATGTTAATATGTTGCATGGATTAGTTTATGTTGTGAGCGGAAGTGTTAAATGAGTTGTGGGGCCCGAAGATTTCACATATATTAACGCTTGGCTTTAAATCCAAAGGCGTGGGTTTGTAATAATTTTCTAACATTGGGTGGGAACATAATATATCTCGATATATATATATATATATATATATTTTGTAACTAGAGAAATCGGCAACTGCGGAGGTATCGTACTCGCGTGACACGGGGTCGAATCCCCCCAGCTACCACTATATACTCTAGGGGAGACGCAATACCCCCAGGCACGCCTCCCGGGTCATCGACTAAGCCTTTTGAGCCTCACGGTCGGGGATTGAACTCGTGACCTGCTTATCAGCACGAACGTCTTAGCAGTACGTCCGCTGGCCATTAGACCAAGCCCCAGGGGCCAATATATCTCTATATATATTATGGTTCGAAATATAATAAGTTGGGTTCATCATTATATTGCGTTGTGGTAAAATTGAACCTAGAGGAAAGGAATTGCGTGTTGGGCACACATTAAACTTAAAACTTGGGTCTTCGAATATTAGAGGCATATTAAGGGTTCGAGCTCTTGTTAAGTGCGAATTATAAAGGCTGCGTGTCTCTATTAAGTTGAAGTTATAATCCAGCATTGAATTAGAGTAAAATCAAATATTATTCGATTTCAATATAGTGGGTTTGAACATATAATACATTGGGTTATGAAGCAGAGTATTGAAGTCCGCATATGAATTCATGAAGAGGGTTTAGACCATGATTTAAACAGAAACACAATTGCAGTTGACAGGTGTACATACACAGGAGCATAGAGTTGTAGTAAACAGAGGTATGCAGAACAGTTACATGACAGCAGCAGAAAAGACAAGACCAGCAAAGCCAAAGGCCAGAAAAAGGACTAAGTGAAATTGATGTTATTGTAACTGAAAATGTAAATGGTTTAATTGATTTATATTGTCTGTGATGCAAAGGCAAGTCTCCGGTAGGAAAACAAAACTCCACTGTAAAACAGAAATTGGTATAAATTGCTATATTTTTTTGAATGAGATGGACAAAGAAATGAGAATGTAAAAGGAAAAGAGTCAGGGTTATTCACTTTGAATTCCCTGTGGGATACAAACAGTCATGTGATGAACTCTAAAAATGATATCACATTTATATGCATAAAGGGGTTAGAGAATGAAGAATTGAGGCAAAGAAGATAAGAGGAAGGAGGAGCAAAAAGAGATGCTGTGAAAAGTTAGAGATGATATAGGACAGATAATAAAGCTGGAGGACAGCAGTGAAGAAGGTACAAAATAGAGCTGATATCCAAGGTAAATAAACAAGTGTTTTTCTTATGAAAGAGTGAGGAAGTTGGAGCTTCCCTATCAATTTGTAGCTTGATAGATGTCAGTTGTAGCTGACTAAGGTTGGAACCTCCTGTAGGTTGGTGCCTACAGAAAATTGATGGGAGTTGGAGCTTTCTTGCAAGTTGTAGCTTGCAGAATTGAAGTGGGAGCCTCTTGTAGGTTGGTGCCTACAGAAAATCAGTGATGAGAGGAAGTTGGAGCTTGCCTTTGCATCACAACAATAACAAGATGTGGTATTATCCCTTTATGGGTTTCCACTTATATATGTTGTCTCTGTGTGTGATGTTTATGTGTTGATATGGTTTATCCAATCTGCTTAATACTTGCTGCTATCGTATTAAGTCTGTTGTCACATTATCTTAACACTTGCTACTCACATATTAAGATTTTTCACATATAAATTTGATCATGAAATTAAGTTGTAAATAAGTTTAAAGGTCAGTTTAAAAGTCCATGAATGTGTTAAATTGATTCACCCCCCCCCCCTCATCAGTTTAACTAAGGGTTCAACAATTGGTATCAGATCAGGTTCCTTCTGTATCAGTTTAACAACTGAAAGGAGATCCTAGCTCCCCAGGATGGCTAGTCAAGAAGGATGCTCAACCAATAAAGCCCCTTTTTTCAACGGTGAAAATTATGCCTTCTGGAAAATCAGAATGAGAACATACATAATGTCTCTAGGAATATAAGTTTGGTCTGTTGTGGAATTTGGATATGCCCCAAAGGCAACTGACTCAGAGAAAGAAGCCAAACAAGATTTTGTAGCTAATGCAAAGGCCATAAATGCAATCTTAAATGGATTGTGTGAGGCAGAATTTATCAAAGTAATGCACACGAAGACTGCCAAAGAAATGTGGGATACACTAGAAAACATCCTTGATGGAGATAAAAAGGTGAAGACAACCAAACTTCAAGTCTATAGAGCTCAGTTTGAAAATATAAAAATGAATGATGATGAAGAAATTACCAGCTTCTTTGTAAGGGTTGCAGAAATTCTGAACAACATGAAAGCTCTAAGAGAAACCATAAAAGAAGTTGTAATTGTTCAAAAGATTCTAAGATCTCTTCCATCCAGCTTTAACCCCAAGGTTTCTGCCATAGAAGAAACAACTGATTGGGAAACTTTGACCATGAACTAATTACTTGGAAATCTAACAGCCTATGAGATGAGATTGCCATAGAGGAAGTCAAATGTGAGGGAGGCAGCCTTTATGACAGAGAAGAAGAAAGAAGAAAAGGAAGATATATGCTCTTGCTTTGATGAATATTAGGCCAAATTTGTCAGGAAATTGGATATAGGCTCAGGTAAATATAAAGGCAAACTTCCATTTAAATGCTTTTACTATGGAAGAGTTGGACACTATGCTGCTAAGTGTCCTCATAAGAAAACAAAGAATCAGACTCAAGAATCAGAGAAAACCATATCAAAGAACTGGCAGAAAGGGAAGAGATTCAATAGAAAGTATTTCTATGCTCAACAATACAGCAATGCATCTAAAGACTCAGATGAAACCTCAAGTGAAGAACGAACCTCTGAATTTATATTGATGGCTATAGAAGAGCTTGAAGGATTCCTTCTAGAAGATGAGGAAGAATGTGAAGTTGATCTTGAGGGGGAGCTAAGAAGTGCCATGGAGGAAATTAACAGACTCAAACTGAAGTGCAGAAAACAGAAAGACATTCTCCTCAAATATGTAAGAGAAGAACAAAATTCAGAAGTCCTCATTCAGTTGAAAGTAGTGCTTGAAGAATCCAAGAAGGTAGAAGACATTTTACTTAAGCAAATTAAGGATAAAATTCAGGAACAAGAGAAATTGGAAGAAGAAGTAGTATGCTTGAGGAAGAAATTAGAAAACGCCCAAAGGAAAGTGTCAATAAATACTTTTCAAATGACAAGCTCTGATAAGTTGAATGAAATTCTAGATGCTCAAAGATCCCCTGTGATAAAAACTAGGATAGGCTATGAAGGAGAATAAAGCAAAGGCAAAGAAAAGGAAAACAAAAAAATCATTTTTGTAAAAGCAGATAAGGATAATAAAGCAGCTCAGAAGGTTCCTACAGAAGAAGAAACCTGCAATGAAGTAGAAAGAAACTAGAAGGAACCTCAAATCACAAAGAATGAAATTAATAAATAGTCAACTGAAAAAGGCTCATATACTCCTGAATATGTGAAATTTGGAAGCCATCAAAGGAGATTCTTTCTCCCTATGAAAAATGCCACCTGTTATGCCTGCCACAAACTGGGACATATTGCTGCATATTGTCATACAAGGAGAATCGATTCAAACCAGCAAAGGATGCAAACAGTGAAAAGATTACCTCAAGAAAACAAATGGAAAAGACAACCCTTCATCAGGTATGCAAATTGTTTTTATGGATACTATTTTTACTGTAAGGAATTTGCCCATAAAATCATAGAATGCAGAACATATGGACAAAGACTGATGTTCAAAACCTCAAGGAGGTTTATGAATCATGAAGAGTTTACTCGTACTCATAATTCTGCAAAAATTATGATCAAATGATGTGTATGCCATAAAATTGGACATATGTCTTCCAAATGTCCTCTCAGAGAATGTGGTCTATCATCTCAGAAAAGGTACCAAACAAAAGGATGCATGCAGTGGAAAAATAAGGTGAATAAATGTGACCTGGCTCTAATAACTCAAGACCTGAAAAGCCAATGGTATTTGGACAGTGGTTTCTCAAAGCATAAGACTGGAGATAGAAGCAAGTTTATAACCTTCGATGAAAAGAAATATGGAAATGTTACTTTTGGCAATGATAAATTAGGGAAAATCAAAGGAAAAGAATCAGTCGGTCTGGATAATGGCAGAGGAAAGGCCCAAGATGTATTATTTGTGGATGGGCTGAAAGAAAATCTGTTGAGTGTCAGTCAAATGTGTGATAAAGGCTGTGAAGTTCTTTTTAGAGCACAAGACTGTGAAGTAAGATCAAGCACCACAGGAAAGACCCTGATCAAAGGTGTTCAAACAGAAAGTAATGTCTACATAGTGAAAGAAGAGAATGAAGCATGCCTCCTTAGTAAACTTGAGGAGTCATGTTTATGGCATAGAATATTGGGACACCTTCACTTCGACCATATCATCAGTCTGAGCAAGAAGAAAGTAGTCAAAGATATGCCAGCAATAAAGAAGCCTTCAAATACCATATGTAAATCTTGCCAATTGGGCAAACAGACCCGCACATCCTTTAAGACCAAAGATGAGCTATCAACAAGTAGGCCACTTCAGCTTGTACACATGGACCTGTGTGGACCTTCAAGAACTAAAACACCAAGTGGAGAATCCTATTTCATGCTGATAATAGATGATTTTTCCAGAATGACATGGGTTGCATTTCTCAAATATAAATCGAAAGCACTTGAGAAATTCAAGATATTCAAGGTATTGGCAGAAAATCAAATAGGATGCAAGCTAAAGTGCATCAGATCAAACAGAGGAGGTGAATTCATAGACTATGATTTTGCAGACCTATGCAATGAGCATGGGATAAAACAACAATTTACAATTGCAGGTACACCTCAACAGAATGGAGTGGCAGAGAGAAAAAACAGGTCTGTACAACAGATTTCCAGAGCCATGATGCAAGAAAGTAACATTCGCCAAACCTTCTGGGCAGAAGAAGTACACATAGTTGTGCATATTCTTAACAAAGCTCATTTAAGACAAAACAGTGACAAGACTCCTTATGAACTATGGCATGGTAAACCAGCATCAATCAAGCACTTTAGAGTCTTTGGAAGCAAGTGTTTCATAAAAAATAATGATGAAAATCTGGGAAAGTTTGATGCAAGAGCAGATGAAGGAATATTTTTAGGATATGTATCCAAGAGTAAGGGGTACAGGTGCTACAACAAAACACTTCACAAAATTTTGGAAAGCATTGATGTAAGATTTGATGAAAAGCTACCAAACAAGACAAGAAGTACAGGTTTCCGCGATCCTCCAGAAGATCATGAAGAAGAGAACCAAGATGATGATGAACTAAGTAATACAACAAAAGATAATGAGTTAAACTCAAAAGGTCCCTCAAGATACACTCAAAAGAACCATCCAGAAGATCAAATCATTGGGGACAAGAGTGTAGGAGTCCAGACAAGAAGACAGCTAGCTGAACAGACAGAAGAGGTATACCTAGCCATGCTATCTCAAATAGAACCAAAGAAGTTTGAAGAAGCTAGCAAATACAAATATTGGGTGAATGCTATGAATCAATAATTGGACCAAATTGAGAAGAACAATACCTGGCAATTAGTTCCAAGACCCAGTGGGAAAAATGTCATTGGCACAAAATGGATATTCAAAAACAAGATGAATGAACAAGGGTAGGTAATCAGAAATAAAGCCAGACTTGTATGCAAGGGATATTCACAAATTGAAGATCTTGATTATGATGAAACCTTTGCCCCTGTAGCCAAAATGGAAGTAATCAGAATGTTTTTGGCCTTTTCATGTTATCATGATTTCAAGGTATATCAAATGGATGTGAAGTCTACCTTCCTAAATGGAGATCTAGAGGAAGAAGTCTACATGGAAGAACCTGAAGGATTCTCTTTAACAGATAAACATGACTATGTGTGCAGATTAAAGAAATCCTTGTATGGTCTAAAACAAGCCCCTAGAGCATGGTATTCAAGGCTGGAAAAATAATTACAAGAACAAGGATTCAAGAAAGGAGGAGCAGACAGCAATTTGTACATAAAGGCAAATGAAAATGAACTCTTAATTGTAGTAGTGTATGTAGATAACATCATGTTTGGAAGAAACAAATATGAGTTATAAAAAGGGTTTGTTGAAGAAATGAAATCATAATCTGATATGTCTATGATTGGAGAGCTCACCTTCTATTTAGGACTTCAAATTCAACAAAATAACATAGGCACATTCATCTCACAATAAAAATACTTAAGAGAGATGCTGAAAAGGTTCAAAATGGAAGACTGCAAACCTGTGTCAACTCACATGATCACTGGATGCAAACTTTGTGCAGATGATGGATCAACTGATGTAGATAAAAAACTTTACAGATCCATGGTTGGAAGTCTGCTATACCTAACAGCTACTAGACCAGACATTGTGCTGGCTGTAGGACTTGTGGGAAGATATCAAGCAGTAGCAAAACAAAATCACTTACTAGAAATCAAGAGAATATTCAGATATCTACAAGGAACTGCACATCATGGGATATGGTATCCAAAAGGAAAAAACTTCACTTTGACAGCATATACAAATGCAGATTGGGCCAGCTGTGTGGATTACAGGAAAAGCACAAGTGGAGGAGCATTCTATTTGGGAAAAAGTCTGGTAGCATGGCTAAGCAAGAAGCAAAATTCCATATCTCTATCTACAGCAGAAGCAGAATACATAGCAGCAGCAGCTTATTGCACACAAGTAATTTGGATGAAGCAAACTCTCCAATACATGAAGGTAAGCATTGATGAACCTATTTCTATCAAATATGACAATACAAGTGCAATAAGTATATCAAAAAATCTTGTACTTCATTCAAAAACAAAGCACATCCCAATAAAGTACCACTTCCTCAGAGAAAAAGTAGCACAGAAAGTAGTAAAGCTGGAATATGTACCAACAAAGGAACAAACATCAGACATATTCACAAAACCCCTTGCTAAAGAACCATTCGAATATTTAAGAGAAAAACTAGGAGTAGTGTCTGCAGATGTTACTCTCTGACATGAAAAGAAATCATCATTCCAGGGGGAGATCAGAAAAGAAAATATCATTCCAGGGGGAGATCATTCACCAAATATTGTCACAAAAGAACCAGAGCAAGTGAGCAGAGCATGGAACAGGTCATCAAGATCAGAATATTATGGACAAGATTTGGAAAGCACACTAGGAAATGTGCAACCATTTGCCCTTGATGTCAAAGGGGGAGGAAAAGCTAGCAATAGAAGAAATGGTATTCTAAAAGGAAAGCAGAGGAATTGTATTGCCATCAATGCCAAAGGGGGAGACTATTGGAAATGTTGTCACTGATGACAAAGAAAGCAGCATAGAAGCAGAGAGAGGCAAAGAGAGCAACATAGAAGCAGAGAGAGGCAAAGAGAGCAGCATAGAAGTAGAGAAAGGAAAAGAGAGATAGAAAAAGAGGCAACAAAGATGTAGAGATATCTGAAGAGCCGCAGAGGGTCGAGAAGCTGTAAAAAGGGTCATTTAAAGAAGCATCTCAGTAGAGACAGGGCCATTTGAAGAAGCAGGGCAGAAAAAAGAAGCAGCCCAAGCTTCATAATACATAGAATACAAAGAAAAAGTGAAACAGTCATGCACTGACATGCACAGTCATGCACTGCCAGTGCACATTCATGCACAGGAATTAAACACAGCGGATCAATGCAGAACAAGATTTTAGAAGCAAAGTGAAAGGGTCTATATGATGGAAGGGTTTATATGCGATGGTGAGAGGCGGAAGTAACAAAGAAATGTATCCGAGGTTAAAGCAAAGGAAGGAACCTTAAATAAAGGCATGAAGCCGTTAATAAATCAAATGTGAAATGAAAACCGAAGATGTGGAACCATGCAGAAAGGGCCGAACCGAAAAGCAAAAGAACAGTGGGGTTATATATATATGGTCGAAAGAAATTGATAAATATATAATCTAGTTATAATGCAGGGTTAATGCAAAAATTGTGTATTTAAACGAAGAATGGAGGACAAATAAACATTGAAGCGGAATTATAAGAACCAGAACCCTGATTCAAGAACGGAACCATGAGGAACAGTGAAAGCAGATTTCCAACCCCGTAGGTGGGTTTCGCGCGATTGGAAAGCAGTAAGCTGATTTTGAGAAAATAACGCGATTCCACAACCTGAATGACGCGTGGAAAAAAGTGGTTTTCGAAAACCATTCATATCGTGCGATTTTGGAGGATTAACCCTCATGTTGTTTGATTACGCGATATTTAGTTCTAATCGTTGGATCACAGAAGCGGACGCGACATCTCCCCAGTCGTCGGATGAGAAGGGTGCGTTAAGGATTGGGACCCAGTTCATCACGTAGATTTTGAGGAATAACCTTTTCGCATCTTAGGAGCACAATTACAATCAGATGTGTGCATATTGTGTTTTGGGAGCACGAGAGCAGGTTGTTCATTTGATTATATTTCAAGTTGTGGGGTCAATAATGTAAAGGTATGTTATAATGCACTATGGGCCCGAGTGTTAATGGAAGTTTAGGGGTTTACATCTGAGTTAATAGAAATTTGAATATTAATTCAATTTATTTAAAGAAGGGTTTAAAAGCCATGGTTCATTATATAAAAAGGCGCTACATGTTAATATCAAAGGCAAACTGTGCATATTATGGGCCCAAGACATTTCGTTCTAATATATGTATTTTAGCATTCAAAGGTGAATGTAGTGGTAAAAGTGCAGTGGGCCAGATATGAAGTTTGGGCATAATATAATGTATTGACACATGTTAATATATGTGGAAATGCATGTTATAATTCAAGTTCTACACACAAAGTCTTAACTTTATTAGGTCGGAGATATGGTGGGCCCGAGACATTTCATTATAATATATGTGCTGGGAAAATATTTATTGTTGGTTTAACACAGGCCGGAACCAATATACAATATTCTTTGATATGCAGATAAATGGAGTTGTGGGCCCACAAGTCCCTATTGAAATGTGCATTTGTGCGTTGATTTAACAAAGTCGTGGGCATATATTTGATGGTTGTTTTATAGCCGAATGTCAATATGTTGCATGGCTTAGTTTATGTTGTGAGTGGAAGTGTTAAATGAGTTGCGGGGCCTGAAGATTTCACATATATTAATGCTTGGGTTTAAATCCAAAGGCGTGGGTTTGTTATAATGTTCTAACATTAGTTTGGAACATAATATACCTTTATATATATTATGGTTGGAAATATAATAAGTTGGGTTCATCATTATATTGCGTTGTGATAAAATCGAACCTGCAGGAAAGGAATTGCATGTTGGGCACACATTAAACTTAAAACTTGGGTATTCAAATATTAGAGTCATATTAAGGGTTTGAGCTCTTGTTAAGTGTGAATTATAATGGCTGTGTGTCTCTATTAAGTTGAAGTTATAATCCAGCATTGAATTAGAGTAAAATCGAATATTATTCGATTTCAATATAGTGGGTATGAACATATAATACATTGGGTTATGAAGCAGAGTATTGAAGTCCGCATATGAATTCATGAATAGTGTTTAGACCATGGTTTAAATAGATCACAATTGCACTTGACAAGTGTACATACATAGGTGCATAGAGTTGCAGTAAAAAGAGGTATGCAGAACAGTTACATGACAGCAGCAGAAAAGACAAGACCAGCAAAGCCAAAGGCTATAAATTGGTATAAATTTCTATATTTTTCTGAATGAGTTGGACAAAGAAATGAGAAGGCAGAAGGCAAAGAGTCAGGGCTATTCACTTCAAATTCCCTGTGGGATACAAACATTCATGTGATGAACTCTATAAATGATATCACATTGATATGCATAAAGGGGTTAGAGAATGCATAATTGAGGCAGAGAAGATAAGAGGAAGGAGGAGCAGAGGGAGCAGTGGTGAGAGGGAGTTGGAGCTTTCCTTTGCATCACATTAATAATAAGATGTGGTTTTCTCCCGTTATGGGTTTCCACTTATATCTGTTGTCTCTGTGTGTGTGATTTTTATGTGTTGATATGATTTATCCAATCTGCTTAATACTTGCTACTCTCATATTAAGTTTGTTGTCACATTATCTTAACACTTTCTGCTCACATATTAAGATTGCTCACATATAAAGTTGATCATGAAATTAAGTTGTAAATAATTTTAAAGGTCAGTTTAAAAGTCCATGAATGTGTTAAACTGATTCACGCCCCCCCCCCCCCCCCCATCTCGGTTTTAACTAAGGGTTCAACACAAATGTGGGCCAATAGGGAGAGATTACTAAATAAGAAAATGAGAGGGAGGAGAAAGCCTTTTATACGTATCGCAATTGAAAATCGGGAGTGGAATGACTTAAACTTAAGATACAGGTGGGAGGAACTGTGAATTTGTGATTTACGATGGGGGTGACAATGTGGCATGTGGTGGGGTCTATTTTATCGCAATCGAGAAATGGATTCGAATTGAAAATAAAGTATCGGGATAATAGGGCGTGCGAGGAGTGAATAGACTTTGAATTTTTCAATTTGAAAAATCGCAAATTGGTAAGTCAAACTTATCACATTTCAGAGGTCATAGGTCCATCACAATTGCAATCAGGAGTGGTGAGACTTCTCGTATATCAGGTATCAGGAAGTCAGCGTAGGCAATGGAACAATTGGGGATTGAAAATGTGAAATGTGATAATGGTTGAAGGCATGACATGGAGATGGTAAATTGAGATGCGAAAAGGCAAGTGGGGCCCATTAAATGGATTTTAAAAGAAGATTAAGTGAAAACTTCGTTAAGTCAATGAATATGGTAAAATTCGTCTGAATCATAATATAAAGGATTTTTAAAGAATTTTGAATGTTATGAAGAGGATCAAAGGGAACAATGGGTCCTGCCAAATGTCACATTGGGAATTTTGTAGGATTCGACAATTTTAACATGAATGAAGTTTGAAACTTGCGATATGTTGATTGCAATGAAAGGTAATGGGTCACAATATGGTTAAGTGTGGAAAGTAATATACATATAGTATATGATATATTACAAAGGTTTGTTGTGTTAGGGGTGGAGTTCTGGTAATACAAAATTTTTGTGGTAAGGCCTTTTTTTGGGGGGCGGAGGTGCTATAAAAGTCTCGAAAGCATGACATATTTGGGTTTGGATGGTTTAAAAGGGAAAGATTAAAAAATGGGATTTGAGACTCGGGGTTTACTTTAAAACATAAAATTAAAATTGAAAGGAACTAATGACTTAGCAAAGAAATGTGCTACCATTGGCTCCACAGTGGATAGAGCTCTCCCTGCAAGGCTCTAAGAATATTTTGCAATTTTAGTGCCTTGTCATTGGGATATGGAGTCATAGGCTAGATTTCAATCTTCTGTAACTTATTTTGACATGGCTAAAATATGGAAATAAAACTTAAAACTAAAACTGAAATTAATGCTCAAGTGGTGAGCTTATTCATCCTCCTACTTCTAATCAACCGAAAACTTGTCTAATCAAGTATAACTTGATTTCCAATGCAACCATAAAATAGTTGATCAATAAAGAGAAAATCTTGCATGCAACTGTTTGAAAATATCCACAAGGGATATAATATATGCAGCAAAAAACGAACTGGAAACCTGTACTTACTTCTATAAACCGTGTGTGTCATTTCAACTACTACTATATTGGAGACCCTTGTTGAAAATGAATGCATCCAATCAGCAACCAGATCATGAAACATATGAGGAATGTTCAGCTAATGCAAAAGACCAAGTTGTTATTGTTTAAAATCCGCTATGTCAATAAAACTGGGTTGCTCTTATCCTCATTGCAACAACTCATTAACTTCATATGTTTCATTACATTTAAGGGAAACAAAACCTTCTTTAATATGTTGATTACTTTCTTGGACAACAAACTTGTTAGAGGCACTTAAACTAGGAGAACTAAATGGCAGCAATATATCAGGTTCCAAAGGAAGAACATCATGCTCATCAGATCCTTCATACTGAGTACTAGGAATAATTGGATCCGTATGAATTTGATCTAGATCCATACCCTTTTCAAACTCTTCATAAAATTTTTCCATATTGCTGCTAGAAGAATCTACTTTATCATTTTGAACATAACATTCAAATTCTTTGCAGCAGTTATCAAGCAAAAACTCAGATGAATATATTCCTTTACAATAATGATGAAAAATTTCATGGAATTCCCTTAAAGAAGAAAAAGTACCAGCAGGTAAGTACCGGAACCATTTGTGTGCATCTCCATCAAGGGAAAACACAAATATTTTCATGAGGACATCTTCATGAAACACCTCCAGCAAGTGCATAAGCTCATGAAATGCAATCAGGTACTTAGAGGGATGTTCATCTTCATCTCCTCAAAATATTAAAAGACAATGTTTTCATTCATCTGTAGAAGGCACCGGATTAGGAAAACCATGAATTGCTAAAAAAATTAAAGGAGAAAACCTTTGAGCTAAGAGAGAAGAAAAGGCTTTCAACATTTTGAAACTATGGAGCTTCCTTTAGATTCTTTTTCATGGAGTTGCCAAGTGAAATATCACAATCTTCTTCAAGTCACAAATTCTTGTTCACCATCAAGAATTGATTATCAACAATAAAGAAAAAGACTTCATTTCAAGGCCTTCGTCTCCATATCCCTAGTTAAAGTCATTATAGGAGACAAAACTTCTCAATGGAGTCACCAGGTGTAAAGCAATCTAAAAAGACACTGGAACTGTACACCTCATAACCAGAATTATAACTTTATCATTCACCCAGGGATAAACTTCAATTCGCCTCCCTGGAAACGACGCCAAAGATGTTAGTGCAAGGAGTCACTCCTTGACTGCAAAAGGAGTAAGCCTTACACATCATGGTTCATTTCAAGTTTTTTTAAGGTTTTGAAAATATTTTAAATGGTGGGATGGCTTCTCAAATGAGTTTGAAATGATTACTTTATCCTTTAATACTTTCATGCATTTGGCAAGTTGTGGCAATTAAAAATTTTAGGGGTAAATGAGTAGGATAGGGAGTAGAGTGAAACAATGGAGAGGAGATGGATAGTTGGTACATATTCTAGGAAATAATTAGATCCCAAATCAGTCACACAACTATAATTATGACTCTTTACACAAACTTTGTTTATGTAAAGTAAACAACACTCAGAAAGTATATTCCATGCATAAAGTATTCCACAAATCCTTTATGGAATCTTCACTAACATTTTCTACAACATAAATATAATTTGCAGAAAAATGGAAAGCATATAATTTACTGTTAGATCCTCTAACATCTCTCACTCATACTTTACTAGCTACTGAAATTTATAATCAGAAGGAATTAATACATAAGAGTAAACACACCATACGTTATATGTTCTTGAATCACAAAATCCTCCAGCATGAAGTGCAGAAAGGCTTTTCTTTATTATAATGAATCTTCAGGCAGATCAACCTCTAACCTAGAAATCGTATTTACAAATGATATATATAAGAAGATAGGCACTAACCCCACCTCTTCTAAAATTACTAAAACATTAATCCTTACATTACAAGTGTCACAATACATTAGAATCGTATCCCATTTAATCTAACTAAAAGAACAGTTGTATGATAAATAAGAGAATATTTTTGAACTGAATTCCTGAATGCATTGTCTTGCTGCTTCTTTTTCTACTATCTTATTTCTTCATGTTACTGGTTCTTAAATTTCCATGTCTTTTTATTAAATGCAGCCTGCAATAATTGTTGATCTCTAAAATATCTAGAAACTTCAACTTTCCCCATGCTCATAGATGTCAAAGAACTTTAGAAACTAGTGTTGTTTGAAGTTCCTGTAAAACCTGTAACTGCCTATGAAATCTTTCCTTTGTCTTTGAAGACGTTCCGATACAAATGGTGATGGTGGTGGGAGCGCGTTTGATTCACGAATATAATTATAAGTGGAAACTGCAGCAGTGGGGAATGAAATTAAAGAGCGGTAAATATGGAGGTTTAACAGGTTATGGAGGCAGATTAGGATAAAATGGCGAAAATTAATCAAAAAACAACCCTTTTATTTACAATGGGGCAATCCTTATATTTTATGGAAAACCATTTGTAATGGCGGAAAACCCGAATGATAAAGAAATACTTTGATAAATAAACCTTCTCGATAGATTGGCGGAGGTTCATTTTATTAGTGGTGATATGACATAATACAAAGAAACCTTTTGAAAAAAGAGAGAGGAGACGTGGAGCGGAATGATAAGTGGACACGTCAAACGTGGGCCAATCAAGAGAGATTACTAAAGAATAAAATGATCGAGAGGGTAAAACCTTTTATACGTATCACAATCATAAATCGGGAGCAGAAGGACTTAAACTTAAGATGCAAGTTGGAGGAACTGTGAATTTGTGATTTGAGATGGGGGTGACAACATGGCATGTGGTGGAGTCTATTTTATCACAATTGGGAAATGGAGTCGAATCACAAATCACATATCATCATAACAGGGCATTGGAGGAGTGAATAAACTTTGTGTTTTGAAATTTGTGAAATTTCAAATCAGGAAGTCAAAATTATCACATTTTGGAGGTCATAGGTCCATCACAATCGCAATCAGGAGTGGTGAGACTCATCTCATATTGGGTATCAGGGAGTCGGAGCAGGCAATGGAATGATTGGGGATTGAAAATGAAAAATGTGATAACGGTTGATGACATGACATGGAGAGGGTAACTTGCGATACGAAAAGGTAGGTGGGGCCCATTAAACAAATTTTAAAAGTGGATTAAGTGAAAACTTCGTTACGTCAATGAATATGGTAAAAGCCTCCTAAATCATAATATAAATGATTTTCAAAGCATTTCAAATGTTATGAAGTAGACCAAAGGGAATGATGGGTCCTGCCAAATGTCGCATCGGGAAGTTTGTAGGATTCGGCAATTTTAACATGAATGAAGTTTGAAACTTGCGATATGTTGATTGCAATGAATGGTAAGGGGTCACAATATGGTTAAGTTGAGAAAGTAATATACATATGATATATGATATATTACAAAGGTTTGTTGTGTTAGGGGTGGAGTTGTGGTAAGGTTTTTTTGTGGGTGGCGGAGCTGCTATTAAAGTCCTGAAAGCATAACATCTTTGGGTTTGGATGGTTTAAAAGGGAAAGACTTAAAAATGGGATTTGAGACTCAGGTTTTATTTTAAAACAGAAAATAAAAATAAAAAGGAACTAATGACTTAGCAGAGAACTGTGCTAACAAATAGATTTTTCTTTTTCCCTCTAAAATTTAATGATGTAATCTAATCTTATTCTATTATTTCCACTATTATTTTATAGTTTCCTTAGAAGGCCCATTTTAGACCTCAAAATTCCACTATTGTCCACCTGAATATCTCGTAGGCAAATGCCTCTAACTAGTCAACTTGACAATCACAAATCCCTCCATTGATAATGTTAAGGAAGTTATGCCTCTTTATGACTTTTATATCCCCAATGTGGAACAAATCAAGTGTGGAACTTTAAATATTGAATTAATCTAGGGGGGAACTTCCTGGTGTTCCTTGGCATTTCCACCCATGGAATGGTTCAAGTCTTGGGATTCTACTACCAAAATTTCCAGAGACTTTGTTGAAGTCCAACAAGAAATTTCACCACACAGACTAGTGTGGGACCAACAAGTCCTAGTGATACATCAGTGTGAAGGCCAAATTAATAAATTAATTTAGTGCGGTGTCTAATTTAATTTTACCTTAATTTAATTGGACAATAAAATGTAATCTTATCTCATGGTCACTTTTAATATTTAACTGAGGGTGATAAACTCAGTTAGCTCATGTATTTTGATTTGAGGGTGGTTGGTGAGGAATGCAGAGTAATTCTATTAAATATGGAGTTTGAATTGTAGTTGGTGCATTTTTTTAATGCATGTGTAATCAGTTAACTCAGTTAGGAAAGTTAGAGTTAGTTGAACTAGTTGTAAAAGTTTATTTCACTAGTGAGAAATCAAGTGAATTAAATATTATTTAATTCACAATCAGTGATCTGTCAAGCAACCGATGATTTACTATTAATAGTTACATGCATGTCAGTTCCAGTGGAAACCCAGTTGAGAAAAAGGTTAACATCATGTTAACTATCAGTTGTGTGATTAGTAGGTTGCCCTCATGCAACCAGACATCCATTGGATTTCCCATGATCCTTGCGCAATTTTGGAAGGCCAAAATTCCTAAAGAATAAGGATTGCATTCATCAGGAATTTCATAAGAAAGGCAGGTTGTTTAGAGGCTGAGAATTGGCTAAGTGTTGGTCAGTTTTTCCAAGGACAGTGCGAGACAGTTGTGAAAGTGCACGAGACTCTTGTGAGAAGAGTGCATTGTAAATCTTTCATGATTCCATGTTGAATATACAATAGAAGATAGAGGGGTTTTGAGTAGAAAGATTTCCCTGGGAAATTATCTGTGTTGTGGTTTGATTTGATTCTTTCTTTGCTTAATGTAATTGTTGATTGTGTTTAATTTCTGCAATTGATTTGTAGAAGGATTCAATATATAGCTTTATTACATTGTTATATCGGGTTGAATCCATTGATATATATATGTTTGTATATTTTCTACAAATTTTCCAACTCCTTACCACCTGTTAACGAGACTCTTGTACCATATTTATGTCTTGATCCTCACTTATGTCTTCAAGATAATTTTAAGAGTATGACTATGTTAGACTATCCCTAGCATGGTCAACCTTTCTGGGTTGGACATCTTGAATTCCTTTGGCATGGTCCCACACTGGTGAGCCATAAGGTCGCCTTTCCCTCCACGAGTTCACATAGAGAAACCCTTGGCATGTGCCTGACTGTGGGCACACCTTAGTGTGACCTACTGGATTGTGTCGTGCACGTATATTGTACATTAGAGTGTGATGCTTTATCCCATTTTTGGTTTGATGTGTGATGCGAGCATTTATCATGCCTTATTTATGCCAAAAATCGAAAAAAAAAAAAAATATATATATATATATATATATATTAAACTCAAAAATATAAAATATATGTTCTTGTTTTTACCTTATCCATGCTTATTTATTTCATTATGTGATTTAACCATGGGTCTATTCTATCTAGATAATTTTTATATGACAAGGTGGTGTTTCTATTGAGACATCCATTTGACCATAGGTATGTTTCCTTTACTAGCATATCGGGGTAGATCATTTTTGTTTTCCTTATTACATTTTGACCGTCAGTGACATATTTGTTCCTTAGGTCCAACCTTTTCAAGTCGTGACCTTAGCCACTTTATTTTATGCATGTCATCAATTGGTGGTAGAACTTACCTACTCATGGATACCGTAGTTAGCACCTCTTTTCCATATTGGTTTCCATGCAATAGATTTTATTCGCCTTCATAATCCCTCCTTCTGACCCACTGTGACCTAGAATTTGAGCCTCATGTCCTCTTCTTCGTCATATTTCTGGCCATACCCAAAGAGGATTCCACACTTTATCCCTTGTTATTGTCATTTTTTATTAGCCTATTTTTGCATATCAAACCTTGGTTTCTTCATTCCATCATCATCATCTGCTTGGCCTATCATCCGCTTTCACTTGGTGTTTTTCACAATTTCTTGGAGAAACCGCTGCGATGAGTGGTCCTATTAGGCAACCTCTTGTCCTCTTTATGTCATGAGAAATTCCACCATTACCGAAACCAGTTGTTATCCTTTATACCACTCATTCCTCCAAGAGGAGTTTCCTTTAAGCTCTTTTCAGAATCCTTAAATTAGAAAATATTTCCAAGTGAGATTGTACGTCACGCTTGTTAAAGTACTTGAAGTGTCATCTACCTTGTATAAGTTTAATATTTTTCCAGACTGGGATAGACTAGTTATGAAAAATGAATACCCTAGTCTACCATGGTTAGGAGGATCCCCCTTGTATACTTTGATCTCTTTTTCCGTCTTGAGGGAGAAATTTACTAAAAATGAACTTATAAAAAGAGAAGGGAGGGAGCATTTATTTCCATTAGTTATAAAAATGGGACTTCAGTCCGATCACCCTTGAACAAGATACATGTCTACTTCATTATCTCAAAGTTGGGTTTTATCTTGCCTAGGATTCATACCATACATATGAGTCTGTCTACTCCTTAGGTTGGTTACTCTTCCAGTCATATGGAGCATACCTCGATGCCTCTTGCGTCGTTGCACGATATCACATGGTGCTCATTAGTCATGCAGCCAAGTCACTCTTTTTTTGTGTCACTATGTGTTCAAGTGAAGTCTCAGCCTGTGTTGGCCATTTGCAGTATCATGTTGACCTTTTTGAGTTGACCATCCCTATGTTAGTTATACTTCATTGCTTCATGACTTCATCCACACATCACATCATCATGGTCCATTATGTGTCAATTGATGGTGGATACATTAAGTCCCTCCTTCAACATATCTTCTCCTATCAACTTCAACTCATTATCTAGGTGATTTATCTAGTAACTTGTAGTACCTTGTAGCTTGCAGAACTCAATGGTAGGCTTCCTCGCAATCGACAATGGGTTTACTTCATTTGCTCCTGATTGGTCGAGTTCACTAGTGTTCGACGTCAGCTCATTTATTCACACTTCATGGACTATACTAGGTACCTTGGGATCCATTTCCCTAATTGGTGGATTCCCTCATGTATGTTACTAGTTTAACTCATTGGCTCATAATCAAGCAGTTTCTAACTTGCTTGACTCCATCTCATCTATTCGCATGTGTAGATTTGTACCATCAAGGTTATGTCGAAGACCCTAGGTTAGGGACATTTCACTCTCATATGGCATCCTTCCCAGGTTGTGTTGGATTTATGTATTATTTATGTACTTTGAAGACTATTTGAGACACTTATATGTATGTCATGTGTCCATAGTCCTACTGATGTATACTTTCACATAGATCCACATTGTATTTGTTGGTGGCTATTCTCTATCTGTTTAGTCACATGGATCCACTGTGTATGTCTTTGTGTCCATTCTATAATTTCATGTCATGGATCCGCAGTATATTTTATGGCGACCATGTTAAGTATCTCTTCATGACTAATCATGGGTATGCCCACCTTGTGGATGTTATCAACATAGTCGACACTTCAACACTTGATTTCCTCTGATACAACTTCGTAGTCTTGACTCATTCTTCCCATTTTTAGCTTTGAGTATTATTGTCATACATTTCAGCCATTAGTTTCTCTTCTGAACCCATGCATTTGAGGGAATCTGGTATAACCCTATTTTCCACTCCATTATAGCGATACAAACCCAATATCAACTTACCTCACTTGTTTAGCTAAAATGCATCCCTTTTCACCTTTTCTTTTACTTATGTGTGATTTATCCCATGATAAAAGGTTGAAATTACATAATTAAGCAATTTATCATAATCATTTTGCCAAAATATTATAATTATGAGATAATAATTATTTCATAATTTATATGATTGAGAAAATCTCATAATTATGATAAAGGTTTCTATATTTTTACATTCCCAATGAGATCAACTCGACCCACTTGTGTATGAGTTGGATAGGGGTCCATTCTTGTAGAATTTTCCTAACTTCTCAAGCCCCTAGGTGTCTAGATACATTCTCCTGGAGGATAGAATGAGCCTTTATAATCTCACTAAGAGGAAAGGGTGTGGGGAGAAAGTATATAAACTATAGGGCGAAAGATATGCTATGTTAGGAGAAGAGACCATCCTACAAGCTGTAGGAGAGGAATCTTTGAGGCGAAGGTATAAGCATTGTAATTTCATTCTTGATGAATATAAATTTATATTCTTTCCCTTATGTGAATTTGTATTCAACATATATTATAGTCAGTTTATTTCTTTTGATCTAAAGATCTTCCACAGAAGATCACCTATCGTCTCTATTTGGTTTTGATTGTGTGTAGGGATAATAGATCGTGTGCAGATGTGGTAGATCGCTTGAGTGGAACACGAGATATGCATCAAACGCAAAACCCTTCTCGAACCTATGATGAGGCCAGGTGTGATCTCACTTCTTTATAGCATAGAACCAGTTTCTTGCTTCATGGTTGATCATTCTAGATTGGGATATATTTATTGTTTTATTAGTCTTGTTTTCTTTTGTCTGGTGATCTGATCAGACACGAGATCACATGGAAACAACTCCTTGCAAATTTAGATGCAACATAATTGGTGCTTTCAATGAGAGCATACTTGCATTGTGTCTGATTTTCGTCCGATTTTGATTTATTTGTCTCTTGCATTGTCTCCCATTGAGTTCTCCTTAGGGTTTAGGATTCATTTTGATCTCCAATGATTTTATTATCTTCATATCTGAGTTGATCTTAAATCTAGAGTTTTTCTTTTATTTTTTATATGAGAGAAAAATAGATCATGCGTTTAAAATCAAATTTTGGAATTTTATGTACAAAAATAATTGATTGGATCATAAATCTAGATTCCTCTCGGAATCTCATCAAAAAACAAACAAACAAAAACTAAAAATGGACTTCGTGTGAGGATTTTATTTCCAATTGAAGTTTGCTAGCCAAATGTTTTTCCATGGATGTTACCTTATAGGCTTGGGCGTGCATCTAGAGATCATTAGAAGCTACTTGGCAGGCATGTGCTTTCGTCCAGTTTCTCTCTGCCATGTTCTGTGCATGCGTCTGTGATGTTTATCCCTGGGAAAAGTCATTTTCTTTACTTGAAATTTTTATTTTTTCTTCCATCTAGTCTGTACCTCCTCTCTGCTTGCTCGATCTTGTCCATATTTTCCTTTATTCATTAATTTTATTTGGATTGGTCAGTTTCCTCTTTGGAGTATTTCTTATCTTTCATTGAGCATTAATCTTCTCGTTTATTTCCAATCTATTGGAAACTTGTTTGGTTTATCATTTGTTGTAGCTGGTAAATTGTTGTATGTCTTTGTTCTTATCCATTTCAATCAATTTTTTCAAGGTTTTCCATTGTTCATTCTTGTTCAGATTGCTTCTTGAGTTTTTAGGTGCCTTATATTTAGGTTTGATTTGTGCCTCTAGATTTTAGTATCAGATTGGTTAGTTGTTTTCAACAACTATTTAGACGTTATTTACATTTTTCCTTCATATTTTGTGGCTTTTGTTGAGTTTTGTTCCTTATTGTTGAGAGATCTCTTTGATCTTTCGTCCATTTGTGTCACAAACCGTGGTGTTGTGACCAGTTGTGAAACTATCATCTAAATAAGTTATTTTGAGTGTGTTTTGTCGTGTTATACCACCTTCATTTTATCTTGTTTAGGCCTTCTTTCCTCTATGGTTCAATTTAGTCCTTTGTAGAAGATTAGCCCTAGT
The DNA here is from genome assembly GCA_034641835.2 of Pinus albicaulis. Classification (NCBI taxonomy): domain Eukaryota; kingdom Viridiplantae; phylum Streptophyta; class Pinopsida; order Pinales; family Pinaceae; genus Pinus; species Pinus albicaulis. The sequence continues at coordinate 462,822,279 of CM076577.1, read as the reverse complement.
TGAGCCATTGTACTGCAGCCATAGCTTGATTGACATCACCTTCCGTTTTAACTTTTGATTTCCATTTGTTTGCTTTTAGTGTGTTTGATTGATTGAGCTTTGTTTTCCTAGTTGTTTCACTTTTGGAGTGTTTTGTGTTCTTTCTTGGGAAACTTTCTTTGGTCTCTTTTTTCTTTTCCTTTTAGGTTTTTTTTGGGTCATTAATTCACAAATTATTGGGATATTTTGAATTCAGGACTATCTAAGTGAAAAGAGCATCATAATAGGAATTGGTGTGTTAGGAAACTCTTACTCTCCTGTAGCTATCATTTATCGAAGTGAAAACGAAAATTGCATATATATGCATTAGGGTGACTAACTAAGAGTCTTACACACCATCTTAGTTTCACACCGCATCATTCTTGTGTAAAAAAATAACCATTAAAATTAACATGATAATAAAATTAACTATATTTGTCTTTTACTTTCATTGGTATCACAGAAACACTAGCTTAGGCTAGGGTCTTGGAGATAGGAGAGTGAGTTAACTGCTCCAAGACCACAAAATTAACTTAGTATCTTGTGGTGGAGAGTAAAATCCATTTGTATTAGTGCAGTCTGGGAAGCACTTCTCACAATAGGATCAAGAATGAGGTCACACTTGGGCTAGGTGGGGTGACATGACCCATTTCTCTTAGTTTCAGGTGGCGTAATATAGCAGACTTTACACACATACAAACGGTGTCTTGACCACTTGGGGACCACTTGGGAGGAAACTCTCAAGTGGGTTTCAGTCTCGACTCATTTTTGGAGTTAATTTTCCTGCCCTTGTGTGTAGATTTGTCATGCGATTGTCCCCTTATGTTATGTTATTGTCGGTGGAGACTAAAGTGGCCTTTCTCTTAGGGCTCATACACAGGTGTAGGGTCGGATTCGTCTTCTCTGTACCCGAGAAAGATATTATTCATACTCTCTCAGTCCTCTCTGGGGGTTCCCCACGACTAATAAGGAAACTTGCACCGAGTTCGCTGCTAAAAGGGCTAGGAAGCAAGTCGCTAGTATAACTATTCCACGGCCATCTTATTTGTTTTTTGTTGACTTGTGCTATATTTTAGGTTGTTTATAGTGTGTGTGTGTGTTTTGGTCTGAGTTTGTATTTTTGGCAGCAGGGTGTTTTTCACTATCATAACCATGTTTCAATTATAATCACCCTAGCTAAATTTGTTCATCGATGGTCACGTCGTCTTCTGGTTTTACCTCCTGAACAATGTGAAATCATTACTCCTTCATGGAGAGTGCATGTCAGTGCTCAAGACTTATATCATCACATAATATTGGAATATGTACATGATCCCACTAATAGTGATTTGGTCTCTATTGAGACTTTGGCAGATGACTCTGACACTCTTGCCAATCCACCTTTGACCAATCCATTAGGACCTAATTTGTTGTGGGTTAACCTGGATGGTTCCACATCAGCCTATACTCATGTGATTTTGTCCACTCTTTACCCTATGGCAGTGTCTGAGACATCATTACCTTCTGCATCGGTTGTCTCAAATAACATGTCAACGTTGTCACCTCTCAGTGTGGTCATTCCTACTCCTCCATCCATGCCTCACTTCTTCCTGGGGAATTCCACCAGTATCGTCCATGGCTCCTACTAATTTCTTGAAAGTTCCAGTTCCCACACCATCTTCTATGTCAACTATGGTGCCTCAACCTAGTCATTCGATAGGTCCAAGAATTTTTTTGTCAAGCTTTTCCCAACCATTCGTTCATGTTCCTTAGTTAGACACAAACACTTCTGGAAATATGTGGGGGGGATCATTTGGTGTCCCTAGTTAGCCTGAGGGTAATGTAGCTTCTATCATGTCACAGACCAGGTATAGTTCGCTCTTTGTAGGGACACCATCTGCCAATACTTTTACTGGAGGGGCTAGTTTACCAGGGGGCAACCTCGCTACCAATACCGTCTCCCACCCAGGTTATCCTCCTTATGCCGGTCCTACTATGAAAAGTGGTACTTATTTTAACCGTGGGTACAACCCCATAAGTAGTCATTCTCTTGGGGGTCCATTGCTCTCTGGAGTTTCCTACCCTAAGGGGAAACATCCATTTACCATCCATGTTGGCCCGCAACAAAATTTTGCTGGGGAAAAATCTATCTTACACCAACAAGTGCATTCATCTAATCTGTATATAAGGGTGACCACAAGGTTTTTCAGGGGCTTCTTCTTCCTATGACCCATTTAGTCAAATCTGCAATCCATTTTTATCTTCTCTTGATTATCCGGATTTGGCCAAATTAACTAATGACCCCATCTGTCATGATCCCTGGTGGCTACTCATGCCCGCCAAGTTACCATTAGAAATTCCCAAGTTTTAAGGGAATCCTAGGGATAATCCATCCACTCACATTACCACCTATCACTTATTGTGCTCATTTAATTATTTGGTGGATGATTTTGTTAAAATTTTCTTGTTCCAACGTACGTTAATTGGAGATGCCAGAAAGTGGTATATTGAGTTAGATACTGCATCCTACGATGACTTTTCCTCCTTATCTCAAACTTTCTTTAGGATTATTTTTCTAATAGGGGTTGACCTATGTAGATGGCTATGGCTATTATGTTTAGGTATGATTTGATATATTTGTGATATTTTGTTGTTCTAATCTAGACTGATTATGCATACGTGATTTTTATGCATGAATGACAATTATTTATGAGTTTATGATGTGAACATGTTAGCGAGTTATTGGTATTGACACCATGACCTTATCTATGTTTGATTTGATATCTTTTGAATTCATATTGTGCTAACCCATATTGATTGTTCAAACAAGATAGCCTCCCCTCAGATACATTAAGGTATGAGTTTGCTTATGTTGTCTACTTGGTGCATGAATGTTTGATTATGTTGTCTATTTGGGTGCTTGATTTTTTGGCGTCTATTATGTCATCTATTTTTTGTTTGAATGTTTGATTAGTTGCATAATATCAGTTTTCATCTATAATATTGCATGAAGGAATGATATTGTTTTGAGATGGATGCACTAACACATATGTGTTGAGAACAATTGATATGTACATGAGTGTAAGTGGGCGCTAGTTGTAGTATTATAACTAGTGACCCTGAGTTGATTATGATATGTTTTTTAGTCTTGGTAAACACTGATTTGAAATTAATATATATGTTGTCTTGATATTTGGAACATGTGGCTGACATATGTGTTTAGTTACTAGGTAGTGTGATTGGCACAACAACGTAAGATAACGGGTATATTGTTATATGTGTTTATACACTGACAATTATGTGTTCATGACAGTATGATACAGGGAATTTCATACCAAAGGGACTGCCATGAAATCTTAGAGAAGGATCAGGTTGAGATTTCCTTTGGAAGCACTGGGAACCATGGGGATTGAATCATGTTGTTTGTTTCTAGTCTTGTGTTTTCGGGCTTTTGTGAATTGTTTGCCCTTGAATTAAGATATTGATTATGTCTAGTGCATGATCATGAAAAATTTATTTTAAGTGTCATATTTTATTTGTTTTCATGGTTTTCTTACTTTTTTTTTGCTTTAGTTATTTCCTTTTATGTTTGAGAGTCTTTGGAATTGATTTGGAAATAGGAAAGTTATTGGAGCTTAGGGAGATCTGAATGAAACCCAACAAGTAATGTAAGGACTCGGATGAAGTATGGTGCATGAGTAAAGGGCAGTTGAAGGAAAAAATAAAATATTTAGGTTGATTGGTTGGGTCCATTGGGGTAAATGGAAGATGGTATGACAGTCATGAGGAAGGTAACAAGGAAAGGTAAAGTGAATGGATTTTAGGAATCATATGCCTTGGCTAAGTTAGGAACTATTGTTCTCAATGTTGTGCATGTTGTGCACAGATAAAGGGAGTTATCTTAACCTATACCTTATGATATTTGGTAATTATGTTGTGATTATGATTATATATATGTGTGTGTGTGTGTGTGTGTGTGTACATATGTTGTTATCTAATAGGGTATTTAGGGATCATGATTTTTTTAGGTTGATTTTTATATGCATATATGTATATATGTATGTCATTTTTTTCCATGTTAATTTGGAATCATTCTTGTGGAGGAATGAATTCTTGTGCAGGTGAATGGCATGAAAAGGTTCTTGGCCTTATGAGGAATCAAGTGGTAAGAGTAGCTCTAACAAATATATGAGGTCAGTATCATGTGGATATGAATTCATGTTATGTGATTATACTGTGTCTATGTTATGGGTGGTAATGTTGAGAGATATGTTGGATATGGGATCCCCTCGAAGAAAGAAGCAAGGAAAGACTTTGCAGATCGAGGAGCGGAGTGCGTAGTACGGAGTCTATTTTGAGTCATAGGGGCTTTGGGGTGGGTCAAAGCCCCTTATTTTGTAATGGGATGAGATATTTTGTGAACGTTGGACTCTACCCATGGTCTTGGACCATGGTATTGCAAATTCCAAGCCTATATAAAGATTCTAGATAGAAGTCATAAAGTATATGTAAGACGTGTAAAGAAGGCAAGTAAGCTTAAATGATAGATCTTATGAGATGCATTTGGATGTAAGATTGTTTTGAGTCTATATTTTGGGTTAGAGGAAAGGATCATGCAGCTCTGTGCATGGAGACCTTAGGAATTCTATAGCTGTGTGAACAAACCCCTGCAGTTGTGTGCGTAGGGTGAAACTGAATGTATAAGAAAGATCCAACTATTAATGAAAGAATTGTTGAGAAATATCTGAGTTACCTTGACGTGTTTTGCTTTTACTTATTGTTTTTGAATTTCTATGATGAATAATGGTTTTGATCTGTAATTGAATAACACAATCTTGTTTATGGTTATTTAATTTGTTTAATGCATGACTAAGTAAGATTGCATAGTCTGTTAGTGAGTTCAACAGATGTGTTGAACATCGCCTATATTATTGATAAATCTGATCTTCGAAGACTTGATAAGAAGGAAAATCCATAAAGTTGTAATCCTCTATCCCTATGGATGTATAAACCTGGTTATAGCATCCCCCTATATTTTTGTGGGTGAGACTTCGGTCTTCGCAATAATATCGTTGTCGAAAGGGCCGGTAATAGTGGTTTTTTTGGACTGGGTAGTCACTTTGAACCTGGGTCTAGGCCCCATCAAGCCAACAAGTTACATTAGCAGAATGAAATCAATGTGATTTGTGGCATGTTAGGACAAGCATGCATAGTGGAAAGACATTAGAATCAATGTTTCTTGGTAGAATCAGTGAGTGGTCTATGGATGTGAAGTAGTATTTTTGTGTATATGTTTCACATGTTGCACCTGTGATGTTGTGTGCAGTCAATGTTGTGTATATATGATGTTGTGTACATGTTGTTATGAAGTGTTGGTATCAGATGGTGTTGTGCATATGTTTTTTATGTGGTGTTGTGTACATATGGTGTTATGCACATGTTGGATGCAATGTTGTCTACAGATGGTGTTGTGCGCATATTGGATATGCGGTGTTTTATACATATGGTGCTTTGCGCATGTTGCATATGTGATGTTGTGTACATATGGCATTGTGTGCATGTTGTGCATATGGTACTATGTACATGTCATGTTGTGTTTATGATTGTACACGTGGTGTCGTGTACATGTTGTACATAGGGTGTTCTGTTCAGGTGGTGTTGTGTACATGTTGTGCATGTGGTGTTGTATGCATGTCGTGCATGTGGTGCTTTGTACATGTGGAGTTGTGTACATGTTGTGCAGGTGGTGTTGTGTACATGTGGTTCTATGTACACGTTGTGCAGGTGGTGATGTGTACACATTGTGTAGGTGGTGTTGTGTATAGGTGGTATTATGTACATGGTGTAGATGTGTTATTGTTGTACATTTGATATTGGGTGCATGTCGCACATGATGTGGTGTGAACATAAGGTATTGTGTGCATGTCATACATGTTATTTTTTGTACATGTGGTACTGTGTATGTGCATTTTGTAGTCATGGTATCGTGACATATGTATTCATTTTGTTTTACCTTGTGTATGTGCATTGCATAGTCATAGTATCATGACATGTGTACTCATTGTGTTTTACTCTGCGTATGTATATGTATTATTTTGTACACCAAGTGTAGATGTATTTATATGTGTTGTGTGGTACACTGAGTGCAGGTGTATCTATTGTGTTATACACCAAGTGTAGGTGTATGTATTGCGTTGTGTCGTACAATCGATGCAAGTGTATATGTTGTGATGTACGCCAGGTGTAGGTGTATGTGTTTTATGTCAGGTGTAGGTTCATGTATTGTATGGTGTTGTATTTTTTGTGTGGTTGTATGTGTGTGATGCACACTATGTCTATGTGTACGTGGTTGAAGAGAAGGGATTGGGTGTTTGTCGAGTGTGGCAACTGATTTGAAGTGTGTACGAAAAGGATAAAGGTAGAAGCTAAGGATCAATTAAACGATAAGTATTAGTGTTCTATTTCAGTTTTAATTATGCATGTGATCTATGATTATGGTTTATTATGGTTACATGTGATCTATGATTTTGATTATGATGGTTTCATTTTGAGCTAACCGGATGTGATATGTTTATACATGATGATTTGATAAAACAACTAGTTTGACATGTTGTGAAAGGAAGTGAACAAAATTGTAAGTGTACCTTATTGACGAGCCATTGATGAGGTATGAGGTGAATTTATTTCAATTCATATTGAATATAATGGCAGTTATGTGCTTCGTACAGGAGAGCATGTAAATGCCCAGCTAGGTGGTTGGAACTAATTGCAAGAATTAACAACAGCAACGAAAGGAATTGAAACAGGTAGTAGTATGTTGGTAAAGCACTTCAGGAGCAGTGCCATTGTGGGAAAATGGTACCCAATAGTGCCCATTGATTTCCATGAGAATTCTATGACCGGTATGATGGTTTTGAGGCAGGTATATTCCTTGGTGATTTGAACTTCTGATGTGAGGAATCCTTGACAAGGGATGGATCACTTGGGATAAGGGATGTTGGGGAACTTGGAAGGTGAGTGACTGCATATAAGGGGATTACCAAATTTCCCAAGGGACTGTGTAGTAGAGAAGGGAAGGTCGGGGACGAACTTGTTTTGGTAATTATCATTGTTATATGGAATCAAATGCACATTGGGAGTGTGCCCTGAAACAATGTGTTGATCATTATTCTCTGAGGGATCAAGTAGCGCAAGGATTGTAGCGCTAGAAATTGGATGCAAATTTTGACTTTGGAAGTGGATTATGGACTTCCTGGGAAGGAGGTAAATCCTAGTACTAATTTTGAGGGTAGAGGTGTGGGCCTCTAGATTCCCTTGTTACGCATGAAGGAATCATATCCTTTTATTTTCTGGTTGAATAAATGTGCATATGTATATGTGTATATCATTGTAAATAATGTATTGAGTTGTATTATAAAGCTCCATAGACAATATGGTTATTTTTTGGTTGAAGAAAATGTGCATGAGTATATGTTTTTGTTATTGTAAATACCATAATGAGTTTCGTTATAAAGCTCAAGTAAGCGGTATTTTGTCATATTTTCAATAGGATGTCATTGTAAATACTCCAACAAGCTATGTTATAAAGCTCCATAGGCAGTAAGTTATTATTTCCGGGGTTCACTAGTTATAGTTATTGAACATCGAGGACAGTGTTCCCTAAGGGGGAGGGTTCTATAACAGCCCTGGTCAAAAATCCATGTAATAAAGTTAATAAAGGAAAAATAAAACCATGGTAATGGGACACGTATTCCAAGCTGAATATTGGGAAAAACATTCTAGTGTGGGTTTTCATTTGGTTTATTATGGCTACAGGAATTTGTCAAAGGAAATGGCAAAGGATTTGGAAAGGCATGAAGCATTAATTAGCATTTTATTTATGAAAATAATGGAAAAAGGGATACAAGGAAGGTGAAAAGTTGGAGGTTACATGTGAGGATGAAAATGAAGGAAAATAATGGAAATTGAAGGAATTAGAGGTCTCATTAATAAAAAGGCTTCTGAGGATCAGTTGGTAGATTTTGTCATTTCGGTTTTGGAGCTCTCTCTCTACTCCCTGTCTCTCTCACTCTTGGAAACTTAGAGAATTCTTGGAGCATTCTAACATTAGATCAAGAAAATAAAAGGAAAAGAAAATAATGCAAAGAGAAAAAAATATCAAGCAAGGAAGAGAAAGATCAAGAGGCTATAGTGGGATTAATTGCAAGTATTGATTTGAATGTGTGATTTCCTTGCTAGATTTGGCATGCATGTGTGTATTTGGTTCTCTTGTTGTCATTGGCATGGGGCTTGCCAGGTGTGACAATGATTTTCATCATTTCCTTGCCATTTTTGGATATTCATGGTGTGATGGGTTCTCTTTACTTGGTTGATTTGGATTGTTGGATGGCTTCGAAATTGAGTGGGGTAATCTCTAAAGAAGAAAACAAGGCCTAGGAATACTTGAACCGGTGAAGGTGGGATTGCGATAAAGCCAGATTTTTTGTACCTCAGTGGGCCTAGGAATCCTCAACTGGTGAATGGCGGGATATATGGTTGTGTTGAAGCCTCGAAAATCGTTGCAACAACATTGTGGATAACCACCCGGTCCTGACCTTAAAAACAGCTCCTTGTCCATTTGTAGTAGTGGCTCTGACTGGTTTCACTAGCTCCAGTTACCTTTTCCCTATCACTATTGGTTTAAAATGTATCTTTAATTACCAATATACAAAGATATCAGATCGCTTCTTCTTGCTGATCGGGCAAGAGAATGACCCTTAAGCTGATTTGGGTTCAACTAAACCACAACTAAGATTTTTCCTCTTCGATAAGAGGACTTAAAAGAATTTAGAACTTAATCTAAATGCAAACTTATTTCATAATGCAAAAAAAAAAAAAAACTAATCTAAACCCTATCTCAATTAGGTAGATATAGATCTAACCCAACTAAGAGCAAGATAATTAAACAATGAGAATTAAAATATGTCTGGCTTTTAATTAATGTCAAACTAATGAAGAAATTCAATTAGCAGGACATTAGTGAATACCAAAACACATCCTATTGAGACCATTTAACTGAAATAATAAATCAACAACACTCCGGAAGAAATTCACAAAAATGATATTGATTATCAAATCAGTCAAGCCAAAAATTAAATAATAACATGTGGAAGAAATTCGCAACACATTACTATTTAATAAATCATTTTTATAAGATAGATTTCTGAGTAAATAGTTACTCAGAAATCAGAGTTTAATCCATAAGAACTAATATACATAACAATATTGAGACAGATTATCCATATTAACAGAAATGCATAAACATGAATAAAATGAAACAACAATTTTATTATCATAAAATTGAAATTGATATTTGATACAGAAATGCCAAATCCGCTTCTTTGATCCTGGTCTCTAACAGTCCTTTACATTACTTGAATTTTTGTTTTCAAAACTAGAGCTACAGAAATGCAAACTCTGTCCATCATACATCATTCAAGATATAAAGAAAAAACTCTCAATAATGTTCAGATCTGAAATTTTCTGTCCTCCCCATCTACAACTCTAAATTCCTATTACAGAAACGATTTTAGAAGTCCAGAATTACAAAGGAGAGTAGCCCCCTTTTCACATTCTACAATCTTCCATTTATAATATTTCCAAAAGAATTTTGAGAGGAGAGTTTTTTGAAGAAAAATATGTCCAATCCAATTTTAATTGCTCAAAAATTCCAATCTTTAATTTCTGGAGTCTTCTCATTGATTGAGAGCTTCTTCTTCTCATCTCTTCAACTGTTTTCCTACAAAAAACAAATCAAAAACAAAATTAAAATGCAAAAATAAAATCAAAATGTCAAATCTATAAATTAAAATAGATCCAATTAAAACTTAATTTAATAAATAAAAAAGGAAACATAAACTTTCTTTTGATTTATGTGCTAATCTAATTGGCCAATGAGAACATAGACGAATGAATTTGCACTCATAAGAAGTTGTGGCAAATTAAAATGCAAAAAATAAAACTCAGAAAATTAGTTTTGTTTAAAAATTCGTAGCTTGATGTTTTGCTGAATTTTAGACCCAATAAATGATCAAATTTGGAAATAAAACCTCTTCAGGAATAATCTCCATCATTTTATCTTTCCAATGAACTGTCATGGGCCTCATTTGGCCAAGTAAAACTCCATTTACGAGCCTCTAAAGTTGATATATTAAAATTGCCAAAAATCTAGAATTTTAAATTAAATTCTAATCCTAAATTAGATTATGATATTTAATTAATTAATTCTAATTAATTGCAATTATATTATTCATCTAATTTAGTTATAATCTAATTCTAAATTAAGTTTTAATTATCTATTAATTAATTATAATTACATTATTAATTGTTAATTATAAATTAATTATTTAATAAACTATTTATTAATTAATGTTAATCTAACTAATAATTATAATTAACTATTTATAAACAACTTAATCTAATTAATAATTAATTATAATTTAATTAAATTAATTGCATTCTATTAATTAATTTAATTAATTTAAAATTAATTGATTCAAATATTAAATATTAAATCTATTATTAATAAACTAAACTAATCTACCACTAACACTCACTATGTATATTAAACTAACACCACAATCACTAACTTAACAGTAGCCTTAACACTATATTAACATTTAAAATTAAATTAAAACAATACCTACCACTACCATACTAACACACTAACACTATATTATTCCACTAACTTAAAACTAATGAACGAATTGAAAACTTATGTAAGGCATGGTTATTGCAATCGGCAATTGGGAGGGTGAGGGCCATTGGGCTTTAAAAGAAATGCACCCATGAAAAATCTCGATGCGATGAAAAATCCCGATGATATATTATTATTTTTATTTTGTTTTTTATATCAAATTTTAATTTAATTAAATTAATCATAATTTATATAATAATTAATTTAAGATTTAAGATTTAAGATTGAATATCAATTTTTTATTTTGGTTTTATTTTAATGATGTTTAATTAAATTATGAAATTATCTAAAGTGATTTGCCTATCTAAACTATAGCCACTTTGATAAAAATGAACTACAACCACTTCGACATTTTGAGTTTCGAGATTAGTAATTTATTGGAATAAATGACTGAAATCCCGATGTTTTATGATTTGGCTGTATAAGTAAAAAAATGAAAAATATTAGTAATAACTAACTACGGGTTAATATTTAAACTAAATGCGTTATTGAACAAATTTAATTAAAAAAATGGAATATTGTACATTTTACGCATTTTTTTAACCCAGACGACATAAATGATTAGACTTAAAAGGAGTGCTATTTACAAACCAGTTGACCAAATGAGGTGAAACAAGCATCAATGAAAAACTTATAAAAAATCAATTTCAACCAAGCAATCAAAACAAAATTCTAAAGAAGATAAAAGATCAATAAAATCATGAGGTAATTAACTTAATAAAAATCTTAAAAGGCACTTAGCCAAATTTTTATAGAAAGGGTCCCCATTATTTGAGGTAAACAAGTCAAAAATAGGGGGGGGGGGTTGTGTTTTACCACAACAAAGTTGACATATCCCAAAATGGAATAATGCATTGATACAAAAACACAATATTTGTAACACAGAAAATGTACATGTAAGTTTATGATCAACACAAATATAGTCATAATAGCTAAGCCATTTTATTATATAGGAGAAGATTCAGTTACACAATGTACAAAATATGAGTGGATCTAGCCAAATGGATGGCCTAGAATCACCCTGCAAACATGCTACAACTAGCACTACATAACTAGAGAGATGCTAGAAGCTAATACTACGTTGTCCCTTCTACAGATAATGAATATATGACTGCAGGCTGAAAATGAAAATGTAGATCTACGGAAATCTGGAGCTCTAATGATGCCAAGATTCTAGATCTGGGCTCTATGATGGTAACAAAATATAACCCAAAAAATATTTTCCAGATCTACAACGATGGAAAATCACCCTCCTAGAGTTTGATCCTCTGACTATTGGGTTATGTAGATCTGAAGCTAGGTATGAAAAATAGATGGTTGAAATATGTCCCAAGATCAGATCTAAGCTTGAAGGTTTGATCCCCTCACTAGATCCTCAATCTAGAAGCTCAAGATATAGCTCCTCAATCCTCCAAAGGTTACAGTTTTTGCTACACAACTGCTCATGAAAACTGCACTATAAAGGAAGGGGGCTCTCTAGCCTACTTCTAAGATGTGCAATGTATCTTAGAAATGCTGTAAATAATGTATACAATGTAAAGGAATGGTCCTCCACTGGATTAATATCCAAAATGCTAGCCACTTCCCTTCTCCCTTGGATCTACAAGATTGGACTGCGCAATACTTAATGGGACTGCTGCTGTTGGGAGATGAATAATAGATCGTTTGATTCCTGATATATATATGAAGCACTGTAAGGCTGATCTTGAAGCTCAAGGTGATATGATGAATCCTTCACCGGTTCCTCAACTAACATATTGAAGGACAACCTCCTCCTCTCAAGCTGATCTTCAGAAATGTAAAATATATGAATACGGATGTTCTGCAGAAAGGAGGAACAATATGGCACCAATGACTGATGATGAATGAAGTACAATACTCTTTCAAGAGCTACTCAGTGAAAGAGGTGGGATTCCAAACCAGGAACACCCAGTGCTAAACAACACTTGCAATCTTAGCTAAACAACCAAATAAAGCATGGAATGTCACATGACAATTCCAGATCTAAATAGATCATACATCAATAATAATATCCAACATGTCTTATATTGTGCTTTCATCTTCTTTATATATATTATGATCCTTCTCATGCCTTGGCCTACCTCATAACTACGTTGTACATGTGGACATAGGTCTCCATGTTGGATCAGGTTGTCTCTCCATGATCTCCATCATGTGTGAATGTAATGATCACCCTCTCCATCATGTGTGCATTAAATGCACCACTCCTCCATCATCTCATCATGAAATCTTAATGATCTTACATTTTATGCTTTCCATGATATTAGTTGAATGAGACATGATCTCCACTCCTTTCACATTAAGTAGTTGCTCTACTACTCCATTATGTAGATATAGATCTGAAATATCCACATACACACATCAAAAATGGATTTTATTCATATTTGAGGATTATGGGTCTCTCCATCCTTTTATTTACTTAATTAAGTAATTTTATTAAGAACTCTAATATTCCAAATATCATGTGAAAATTTGGGAATATTACAGTCCTCCCCGAAAAAATGTTGCTTGTCCTCAAGCAACTGCAAAAGGGGATGCTACAACAAACATCCTCCCTCCAAATGGCATCCTCATGTGGAAGGCCTTCCCATCTGTCACAATGTTTCATGCATGTCCAGCTACAAAGCTGCCTCTCTAGAGTATCTAGAATGGCTTCCAACTGAAAAGTTAGATACCCTTCCTCATCAATTAATCTCCAAGTGGCAACCCTATGATGACAAAATATCTCCTCTAAACATGAGATACATAAGGTGAAGTGGTTCATTCCGAAAGTGGAAAGTCCCAACTCATGAACTATCTCTCCAACCAATGATACATAGATTAGGTTACATCTATCAATGCCCTCATCGTTAGCCTTGTTGGCCATGTAGGAATCAAACATGACATCATCATAGTGAGAAACAAGAAGTAGAGACATATGGGAAAACATGAACAATGTCAAACCATATTCTCCTAATAACAACCAATGCAGCAAAGCCTTCTGCTGCCATGCTAGATCATCATGAAAAAAAGTAAGAGAGCCATACTCTCTCAAAATAAGTCACCGCAACAATGTTTCTTCTTGCCATGCCAAATCAACATCAATGAGAATATGAGAGCCATACTCTCTCAATAGAATCCACCACAACAATGCCTCTTGCTGCCATAACACATCATCATTGTACCAAAGGTAGTGGCCATATTCTCTCAAGAGAAGCCACCTTAATAAGGTATCTTGCTGCCCCATCACATCTTCATTATACCATGTACAATGACTATAGTCCCCCAATAGAAGCGAACACTATAAGGCCTCCTGTTTCTATCCTCCAAAAATGTCATGCAATGTATGGGAAGAAATCAGGACATACTCTCCCAATAGCAACCATAGCAACAAGGATTCTTGCTGCCACCTTACATTATCATGGTGCAAGTCATGGAGCAACAATATAGTAGTGGACATGTAAAAGGTCTCATCAACATAATACAAACAAGCTCCCTTATGCCACATTATGTGAGAGTTATACTTTCTCCCAAACCCAAGTACATACATGAACATGAGATACATCCCAAACAAAAATACATGTAAAGACATGAGACATATCCCAAACAAGATTAAATATAAGGACATAAGATATATCATGTGATGTCCAAACTCTCTCATCAACAACCAAAGTAATCGTGCCTTCATCTTCTGCATTCTTCTAGTGATGTGTAAGGCATGAATCAGAAAATTATGACTCATTGAGTGGTAGTCATACTCACCCAAGAGAAACCAGTGCAGCCATGCTTCTTGTTGGCCTGTATCATAGATCTGCAAGTGGTTTGGAAACCCCTTGCTCCATTCTATCAACCATTCATCCCAATGTGGATGATGGATCTCATTCTGCAAATACTTGGTATCCTCCCATTGTAGGACACCAACCTCCTGAAATTGATGAAGAAATTTGCACTCCATGATATGTTGAAGTGCACCTCTAATGAGATCTCTCCATGAGACCTTCTTTTCATCAATGGCCCTCCAAAAACAATAAGGTTCTGGATCTGATGCAGGTAGAAGTTTCTCTTTGAGCTATGCTCATTGAGAAAGTGTCATCTATAAAGGAGAAAATATTTCTCATCTCATGATGTCTATCATCTATCATCTTTTCCTCCATTGCTTCATGAATGAAGTTGCCATATGATTTCTCCCATGAGGAATGGGTCCTCTTCTTCTCACTGCTACTCATTAACAACATTGTAGATCTGCTAGGTGATACATGTGTTGTCTCAAAGAAAGGCATAATGCTGAACTCATAGCCAGCCATTGTACATAGGATCATACCCATCCCATTTTCTGAAACTCCACATTTCAACTCAAGAGGTTGAACATAGTTCATCCATGAAAACTAGGATGGTTCTTCATCTCTTCCTTGATTAGATCAAGGATCCTTTGTGCAGTGATATAATGCTGCTCCAAATCAGCATGATGTTCTAACCCTTGGTCATGTAATAGCCCTAATGGCATGTCCCCATAAGTTTAAATAAGAGGTACTGAAATAATATGAGATTAAAGTGTATGCATATCTTGGATCAACTGATACTTAGAAACATCTTGCAATGCTACAAGATTTTCCTCTTCCGATGCAAAGGTTTCTCCAACTGCTGGTAAGAGTGATGGCTACACTTCTACAAGTGTACCAACGCTGGTATCTGTCTCCTCCTCCTCATGCATCTCATCAATCATGCATGGGGCTCCAAATTTCAAGAACTCAAGACCATTTTTAAAATATGCAAGTGATCCTCCTCTTGATTTAGGCACATCTGCAGCTGGTGGTGGTATAGGCTCCTCCTCTTAAGTGATAATGAGAACATCTTTCCTTGAATATTCATGCACTATCTCCTTGATGATGGGAGAGGTCACCATGTGAGATGCCTCCAGTTTATTTCTACCATACTTTTCCTTCAGTCTTTGAATAAAATCTGCATAAGCAAATACTTTCATGTGTGACAAGTGACTGAACCACCATTTTCTTGCTTCACCCTCTAGGTGCAGCGCTGCAAACTCCACAACCTCTCGTTCTGATATAGGATATTTCAGAAAGAATGTAAATAATTATTCCCTCCAAGCCCTCAAGGTGCTTGTTGAAGATCCATAAAATGTAGGCAAGAAGAATCTATGCCTCTTTCTTCTATTGTTGCTTCTGGATCTCCTTTCTTCTTTGAGTTGCAGAAACTGTTGGAGAGAGATATTCTCCTCCAATGCTTTAGGCTGTGACTTGTATTCATAAAAATATTCACTTAGGGTCTCATAACCCAAGCCTTCATCATATTTAGACCAGTCCTCTTTCTCAAAGAAATTGGATCTAGTGGAATAATGTGAAGCTCCTTGATTCTCCAATCTTCTTTGTTGTTGAAAAGAAGTGCCGAGACCTTCTTCATCTCGAAACCTTCTTGAGGTTTCTCTTTTCCTTTCTCTTCTTATTTCATTGATCTCCTTAGAGAGATCCTTCATAGATATAAAGGAAGATGAGGAAAAAATTAGTCCCTCCATAGTAGATCTCTACTATATGCTTTTCTTATGTTGTCAAAATGTCCACAAGCTGAGCCGTAGATCATGCTTTGATACCACTGTAATATCCAAAAATGGAATAATGCATTGATACACAAACATAATATTTGTAACACATAAAATATACATGTAAGTTTATGATCAACACAGATATAGATAGAATAGTTGAGCCATTTTATTATGTAGGATAAGATACAATTACACAATGTACAAAAGATGAGTGGATCTAGCCAAAGAGATGGCCTAGAATCACCCTGCAAACATGCTACAACTAGCATTGCATAACTGGAGAGATGCTGGAAGAAAATAATACGCTGTCCCTTCAGTAGATAATGAATATATAACTGCAGGCTGAGAAGGAAAATGTAGATATATGGAAATCTGGAGCTCTGATGATGCCAATATTCTAGATCTAGGCTCTATGATGGATACCCAAGATAACCCACAAAAGATTTTCCAGATCTACAACTTTGGAAAATCACCCTCCTAGATTTTGATCCTTTGACTGCTGGGTTATGTAGATATGAAGCTAGATCTGAAAAATAGATGGCTGAAATATGTCACAAGATCAGATCTAAGCTTGAAGGGTTGATCCCTTCACTAGATCCTCAAGCTATAAGCTCAAGATCTAGCTCCTTAATCCTCCAAAGAAGGTTGCATTTGTTGCTACAAAACTGCTCATGAAAACTGCACTGTAAAGGAAGGAGGCTCTCTAGCCTACTGCTAAGATATGAAATACAGCTCATAAATGATGGAAATAATGTATACAATGTGAAGGAATGGTCCTCCACTGGATTACTAGCTGAAATGCTAGCAAATTTCCTTCTCCCATGGATCTACAAGAATGGACTGCGCAATTCCTAAAGGGATTGCTGTTGTTGGGAGATGAATAATAGATGGCCTGATGCTTGATATATATTTGAAGCATTGTAAGGATGATCTTGAAGCTCAAGGTGATAGGATGAATACTTCACTGGTTCCTCTACTGAAATATTGAAGGACAATCTCCTCCTCTCAAACTGATCTTTAGAAATGTGCAATTTCTGAATATGGATGTTATGTAGAAAGTAGGAACAATATGGCACCAATGCTTGATGATGAATGAAGTACAATACTCTTTCAAGAGCTACTCAATGAAAGAGGTGGGATTCCTGACCAGGAACACCAAGTGCTAAACATCAATTGCAATCTTAGCTAAATAGCCAAGGAAAGCATGGAATGTCACATGACAATTCCAGATCTAAATAGATCATACATCAATAATAATCTTCAACTTGCCTTCTATTGTACCTTCATCATCTTTATATAGATTATGAGCCTTCTCATGCCTTGGCCCTCCTCATAACTACGCTGTACATGTGGACATAGGTCTCCATGTTGACTGTGTTGTTTCTCCATGATCTCCATCATGTGTGAATGCAATGATCACCCTCTCCATCATGTGTGCATTAAATGCACAAATCCTCCTTCATATCATCATGAATTCTTAATGATATTACATTTGATTCTTTCCATGATCTTAGTTGACTGTATCAACCTCCATGATCTATCTCATTAATGAGACATGATCTCCACTCATTTCACATTAAGTAGTTGCTCTACTACTCCATTATGTAGATCTAGATCTGAAATATCCACATACACACATCAAAAGTGGATTTTATTCATATTTGAGGATTATGGGTCCCTCCACCCTTTTATTTACTTAATTAAGTAAGTTTATTAAGAACTCTAATATTCCAAATATCATGTGAAAATTTGGGAATATTACAATGGTAAATCCTGGAGGTGTATTCCCTCGATTAGGCCTAGGAATACTCGACTGGTGAGTGGTGACATATACGGTAAAGAATAAGGGGTGGAGTCACGATTAGGCCCGGGAATTTTTTACCGATGAATGGTGGGATATACTGTAAAGCCTAGATACTAGAGATAGAAAAATTCCTCACGGTGTAGGTGGAGAGATCTAGAGACATCCATGGTTGTGTTGGCCTAGTGATCCCTGGACCGGTATATTGTGGGATTGCGGTAAACCCCGATATTCCACATTTATTTTTTGGGCCTAGGAATCCCTTGGTGGATTGTGGTAAATCCTGAGGAAACCTAGATTGGGTTTTTTTATGATTAATACCACATTCATGCTTGGAATATGGCACGAGGGTGATTGGCTGAAAGAAATATTTTGTTCAGCCAAATTTATGGTCATATGGTTCATGGAAGTCCCTGGCCTAGTTGTAATATGCATTCATTAATAATATCTCCTTCTTTTGCATTTCATGTATAAATGTACTTGCTCATATGTGGTTTTTATTGTTTCTATTGTAACACCCCCCTCCCACATCTAGCTAAGTAATCGACAAAATAGGGTAAACATGTGACGAAGAGTTACTATGATATGATGCAAATCCCTATGTGTTAGTTAAGGAAGTGGAATCAATGGAACAAAACAATACAAACCTTCTACACCTACTATAGGACACTGAGGAGCCATCCAAACCTTCCAGGAGGCTTAGACCAACTGACCTTTTAATGTGTCAATCCCCCAATAACTTCCTTGATATGGGCAAGAGTGTGACTGGAAACCTCTAGTCACTTGCACAACATGGGCATGCATGCAACTGGGGACTTTTCTAGGTAGTTTTGTGCTTGCTACCTTGATTTCTTTGCCACTTTTTCAAGCCCGGGGCTCGGGTCACTTCCCAGACCTCCATGACACTTCCAGAAATGAAAGATAACATCAGAATAATGATGTAAACACAATCACTTGAACAAAGACTTGACTGGAACCCTACTAGACATGATAGTCATTTCGTCAAACATGTCACAATTATGTAATCTATAGGTTTAAACAAAACATCTGAGCATAGGGGTCTCATGCTTATCTGAGAATCATTAATAAGAATTGTTGCATCATCACATTAGTTGCATTATCACCTATTAAGTCATATATTCATTTTTCATTCATTTACAATTCAAAACATGATGATGTGCATACATCGTCATTGTGATAGAACACATTCATAACCATCATATCAACAACATAAATGGAAAGCATAGAACAACCATATAAGCCACATAATAACAAGCATATTTACCCAGCAATACAAGAGGAAAAGAGATCTTATTTCCATAAGAAAAATTCAACCAAGTTTGGGACTTCCACGTACCACCCGAAAATAGACATGGATGAGCCAAATCTCTCTTCATCCTGTCACCCCCATGCAATATTCCAAGAATGAATGCGTGATCTCATAAAACGCATAAATCAAAACCAAACCAGGGATTCCAAAGGCCAAACCACCTCAGCCCTCAACCAGTGATTCCACCTCATGGTCGAACATCACAAACCATCACCATATAGATCTCAACCCCAGTTGTCTAGGGATCAGGAGCATTTGTTCCAACCAAGGCTCCAGGACTAGTAACTCAACCCACAACTATTATCGGGCTCTAGAGAATTTGTCCAACCAAGTCTCTAGGACTAATAAATTAAACCACCAAGGGATATAGAATGTTTGTCCAACCAAGGCTCTAGGACTAGTAACTCAACCCAAGTTTTTACAAGGCTCCAAGAACTAGTAACTCAACCCACAACTAAAGGAACGTGAGAACCAAACAAAAAAACAAACAATAAAATGAACCCACAACACCATGGCTATCTAGGAAATGGAAAGTCTAGGAAAATCCATTGTCAATCCAGGCAATTTTCCATGCCAATGACAGATCATGACCAAGATACCACATTCATATGCCATGCATGCCAAAACTAGTGAGGAAAAAATACATACAACTCAATACCTGCAAGCAAAACCTGTTGCAGCCGATGATACCGATATCCTATTGTGCTTTCTTGCCCTTATTTTTCCTTCTTGCTCCAAAACTCCAAGCATTCCACACTCTCCAAGAATGCTCCAAAAAACTCTAAGTGTCCAAGAGTATTTGAGAGAGAGAGAATAGAATGAGATATCCAAAACTGAACTAACAAAATTCTGTGAACTGATCCTCAAAAGCATTTTTATTAATGATGCCTCTAATTTCTTCAATTTTCCATCATTTTCCTTCATTTTCATCCTCACATGAAACCTATGGCATTTCAACTTCCTTTTCTCCTAATTTCCATTATTTTCATAAATAAATGTCACTTTGCCTTTTCAAAGCCTTATTCATTTCCTTTTCCAATTTCCATAGCCATAATAAACCATATGAACACCCACATTAGGATGTTTTTCCCAATATTCAGCTTGGAATACGTGTCCCATGACCATGGTTATTATTTTTCCTTTATTAACTTTTATTACATATAATTTTCACCAAGGCACCATCCTCAATGTTCAACAACATCTACAACTAACAAGAATGTTGTAAGAAATACATACTTCCTATGGAACTTTATAACTTAGCTCATTATATTATTTACAATGATCAACCTGCTTAGAAGAAAACAAACATGCCAAAATAAAAAATATAACATCATAATGACATGAAACCCATACCTCTTATTGGAGCTTTATAACATAGTTCATGGTGGTATTGACATCCATATACATATGTGCATTTACAAAACATCATACAAAGCATATACCAAATACATATATCAAAACATTCGCTCAACCAACGAATAAGGAAGGATACATAGCCTGCATCTGATCCTCCATCTCCCATTTAGCTTCATCGGGCCCAAAGTGCTTTCATTGCACTTTAACCTGCTTGATTTCTCGGTTCTGGAGCATAAGCATATTTTTCTGCAAAATGCACTGAGGTTGCGGCTGTAACTTTCCTTCTAGCTCCACCTACAATAAATACCAGTCAATCACATGATCAACTATAACAACCCTGGTGAAAATTCCATGTAATAAAAGTTAATAAAGGTAAAAATAATAACCACGGTTGATGGTGTTATCACTCGGATTGAACCTTAGGCTGAAAAATGCAATTCTGAGGTAACCACAAACCACGCTTAGCCAAGTGGCTAGTCCTACTAGGAAAGGAGAGGTCTCTCTCCCTATAGATCACAGCCAAGATGACTGAGGAAATAATATATTAGGCTAGGTATAGTAGCTCAGGGTTTTTTATTTTGATTGTATAGGGTTGTGCTGGATCAAAAGGAGCAAAGCAGTCAGGGAAAGGGAAATTAGGTCAAGATTTGCAGGGTGTTCTATTGGGAAAGGTAGGTATAGTGCTTTATCACTTTAGGATTTCGATGGTGAGATTATAAAAACATGTGAGGATCTAGAAAGAGCATGGTGAAATCATGATTTCTTTCTAAACTGAAGAAATTACAGACTGTGAATATTTACCCAAAACATAGCATAGAAAATATGGATTTTGTTTATCTAACTTGCAAACATTTACTTAATAGAAATGAAATGAAAGATGAAATAAAAAAAACATTATAACAATTGAGCACAAAATGAAAAAATAAAACTAAACACCATACCACATGGATCCCATAAAAATAGCTACAAATTTTATTAATTTTCCTGCTCAGAACTGATACAAAAGTGTGTCTCTTCAAAAGCCAAACGTCTAACTGAGTCCAACCCTTACAACTGAAAAATAAAAGAAGATATAGACCTCAAAACCACTCTTCCTAGCCTCATGGAGTCGAATCTATGAGATGAGAATCAGTTACACCAAATGCTAAACAAGAATCTAAAGACTAGGAAGACTCAACAACTTGCCTCTAAAAGAGAGGAAACTTATTCATTTGACCTCTAGAGGACTCAAGCTAATGAATTTACCCACAGTAAACTAATCCTCATCATAATTACATTCATTTTGAACATTTATATTAGTAAAATCACATTTCCCAAAGTGAAAAGTCAAACTGGAGACAATTTGCTGAAGATTGTAAAAATTTGCAACTTTCTGGCAAACGCACAGCGACCTAGAAAAAATAGACTATTTTCAAAGTTGGTTTTGAGTGCCTTCCCTGTGTCCAAATTAGCTCCATGATAGCTCATTCTAAAGATCTCCGAGTCTAGTTTCTAAATATACCTCCAGTTTCCAAAATGGTGCTCATTTTCCTTATCAAAAACTTGATCTCCCAATACTGGTAAACGCGCAGCGACCAGGTCAACAAAGAGGCAGAAACATGATTTTTAGGTAGTTTTTTGCATGTTTGAGGGACCTGTTATCCTCAAAATATTATGAAACATGCTAGGGTTGATTTCCTAATCATTATAAACTTTCTTGTGGTGGCCATTTTTCTATTGGAGGACCCAAAAAAGAGTGTAGCGTCTAGGTCGTTGCGCCTTTGGCAGAATTTTTACGTGCAAAAAGACTCAAAAAACCATAAATGAACTGAAGTGCCAAGTGTGCCAAAATTTTATCAAAATAGTGAGGATACTTGTTTATCAAGTGCTTGAGGCATGAAGAGACACCTCATCAAGTACATCTAACCTCTCTTTCTCTCCTTGGTTAGTCAAACTTTCAATCTTAACATTGGCTCTTTTGAGTTTGGTCAATGCAATTCTCTCTTTTTGTGCATGAAGTTTGACTCTTTACCTCAACAAGTCATTGTCCTTGTTGGCCTTCTCTAGCAACCTCTCCAAATTTATATTGGCTCTATCAAGCCATTATTCCCTGTCCTTGCTAATCTCTAGGGCAAGCAGCTCACACCAACTTAGCTTCTCTCTGTCTTTCCCGAGCTAAAGCTCTCTTCAGCCCTATAGTCTTTTGTTTCTATCTTGGAGGCTGATCCTCCTCATCATCAATTTCATCAAATCTTCCCAAGGTCTCCTCCAAAAAATCCTTAGCCTTTTCTACCTCTCTTTATTCTTTGATGGTCTTTACTTCATTGATGATTTGCTTAGTTTTCAGCTGTTGATTTTCTTGCTCAAGAAATTCAATCACATATTTCTCTCCCTCAAGATTAGCTTGAAGTTCACTAATCTTTCCTTCTTTGCCTTTGATTGTTGCACTGGTGATTTTGTCCTCATCTTCCTCTTCTAGGTCAATCAGTTGAAATTCATGCTCTGTTTCATGTTTGTCCTCCTGTTCATCAATGATTGGCTCTTTAGCCTTTTCCTTGCCTTTGTCTACATGTTTTGTTGATGAAGAAGGCATGGCCCCTTTCACCCCAAGTGAAGAAAACACATGCTTGTAGCCTCTCTGATAAGTCTTGGGAAATGGCTCAACATCAGTCAAATTAGCCCAAGTTTCCTCAATATCCTCCTCGTTGCTTGATGAATCATAATCATGATGTGATGATGATGAAGGGTTATAGAAAGGTGAAGAAAAAGGATCAACATGAGGTGAATGCATCTGGCTTGGTGATGATGTATGAGCAGCAGGCTGAGATGGAGGAGTTGATAGGGGAGGATGAGATGATGAAGGGATATTCTGATCATGCTGACTAGGTGGGGTAGTGAAGATTTCATTTGCTATGAATGTGTCCCATGGAATGTTCTTTTGCTCAAGCTGATGCATGATTATCATTTTGATAAGGGAGTGGTGAAAGAGACTCTGCATTTGATGATTATAATCCCTATTTTGTGAAATGTATGCCATCTTATCAATGCTGCGGGAGAGGAAATAGGGTATGAGAAGCATTCTGACTCTAGTGAAATGCATAAGAAGCCGGATATGATATGAATAGAGTCGAGAAAACCTCCCTTCATAGGTGAACTATTTCATGATGATTTTCATCATAGGGACATATTGGTCAAGAAGATGAGAGAAAGGGAAAATGGTCTTTTTGTCATCCTTGTATCTAGGTTTAAGATATGGTTCATAGTAGCTATGATCAAGGTTTCATTGTTTAAACCATTTCTCTCCCACATTAGGGATCCTTGTAGTAGCTACAATGGCATTAGTAGACATGGTAAAAGTAATCCCAACAAGAGTGGCCTGCCTATCATGAAGAACTGAGATGAATAGCCTTGTTAACATAGGGTGATATTAGACCTTTTGCACATTCTCACAAAATTCAAAGCAACCAACATGTTTAAAACATGACACAGTAAGTGGAGAAGCCATGAGTTATTTTCTATTTATTGGTTCATATCTAATGATTTTCCCTCCTTTCTTATATGACATTGTGGACTTGAAGGCTTTGGAAACCCTAGGCTAAATGGAATGAAATGAAGGGAATGTGGATTTGAAAGGAGAAGCTATTACAAATGGAGGAAGTGATAATGTAAATGATAACCTAGGTCTAAGAAAACCCTAGGATATTATATCTTTTATGAATGATATGTGTTTAGGGACATGAGTATGGGAAATATGAATGAAAATGGCAAAAGGAAATGAAACTAGGGTTTCATAGCAATAAACACTTCAAATTTTCATTAAATCATGAGACATTTAAATGAGAAGGATTGATAGGGTTAACTCACTGTTTGAAGGAGCTAAGAAGAAGTCTATGCAAAAAATGAGCTTGCTGGGAGTGATAGAACCCTGAGAAACCCTCTCCGTTCAAACACGCAGTGTCCTGGAGGAATGTGCAGCGTCCAGAAAAACGCATAGCATCCAGAGGTAAACATGCAGTTTCTATTGCTTTTTTCTATGTGGATGATCGGTAAAACATGCAACGTCTAGGAAAACACACAGCACCTAGGGAAAACACGTAGCAACTAGTGGGTTTTTCTCAAAATGCTAAAAAACTCTGAAATTTTCTCCTCTGCTGGAAACACCTGATAGATGAATAGAGGAAAATGATTTGTATGAATATTTTGAATAGCTTTATATCTTTAGGGATTTTAATTTTAGTTTGAATAACCCACTTTCCTTATGTTCACTTTTCCCTTTGGACTTTAGCACTGATACTCTTCAACTTTCTGACTTTTTGGCATTTTGCAGTTTGATCAAATCATGGAGTTTGGCTTTATTTGCTCCATTTTAGGCTGAAAATGACTGCATTGATAGCTTGGGATGAATTTATTACATATGAGATTCATAAAATTACATTTGGAAAAATATAAATAAATTACATATTGAATTTTATATCAAAATGACATTTTGATATAAAAGTCATTAAACTCAAAAATTACAACTTTGAAAATATGATAATTACATCATGATGATCTTCTATATAGGAAAAAAAATTCTCATTTAGTCCCTCTCATATATTTGTTGACCTCATTTGAAATGAAGGAGTGACCTTGAAAAACAAAAAACCTAATGACCTAATGGGACTTATTTGGACCTGACTTTCATGAATGAGATTTGATTTAAAAGACTTCCCGGTGAAAAGAGAATTTTCATAGGTGTTGTTATGCTCAAGGAGACATGAGAATGAATCAGCCAATAGGAATCTCTAAGGGAGAGTGAAGTTTTATTGACAAGGACAAATTTTATATCATGACCTAATGGAATGATTGAAAATTTCTTTAGAGTGGGACATCTAAGATGCACATGCAAAATGTGTTTTGATCCCTGGTGGAAGTATGAAAATACTGACACTAATATTGGCCTTATTGGGGATGGTGGCTCCTTGGAGGTGTCAAGAACACTGTAGACCAAGTGCCTAACCTTTGGGCCAATATGGTCAAACAATTTAAAATATTGCTGACTATAAAAGTGACTCAAAAACCAATCAAAGTGACTGAGAACTGACTCGAAAAATGACCTTGAAACTAACTCAAAACTGACTCAAAAACTCTTGAAAATAACAGAAAATCAACAAGCTTTATAGCCTTCACTTCGGGCCCCAAGCCTAAATTATTTTCCTCTCCAAACCTTCCAGAAAATAAAAATGCATATCTACAATGAATGTGGAACATTCTTTCAGAAGTTGCATCAGAAATAGTAATGTTTCAAGGGCCTAACATTGATTGGTCTCTTTGGAACAGGGTCCCCTAGCTACTTTTTGATATGTTCCAAAGCTGCATTTTTGATATATTTTTGTAGTAATTGGTATTGCACAGGGCCTTTGGGGCGGGTAAAAGCCCCCAATGTATTGTAATGGGTCAAAGGGTAGACCTAGAGTCCGCAAACCATGGTTTGCGGACCACAAAATAGCATTAGCTATGATGATATAATAGACGGGTAGTTTGAGTCTAAGGAGAAGTAAGTAAGATTGATGCTATGTACGAACTGTTGAGATTTGTTTTGGGTAGTTTTGGGTAAGGACTCCTGCTGGCTGTGTGCGCGGAGATCCTCAGTCCTGTTGTGTGCGGACTCCTACTGGATGTGTGCGCGGGCTGGGACTTGGGTTTGTAACTTGGTTTTGGATGTTAATGAATGAGGAATATATTGAAGTACCTTTATGCTATCTGAACTGGTTGCATTTATTACTGAAGTACCTCTGTGTTATTTGAATAAGCTGTGATTGTATCTGCGATTTATGACTTAGCTGCGATTGTGATGTTCTGTGATAATAATTTTTGATGCACACGTGGATGCGAATGTGTTGATCAGATCTGGTTAATAATAGTAATTGTGTTTATGTTTACATGCTGATTATAGTGCTAAGGGCTAAATAATAGGCTGGTGTCTGTGCAAACTTGATAGAACCCAATAAGATCTGCTTTAATTACCTGCTCTCTCCCAGGGTGTAGAAACCTGGTTCCAACACCCACCCATACTACTTCAGGTGAGACCTTGGCCTATGAAAGTAGGTCATTCCCCCAAGGGCCAGTAGTATAGGGGTTTGTTGGCAAACCTTAACTCTGAACCTGGGTCAGGACCCCTCAAACCAACAAATGGTTCTAGTCGCAGTATTCAAGTTCATTCATTCATAAGTTCTTAGAGGTATACTTTGATGGTTGGACAGTATTTGGATTGGTAAATAAGCACATCTTGAACTTGCGCATGATGTTGGACGCCTGTCGAAAGCACCATATTTCCGTAAATATTAGGAAGTGCATACTCTGCGTACCTTTCTGGATCTTTTTGGGCCACATATTCTATCAGTAGGGACAAATGGTTGACCCTACCAAGGTAGCAGTTATCATCAACTTAGTATTCCCTACAGCTGAAAAATAGTTGCTCTCCATCCTCGGACACACGAACCCAGTAGGGAGACCTAAGTTACCTTGACAGAGGAATACTTGGAGTAAATCATAGATGTGGTCACCCTCGCCTCAGAAGATAGATGGCTTTCTTTGGAAGAGCAGCAGAAGGCCGCTGTCACCGCATTACAATCTGAGCTCCAAGCTCTGCAACTCAAGGTTGATACCTTGCAGACAAATGTGGTTCAAGCGAGGCTAACTCTAGCAACTAGCATTGAGTTGATCGTCATGACTGAGAGCCACCTCTACCCCTGCCAGGTGCAAAAATCACTCTCAGTCGGCCTTCCTTACGTGCGAAAGTCCAAGCCTGTGCAGAAGTACACCTGGACTTGGCCCAGCTTCCACACAAACTGTTGCAGGTTCTCCATACATCCCTCTTTGAAGAAATCTAGAATAGAGACCACTGGTATATCTCCTCAGAGGTAAGAGAGTTGCCTTACTTTGATGGTTCTTGTAGTATTAGGGATTTTCTGAGAACATTTGAAGCAGAAGCCCGGATCGAAGAATGTGGGCTCTTAACCTAGCCATGCACGCAACCCCTGCGTGATGGTGGGAAACTCATAAGGGGACATTCCAGGATTGGGAAGAATTTCGCGAGATGATGATCCCATGGTTTGAACCCCCGGTTCACCTACATGTGGAGACTTTCCTTGGCCAAGGAGACCCGCGCAAGCACTTGGCCGCATCGATAGAGGTGTGGTGCGAAAGGACCGAGGATGAATGGGTCCACCTATTCATTCATGCCTTGGGGCCAATCCCCACTGCATGGTATTTGGGTTCAGAGCTACATCAGTGTACCCACCACTGCGAGACCATGAAGGATGATTTCATGGGGACATTCGGGTTGATTAGTAGAATTGAGGCATTAGATGAAGCCCTACAGGACATAGATTCTCTAGTATTTGATGAATCATGTCCTCATGTGGAGTATGGGGCACCATCTTGGGATACACAGATGTAAGATATTGTTAACTGCTGCAATATATTAATGGAGAAATGTAACGAAGAACCGCGAAATATCACTATCCCGGAATCAGAGGGTGAACGCGTAGTTGTTGGACGCCCACTGCAGACCGTCGATGTGACCAAGCCTCTTAAGCTAAGGGAAGTCAACATTGAGGCAGAAGAGCAACCTAAGCTAGCTAAGATTGGGGACTACTGGGACGATGATACCGTTGGGAAAGTTGTGGAGCTTCTCACGGAGTATCAGGACATGTTTCCTATCAAAATTCTCAGAACTCAAGGGTATTACAGGGGACCTGGGGGTCATGCGCATCACTTTAAAACCAGATGTGCGCCCTGTCAAGTAGCGACCTTACCGCTGGAACCCAAAGTATAAGCAGAAAGTTAGGGAAGAAATTGACAGGATTCTAGCCGCAAGTATCATCGAACTAGTAGAACAGTCGGATTTGGTAAGCCCTATGGTGGTTCAAGAGCAAAATACTAAAGGAAATATAAGAATCTGTGTTGACCTGCACAAAGTGCATGATGCCTGCATACATGATGCCTTCCCTACACAATTATCTAATTAAATCCTTGATAGTGTGGGAGGGTAGGAAGCATACTCATTCACTGACGGGTTTTTGGGCTACCATCAAATAAGGATCGCACCATAATATCGTAGAAAAACTATGTTCGCCACCGAATGGGGATCCTTCCAGTACACCGTCATTCTGTTTGGGCTAAAAAATGCTCCTGCCATATTTTCACAGGTAGTAGTCACAGTATTCAAGGAGTTCATTCATAAGTTCTTGGAGGTATACTTTGACGATTAGGTAGTATTTGGATTGGTAAAGAACCACGTCTCGAACCTGTGCATAATCTTGGACGCCAGTCAAAAGCACCAAATTTCCCTAAATATTAAGAAGTGCATATTCTGCGTACCTTTCTGGATCTTGTTGGGCCACACAGTGTGTCGGCAGGGACTGATGGTTAATCTTGCCAAGGTAGCAGTTATCATCAACTTAGCAATCCCTACAACTGAAAAATAGTTGCGTTCCATCCTCGGACACACAAAAAAAGATGAACCTCTCAAAGGCTAGCGAACAAAGCGACGGGATACGAGGCTTGGTAGGGAGACCGAAGTTACCTTGACAGAGGAAGACTTAGAGAAAATCGTAGATGTGGTCACCCTTGCCTCAGAAGATAGATGGCTTGCTTTGGAAGAGCAACAGAAGGTTGCAATCACCGCATTACAATTTGTGCTCCAAGCTCTATAGCTCAAGGCTGATACCTTGCAGACAAGCATGGTTCAAGTGAGGCTGCCTCTAGCAACCAACACTGAGTTGATCGTCACGATTGAGAGCCACCTCTTCCCCTTTCCATGCGCAGCAATCACTCTCAGTCCATCTGCCTTATGTGCACAAGTCCAGGCCTCCGTAGAAGTACATCTGGACTTGGCTCGGCTTCCACATGAACCACTGTAGGTTCTCCATACATCCCTCTTTGAAGAAATCCAGCACAGAGACCGTCGGGTGTAGCAGCAACTAAGTACAAGCGAGCAGAAAATCATTGAGAAGACTACTAAGGGATCCTAGGCACATGCCGCGTGTATCCTTACCGTTGCGCAGCAGACCGAGTTGGAACATCCGATTAGCAGGCTCTGCATAGATGTAACTGAATACATCCCAGCCTCTGCCACTCCCCAGGCCAAGATTGAGGGACTTGTCGTAGCCTTGAAGGCTTCTAGGACCGAGATCCAGAATTTCAAGACTGAGATGGAGCAGCAGATTGCTACGTTGCAGGCCAAGTTGCAACCAAAACCTCCGCCAAAGGTACGAGCCCAGAGCGCTGCACTGGTCACAAAGGCCACAAATAACATTACATCTCAAATTTCTCAAGGCAAAGAATTGCTTGAGACAGCTATGCAGATGTGTTATAAGGTGCATTGTGAACCTCTCCTCCGCGAATTTACTCAATAACTGCGCTAGAAGGAAGAAGAGTTCAAGCAATTGGAAGCTACAATGACCACTTTGATCCCCGCTCAATGCCTAGAACTTCTGTGTGCCATCCATGCACTCAGAGATGACCTAGAAGAGATCTGCCACAAGAAGAAGGTTTTGAGTGGCCACCTCAAGTCGTCGGTCGATGAATCCCTCAAGATATCTTAAGATGTGGATGTTGTAGTCAAACAGCTGAATCAAACCTTAGAAATTTTCACTGCTGCCACTGAAGGCAAAAATTTGCAGAAGTTGGTGGACATTGCTCAGAATGCTGTTGCGTAGAGTGAAGGAGTGTTTCCCCCTCTGATTGATGCCATCAAGCAGCTCCAAGCAAAAATGAAAACCCCACGGCTGCTGTGACTCAGGACGAGTCACAAGATTGTGTTGGGGGCCTGTTCGAAAAGGGTCCGCTAGCTGCGTTTTGATATGTTCCAAAGCTACGTTTTTTATATATTTTTGTAGTAAATTGTCTTGCGGAGGGGCTTTGGGCGGGTCAAAGCCCCCAATGTATTGTAATGGGTCAAAGGGTAGACCTAGAGTCTGAAAACCGTGATAGTGTTGGCTATGATGATATAAATAGACGGGTAGTTTGAGTCTAAGGAGAAGTAAGTAAGATCGATGCTACGTAGGAACTGTTGAGATCTGTTTTGGGTAGTTTTGGGTAAGGACTCCTACTGGCTGTGTGCACGTAGATCCTCAGTCTTGCTATGTGTGGACCTCGCTAGCTGTGTGCGCGGGCTAGGACTTGGGTTTGTAACTTGGTTTTGGATGTTAATGAATGAGGAATATATTTAATTACCTTTATGCTATCTGAACCGGTTGCGTTTATTACTAAAGTACCTATGTGTTATTTGAATAAGCGACGATTGTATCTACGATTTATGAATTAGCTGTGATTGTGGTGTTCTGTGATAATAATTGCTAATGTGCATGTGGATGTGAATGTGTTGATCAGATCTGGTTAATAATAGTATCTTTGTTTATGTTTACATGTTGATTATACTATTAAGGGCTCGATAATAGGCTGGTGTCTGTATGAACTTGATATAACTTGATAAGATCTACTTTAATTACCTTCTCTCTCCCAGGGTGTGGAAACCTGGTTCCAACACCCACCCATACTACTTCAGGTGAGACCTTGGCCTGCGAAAGTAGGTCATTGCCAAAAGGGCCAGTAGTATATGGGTTTGTTGGAAAGCCATAACTCTGAACTTGGGTCAGGACCCCTCAAGACAACAAATGGTTCCGTTGCTGGGACTGGGAGAAATTTGAGAGAGAGATTGGGTAATTCCACAAGGTCGTTGGAGACCTGAGAAATTGGAGCTCGAAGACTGGTTTGAAAGATAGATTCAGTAATTTTTTGTAAAGGAGAATCACAACATGAAGCTAACAGTTGAGAAGTGGAAGAACAAATATATTTTCACTGAAGTATATGAAATTTTCTTTGTAAATTTTTCAAACGAACTCTAGGAGTGGCAAGCAAGGCTAGTAGAATTCCATACATATTGGAAAGACGATCAGGTTACGTTGTGGACTCTGGAATTGATTCAGCAGTTGGAGAAGGCTGACAACACAATCACCCGCACGGTAGATCATTGGGTGGATAGTGTGCTAGGAGGATTTTTAACAAAATTTGTAGTCGATCATTTTTTATCCTACTCTGAGGTGGAGCAGAGGTTCTTCAAAGGATTTTGAGGTAAGTTATTGCAAAAATTGTCGTTGCTAATTAAAATATTATTGTGCAAAAATGGCATTTTGTGCAGCCACACCGAATGAATGACCTCTGATCAAAGTAAAAATACAACACGGAGTGGTAAGTACTACCGAGCCAACCGAGAAGGGGATAGATCCATCTACAACCCATTAAGAGAGCTAGTTGCACATGCAAGAACTAGTACTCTAGATACACCACCTTCAAGTTAGCATAAGGGAAATAACTCCCCTACAGCTCCGCCACAGCTAGAAGAAGACATGGCCGCACACATGAAGCTGGCCACCTTCAAGGGTGTAGGAGACGAAGATATAGACCGATTTTGGTTCGTATCAGAATCAGTATGGACTGCGCAGAATGTGGCTAGTGATGTTGTAAAGAGGGCGTAGCTGTCCCTCGCCTTTTAAAGAAGGGCCCTAGATTGGTACATGGGGTACGTAGGCCAGCATGCGGATCCATATATTCAAGAGATTAAGAATGATTTAAAGCAACAGTTTTGGAAGCCTAAGTCCTACCCTCAGCTGGTGGTTGACTTGAAAGATTTTAGAAAATGACCCACCGATTCTGTATGGGAGGCTGATCAGCAGCTAACGAAGGTTATCAGAGATGAAGAATTTCAGTATGATGATAGGCAGCACAAGGAATGGTTCATCTCCATGCTATTACCTCACCTGCGCGGACCTACCGGCCAGCAAGCAATTGAGATGCAATTAAAAATCCTTGGAGATTGCTATGAAGCTAGAAGTTGCGCTAAGAGATGATGCCCAATTTGGGGTACAACAGATCCAGGGATAGCTGGAGGGAATACACTTCGAAATCCAGAATTTATGGAAAGAGCAAGGAAAAGAAGCTAGCCCAAACGTATCGTGCATAAGATGCAAGGTGTCAGTCCACACCAAGGATCAGTGCCCTATGCTGGCGGATTACATGCAGGATGGGGGGCCCATCCCATTGCGTCCTAAAGAGGCTGCGGAACCAAGCGGTCTGACGTTATGGTGCGTTGACTATCGCATAGCTGGACTACATGATACCAACCATTGCCCCTGTCTTGGTGCTAATGTTCCAGAGTTGAAGCAACAATGGTGTCGATTCTGCTCATCTATGAGACATGAAGAGCATAATTGTCAGACATATGACTTAATGATAGACCGAGGAAACCTGTATAGGGTACAGGCTGATCCTTCTTCACCATTATCTTCCTCGGGAAGAGGAGGCTCCCGAGCCACATGCAGGGGAGGGGGAAGAGCTGGAAGCGTAGATCGGGGAAGAGGGAATTTGATCTGTTATAACTATGGAGAAGTAGGGCACTTTGCAAGGGACTATCCGAACCCTATGTTGGTTATGAAAGAGGTGAATTTTCATTGACAACTCTAGTGCTTCCTCATTTAACTATCAACCTGGGGTAAGTCTTTTTATTCCAAGAGTGTCGACACAATATATGCGAGTCAATTTGTCTACAGATGCTCCTTGTCAATTATGAGGGAGAATTTACTAATTTCTTGAACTTGCTTATCGTATGAAGGGTGAATTGGATGGGTTTTTAACCTGGGATTGAGCAACAGGAATTTTTGTTTCTCTAGTGGAATGAAACAACAGCTTAACTGAACCGAACATCAATCTAGATAAACCAAGCAGGCATTGAACTGAACAGTGATGGAATTAAATGGAACAACAGTCTAACTAAGCTAATCAGTAATGGAATCGAATTGAATCAACAGTATAGCTAACTAATAAATAATGGAACAACAGTATAACTAGTTGTGTGGTAATGGAACAACAAGATAACTAAGCTAGTCAGTAAGGAAACAGCAGTATGATTGAAGCGGATTAAATAACTCGCATAGCAAGTAATTAAGTAATTTTGCAATGGAGTTCTCTTATGACTTAATTAATCAACATTGATCAATGGATGAACGCTTCGTTATGCTAGAAAGAGAACACAATTCATAAAGACAGATAATGCTAAAATTAGCTTATTCTATGATCTTTCATTCAGATGCAATGATATCAAAGGAACTAGAACTATCTATTGATAACAAAACATTTCCGTAAGTCAGAAAATACGATTGCACTTGTCGTAATCTAAGAACGCAATTTCTAACAATCCTAAAGAAAGAGAACTGTATTTGTATTGAATGGAAATATGTGTTACAAATGCATTAGATTCATAAGCATCGGTTCTGTAACTACACAAAGTATGAAAACATGCATGGAGATTCCAGAGGTTGGGCCCAGACCACCAGAAGCCTTAGCACTATAAAAACTTTAGAAGATGATTGTTCAAAGCTCTATATTACATCCAATGATGTTACAAAAACACAATTAGACAGACTATTTCTGATTTGTCTATTACAGAATGGACTTCTTGTCTTGTTTTCCGACTCCTCTTCTCCTCTGTCATTTTCCCTTTTAAAGGAAATTTCAAAAATTTCGAAAGTGTTTCTCAAACGACAGCCCGCTACGCGTGGTTTTCATTTGAGTTCTTGGACTCGGATTTGTTTGTTTGCCTTCTACCGACCGCTGGAATTGCTAGGATTTCATATGCTCGCAACCATTGGTTGGCTTCCATTCCCTATTGGTCCAGGCATTCTGCTTTCCTACATGTGGAGATAACAGAAGTCAATTTCCTATTATAAAAACATCATTTTCATCATTAGTCTGATTGTTCCCGTTTTCATGATCTTTTATTCCTTATTGTTAATGTGAAGGGGGATTCCCCCGAAATTATAACATAATTTGAAGTATTTACAAGGTGAGAATCATACCTTAATTTGGGCCCAACATACTCCCTTGCTTACCTAGTTGCATGTCCTCATGAAAACAGATGATTGAGATGTAGTTGAGTTAAGGAGTAGGCAGAGTAGGCCTTTTCGTTGTATGTTTTGAAGCCTTGTTTTCTTTTTATGAGTGCAAGGGAAGCGCTTGTGGCTCCCTCTCGTAATTTGTAATTGTGATTATAATCCTCGGGAGGATGCCAAAGGAGAGGGTTTATGTATCTACATCCTAACCAGGTAAGCCCCACGCTGTAGACTAGGTTGTTGTATAAAAGGAACCTGGAGGCAGTAGCCTTGAAATTCCTGTAATTGAATGGCTCCCTATTCTTCACATTGTTTGTGGAGGCCATCCACCTTTGTTTGGTTGTTGCTAAGGCCACTTCACGAATGTCCTCAAAGTATTATCATGCATTTTCTATGATATATTTATGGATGGATCCTAGCCTAGACCTCACACCTGGCCTTCTCATGAAGTTTTTATGTTGGATGATCAGTTGCAAGGGTTTTGTAGGCTCCCCCTGACCCATAAATCTAGACTAAGCTCTCTTTTCTGGAAGATGTCGTAGGCTTTCGCCCACCTGATCCAGTTTTTAACAAATGAAAGGAAGGCTTGCAGTTGTACATCCCCTATGAAGGGGATAGGGTTGATGCCTGTGTCTTTTTCTAAGAAGAAGTTATGCATGTAAATCTCACACAAGAGGCGCTGGACTTGCTCATCCTAATCGTTACAACATTGGACAAATTCCTCTATGGTCCTAAAGGTAGTGGGTTTCCCTGCTCTAACAGCTTTAACTTTCAAGAGTAAATATCATTCTATTAGGAACAAGGCATAGTTGGTTTCCGGAGCTCTACATGATAGAGCATCATCATATAGAGAGAAAATTGTAGAGATTTTCTTCTTAGCTTGCTCTACCTACTATTGTACCACTTTAACCTTTGCCTTCTCTCCTCTAAGCTGGGCGAATGTCTCATCTTCTGTGACAGAGAGGTCGGTGAAATTCTTTTGCAATTTCTGATATTCTTGTAATGGCACCCCCTCCTTTCTGCACTATGTCAGTTCATGTCATACTTGCACTAGTTCATTTTGTAATATCTAGTTGGCAGCTATCTCTACTAAATGGGCATAGGCAGGGGCTTCCTCTGTTTGCGTCCCCTTTTCTTCTATAACCTTCTGCTCAGTTTGGGTGGAGGTTTCGATAATGTTTTCCAGTTCTGTCTGCACTTCAGCCTCGGTGGTGTCTACCAGGTTGGTTTGTACTTCAATTTCAGTAGTGGTTATCAAATTGGTTTGTGTTCCAGTTTCCATGGTGTCGGCTAAGTCAGTTTGTATTTCACTTTCGACAGTATATACTGGTTATGTTTGAGTTCCTGCAATATAGGTTTCTATCCTTGGCTTCTTGGCCCTTCTTTCTTTTTTTAGTTTCTTCCTCAAATATTTCACCAATTTGTCCAATCTCTTGCAGGTCCTTCTTAGTTTCTCACTTCTCCTCTCATCTGAACCTTCACGTGTTCCTATTTTAGCAGGTGATAGGGGAGTGGAATTCTCTTTTCCAGGGATAGCGTCTAGAATGGTGTTCCTAATTACATATTCAAAATTGACCTCAATGTGAGGGCCCTGACTAGGAGGAGCGATGCTACCTCCTGGTAACAAAGGGGTTGTCTCTGTGTGTGTACTTTGCTCCACAATGACAGTGTCACCTGAATAATCCTATGATTCCAATCTCTCCTCTGTTTGTCCATCACTATACACTTTGTAATTATCAATAGGAGTCAGAGCCTCATCATCTCGTGGTTCCTCTTGGTCAGGTAGGACATTAGTGTGACTAGAGCTGCTGGGGGTAGCGGTTTTATTAGCAAGTTCCTCTTACTCCCCTGCTTCCAATGAGTTTCTCAATTCATATTTTGTCCTTATTTTCCCTAGGACTTGAGCCATTTCCTCCTCGAATTCTTGCAAGGGTGCATGGGATGGTTCTACTTCCTCCATGGGGTTCGAAGTTCCCTGGGGTTTTCTAGGCCGTTTTTACCTGTTTGGCTCTAATGTTGAGGTTCGGGTTCTTTTTCTTCTTGGAGGATTTACCCTAGGGGGCTCAATTTCGGTTCCCTTGGGGTTTACTTCTTGTTCCTATGCCTCTGGGTTGACGAAATTATCCCATGCTATCTTCTACCTATCTAGCTCATGAATGATGATTAATTTTATTAAGCCCTAGTGACTAACCAATGCTTGGGGCTTCTTGGCCTTCCTCAATCGAACAGTAGTATCATGCAATACGGAATTCAAAAAGGCAGGCAGATTAATTAAAAAAATTTGTTTGAGTGAAACTAAAAGTTTGAGATGTCAAGGTTTTACAACATCCCAACATCCTTTGCATGTAATAAACTTATGGATGAATGTCGCTAGCTCCTGCCATGGCTGGTGTAAAGAGGCAAGGTTAATCCCTCTATTTTTTCGTTCCAATGGTTCATCCGGATCCAGGTATACTACTACTACTTCTCTCAGGAGGAGATGTTTTTCTACCCATCTTTCCCCTTGCGCTGGAATTCCAGAAACTTCCGCTATAATTCCCTCTATAACTGGTATAGTTTAGTCGTTAACTCTGGTTTTCCCTTCCTGTAGATTTTGCAAAAATTTGATTGCAATTCTTGTGTTGGATCCTTGTAGTCTATGTACATATGTCAACCATCCAACTTTCTGGAGGATGGCACTCGCCGCCTCTGAAATCGGAAAGTTTGCAGGCTCGCTTCGAAGGGTATTTCCTCCCATAACTGATATGCTCTTTTCCTCTGATTATTTTTCGTCTTGGCTCTGTTGTTTCGACTGGGTATTGTCTGTAAGCGAAAGAGAGACTGCGGCTCTGCATAAATAATATTCATGTCTTAATTGTAGTGTTTATCGATGTATCTGACGAGATTTGTGCAGGGATTTCACATGCTTGCCAAATTAAGGCCAATTACACCCCCTCTCTTGAAGAAAGGGCACCCACGCCCTCAAGTATAGAATAGATTTGGCTGGCTATGAATGCGGACATGGGAATGTCAGAATTTGGTAAATCTGCATGTGAAGGATCGACGATTGAGTAATTACTACATATGCGGCAAAAAGGTCAGATTTAGAAGTTTTCATAATTGTATCTTGTACAGAAGTGACCGGAAAGCGGGAGAAAATAGCATTGCCATTATTGCGATATGATGTCTTTACACGACTGACAAGTTATGAATGAAGCAATACTAAGTCAAGTAATAATTAGCGTTGTCATTCCAAAGTTCAAAATATGTAAACAGATCTGTTTTAATTATTTTTATGGTAAGTCATGATTGTTACTAATTCGAGTAACAGCTTTGTGGTTGAAAAAGGAAAAAAAATGGAAGACAAGGTGTATATAACAACAATTGGTTATTAAAGGAGCATTATTTCATACCATAAGAAAAGCCACTATGGCCAGCAGGTGTTCATAGCCTCGACAGGGTTGCTATTTAACCCGAAAAATGAGCCATGATCCCTATGTAAGAATAGTTGTTTTGCCAATTTGATGGAGAGATCACCAGGTTGGTATGGTGGCTAGGTAACCATGGTGCCACTCACTAGAGTTGTAGCAAAGTGATCAGGCCAGCTCATGATGAGACCTCCTATCCTTCAAGCTACTAAGAAGGTAATTACCCTGGTGTGGTTGCCATAATGGGCATGTCAATTGCTACACTCTTATGAACATGGTAGGTTGGCTCGTGATCAGACCCCCTATCTTCTCTTAAGATTTATATGTAAATGTAGTACTTTCTTTTTTATTGTAACATTTTGATCTATAAGGAGGTCACTGTGCTGGTGTGGTAGCCAGATATTCACAATGCCATTCACTAGAATTAGAACAGAGTGATCAAGCCAGATCGTGATGAGACCTCTTGTCCTTCTAATATATGAGAAGGTCATTACCCTAGTGCGGTAGCCATAATTGGCATGTCACTTTTTAAATCCTTATGATTAGGTAGGCCGGCTCATAATGAGACCCCCTATCCTCTTAAAGATTTGCATGAACACACAATGATTGATAAGGGAGACTCATTGGCTCCTTACGAGTGAGGGATGGTGAAAGAAGCAGAAAAACTAATACCATTAATACCCCTTGTCCCATTTCTTCATCTTGTAGGGACATATTACTCAAATAGTCAAAAAAGACATATCATCATAAGGTCCTGAATTTTTTGATATCATATTTGTACTGTGGGTGACTTAGCCTTTTATCTCATGTGTGCATAATGTCAGCTTCCTGTTTAAGAATTATAGTGCCAAAGGGCATCATATTTTTAATTTTACCATTTTCCATCTCTCTTCCAACTGCCATTCCCTACTCAAAGTTACTCAATTATAAAAATAATGGTTATTTAAGTTTGTCAGACAGTAGCTGTTAATACATTGAGCAGCAGTTGTTTAAAGATTGTTTGGCATTAAAAAACGCTAAAAAACGGTTGTTTAATTTGAATGAACAACATCCATTAAAAGATGGAACAACAATTGTTCCCGAATTGAACAAAAAAAATAAAGACACAGCGGTTCATAGCTGTTTAGTTCATCCGAACGGCAGCCGTCCAAGAAATGAATAGCAGTTGCTCAGGAATTGAATAGTAGCTTTAACAACGTGAAACAACTGTTCAATTGTGGTTGAATCGACAGCCATTCAAAAACTGAACAACAGCTCTCCAAGAATTGAAAAGCAAAATTAAAAACACAACAAAAAGTTGTTCAAATCGGTTGAACCACGGCCGTTCAAAGATTGAACACCAGTTGTTCTCGAATTAGACAGCAAAAATAAAAAACACAACGAAAAGTTGTTCAATTCAGTTGAACCACTGCTGTTCAAAAATTGAACAACAAAAATTAAAAACACAGCAAAAATTTGTTCAATTTCGTTGAACCGTGGTCGTTCAAAGATTGAATAGCAGTTGTTCTCGAATTGGACAGCAAAAATAAAAAACATAGTGAAAATTTGTTCAATTTGGTTGAACCACGACCGTTCAAAAATTGAACAGCAGTCGTTCTAGAATTGAACAGCAAAAATTAAAAACACAACAAGAAGCTGTTCAATTCGGTTGAACCGTGACCATTCAAAAATTTAACAACATTTTTTCTCGAATTGAACAACAAAATTAAAAACACAGCAAAAAGTTGTTCAATTCATTTGAACCGTGGATGTTCAAAAATTGAACAGCAGCTGTTCTCGAATTGAACACCAAAAATAAAAAACACAGCAAAAATTTGTTCAATTCGGTTGAACCACGACCATTCAAAAATTGAATAGTAGTCATTCTCGAATTGAACAACAAAGTAAAAACACTGCAGATGGTTGTTTAATTTAATTGAACAACAGCCATTCAAATATTGAACAGTAGTTGCCTGTGAATTGAACAGCAAAAACGAAAAGAAAAAAACACAGCAATATAAAAACACAATCTTATAATGAAAATGGATTGCAAATGGGAAGAATATACAACAAGAAAAACAATTATGTACATTATTTACAAGTGATGTTGTCAAACCTCTCATGTACTTGAGTTTGTCGGGTTGTCACCCCCTTGCACCACAACTTGGATTGTGGGATCATTTCGTGCATGTTGACAAAAAGATTCTTTCGTGAGAGGTTTGTGATAGAGGCGTACTCTATGCACATTAACTCAAAATGTTGAGCCAAAACCATCTATAGTGATCAAGGTGAGGGTACCATTGCTATGTACTTCCTGAATCTCATATGGACCGAGCCACCTTGTTTGCAATTTTCCTGGAAAGTCTTGGAATATGGAATCATAGAGGAGTGCCCAATCTCTTTTTTGAAATAACTTCCTCTTTATTAGGTTGTTGTGCCACTTGGATCGTTGTTTTTGAATGATCGTTGTGTGTTGCAGGGCAAGCATCCAAATTTCGTCCAGTTCATTTATTTGCTGGAGTCTTTTAACTTGAGCATCTGTTAATTCCAATCCCACTTCCTGGGCTGTTCTTAGTGTTTTAATTTCAAACTCAATAGGGAAGACAGGTTCTCTCCCAAATACTATCTTATATGGTGAATATCCAATGGTATTTCGCCAAGTTGATCAATAAGCCCATAAGGCTTCTGGTAGTCTAGTAGCTCAGTCTTTGTGGTGTGCTACTACTGTCTTGGTAAGGATTGCCTCCAGGACTTTGTTAGTGCTTTCGACTTATCCATTTGCCTGCGAGTGGTAAGGAGATGTAACTTGGTGAATGATATGGTGATTTCTTAAGGTAAATATGATCTTATTGCCTATGAATTGTGCCCCTCCATCGGTTATCACTTCCCTTGGCAAGTCGTATCGTACGAATAGTTAAAATAGAAACTTAATTACTTATTCTTCCATGGATCTTGACAAGGCTAGTGCTTCCACCAATTTGGTGACATAATCCGTGGCAACTAATATGTGGGCTTTCTGGTTTGATGGTGGGTTGAATGGCCCAATGAAGTCCAATGCCCATCGTTCAAATGGTTCCACCACCAATTGTGGTTATAGCAGCATTTCATCAGCTTGGCCTGGGCAGCC
This sequence comes from Pinus albicaulis, assembly GCA_034641835.2. NCBI lineage: Eukaryota > Viridiplantae > Streptophyta > Pinopsida > Pinales > Pinaceae > Pinus > Pinus albicaulis. Next base: position 462,781,080 of record CM076577.1, on the reverse strand, counting down.
CATTCTTTGGAAACTATCGCAGGCATGGACATACTTCTTTGCGTCTTTGAAAATCGTAGGCCAGTAATATCCTAATTGCAACACTTTATTCCCCGTCTGTCGTTCTGCAAAGTGTCCACCATAGGGTTCATCGTGACAGGCCCGTAAGATGTCATAGATTTCATCTTCCCTTATGCATCTGTGTATGTGCATATCAGCCCCTATATGGAATAGGTATCCTCCAAGCCAAGAGAATCTTGCACTGCGTTGTAAAATCAATTTTCGTTCTCTCGCCATTAAATGTTTGGGTAGTTTCCCCACTGCCAAATAATTTTCCACATCTGCATACCATGATTTTTTGACTACTACAAAAAACAGGTGTTTTTCAAGGAATTGATCGTCAACTGTTAGTGTGTCGTCTATCTTGGGGACTATGGACAGGAAATCTGCGACCACATTTTCCTTCCCTAGACGGTCTTTGATTGTTATATCAAATTCCTGCAATAACAGTAGCCAACAAGTTATTCTTCCATTCGTGATCGATTTATTAGCTAAATATCTAATAGCAGAGTGGTCAGTGTACAGGAACACTTGATATCCGGTTATGTAATGCCTGAATTTATTGATAGCATAAATTACAACCAGGAATTCTTTCTCGGTCACTATATAATTTAATTTGGAAGGAGTAAGGTTTTTGCTAATATAATAAATAGCATATGGCTTTCGGTCTTCTTCTTGGCCAGGGACTGCTCCTATTGATGTATCAGATGCATCGGAAGAGATATGAAAGGGCAATTTCCAGTTAGGACCTCGCAAGATTGGTGCTATTGAGACCAACTTCTTCAAGTTTGTAAAAGCGATGTCACATTTTTCAGTTTAATGGAATTCAACATTTCCAGTCAAAGGATATAGAGGTGCAACTATCTGTGAATTTTTTTTATAAATCTGTGATAATATCCTGCATATCCAGGAAACTGTGTACCTCTGTTTGTGTACAAGGTGTGGCCAACAGAAGGATTACCTCTATTTTATCCGGGTCTACTTGTATTTTGGCTGCAAAAATGTAGTGACCTAGGATTACCCCCTCAGTCATCATCATGTGGCATTTTTCATTGCTTAGACATAGTCAAGTAGCAATACATCATTCTAACACTTTGTCTAATGTTTCTAGCGCTTGATCAAAGACTTCCCCATAGGGTGTAAAATCATCCATATAAATTTCAAGTCCTTCATTTATTAAGTCAGAAAAAATACTAGTTATGACTCTTTGAAATGTTGCTAGGGCATTGTATAATCCAAATGGTAAAACTCTGTAAGCGAAAGTGCCCCATGGGAAAGTAAAGGTTGTCTTATCTTAGTCTTCGGGAGCTATTTGGATCTGATTGTATCCGCTGAATCCGTTAAGGAAGGAGAAGAACCGTTTTCCAGCTAATGTGTCAAGGACTTGGTCAATGAAGGGAAAGGGGAAATGATCTTTCTGACTTGCTTTATTTAATTCTCTGTAATCTACACATATTCTCCACTTCCTATTTTTTTTAGGGATGACCACCAAAGGGGAGACCCATTTGCTGTCTCAGATGGGATAAATGAAATTTACGTCTAGCATTTTTTGCAGCTCTTCTTTTACAATCTCTTTTAAATGCGGGTTTAGTCTTCGTTGGAGTTTTCTAACGAGGTGTATTTCCCTATCATTATAGATGTGGTGCGTGCACAGTTGTGGTTCCAGACCCTTCATGTCTTGGTAATCCCACGAAAATGCACCTTGGTGCTTCTAGAGGACTTTTATAAGTTTATGCTTTTGGTTATCACCCAAGCTCTTGTTAATATTCAAAACCTTTCCTAGTTTGACCTCAACAAGTATACTGTTACGAACAGTGGTTGTGGAGCTATGTTGAGTCTCAAAGTCCGCCACAGGGTCCTCTTGACCTTCATGTTCGAAGACTATTTTCATCATTTGGCAGTTCAAATTTTTTAGGTTTGGGTGGCTGATTCATAATGTTATTAATCACATCATCTTCAGTTTGATCCTTGAATTTGAGGGCTTCTGTTAGTGTCAGAGGTGGACGGATGTTTTGCTCCCAATATGTATCTCGGTGTTTGTGAATTTTTATCATGGGCAGACTTGGTTTGGCAGGCGGATAAATAATGATATTTTTTACAGAGTTGCCTCTAGTGATGGTCATGCTCCCTGCTTGATAGCCTATGTAAGCATCTGTTGTGGCCAACCAAGGCTGCCCAAGAATCAATGGGTGCCCTTCCATCCTATTTTTTGGATTAATGACTAAAAAATCAGCTAGGTATTCCCATGAGTCCACAGAGACCATGATGTCTTGTACTATACCTTTTGGTCTAATAACAGATCTACTAGCTAGTTCTAGAAGTGTAGTTGTAGGTTCTAAAACAGATATGCCCAGTTTTTCGCAAGCCCCCCTAGTTGGGATGTTAATGGCTGCCCCTAGGTCAACCAATGTGTTTGGAAATGAGTGTCCAGAAATTTGCACGGTTACAATGGGGTTTCCTGGGTCTTCATATTTTACAGGAGATTACCTGCCTAACAGAAAGCCAGATAGTGTTCCTACCACATGAATGGTAGGTGCAGCCATTGTTTTCTTAATTTTATTTTTTCCACATAATTCCCTTATTGTCTTTGCGTAGATGGGAATGTCTTGGATGTCCTGGAGAAGAGGAATTTTAGTACAAAGGTTTCTTAATTCCCCAAGGATGTCAAAATTTGGAGTGATTATAGGTCTGGGTAGGTTTAATCTCTCAGGGAATGGAGGCGGAGTCACTGTAAGTTCTTCAGGTCTTTGTTGGTCAATTGTTTCCTTATCTTTACTTGTTTCTGCTATATTCGTTGAGCTAGGCCCTGTGGATGTTTCAACTTGGGACTGAGGTGGAGTTGTGGCCTCTACAGGTAATATGGTACGTCCTGATATTAACCTCAATTCGTTGCATTGTTTCTGTGTGGCATTGGGTTTTGGATCCTCTATGATCTGAATTAGTTGAACCGGTCTATTATTGGGGTTGGGATTGGGTTGGGCTGGTAATTGAGGGCATATGGCAGGCTGCTGGTTATGCTAGATTGGGTAGGGAGCTGGTAATTTTTGGGTTCCTGCTCCTATCGGTAGATTTCCCATCCCTGGAGATCGCTGCCAATTCCAATTGGTGTTTTGAGTAGAGATGGGGTGTAATTGGTTTTGATACGGGACATTCTGCCAATAAGGGGGAAAACTAGGGAATTTTTTCCAATTACTCCCTGATGGAGGCTGCGTAGGCCAAGATGGCATAGGAAATGCTTGGTTTGGCCAAGTTGGGAAGGGGTTTTGAGTCTGCCAAGTTGTTGTAGGGTTTTTCTAGCTGAACTGTGGCAACGAGAAGTATTGAGGCAGGTCTTGCGATATGCCAGGTCATGCTTTCCATAGCTGACATTGATTCATTAAATAGACTGGCTCTATTTCTTCTTCTACTTCCTTGTAGATGGCTTTCAACCCAAGAAGTTAAAGACAGTAGTCTGTAGCATGATCCTTAATGCAGATAGCACAATTCTAGACCATGTCTAAAAGACACTCCCTCTGGTTGTGCTTCTTCCGACATCTTGGGAAAAATATGGCCAAGTTTTGTTCGGCTATAGCTTATTTTTTCTTGGCTTGTAAAACATCAAGTTGCGTTGTTAAAGTAACCAGGATGTCAGTTTTGAAATTTTCTAACATATTTCCAAATTCTGCTCTAGTTACATTGCCATTGGTCTGCTTAAGATCCTTCTTCATAGAACCACACCCAATAGGTCTATTGCGTGAGCTACCCCGAGAGCATATAATACATAAGGAGATAATCTCGTCATATTCTTCCTGATAAAAATCTCCCTTCCCCATTATGTTAAGCATTTAAGATTAGTCTTCCTTCATCCCTTTAAGCATTGTGGTTTTTAAAATGTCCTTGGATAACGTGGTATATGGGGATCTTTGTATATTGGATTGAAATATTTCTAAGTATTCCTCTAATTTTTCATTGTCTTTTGCAAACATGTTAAAGATTTCGTCTTTTAGATCTCGGGTTTGACAATAATCTTGGTATTTGGTAAGAAAAATATTCTTCATTTGGTCCCAGTTGTTTATAGTTCCCCTTCCTAATCCCATGAACCAACGGAGTGTAGTCCCCTTTAAGGTAGAGGGAAATAATTTTAGTTTCTGGGGATCGGTGGTGTAGTCATATCCTCTACATAAGACATGAAATTCAAACATAAATGCATCAGGATCTTATGTGGTTAACCCATGAAAGGTGGGGATGTTGTGCAAGGGAATGGCTTTCATAGGGGCATTGGTAGCATGATCAACAATAGTGTACTCTAATGTTGATGTCTGCCTCTAATTTTGATTTTGATTATTTTCCCTTTGATCAAAGAGGTGACAGAAATCTTTGGGAACTTCTTGATCTGGAGGAGAGATTTTAATAAGCTTGGGAGGTGAATGTGGTGGGGGTTTCACAACACTTCCCTGATCTGGGATTCTAAGAACTTCTATTTCGATCACTTCTTTAGGGGACTTAGGTTCTGATATCTTTATGTGAATTCCTTCACTAGTTTCTCCCCCTCCTTCTTGCAGGTTGCAAGAGCCTCCCTCTTATGAAGGGTCAATGTCCCTATGAATGACAGTCTACAGGCTTTGCTCAGACCCCTTTGTCTCGCAGTGAATCTCAGCATAGGCTACAGATGGTGAGGTTGCTGCCTAAGGGAGTACATTAGGACTTTGAATGGAAACAGTTCTAGATCCTATAGATGCTTGAGATTCAACTTTCCTAATGATTTCGTCTATTTCTCCCAAGGATCACCAGCCTTTTGGGTTGTGAGGATGGTTGCGAATGGTTTTGGATTGTTTCTATCTTATTTTTCCTAGGCATAAAACAAGAGCACCTATCCTACGGTTATTTGTACAATTTTTTGGTGAGTGGGCTAAAGGGTGAGCATGTTGCTTGCTGGTACGCAGGTTCTTACCTCTCGTTTTCAATACCAAATTCTTCACAGTAGTGGAGAAAAGATGAAATAAGGGAGATGACTCTTAACACTCTCCCTGGAAGCGGCGCCAAAATGTTGGTTCTGAAAGAGGTGACTTTTTATTGACAACTCTAGTGTTTCCTCATTTAATTATCAACCTGGGGTAAGTCTTTTTATTCCAAGAGTGTCAACACAATATATGTGAGTCAGTTTGTCTACAGATGCTCCTTGTCAATTATGAGGGAGAATTTACTAATTTCTTGAACTTGCTTATCTTATGAAGGGTGACTTGGATGGGTTTTTAACCGAGGATTGAGCAACAGGAATTTGTGTTTCTCTAATGGAATGAAACAATAGCTTAACTGAACCAAACAACAATCTAGATAAACCAAGCAGGCATTAAATTGAACAGTGATGGAATTAAAAGGAACAGTAGTCTAACTAAGCTAATCAGTAATGGAATCAAATTGAATCAACAGTCTAGCTAACTAAGAAATAATGGAACAACAATATAACTAACTGTGCAGTAATGGAACAACAAGATAACTAAGCTGGTCAGTAATGAAACAGCAGTATGACTGAAGCGGATTAAATAACTCGTACAACAAGTAATTAAGTTATTTTGCAATGGAGTTCTCTTTATGACTTAATTAATCAACATTGATCGATGGTTGAACGCTTCGTTATGCTAGAAAGAGAACGCAATTCATAAAGACAGATAATGCTAAAATCAGCTTATTCTATGATCTATAATCCAAATGCAATGATATCAAAGGAACTGGAACTATCTATTGATAACAAAACATTTCCGTAAGTCGGAAAATATGATTGCACTTTTCCTACTCTAAGAACGCAATTTCTAACAATCCTAAAGAAAGAGAATTTTATTTGTATTGAATGGAAATATGCGTTACAACTGCATCAGATTCATAAGCATTGGTTATGTAACTACACAGAGTATGCAAACATGTGTGGAGCTTCCAAAGGTTGGGCCCAGACCACTAGAAGCCTTAGCACTATAAAAACTTCAGAAGATGATTGTTCAAAGCTCTATATTACATCCAGTGATGTTAAAAAAACGCAAATAGATAGACTGTTTCTGATTTTTCTATTACAGAAGGAATTTCATGTCTTGTTTTCTGACTCCTCTTCTCCTCCATCCTTTGCCCTTTTAAAGGCGATTTCAAAAATTTTGAAAGTGTTTCTCAAACGAAAACCCACTACGCGTGGTTGTCGTTTGAATTCTTGGACTCAGATTCGTTTGTTTGCCTTCTACCGGCCACTGGAATTGCTAGGATTTCATATGCTCGCATCCATTGGTTGGCTTCCATTCCCTATTGGTCCAGGCATTCTGCTTTCCTGCATGTGGAGATAAGATAAGTCAATTTCCTATTATAAAAACATCATTTTCATCATTAGTCTGATTGTTCCCATTTTCATGATCTTTTATTCCTTATTGTTAATGTGAAGAGGGATTCCCCCGAAATTATAACGTAATTTGAAGTATTTACAGGGTGAGAATCATACCTTAATTTGGGCCCAACACCCTGCATGACAATCTTGCCGATATTGTAGACAATTGGATCATGTAATCGAAGATTTTCTAGTGTTGATAGCAAAAATGTAGGAAAAACAGCAGACACCAACGCATAATGTGCAAAGGGTTAAGGCAGAACCGTGTGATGAGGGACCCAATATTAATGTCATAATGCATAGTGGCATGGCTACTGGAAGAGCTCGGGACAGAACTGCAGTTGAACCCCTTATCCGAAAAGTTGTTATCAAACAAGAAAGCTTGGAACTACAAAAGGAGAAAGAAACCTTCATCGAAGCTCGCAAAGACTTTACCAAGGATGAGGCATCTACTTCCAAGGTTCCAAAAAACCTAAGAGCGGACGACGAAGTTAAACCATTCCTACAGGCATGTATAAAGCTACTAGGCAACCAGAAGGCAGTAGAAAATATTCAATCACTGATAGACAGCTGCGTAGAAAGAACTTACCCTCCCATAGAAGTTAAATATGTTCACAAATTGTACAAGCATAAGAAACGCATTGGTCGGGAAATGTGGCTAATGGTGTAGATTGGCAACTATGAAATGGATCAGGTCATCCTGGATCTGGGATCTGATGCGAATGTCTTGCCCAAATAGATTTGGCAGAGGATGGGAGAACCTAAGTTGGAATGGTCTATTATACAGCTCCACATGGCTAACCAACAGAGGATCATACCATTGGGGAGATTTTCAAAGATTATGGTAGATATTGCAAGGGTTAAGGTACCCACGGATTTTGAGGTAATTCAGATTGTGGAAGATGCAAACCGTTATCCTAAAATCCTGGGACTAGATAAGGCTATAGACATGGGAGGCATTATCAACTTGAAGAAAAGTAGCATGATTTTTTAGAATGATGGTACGAGAGTGATAGTCCCTCTAGACCCAGTAGAAGGAGAACGATATACAGAACCTATGCGCGAAGAAGATGACATGGATCATATCTATAAACTAACCGCCCAGGATGAAGATTGGATTAATCCTACAGCTGATGGCGTGCTTTACTGGGAGAAAAACAATGAATGCCTCTCTGACTCCGATGGGGAGATTGAAAATTGGCAGAATCAGTTACATGATGTATCTCCACTACGATGTCTTAGGATCACGAAGAGCTTCTGGTGTATCTCCTCATAGGTAAGAGAGCTTCCTTACTTTGATGGTTTTGGTAGTATTAGGGATTTTCTGAGAAAATTTGAAGTAGAAGTCCCAAGGGAGCAAAGAATGTGGGTGCTTAACCTAGCCATGTGCACAACCCCTGCGCGATGGTGGGAACTCATAAGGGGACGTTCCAAGATTGGGAAGAATTTCATGAGATGATGATCCTACGGTTTGAACCCCCGTTTCACCTATGCATGGAGACTTTTCTTGGCCAAGGAGACCCACGTAAGCACTTAACCGCATGGATGGAGGTGTGCTGCAAAAGGACCGAGGACGAATGGGTCCACCTGTTCATTCATGCCTTGGGGCCAATCCCCACCACATGGTATTTGGATGCAGAGCTACATCAACATACCCACCACTGGGAGACCATGAAGGATGATTTCGTGGGGACATTCGGGTTGATTGGTAGAACTGAGGCATTAGAAGAAGCCCTGCAGGACATAGATGCTCTAGTTTGATGAATCATGCCCTCATGTGGAGTATGGGTCACCAACTTGGGATACGCAGATGCAGGATATTGTTAACTGCCATAATCTATCAATGGAGGAATGTGATGAAGACCCGTGAAACATCACTATCCCAGAATCAGAGGGTGAACACACAGTTTCTGGACCCCCACTGCAGACTATCGATGTGACCAAGCCTCTTAAGCTAAGGAAAGTCAACATTGGAACAAAAGAACAACCTAATCTAGCTAAGATTGGGGACTACTGAGATGATGATACTGGTGGGAAAGTTGTGGAGCTTCTCACGGAGTATTAGGACCTGTTTCCTATGAAATTCTCAGAACTCAAGGGTATTACAGGGGACCTAAGGGTCATGCGCATCACTTTAAAACCATATGCGTGCCCTGTCAAGCAGCGACCTTACCACTTGAACCCCAAGTATAAGCAAAAAGTCAGGGAATAAATTGACAAGATGCTAGTCGCGGGTATCATCGAACCAGTAGAATAGTTGGATTGGGTAATCCCTGTGGTGGTTCAAGAGAAAAATACTAAAGGAGAAATAAGAATCTGGGTTGACCTACGCAAACTGAATGATGCCTGCATACACGATCCCTTCCCTATGCCATTCTCTGATGAAATCCTTGATAGTGTGGGAGGGTAGGAAGCATACTCGTAAACTGATGGGTTTTAGGCTACCATCAGATCAGGATCACACCGGAAGTCATAGCAAAACTACGTTCACCACCAAATGGGGATCCTTCCAGTACACCGTCATGCCGTTTGGGCTCAAAAATGTTCCTGCCATATTTTCGCGGGTAGTAGTCGCAGTATTAAAGGAGTTCATTCATAAGTTCTTGGAGGTATACTTTGATGATTGGGCATTATTTGGATTGTTAAAGAAGCACATCTCGAACCTGTGCATGATATTGGATGCCTGTCGAAAGCACCATATTTCCCTAAATATTAAGAAATTCATATTCTGCATACCTTTCAGGATCTTGTTGGGCCACATAGTCTGTCGGTAGGGACTGATGGTTGGCCCTGCCAAGGTAGCAATTATCATCAACTTAGCAGTCCCTACAACTAAAAAATAGTTGTGCTCCATCCTCAGACACATGAACAAAGCCAAACCTCTTAAGGGTCAGTGAACAAAGTGGTGGGCTATGAGGCCCGATAGGGAGACCAAATTTACCTTGACAGAGGAATACTTGGAGAAAATCGCAGATGTGGTAACCCTCGCCTCAGAAGACAGATGGCTTGCTTTGGAACAGAAGCAGAAAACCAGTGTCACCACATTAAAATCTGAGGTCCAAGCTCTGCAGCTCAAGGCCGATAACTTACAGAAAAGCGTGGTTCAAGCAATGTTGCCTCCAGCAACCAGCACCAAGTTGATCGTCACAACTGTGAGCCACCTCTGCCCCCTGCCAAGCGCAACAATCACTCTTAGTCCGCCTGCCTTATGTGCGCAAGTCCAAGCCTGCATAGAAGTACATCTGGACTTGGCCCAACTTCCACACGACCCGCTGCAGGTTCTCCATACATCCCTCTTTGAATAAATCCAGCACAGAGACCGTCGGGTGGAGCAGCAGCTAAGTGTAGCCGAACAGACAATCGTTGAGAAGACCACTAAGGCATCCTAGGAATAGGGCGCGTGTATCCTTGTCGCCGGGCAGCAGACCAAGTTGGAACGTCTGATCAGTCCAGTCTCCGCAGATGTAACTAAAGACATCCCAACCTCTGCCACCCCCCCCAGGCCAATATTGAGGGACTTGTCGCAGCCTTGAAGGCTTCTAGGACTGAGATCCAGAATTTCAAGATTGAGATGGAGTAGCAGAGTGCTGTGTTGCAGGCCAAGTTGTAGCCGGAAACTCTGCTTGAGGTACGAGCCCAAAGAGTTGCACTGGTCACAGAGGCCACGAATACCATTACAGCTCAGATCACTCATGGTGCAGAATTGCTTGAGACAGCTATGCAAATTTGGTATAAGGTGTAGCACAACCCTCTCCTATGTGAATTTACTCAAGAGCTACGCCAGAAGGAAGAAGAGTTCGAGCAATTGGAAGCTACAATGACCACTCTGATCCCCACTCAACGCCTGGCACGTCTGTGTTCCAGTCATGCACTCAGAGATGACCTGGAAGAGCTCCGCCACAAGAAGAAGGTTTTGAGTGACCACCTCAAGCCATGGGCCGATGAAGCCCTCAAGGTATCTCAAGATGTGGATGTTTCAGTCAAACATTTGAATCAAACCTTGGAAAGTGTCATTGCTGCCACTGAAGGCCCAACTTCGCAAAAGTTGGTGGAAATTGCTCAAAACGTTGTTGCGCAGAGTGAAGGAGTGTTTCCCCCTCTGGTCGATGCCATCAAGAAACTCTAGGAAAATATGCAAACCCCACGGTCGTTGTGACTTGGGATGAGTCACAAGATTGTGTTAGGGGCCTGTTGGAATAGGGTCCCCTAGCTACATTTTGATATGTTCCAAAGCTACGTTTTTTATATATTTTTGTAGTAATTGGTCTTGCACGGGGGCTTTGGGGCAGGTCAAAGCCCCCAATGTGTTGTAATGGGTCAAAGGGTAGACCTAGAGTCTGCAAACCACGGTTTGCGGACCACAGGTTAGCGCTAGCTATGATGATATAAATAGACGGGTAGTTTGAGTCTAAGGAGAAGTAAGTAAGATCGATGCTATGTACAAACTGTTGAGATCTGTTTTGGGTAGTTTTGGGTAAGGACTCCTGCTATCTATGTGCACGGAGATCCTCAATCCTGTTGTGTGCGGAACCCGCTAGCTGTGTGCGTGGCTTGGGACTTGGGTTTGTAACTTGGTTTTGGATGTTAATGAATGAGGAATATATTGAAGTACATTTATGCTATCTAAATTGGTTTTGTTTATTACTGAAGTACCTTTGTGTTATTTGAATAAGCTGCGATTGTATCTGTGATTTATGAATTAGCTGCAATTGTGATGTTCTGTGCTAAGAATTGTTGATGCGCACATGGATGCGAATGTGTTGATCAAATATGGTTAATAATAGTAGTTTTTCTTATGTTTACATGTTGATTATATTGTTAAGGGATTGATAATAGGCTAGTGTCTGTGCGAACTTGATAGAACTCGATAAGATCTTCTTTAATTACCTGCTCTCTCCTAGGGTGAGGAAACCTGGTTCCAACACCCACCCATACTACTTCAAGTGAGACCTTGGTGTGCGAAATTTGGTCATTGCCAAAAGGGCTAGTAGTATAGGGGTTTTTTGGCAAACCTTAACTTTGAACCTGGGTCGGGACCCCTCAAACCAACAGGTCCTCCTGAACATTCTTTTCTATTCATCTCTTTCAGCAAATAGGAATTTTGTCCTTGATAAGCTAAGATATTGTAGGGTCCTTTCCAAATATTTTCAAACTTCACGTGCTTTCCTTTCTCTTCATTTCTTGCATCCCATCGCAGCACTACATCTTCCAACTGAAACTTATCTGCCTTGGTTTTGAAATCATAAATCTTTTTTATTTTCTCCTAAAATTTATAAGTAGTTTGGGAAACTTCCTCCCTTGTTTGCTGAAGGTGAATCATTTGATTGATTCGACGTTGAATATCATCTTCCTCACTATCTACTTCCTGCAATAATCTCATAACCAAGACTGCAAGTGATGTAGGAAACATTGTATCTATACCATAAACCAATTCAAAGGGTGACATACCTATAGACTTCTTGGTGCTCACACAGTCTGCCCACAAAGAATTGGTAAGCTTCCTATTCCAATTTTTCTTGTTCTCTTCCAACATTTTCTTAACGATATTAACCAAGAATTTATTAGAGGACTCAGCTAATCCATTGCCGTGTGGATAATATACGGTTGAATGGCCCAACCTGATATTATACTTGTGACAAAAATCAATCATTTTCTTTGACTTGAATTCTGCTGCATTATCTGTAGTAATCTTGTGATGACAACCAAAATGAGACAAAATATTGGATTCTAAAAACCGAATAATTACCGTGTTCGTAGCTTGCATTGTAGGAATAGCCTCGATCCACTTGGTGAAGTAGTCGGTGGCTATTAGAATCCATCTATGCTTTGTTGATGATGTAGGATGAATTTCCCCAATAAAATCGAGTCCCCACTATTGAAAAGGAGCATTTACTACAATAGGCTTCAGCGGAAGAGGTAGGAGTTTCCTTTTTCCCTAAAAAACTTAACATTCATGACAGTTTGTGACTATTTTGTACAAATCTGAAAATAGATTCGGCCAATAATACCCTGCTCTCAACACTTTATTATTCCAAAACAAGTGGCCTCCACAATCTCCCCTACGGAAGTCATCCATTACCTGTTTAGCTTCATCTTCAACCAGACAATTTAAAATAACACCTCCTGGATCTTTCCAATAAAGGGCACTACCTAGAATGTAGAATTTAGTAGATTTTAATTTCAAAGACCTGCCCTTACTTTTTGACATTCCAGGAGGAGGACATAAGTGTTGAAGAACATACACTATATCTGAATACCATGGTGAAGTGAGAAACATTTCTGATACCTATATTAGAGTGCCATCTTCTTCATCATCTAACATTGCTACAATAATTTTTATGTCTAGAGCATGCAATTTGGATTCAGCCATGAGTTTGGCTAACCCCTGTCCCTTAATCAGCTTGGTGGGCTTGATCTTGAGATCATACTCTAGAATTTATGCTATCCATTTACCTCTCCTTCCTTTCAGATCAGTCTGCATGAGAACTTCTTTTACAACTGCATTTGGAACATAAGCTATAGTGTGTGAATGTAGAATATAGACCGAGAAATCCTTCAAGGCTTTGATTAAGGCCAAAGCTTGCTTCTCAATAATATTATAACAAAGAGCAGCATCTATAATGGCTCGACGGAAGAAAGCAATGGGTTGTTCAGCCTGGTCCTTCTTTTGCATCAAAACCGTAGCTAGGGTGTGCTCAGATGCAAATGAAAATATTATAAAATCACTAGTATAATTCGGACTAACCAAAACAGGGGTTGTAGTTAAAGAAAGCTTTACCAAGTTGAAAGACTTCATAGCATCATTGGTCCATTTTACATTGTTGTCCTTTTTCAACATATTAGTCAATTCACGCAAATGCTCAGCCAAATTAGGAATAAATCTTCAAGAGATTCATCTTACCATTGACAGCTTGTATCTCCTTTTTATTACACGGAAAATCTATTTTTTGAATTGCTTCTACTCTAGGAGGATCAATGTGAATGCCATCTTTGGAAATTATATGCCCAAGAAGTTTGCCTTCCTCCATGGAAAAAAGATTTTTTTTCAGATTCAGATAAATTCTGAACTCCCTAAATTTCTGAAAAACAATTCTCATATGGTGTAGATGCTCATCATCAAAACCAGAAAACACTATCAAATCATCTAAATACACCACTAAGAAAACATATTTCTCATTAGCAAAGGCTATATCCATCGCCCGCTGAAAATTATCCCCTACATTCTTGAGTCCAAACAGCATTCTGACATATTGAAAGGTCCCCCATGGTGTTGTGAAAGAAGTTTTACCTTGGTCTTCTTCATGTACAAAAATCTAATTATAACCTGAATAACCATCAAGAAGCAACATCTGTGATGCTCCAACTACCCTTTGCAGAACATGGTCCATCTTAGGAAGTGGGTAATTATCCTTTAAAGACACTTTGTTCAAATTCCAGAAATCAATGCACAACCTTATCTCTCTAGTCTTTTTCCTTACTGGAACCAAATTTGAAATACATTTAGAAAATCTAATTGGAACAATGATACCAGATTTATACAATAGATTTACCTCTTTCTCGATGGATGGAAACAGTCTTGGATTTATCCTTCTCAACTTATGTCTGAAAGGTTTTTGATCTGGCTTGATGGGAATAGTGTGTTGAATAATATTTTTCTCATAGACCTTCAAATCTGCATAATTCCATGCAAAAATATTAGAAAATTCAGATAACAATTTGATGTACTTATCTTTTGCCTTAGGAGATAATGTCTTAGACAGTTTAACCATCTTGGGCTTATCTTTTGTTCCAATTTTTACGTCTTGCACGCCCTTTTTTGTAGGAGTCAATATTGGTTTTCTCACTACATCATCCTGATCAAACAGTTCTTCTAAAGGTATGAGACCTCTAGGAATAATATTATCTTTTAGCTGCAAAATATTCATCGATTGGCCTCTATGTTTTGATCATCAGAATCACAAACATGATCAATAAAATCATCTTTGAAATTTCCTTCATTCTGCAAAAATCTATTAATTTCTTTGTCATCCCAAAAAATTTGCCAGTACCTTAAGTTATCAGGAACACTAGGTCTATGTTTGACATGAATTTCAAATTTATTACTTGAGTTCATCACAATTTTAAGATTACTTTCTACCGTAGCAAGAAAATCTATAATGATATTTTGACTTCTTGGTACTGTTGTTAATGTAGAATCAGGAAACATTTTTAAGATATCCAAGACTACATTCCTATAAGCTCTCATTCATGGATGCTTTGCTTGATATTATCCTTTCCCTTGCTTTATGACAAGTTCAAAATCACCATAAACATAAATTCTTTTTGAACCAAATTTTTTCAAAATTTGAGACCTATGATCAATGCTTCATACTCTGCTTCATTTTTAGAACAGTCAAACGCCAATTTATAAGAGCATTCTCTAACATTACTTGAAATTCCACCTGAGTTACAAACAGGACTTCGGATCCAAATACCAATACCTGCACCTTCCTTACCCAAAGCACCATCGAAATCCATGCTCCAAAGGCCATCTTCGTCTTCTAGATGTTGAAACTTAACTATTGGTTCTAATTTACTTTTGTCGGTCACCCCATTTTTCTGTTTTGTATTGATTTTTTGTTCTTCTAAATATTGTTACGAATAAGTCGCCATTTCTTTTTCTTTATCAAGAACTGCTTTAAAACTCTTTGAAACTTCTGGTACATCCTCTACCTCTACTAGTTGATTACTTACATCATTTAACTACCATCATTATACAAGATAAATGATTCTAGATCTATATGTACAACCTGTATTGGATGATTTATGGTCTTCTCCTTACCAGTTATCATATACTTCATTTTCTTTTCTCGGTGCAATTTCCTCAATTTCATGAAAACAGGAATAGTAGCATAAGAGAAGTCAAGTTGTAAAGTACCTTTGAGTTTGGCTCCCCATGATCTAGAGAGCAGCATGCCAAATCGAGGCGATATATCAGCCACCACCACATCCATTAAGACATTCTTGGCTACGATTTGGTCTAAGGAAACCACTAAATATTTAATGAGACCAATGCAACGAACTCTACTAGAATAAAACAAATACAAATCATGATACGATCGGGTGATATCCATGCCCATATTTTCCATAATAGCCATTGGCATTAAATTGTGAGAAGCCCCGGAATCAAGCATAGCATTATGAAGTATGTACAAATGTAGTCTAAGGCTTAAATAAAAGGGGGGAACTTCACTCTCTTCTAACTGACCATCTATAGCTGGATCGAAAACGAGCTCAGGGTGGTCATCTTCAACATTAACCATATCGGACGAAGGATCAACTAGCAACATTTTAGACACGTGATCTTTATAGTGACTATTCTTTACTAATTATGTCAAAGGAATGGGCACTTTCAATTTAGCTATTTCATTTTCCAAATCAAAAGTTGTGACTTTATCTACCTCTTTGGTGACAGTATCTCTTCTATAATTTTGATCTTTTGTTACATTCTCCTTTTTCTAAGTGTCTTTCTCTTTAGTAGCGGAGCTTGTTGATGGATGGTTGATGTTGCTATGATTATGATCCGCATGCTCTTTAACCTTTCTCTGATTATTTGGAAGATCATTCTTTGACTGGACCTCTTTTCTTTTCTGAATAGGATTTGACAGGTACATCTATGCTCCTTAAAGAATATTGTTTCTTTTGTGCACTCAAAGCATTCATATACCCACACTAGTAATCATCGGATTCAGTTTACAAATCATCATCATTTGCCAAGATATAGTCCTCATCTTTTGGAATATCCAAATTTTCAGTATACTCTTCATCTTCAGTCAAAAACATGGGTAGACCATCTACTGTAAATAAATGATTTGTTTCGACCACCGAATCTTCATCTTCTTCCTCTTCCACTCCTTGAACATAATTATGTTGCAACGGGGTCCGAATCTATTGTTGTTGTACTATTTAGTCAAGTGTTTTCTGCTCTCTTTGCTTGATTCTAAACTGAGGCTGTTGTTGCCCTCTGAAATTTGGGTTCCGGATCTGTGTTTCAGGTCTATATGAGATAGAAAATTGATCAACCATTATTTCCATAGTTCAGAGTAATGAATCCATTTTAGCATTAGAAGTAGATGTCTCCTCCTTGATGGTCACTCTCTTTTCAGATCTCATCCTTTTTTTTTGGCTAGCAAATTCGCTTCCACACTTACAACATTCTTTTGCATATCTGCTAAAGTCATAAGATCATGTTCACGCAGCTGATATGCCATATCACTATCAAATCCATCCAGAAATTTTACTAAAGTTAAACCTTCTGGTGGTTTGATATGTGCAGGAAGAGCATTGTACACTACATTAAATCTCACACAATAATCTTGCACAGTCTCGCCAACATTTATTTTGATGTTCTCATATTCGGACAGAATTTGAAGGGGATTTTTCTTTTCTTCCCATCTTTCTACAAACTGTCGATGCAAAACTTCTAAAGTGTCGATAGTGGCTGCTGATAGAGCTATGAACCATTTTCTTACTTCGCGTCCCAGCTTTATGCAAACAACCTCATCTTCACATCATCGATATCAATTTCATGAAGATAAAAGAAGTCATTCATCTTATCTACGTGTTTTTGTGTTGTCATAGGCTGAGCATTTTCAAACAAAGTGATTTTGGTTTGGTAATCTTGGGGCTCAACACCAGGTTCTGAGGGAGAACAAGGGGGGCATATCTTGCAGCCATGATGATTAGAGGTGGAGGATTTATAACAGGGATTTGTATGCTTGATGTAATCAAGGGAGGATTGGTCACTGATTGAGTAGTGTGAACGGTAGATGAAGTGATGGTAGAAGAAGCTGGGATCTGCAGTCTGTTTATTACCCAAGCATTTATTTGCAGATCTTTAAGAACTTGTAAAAGTTGTGACCCTGATTGTGACCGTGATTGTGATCCTGATTGCAAATGTGAAAACAGATCTTCAACAGGACTATGAAATGAAATGGAGTAATCAACAACTGTTTCATCAAACCAACTCAAATATTTGGTCTAGAATAACCTTTGTTCAAAATTTATATCAAATTCAATATCTTGCAAGTTTTCTAGCTTTCCAGGGAATGAATTATCTCTAAGAATGGAACTTTTCTCTGATTGATTTCCAGCTGAAATAGATGTTTCCACAACAGTTTTGGCTTTTCTTCCTATGTTATGAGGATCACTAACAATGGTGGGAGGATTCGGATTGGGATTGGATCTACTGTATCTTCGGGAAGCCAGTATGTCCAATTTCGAAAACCAATTTTCACTTTACAAATTTTTCAATTCATCCTTTGAATAAACTCTAAACTTATCATCCACAGGTTTAAGAATTTGAATGAAAACTTACTAGGGTTGATCTGATCTCACCTCTATCCCTAGTATGGTCGCCAAAAATTTATCACTCGGATTGAACCTCAGGCTGAAAAAGGAAATTCTGAGGTAACCACAAACTACACTTAGCCAAGTAGCTAGCCCTACTAGGCAAGGAGAGGGCTCTCTCTGTATAGATCATAGCCAAGATGACTAAGGAAAGAAGATGTTAGGCTAGGTATAGTAGCTCAGGGTTTTTTATTTTGATTGTATAGGGTTGTGCTAGATCAGAAGGAGCAAAGCAGTCAGGGCAAGGGAAATTAGGTCAAGATTTGCAAGGTGTTCTATGGGGCAAGGTAGGTATAGTGGTTTAGCATTTTAGCATTTTATGGTGAGATGATCAAGACAGGTGAGGAGCTAGAAAGAGCATGGTGAAATCATGGTTTCTTTCTAAACTGAAGAAATTACATACTGTGAATATTTACCCAAAACAGAGCATAGAAAATATGGATTCTATTTATCTAACTTGCAAACATTCACTTAATAGAAATTAAATGACGAATGAAATAAATAAAACATTCTAACAACTAAGCACAAAAGGAGAAACTAAAACTAAACACCATACCACATGGATCCCATAAAAATAGTTGCAAATTTTACTAATTTTCCTACTCAAAACTGATACAAAAGTGTGTCTCTTCAAAAGCCAAACATCCAACTAAGTCCAACCCTTAAAAATGAAGCAATTTGGTTGCGAAAGATCTTCAGTGAGTTGTTCGGGCGTGTGCTAGATACCAAAGTCATTCTTTGTGATAACCAGAGTGTGATTCAGTTGTACGAGAATCCCGTGTAATCTATGATTGATCCAAGCATATTGATATCAAGTACCACTTTATCCAGGATATGGTACAATGAGGCACCATAAGGCTCGATCATATAGGAATTGATGAGCAGGTCACGAACATTCTCATAAAGCCTTTGGGGAAGGTCAAGTTCCTAACCTTCTGTGATAATATAGGTATCGTGGAACGACCCTATGCTGAGGGTCCTGTTGGACAATGAGCTCTTGGAGCTCTGGGGAACTTTGGGGATAGCTTCTCGGAGATATAAGCACTCACGGGGCTAGGCTTGCCGAACCTTGTGGTGCTTCTGCCCCACCATTATGATGTTGAGTTGGTTCATCTCTCATGATCTATGTCTCGTATGCATCCTACCCATTGAGTCCCAGACTCATGGGAAGTACCTCTCATTTGGCCAGTGAGGTGGGAAAAGCTAGAGACCAGTAGCAAATACCGATGGATGCATCATAGATTGCCGTACTTCCTATGTCTAGGATGGCACGTGTCCAACCACTTGATCTGGGATCAAGTCTAGTGAGGTCTCAAACCTCAAACTGACTTCAAGTCAGGTAAACCAACTTCGGGTTGGTATGTGACTCTTTTGAGTCCTATAGAGGTTTTGGACCTCTAGGATGAATTTGTTATCTGGGAATGATGACTTTGTGGGTGACCCTATTTTGTTCTGAAATAAAGAAGCCAACAAAGCAAGTTACGACGGGATGATGCACGATGTTTGGATGGCACAGGTGGATGGAGTTCTCCCTAGTTGAGAGGGAGTGTTAATTTTGGACAACTAGGTCCAAACTCCATGTTGTGATGCTTAGATGAAGATGCCAATATTTTTATTGGATTCCTCTTTCAGAGAGGTGCAAGATCGATGTAAAGATCATCTTGATCTAATGAGCATAACATTTATTTTGAATTTATTCAAAATATGTGCAAGGTTGGCTAGAATTGAAATGTAGGCTTGAAGCCCAAACAAATGTGTCACACACCCTCACTGATGGATATATATACGTCAACGTTGGAGGTCATTTCATCCATCACTCATCACACATTCTCTCTCCTCATCTGATTGGTTCGATCATCACTTGGATTCTCTTCTTCTCCACACGTGTGAAAACGCAGCAAAAGGAATTTATGTTTTCGACCTCAGGTTTTTAGCGCAGATTTGACCAATGTTGACTTTGGTCAATGCATGGTCAAATTGACCCCAAACTTGGTCAAAATTTCGATTTCTACAGTCTGCATTTATTGGCACATAAATCGAGGTTGACCGTTGACTTTGACCAAGCTATGTTTTCTTTTTGCTGTTGTTTTGTGTTGACCATTGACTGGGACAACGTTGACTTTCATTGACTTTGTGTTGACTGGTATAGCTGTTTGAGAGGGTTATGTGAAACTTCTGGTTGGCTGACTGTATTGAGACTTTGCTTGTTGAAGCATCCTGTTGACCACCATAATGCACCAGAACACATATATTTCGCTGATCAAGTTAAGTACATTTTTGGCTTGTTTTATGTTGATCTATTGGTATGTTCGATCAGCATTTTACTTTCTTGTTTATGTGATTTCTATTTGATATTGGAGATAAAAAGTAAAGTTGCATCAATCATAGAACATCTTTGAAAATTTACATCTTCGTAGTCTACCATCTTGCTATTCATTTTGATCTCTCTCCTGCAAGGCATAATATGTCAGCTAAACCAAATCATAATAAGCCAATGTATATTAGTATAATTTGGGGAGGGTACCTCATCTACTATATCATCCAAATCATCCTGATAAGTTTCCAAACATAATCATGAAAACATATAAACATATAACAACTAAGTGTACCAACACATAACATCATTCTAACTAGAGTCCAACCATCATTGCATGACCATATCACTACAGATACTATGACCTCATGTATTATGGCATCTACCATACTAATGTACATGGAAAATACACAATCATAAAAGTAGATGATACACACGCATATACACGAACAATACACAAGCATAAACATGGACAATACAAAAGCGTAAACATAGACAATACACACACATAAACACATATAATCAAGCATAAATAGTCAATACTTGTGACAACAGGTAACAACATGTAACCAAGCATACAAGGACGGTACATGTGACAACATATAACAACACATCACCAAGCATACTCTTATGAAGACAGAATCCCAAACAACAACATCCTCTTTTACATGGTGACATCACTTCAATCATGACTGACACCATGCATGTGCAACAAGCATATAGACCGCAAGGGTGAAAAACAACGTGCAAATGACATGAATGCATGACCAACACACCGCCCATCCAGTCCAAGGGGCGAACCATGCTCTAATACCACTATGTAACACCCCCATCCCACATCTACCCAAGTAACTGGACAACTAGGGTAAATATGCGACGAGAGGCTACTTTAATTAGATCCAACCTCCTAGGTGACTTTAAGGAAGTGGAACCGATAGAAACACATCATACATACCTTCCACATTAGCAAAAAGACTCCCAAGAACCATCATAACCACTCAGGTAACTAGCCCGTGGGTCCCACTGAGGTTTTAACCCACTTAACCCTCAGACGCTCCCACAGTATGGGCATGAATGTGTCTGGGAGGCTCTGGATGCTCCCATGACATATGAAATGCGACTAGGGATTCAATTTCTCATAACTATGGCTGCTTCTGCGAGATTTAAGGAATTTTTTCAAGCCCAAAGCACATGCCACTGCCTAGAACTCAATGACAAGTCCAAAGACGAAATTAAAAAAACAAAAAAATGATGTATGTGCAAAAACTATGACAAGGCCTAGACAAGACCCCTACTAGCCATGACAAGAATTTTGACAGAGATATCACAAATATGTAATCTACAAGTGTAAAAAAAAATCTGAACATAGGGGTCTCATACTTATATGGTAATTCATTGGATGATGTATGTTCCCTTACATCATTAGCTGTAGTATCATCTATTAAGTCATAGATACAATGTTTATTCATTTACAAATAAAAACATGAGGAGATACATACATCATCACTATCAGAATATATGCTCATAACCAATAAAATAACAATAGAAATATTAGGGATACATCAACCATAATATCCACATATAAACTAGAACATTTAAACATAAAATGGCAAGGAAATGAACTTCTCATTAATGAATGTGAAAACCAACCGGGGATGGGACTACCAAGATCCACCCAACCATAGATTGGCTGAGCCAAATATATCTTCATCCAATCACAACAATGTTACCGATGAAATAGGTAACCGCACTGTTACCTACTTTTTTTTGGTAGCATAAAAAGCACCCGATTTTGAAAAGTGGTGATGCAGAATCACCCATTTTTTTTGTGCACATTTTTGACACTCTAATATTTTTATTTATGAAGAATAAATATTTGTTTTAAAATGTTGGTGATTTTCATGCTAATTTTAACGTATTGAAACAGCATCAACTTTTTTTTTTTAGAGTGGTGATTTTCATGCTAATTTTGAAACGTATTGATGCAACATCAACCTTTCTTTTTTAGAGTGGTGATTTTCATGTTGGTAATAAAACACAAAACTTAGATAAAAAAATATATATATAAAAAAATAAAAAAATCAATAAA